>JAVKLA010000088.1:26522408-26712298 GCA_034782735.1 Sagittarius serpentarius
TGTTTAATTAAGGAGGGGGAGTGAGAGAGCGGCTTTGGTGGGTACCTGGCGTCCAGCCAGGGTCAACCCGTCACATCTTTCAATTTAGTGTTCTGTTTATGAAGCATTTAGTGTATGCGTCTCTGTAAGGAACGTAATCAGTACGTGCACCCTCACTCACTCCTTATCCCCTTTTCGCACATGCGTGGTTAAGTAATACAACATGGCAGAAACTTTTTTCTCGTCTCAGAAGGTGATATATTTATATGTTGACATGAAAATTGATAGCCCTTTTACTTTTTTTATAGTAGCTAGTTTAGTTACAGATGATATTCCAGTTACTGGAATATAGCACACAGTTACCACCACCGTCTGAATCAAATGGCACAGCCTGATTTATGTTGGCCAATGACCCTTCACCGTTTTTCTCCCTGGTAAGTACCACTGCAGATTTCTGGTTTTCCTAGATGACCCTTACACAAGTTATTATTTGCATTTTGATTTTATGAGAGATGGGAGGGGGTGTGTATGTGTATATGTGTATATATATATATATATAAGCGCGGAGGTGTTTCTTATAACCAGTGGTTTGTATATATAGTTGGATAAAGGTGAGATTATAGCACTGGAAGAGATTCCTGTGTCACTTGTAATCTTATCGCTGTTTGGCTTCAGTGGTGGTAAGGAAGGTCCCACACAGAGATGTGTGAAGGAAGCATCATTATGCCACGTTACCCAGAGTTTCCTACGGACGTGTGTGAGCTTGGACAGTAACAACTGTTCCATGTTGTTGGGAAGGCAAAATGTAAGATTGTATGGGAGACAAAAGAAAAAGACCTTTTCTTTAGAACTATTAGTAGTCGGAATTATGAGATTAACTTAAATTTCATATTCACTGTTACAAGCTGTAAATTTTTTCAAAATACAAAAAAAATGACATTTATATGAAAGTGTATGTAAATACGTATGCTTTAAATTGCTTCCAGATGCTCTCAAAACCATGTTTTACAAGATACCACAAACTCCTAAATCTTTTTTCTTTTAATTTTGAATACCTCTCCTTTGCTATGTGTTAATCTTTCCTCAAAGTTTATTTCCATCCCTTTTCTCTTACCATTTTTCTGTTTACCTTTTCCTTATCTGTCTGATAAGCTAATTTTTATTATCCTGCTCTGATAATCATCGCCTTACTATACCTTTCTATGGGCTTTTCTTCCACCCTTTCTCTGCCTCCTAGTACCCAGCACTTGTACATCATTTTATAGCACTTGTATATCATTTTATTCCTCCCAAAGGCAGACTATGTATATCATATTTGGCAATTCAGTTCTCCCATTAAAATACATACTTTTTTTTTTATGTTGTTCTTAATGAGTTTTAAAAATACTGTTGAGCAACCTTGTTTTGATTAGCAAAGGAAATCTCTTTCACTGGAGAACTGTTGTAATAATTCGAGGGCAGATCAGCCAAAACCATTATCTTGACGATGGTTTGGTTTGGGGTTGGTGGTTTTTAAGTCTAAAAATCACTGGACAATACTATCAGAAACTATCCTAGATGCTTATACAAATGAAGAGAAAGTCGTAATTTCTAATACCATTTAATTTTTACTGTGACCAATTAGTTATTTCCCCAGCCTTGGTATTTTCCTTTTTTAGTGGCAAGGGAGTTGCCAGACCATCACGGGCTGTTCCTCTGTTCTTGCCTTCTTCGTTGAGTTCACACGAACAGTGTGCAGTGTCTCCCAATTCAGGTAGAAAAAATGACTGAGAAATTTTGTGGTAGAACAAAATATCCCCAGTTTTGCAGACAATGAAGCAACCAGCCTTGTGGATTTCCTGTGGTTTGTTCTTACTGTGAACATATAAAGCAATTTTCGTGCTTCACACTCCCTTGCATGATTTTGCATTGTTTCACTTGCTCACCAGAACTGAACGTGGGACTGGTAGTTCTCAACTCTTACGCAGCGTTGCTATCACAGAAACATAATCTACCTGTGTTGTAAAACTTGGCTAAAGTTATTATGTGATCCAAAATATAATATAGTAATGAGACAGCTTTAGCCCTGGGTACTTGGGAAAAAAAAAAACCTGAATACACAGGATTTTCTGAGAGTGCTCCCAGTCCAGGTCTTACTTCTACTACACAGAGATATCTGATCTCTGGGAAATTTTCTGTTCTAAAAGTGGGATGGAATGATAAGATTCAAGATGGAAAATAAAAATGAGAGAACTCCCAGTAGTTCGCAGCTAGTTGTAGCAGGTGTCTGCCTGCCAGAAGCACGTGGTTATGGTACAAAATATTATTTGGTTTCATCAGAACGGTTTCTGTATCAAAAATAATGTCTCAGAGACACACGAAGAAATGTTTCTGTAGAGCTCAGATCACCATTGTGCCATCAGCTGGTAAGGAAAACTTAAGAGTGCAACATGAATAAAAGCTTGTGACTTTTCCGATTTGACCTCCAGTTGTTAACGTGGCTTGTAATTAACAGGTATTCCTAGGAATATCTCGCATAGTTTCTGAAAATTCAGACAAAGAAAGTTCATGAAGAGATTACAACTAATTCATACATCTAGTTTGAATTCATAGTAAAGCTAAATCTGATTATTTTAAATTCAGCTAAGAAGGATTCAACTTCTTGCACATCTTGGGTGTGAATAGCATAAGACACTGAATTGTCTCAGTCCACTAAATTAGGAGAGTATTTTCAGAGCGTGAGTTGTGAGCTGTGGAACAGCTTGGCAGCAGAAATGCCACTAGGATCTGCTGTCTCTTATACTTCAGAAAAAAACCTCAAGAATTTGCATGTATCAAAGCTCAGGCTTGCTTTTACATCAAGACATGAAGGGTAGTACTTGACTATTCAAGAGAGCTTTTGTTACCATTTTTAGTCTTATATTAAAAAACATTTTGTTTTCCTATGGCATCTGAAAATTACGAGGAGAAATTACATTACTGATATGCCTGGCGTGCTTTTTAATATGCACTTAATTCTAACACTAATTAGTCATTAGTATTTTGAAACATCAGTGCTGAAGATCACCTGAAGACTTGAGAGGCCTGGCTCTCATACGGTGCTAGATGTTTCCAGCCCTGCATGTGTGAGGTTATTGGTCAGGTTGCATTTGAAATAAGATTATAAACAGAGCAACCTGATTTTTCTTAACTGGCATTAATTTGCTTAATATAAGATTTCAATATTTTAACATTAGGATTTTCTTGTTTGTTTGTTTGTTTGTTTTTTTTATGATTGGAAGTGAAGGCTTTGAGTGAAACTTTATTCATTTAACTTGTCGTAAGTGGAATTTGCTGCGTACCCTTTGTGTGTCCTCAACTCTCGGCAGAACCTCAGGGGCTGCAATCAATATCGGAAGTAATTTCTGTGCCCACATACAAGAAGAAATACAGTGACCCAATTAAGTGAAGAAAATGCTAGACTGTAATAATGGATGAAAATGCAATTAAAGTAGGTTACTCACCTACAAAATAAAGTTTCTGCTGCCCAAAACGTTGCCTTTAGGTTGGAATGAAACAGTGGGAAGCTAAAGATAGGTAAATTAAGCCTGATTAGTCTCAGTGGCATAAATTAGGAATACAAGATAGCATGAGGGATTATTCCACTCTTAAATTTAATTCTCTACTGTTATTGCAGAGCATTGCATCCAATTCATCTTGCATGTTTAAATAAAGTTAGTTGTTGCTGAAAACTCTCCAGAGGCCTCCCTGCTGTGGGATTTGTAATCCAGCCCCCACTAAAAATAGTGGAGAAATCCTCCAGGTTTAAGGTTGATATAAGATAAAGAAACAGGAGAAAGCGATGTGTTATGTGCCTTTTTCCAAAATCCATCTGTGATCTATATTATATTGACACACATAATTTTTTTCCAAATTGGGAAATGTCTTCACCTGAGGAAAATTCCCAAATCTTGCGTCTGTCAGGCATTTTCTTGTACAACCCCTGTTCTTAGAAGGTTAGCATATGAAATCCTTCAGCCTCATCTGTGCTCTCCTGTTCTTCCCACAGAGAAGGGCACTGCTCATTGCACGCTGCAGCTTAGAGCTTTGGTTGAGGGTACCCATCACTGACTTGAGCGCCGGAGTTGGTGTGTTCCTGGGTGGCTTTTCTCTGCTTCTCGTTTGGGTATGTGTGTAATAAAAGCAGAGTTACATCCTCCAGGCTGTCTTTGCAATAGATGGCTCGCTTTGCACAGCCTTGCATATAACGAAGTGGAGTTAATATAGACTTTAAAAAAATGCTATTTTTCTATTTGATTGTGATTAGTATTTCTAAAGTGGAAAGGATTTAATTTCAGAAAAAATCGCAGGAATCCGTGGTATCAACATGACTGAGAGTTGAGATGTTTAAGATATTATGCATGTACTGATTTTAGCCTGAAAGTGTCTTGACTGATCCTCCATTATGATTATTATAAAATGTCTACATCTGCTTCACCCTTTCTCTATCAGTTTTATGTTTAAAACTTGATATAATTTGCTAGTGTAGTAGAGCTGAATCACAGTCTAGAATGGAATTTACAATTTTCACTGGAGTGAGTGAAATTCGATATAAGATTCTAAGGAAACCTTCTTACAGCCCAATTGCAGTATAATCACATCACTTTAAATTCGTGTGAGAAAATGTTACAGTAATCTTGAATATAGTGATATAAAACTATTTCTTGAGATTCTAAGAATACAATGCTGTCATTATGTTAAGAAATGCTTAGATTCAGTTCTTAGACAGTTTATATAAAATAAATGGGGGGGTAGACATGATTAACACCTTGGTTGTATGAACTTCATACCTTGAAGACGAAGATGAAACAGAAACGTGCATATGGCAAAACCAGTTCTGTATTTATGCGTTTTCCCCCGAAAAAAGCTATAAAAGTATCTCTTACAGCAGATGAAAATAAAAGGATAGTCAGAGGTGTAGAGTTCTCTTTTAGCCTTGCTGAGGGGGAGTTAAAGAAGGGCCCCGTAGTACTGACCTTGGCGTACTAGGGCAGGAGGGGCCATGGTGCTGCTCGCTCTGGACCTCCCTGGCTTTCATGGCCCCTGGGTGCTGGAGGACTCCTGTCCCCAAGCGGGGCACGAGCTAGTGGCCTCCGGTCACGGCACCAGGGGCTGGCGTCGGCCCTCCTGTCGCATGGAAGGGAGATTGGCGGGGCAGCCCCAGAATCAGGTCCACAGATTTGGTTTGGGTCTTTCTTGCAAGTTGTTTTGCAGTACCACGTGTACGTGTTGAGGCCGTTCCGAGAGTCTGCTGAACTTCTTCCATTTGGTAAATGTCACAGAGAATAGAGACATTTCCAGCCTCTCACAGGGCCGTGGAAGGGGAGCAATTGTGCTTTACCCTTGCTTTGGTTTTTTAGAGCAGTTGTGGAAAAGAGCGTAATTTAACCACCATCTATCCCCTGATGCCATCAGAAGCAAGAACCTATGTGTAATTTGAGCTGTTTAGAGAAATGTAGCTCCTAAAATACGTACATTGAATGGATGCTGTGAAACTGCATGTTTGAGAAGACCTTTCTCATGTGGAATCCAAATTGCTGCAAAGTTGTAGAAAAACGTATATAAACAAGAGACCTAGCCATGTAAGTTCATTCTTTTTGCATTTTAGCAATATATTCTTTCCCTGACATTTATGTCTAATTTGGTTTATTCCAGCAACAAGTACGTGCTCATGAGAGCAATCGTGAAAATAATTTCATAGTTCATCACTGCAAACATCTGTAGGTTAGAAAGCAAAGAAAGAAAACACGTTCTTTAAATAGTCATATATTTTTAATCAAATAGTTAAACTACAGTGGCCTCTCCTTGGCTTTGTTACTGAATGTGTTTATCTTAACATTTGGTCTCTTCCCATGTTTTAAGCTTCAGGCAACAACAGGGTGTGATGATAGTGAATGTTCTGCAGATCTCTTTGAAGTAACATCTGTAGATCTTGTGGAGTCCTTTTTATGTGAAACTTAGTGCGTTGGTCCAAGTTTGATGTTTGTATTAGCCTTGTACAGAGGAAAAATAGACTTAGCATATGTAGGTGGATGCAGAGATATACCCAGAATCTATGTTTGATTCTCCATTTTACTGTCTTTGAAGGCAATGTGGGCAGAATGGAAAATCCGTTCTTGTCTACAAAGAGCCAAAATGGTAAATTGAAACTCTTTGAATGTGTGACAGCAAAATATTTGGTATGTTTGCCTTGGAGAGAACTTTCAAGAATCAGACTAATTTTATAACACCTTAACTTTGTATAAATATTAGGACCAAGACTGCACTTTGGACCACCTTTTAATATTTATGCATTTAAATATGGAATAAGTAGCATTAAAAATCTGGCATATATTGAACTGCCTTGACTGTCAGTCAACAGAATAATAATAGCATGCATATTCATACAAAGTTACTTCTTGCATATAAAAACTTTTATAGACTCTATCCTTCTTAAGAGATCTGAAAATGTCTAACATGAGAGCATTAAATATTCCTTTCATTACTGTTCCTAAGACACACACAGTATCACACTTTGCAGAATATCATTGTTGCTGCTTTTGGCCATGGAATTCACTGAAGGAGTTCATATTAAAGAATTTGGCTGGAATCTGAGAGATTAAGTCAGTGCTTTTTATTGTTATTGTCGAAGTTTTTATTTGCTGGCTGAAAGCTTTTAAAGTAACTTCAAATGTTTTCATTCAAATTGCTTTCCTAAAACTTTTAAATCTGTACTAACTGCAAACAGTGTGTCTGATGGAGATTTGAGGATATATGAATAAAACATAAATGTCTATTTTTCTTTAGGATCTTGCTGAAGTATTTTATCGCACCGAGGTTTTTTTGGCCCTAAGCAAAGAGTAGAGAATGTGTGTGTATACCTATATACATGCATAGACACATGTATATAAACATACAAATAACAGTTAGTGTGGCAGATGTTTAAGACTCAAAAATTGAAATCTAAATGGTCCCCTGAATTAAAGGCTTTCAAGATTTTAAATATCAAAAGACTGTCAAATGTGTGATTGTACAGATACTTATGTACAGATTCAGTAATTAATGAACCACCAATGAGATTATTCATTTGCCTAAAATTCAGAGTTGGGGATGTGACTGCAAAACTGGATACTTAGATGCATTTATTTTAACACTTTATGCTCCTCTCTGTTGTTGGCTAGTTGCTCATCAGCGATGTGTTCTTAAGCAAATTAAGCTTTCTGGTGTGAAATCCCCTATGGGAACTCCTTTTGTTTCCACTGGGGCCTGCATTTCCTCCTGATTATTGCAGGGTCCTGATATGGTGTGTTAGAGAATCCTGATGTGGAAGAAACGGAGAGAAATAACTGTTGTGTAGTAAGTTCTGATGGCCGAAGTCACCAAGGCTAACACTTCCCGGGTAGTTTTTCACACGTACATGAAGATCTTTCCTAGAAAATTTGTAGGCAGAACCTAGCAGGAAAAGAACCCACTTCCAGAAGATACTATCTACTGAAAATAAGAATAATATTGTAATCTGTCTCAGAAAGCTGATTTTTATTGTACTGTTCTGTAATAATCACTGATTGTAAATTTGCTGTAAGAATATGAATAGTAAGGCTCAAGTATAAATTTGGCATATATAATACATGTTACCTAGTGGTCCAGTACTTCATGAAATTCTTCACAAATTGTATCTTTTGCTGACAAAAGCATTGTCTCTGTGCATGTATCCATACCCTTGTGCACACACACATAGTGGTTTGATCTTTGATGTAACTGGGATACGTTTTCTACTTACTGACGTTTGGTCAAAGGCTGACCCAAATGGGCAGCCCTTTGACTGCATCTGGTCCGACTCTCCTTCTCCGTTGTACTCCGTGGCTCAGTCCTTAACCTCCAAGAGCTGCATGTTGTCTATGGTAAAGAATACGTCTTGCGTCTGGCAGTGCGTGCTATTTCTTCCAAAATGTTAGCATCCTGCCAGAGGAGTTCAGAAATTTCTACGGGTAGCTACGTAGTGTCAAAATCGAGGATACCATTTTGCATTCATTCTGAGATGAAATTAGTTCTTTATTTACAAGGTTTTAAAAGATGCTTCATTCACTTATAATGATATGAATCCCTAACAACTTTAGTGGTGTTGCATCCGTGAACCAGCCACTAAAATCTGCCTCATTGTTTCTAGTAGCAAAAATAAAATAGAATACTTGTATTTTATAAAATAGTATGAATACCACCTACTGCTTCTGAAGTATTGAAACTGTCATGAAGGACTTGCTCTTCCAGAAAAGAACACTCTGCTCCTGCTATGAACACATTATACTTAAAAATAAAGCCTCTGCAGAAATAAGCTGGAGATCCATCTAGAACAGAAATGACTGGAGAATTCTCGTCTGTTATTTTTACGTTCATTGAGAAAATAAATTGTGTTTCCTGATGAGAAAAACCCCAATATTTAATTTAATACATCTGGTGAGGACACTGCTGTTCATAGATGGTGATAGTTGATACTATTTAAAAAAAAAAAAAAAAAAAAAGAAAGGAAAAGCCCCCTCTCCCAACCCTTCTCCCATTCCATCTACTGTTGCCAGAATAATTTTA
The DNA here is from genome assembly GCA_034782735.1 of Sagittarius serpentarius. Lineage (NCBI taxonomy): Eukaryota > Metazoa > Chordata > Aves > Accipitriformes > Sagittariidae > Sagittarius > Sagittarius serpentarius. Next base: position 26,530,968 of record JAVKLA010000088.1, read on the forward strand.
GTGTATATTGTTTTGTTTGGAGTAATCAGGCTGAAGTAGCATTAGTCCAGCTTCTCATCTTTTAATTACAGACAGTTTATTGTCTATGCTGTCCCACTTTCTGCATGGTTCCCCACCAGCCAGCAAGACTTAGCAATCTCCATTAATTTAATTTGGCATTTCATTCAATCAGACAGGCTGTGAACATGATGATTTTTTTTTTTTTTTTTTAAATAACACAATGCTCATTCTTAATTGATGTCCTTATCAGACATTGTATTTGCCAGAGCTGTAATTATTGGTCAGGCAGCAAAATCAAATCTGCCCAAATGCAGTGAAGATGTTCTCCGGTGAAATTATTAAGATACAGTACTTAGACCTGCAAAGTAATTTAGTTTTGGTCTGTAATTACATCTTTTGGGATCGTTATCTTTCTTTTTACTCATAAGGATAGTGTAACCTCAGAGGAATTAATTTGCCAAATATGAAGATAGAACTGAGATCCTTGCTGTAATATATATTTGTGCAAGTAGATATTATTCTATGTAAAAAATATGAGCATGCTCACACCATAAAAGAATGATTTTATTAATAGCCATATTTCTAAAAAAATACGGCTTCTAATTTTATTGCAGAAATACCGGAATTGTGATCAGTTGAGGCTGCTGTTTTCCATAAGCAATAACTTGGCATCAGAAATGACAGAATTTGGATGTGTAACTAGCTAAAATACATATGCAAGCAGATATGTAGTGCTGTGACAGAACTAGTTTGGAGCTAGTTCTGCAGGCAGTAGTTCAGCATCAAGCCAGTGAGAATTTTGTCTGGAGATAGTATCCTGAGAAACTTTAAACATGTATTTTCACTAAACATTAACTAATAATTATGAAAGTACTATTAGTGTCATGATAACTAGGTCTGAATTCTGTTTTGCAGTAAAGGTTGGGTTAGGGCTTTCTTTAACCAAAAAAAAAAAGTAGAGGAGGGGGAGTGGATCCTGTAATAACTATTAATTTTTTTATTTATTCTCAGATATACGATATGTAGTCTTTGAGTACAGAATTGCAAGCATTCCTTTTAAGCAAAATATAAGTCTCTGGATTAGTTATGAGAAGATGATAAAATGTGTTTCATTCCTGTCCTGGATATATTTTGTTTGAGTTTTTCATTTGGGACATGTATTCACATTCCACAGTGTTGGTGGTATTCTCTGCTGGAACAATAACCCTTCCAATGGTTTTTTTCTTCCTTGTGGTTGCACTATTAAATTAAGTAGCAATATTATAAGAAGAATTATTTAGAAAATCTAGTGTATTTGCCTGATGAATCTACTTTGCTGTTGAGCATAAAAATACTAGTATTTTAAAAACTCATTTTTATTCCATTGAGATGCTCAGATAAACATCTGGGCTCCTCTATGTCTGGTTTTAAGTTACTTATGTATTTCTGTATTTGCACTTTTTAGGAAATGCATAGTGGGTGTGAGTTCTAATGTTTTTCAGATTAGAGCTGCACCACAGTTGAGTTGATTTAAAGACAGAAAAGTAGAAAGTTGTAATAAATACTAATGAATGAATGTTGCAAGTAAAATAATTTCTCCATTAAAATCAGTATCAAAATTCCCATCAAGTTTTATAGGTTCAAAATGTTATTCTGTGTGTCCATAACATCTTCAAAATTAGTTATTGGCTTTACTTTTTATGCTTTTTTTTAATATTATGGTTTTGTGGCGTTTGCTTGTTTTATTGCTTGCTTTAGCTTTTGACTCATCTTGCAAAAGAGCCCAGACAGTAGTCACAATTTCACCTTTTGAGGTTTTCTGAAGATTTTTTTTCAGTGGGAATTCAGACTCTGTGGACATTTAATCACCGATTTTTATCCCAGACTGCCAAGGTTTTCTGTGATGTTCATCATATCAGACTTCTTTCATGAAACAACCGTTCATTAGTCGCAGCTTTCATAACCAACCGATTTTTAAGCTCTGGTGAGTGCAAAGAGTAGCTCAAAAACTCAAGTAGCATTGTGCTGTGCTGATTCAAATTGGCTAATCCCTTGGTTTCCAAACAGGTATCGTAACATCTGGCCTAGGAGGTTTGGTCTATGAAAACGTGCCGTTTGTAGAAGTGGGGCACTTGATACAGTTTTTATATCCCCAATCCTGGGCAGGAGTTGATTCGGTCTTCATTAGGGCATACGCTGGGGAAGGAATAGAGGGCATGAATTTTCCCTTAGCATTGCAAATATACACCCTTCCTAGAAAAGATGCATAAGGCTAGGTGTTGGGCTTCAGGTTTGGTAGTCAAAGCTAAGAGCAGAGCTTCAACAAGCTACTTTAGAAAGAATCAATTTTCTTGACATCTTTATACAAGGTATTAGGGAGCAAACATCCAGTCTCTCTCACCACAGTCTTCATGTCGGTTTTTACGGATTTCGGAAGGGCAAAGATTCAAGTGCCCTTGCAACATAAAAGAGTGGACGACTGAACTGTCATAGTTTTAATGCAATGATTTGCACGAAGAATGAAAGCTGTGATTTCACAACAAGTTCAGAAGAGGTTTTGTTTGTTTGCAATCCATTTCATGAAATCAGCAATGCATGTGGTTTCTGTTGGTTTGCTGTGGCAGTAAGTTGTGGTACTCACGCTTAATACAGTTACCAAAACCTAAGACAGAGTTTGAACTCCTGAAATCAAAGGAAACAAAATAGTAGATTGTAATGCAATGGTACATGTGGCCAAAGGAAGCCGAAAAGATTTTATTCTTTTGTAGTTACAGAGCGAGGGTGCTCTGAGATCCTTAGATGCGAAAGTTTATGCAAAACCTTGCTAATTGCTATGGCGAGGTAATTTGCAAAACATCCCAATGCCAGCACGAAACAAAAAGATAGCTGGACTAGGTGCTGCACCTTGCTGTCTGTCCCAGGGAAACCCAGGAGGCGGGACCCCACAGGAGTATACCTGGGCAGACCAAATTGCCAGGTCTTGCCTTTAATTTGAATGCCTACTGTCAGCTATAGCAATGCTCCGAGATGTTTATGAGGGGTCTGAGCAAGGGATCCTTTAGAAAACAAGTGGAGAAAAATGTTGACTGCAACAAGAGTCATTTCACAAAAAACATCTTTCCCAAATTATTTTACTAAAATAGACAAGAACCCCTTGTTCTATTTAGAATGATTTATAACTGTTCCCAGCTGATCACAAAGTGTTTCTAAATTAAAAGCCATTAATTATAGCCTTATATAGATACAAAGATATGCAAGAAGTGCTTTGTAATTCCAGCTCTGCACTTCAGGTGAGAGCTTTTTAAATTACTTGGACCATTGGAGCCACCTGCTTGACTAAATGCTGAGGGCCCTGTGTTTCAGTACTCATCAGTGCATTGCAGTGTTAACATTGTTACTGATTTTTCTCATTTCTCCAGGGCAAATACTAATTAATGGATACAATTCACAGCTGATTAGCTGTAGTTTCTTCAGTAATTACATTCGCAGACTAACTGTTCAGAAGAGGATTTCTAACCCAGTTCTTATTTCACTCTAAGCTTAATTTGTTTTTTGAATTGTTTAGGTCCTTAAGATAATAACCATTTTATTTTCTTTTGTTGTTTTAGGTACCACTAGATAATAAGGAATTTTAATCTTAGAAATACTCACTGATAATTGTTGTGTGCCTTCAATGGATTTCTAATTCAGAGACAAAAAGTAAATTTAAATCATATTAGTTATGATCCATACTAACAAAAACCTAAATACGCCAGGTTCCGACATCAGTGCCTGAGTCATACGCAATACGGTCTTAAATATTGTAGCCCAAGAACAGAATCAATCTAAAGACATGTACTTGTAACTTTTAGCTTTGACATTCCTCGTTACGTCATTTGCTTCCACAGTCTTAATAAAACGGAAAATTATGTTGTCACTTTCCCCTTTGTTTTACTTTAATAAAACAAAAAGGAGGAAAACCACTTGGCAATCAGAACAGCTGCAAGTGTGGTGTGAGGAATACATGCAGATCAAAACAATGTAGAATTTTGTTCTTCAAGGTAAAAATCGGCTACATTTCCATTTTGAGGCACTGCAGCCCCTAGGATGCTAAGCTCATTAAAATAGGATAGGGTTTGTTCCCACTTACCCGATGTTAGAGCTATGCTTGCCTATTGTACCTTTGCACTTAGGTATAATTTGAAAACTTGATTTCTTTTTTTTGTTACTGTAGAAAGAACAGCTCTATTGGAGCCATTTGAGTTTTTCATGTAAATCCTTCTTAGTTTCCCGCTAACTGGCACGAAAAAATCTATCCTGTCGATCTCACTGTTGAGCTGGAGTACTATGTCTTTGTGCAACAAATCCACACACACGCATCCTTATGTGCCAAAACAGTAATTTGAATGTGCAATTTTATTTGAATTTTTTAATCTCCAAAAATGGGTGACATCTGGGCTTTTAAAAAATGGATGACATTACTTGAGTATCTGCATAGCTGGGGATAACAGAGTTTTAATAGCTATGAGGCAGCCTACATATTGCGTTAAGGCCTCTGTTGCTTAACGTGTTATATATTGAAAGATTCAGCATGTTAAGTACACAAATGGAATTTCATACTTCAGAATGATGAATCTCATCTCATATTCCTTCCTCCCTGTGATTGTCGTCTATTTTGTTGATTTCCTGTTTTGTCAATCAGAAAATTAATCAGGTACACGAGGCTCCAATACTTTGCGTCCGTCTTCCTTTTTTCATCCTCCGTCACTATAGTTTCCTCCTCTTCTTCCCCCCCCCCCCCGCCCCCGTTTAACTTTTGGTCTTCTTTTCGGAAATGGATTTTGGAGTTTTGAGGGAAAGAGCCTTTCTTGAAAGGATTACTCTGTCCCCTCCACTGCTCTGGGATGCTGGAGGAACTGGAGAGAGTCAGTCTGAAACACTTCCCTGCTAAAAACAGTCAGGCACCAAGTACTGCAGTAGCGAATTGAGCGGGAGCAAAGTGCTTTTCCTTTCAGGACAGGTTCGGCTGCTCTGAGAGCACAACAGAGTTTCTTGCTTGGAAAGGACGATCTGTGTGCAAGTCCATGGTTACCCATCCTCAGGCACTTGTTGCAGAGCTCATGCTGCTGGTGGTGGTGGTGGTGGGTTAGTGTTGTGGTTTGGCGGGGGGCGGGCAGGTCCACCGAGACCTGGCAAGATAAAACCTTCCTGAAAAAATTTGCTTTACATAACTCGAAAATGGGAGTTCAGGGAAGAAAGCTTAGTGTGGCTTTAGCAGCGGACATGTGGCAGGGCATTGTAGGGACAGCACAGGGACTTCTCTTTCATTTGATACTCTTATTTTGCAGTATGCTTTGTGCCTGATAATGGAAATGTGAAAATGTGAAAGCCTGTGATTTAGTGTTTTAGTGGTAGCTGCACAACATGCATGGTATCTGTTCCTTGAAGCAAGGACACTAGACGCCTGCCTGCTCCAGGAACACGTGCAGAAATAGTTAGAAGACCAGCTGCTTTTTGGAAGTGCCCTTTAAGGGAGTAAGGCACACTAAGTGCCAATTAACCAAATGCTGGTAATCTCTTTCTCTTCTATGCTTAGTCTCTAAAAGAAAAAGTGCTTATCTTCTTCAACAAATGTTCATACTTGAGAATTTGGAGGCGATGACTCTGTGGCATCCGAGAGGATCCTTTTAGATTACTCGTGTGTGAGAAGAGTTGCACCTCAGTGGGAGCAAGTGGGCACTCAGCCCACTCCACCCTGGGTGGATCTCAAGCTCGCAGTGGGATGCAGTTTCTCTGATTTGCAAAATCTTCTGGTGTTAATGTTCACTGGGGGCATGGGAGCTCAGCTGGAATGAAGGATAGACAAAGGGGGATTGTTTGGCTTTTTAGTTTTGTGGAAAGAATGGGATTTTTAAGAACCAACGCTGCAGATTCTCATTCTTCCCCTTATTGACCTTCATCTCTTTAAAACCAGGTCTACTTGGAAGAGTAATACACGAGCTACTTGTAGCTGCAGTAGTCCTCCGGATCAGGATCATCTGCAGAAATATTATAATGTGTGTCAGGAAAGATGTGGTGGAGTCAAAATGTCTTTTCTGGAGAATAGTCTTTTTTAATGGACACTTAATTTCCACAGTCACCTCTAGGTCTGTGGGGTGGCTTTGCTACATGGACAAAGTTGAAGAGATACACTTGGATATCTTCCATGTACAGACCTGGGGATGCAAAGTATGTAATAATAATAATGTTGAATCCAATCTAGTTCTGACTTCAAAGAACATCTGCAAAATTACGTCTTATCTGTTTGTTGTTTTGTGTTTTTTGGGTTTTTTTTCAACTTTTTCTGTGCCAGGGATGGGGTAAAGAAAAGTTTATCGTGGCATGCATTAAAATCCAAATATTTATTTTTCTTTCAGTTTGGAAACAATAACAACTACATGAACATGGCAGAGGCAAATAATGCATTTCTTGCTGCAAATGAGGTAGATGTTTTTCTTTTTTATCTATGCTCATATTCTGCTGTTTGCTGTGATAATTTAACAGACTTTGGATGGATGAAGAGTGAAGTGCCGAATTTCTGTGTTTCATGGAGCACAAAATAAAGACTTTAATGAGAAAGAAAATAACCTGACAGCTCTCCGTTACTAGTCAATTTAGCTGTCCATAAGGCTGTTACTTACATAGCATGTCAATAGAAACAAATCTGCTTTATGTATGAAAAAAATTATAAACAGAAGGAAACAAATAAAAAGCACAGTAGGTGTACACTTCGAAAGCAAGCTTAGTAATAGTCATTACTAACTAATGTGCTAATTTCTGTTGTAGATGCAAACATTTTAATTTGGGTTCTTAATACTCATATAAGTTAGAAAACCAAACCCGACTTTGTTGCCTGAAGTGTATGTGCTGCATGAAACAAACTTCTGAGCAGGATCGAGAGCAAACCCAGGGGCTGGGCTGGTGGAGCCTGGCTGGGTTGTGGAGGTGATGTATTTGATCACTGCTGTTGAGAATGGAAACAGGAGAAAGGTATGGCAGAATGGAAACAGGAGGAAGGTATGGCTGCTACAGTCTCCGTGCATTTGTTACAGTGGTGCCGCCTTACAGCCAGTTAATAGACTGTCAACATGCTAATACTGAGCCCAGCTCCAGGCAGAAACACCTCTTGCTCGTCACTAAAGCCCAGCAGCTCTTACTCCAAAGGGAAGGATGGAAAGTGCAAGATGCGCTCTCTAGTAATGGGCATAGCAATATGGAGAAAAAGAACTAAGTATTTATGTAGGTTGCATGCCATAAATGATCTTCCCAACATGAGGACAGGTTAGAAAACTGGGCAGCCTTGATTTCACACATTGTAAGTAGTGATTCATTTGTAGGTATTCTTGTGCACTGTTGAAAAAGCGATCTCAGAGAAAATAAGCAGAAAGGTGTAACAATAAATGTGAAGGTTAGAATTAAGAGTCGTATTTTATGAATCATTTATACAATGGTCACCATCTCTCTTTACCCAGCAAGACTGCTTAGATAAGGGAATATTGTTTGGCACTAGCTCCAGTGTTATTTGTGATAATGAACACAAACCCCATCTGTAATGACAACATGATGTTTCTTTCTGTAGAATTTTTTTCCTACATTTGAATCAAACATTGATGAAAGCTCTGCTGCCAGCAGCTGTTCAGAGACAATTTAATTCCAGCTGTGATAATTCACCGTGTCAGACATTGGCTGTTATATGTTGATACAACAGTTCTCCAGATTTGCATTTTTATCAAAAGGAACAAATGTTTTGAACATTTCAGTACAGATGGCATTTAACCATGCAAACAGTTTTTTTAAAAATGTGTAAGAGATAAATATTTGAAAAGTTAATAACTTTAAAAAAATGTGGTTGGTAAGATAAATCCCCCAAATGTTATACCATCTTTTGGTCATAACCACACCTTTCTGCAATCCCAAATTGCATACTATTCAGGCTCTTTTTACAGACTGAATAGCCCAGTGATTTGAATTTAAGACTACTTCACTAAGGGGCTTGCATTCTTCTTAGATTACATCTATTTTATTCTCAATCTTACGTCTGTTATATGTTTTAAAAAAAAGATATATACTTATTTGGACAAGTTATATTGTGAGAATTAAATTCGCATTTAAAAAATGTAAAGGTATTCATCAATTTACTCTCCCATTTGCGTAAACTATAAGTATTAAGATGAATGCTACTTTTCTAAGTAAAAAATTGTATTATTATCTAGCTATGTTATGTATTTATACAGTTGTCCTAGAGTTATTCCGTTAGATGAGGAAAACAGATCTAGTTCTTACAATTACTACTGTCTCGTAAATATGTCAAGTAGAGAGAGGTTCAAACGTACTATAATAATACTGATTTCACTGAACCCTTTGCTTGAACAAGGGATAAAAATATGATTAGGCGTTGGTGTTCGCATTAAAGCGTGAACCTAACTTTGCAATTACTGCATTACAATGTATTTAATGAGAGTGTTTTTACATTAACATGAACGTAGCTTTCTCGCTATGATTTTGGACCTGAGCGCTGCTGAGCTAGAAGCCCATTTTATTCCTGTAAATAATGCCTTTAAGAGTGTAATCCTAGAGCACATGCAGGCTTAGAAGCCACACATTTGCTTTATGTTTTCTGTCTCTGTGTCATGATTACTACGACTCATTTTAAAGCACCTTAAATATTTATTGAAATAATATTTCAAGTGTTAATTACAGTGGTAATGAAAACAGCCAAATGCCACATATCAAGAATGAGTGTTTATCCGTATTGTTAATGTGATATGTTAGATTTCATTAAGCAGTAATGGGGTAGCAAATGAGTCACAAATTACAGTTGCATCTGTTACTAGACCACATTAGTGCCAAAATAACTGCAAATGCAGCCATAGGGTTATGTTCATTAGCCAACCACTTCTCCTGGCCAATCCATCCTTTGTGTTTGTGAACTACGGGGTCCGCAGGAAGAAAAATTCACACCTTTTGTAATATAGCAGCGGGGGAGTCAAACGTCTCCCTAATCCAGGCCCAGCTTTCACATCCAGAATTAAGTTACAGTCTTGCAGTTCGAGCAAGATGGGTAGCGTCTCAGCAGACTCTGACGGTGCTGCAGACTGCAGCAATCTGGGACCTCATCATTTCTGGTGTGAGACCAATAATGACAGCTGACAGGTTCTATATGCAAGCAAAGGTTTTTCTTGTGTTTCAGTTTCCGTCTTCTCTCAAGCGGTTATTAATTTATATCATCATTAACAGTTTGAAGGATGACAATTTGCAGCAGTTAATGAGATCTTTCACTGAACTTATCATTTTTAAATTAACTGGCATTAAGTCATTCTTTCAAACAATGTAAATAATACATAAAACAACCCCCCCCCCAACTTGAATCCCGAGCTAATGCAAACAAACAAATCCCAGAGCAGCCTTGCATGTCCAGAACACGACAAGAGTGCCTATTTTAGGATTGCCAACTGCCCAGTTTGATCAAGACGGTCCTGATTTGGGTACATTTAAAATGGCCTAATTTCAGACACTGAATTTCTATTATTAAGTAGCAGTGGACCTGAAATAATATATGAAAGTTCATTTAACTCGCAAGAAATTTGAATAAGCATAGCTCATTTGTTTCCCAAATAAAAGTCAGCAATGTTGAAGCCAGATACAGACTTTACTTGAATAAAGATTATCTTTGACAGACACATGCACACGTACAAACACGCACAAACCCTGAAGATAACTGGCAGTAAATGTTTTGCTCAAGGCATCTTAACAGGTGTTTAGTTCGTAACAAACCTACTGTTCAAACAAAGCTGGCTTGCTTCAGAAAGCACTGGAAGCTGCTGTAATCACCCTCACTCTTTTATACGTGTGTCTCCTCAAAATCACAACCCTTGTTTAAAAGGGTGCATTGTACTTTTGGGATGGAAAAGAAGAGAAATAAAGACCAGAATTATAACGTTTCTTGTTTATTAGTGGATGAACAGAGGAAACAAAAGATGTGAAATGGTCAGTGCTGAATTAATGTTGTGTATGTGCTACAAAATTGTCAGTATTTTATGACGCATGAGAGTAATGTAAGCTGTTTGTGCTATTTTACTAACATATCAATAAAGTGGCAATTTGTTATACAGCCAAATCCAGTGTAGCTGATATTCAGACTAACAACAAAGACAGATGTTGCTAATTAAGTACGCATTAAAAAACTGTTAATGCTGATACTCCATTAAAGCCATATGATAATGAGACTTAAATCTTTAATCAGAATGATCCATAAACGCCTTCAGCATATGAAACTTAAAAATTTTGTTGCGTATAGGGTTTGCATTTGAGAACAAAACAAGATTTGGACTGCAGGTCCGGAGGTGGTTGCTGAGAGCAGCGTGCCCTAACGTGGTTTTCCTTGTCCTGTTCTTCTCTAGCAGACGTTCCACACGCCGAGCCTTGGGGACGAGGAGTTTGAAATTCCACCCATTACCCCCCCGCCCGAGTCAGACCCTGCACTGGGGATGGCAGATATACTGCTGCCCTTTCAGGGCCTTGGTGACCAGCTGCCTGCCCAAGGAAATGAATTTACACCTCAGTTCCCCCCCCAGAGCTTGGATCTTCCCTCTATTACAATATCCCGAAATCTCGTGGAGCAAGATGGCGTCATCCACAGCAATGGATTGCATATGGTAGGTCCGGTTCTTTGTCTGTTTCTGTTGCCTAATATTGTCTGTCAAAGTATAGTAATGTAGATTTGTGTCATCTATCAGTTTTAATTGACCTCTCGGAAGATCTGTGTGATTTCTTGCTATTGTGGCCTGACCAAACATTTGCCAATGTTCTGTATCATGTGCAGGCGTATTCTGTATGAACGATGACACACGTTGTCAGTGCTACGCAGCAAACAATGATATGCTATTATTCAGTTCCCTAAGGCAGTTGGCAAATGGTTAAGGGATTAATGTTGGTGGATTCAGGAAGATAAACGTGGTTGCTAATGTACAGTGCAATGCTATACTGTGTGTGAACAGGTCTCTTGTGAAGAAGCAGTCAGGCTTTATAAACACAGAGCTTTAATTTTAGGAATGGACTTGGAAGCCCATATCCATTGGCATCATGTGCATCCCAAGTGCTGCTAAAGTTCAAAAATGTGTTATGCAGTTGACACTGGCATCCAAGAGTTGAAAGACCATTGTGTTGGCCAGGGTGAACTACAGCATTTAGAAGGAATTGCTTGTCTGACAGCCATCAAGATGTTTTGAAAGTGCAGTATTGAGAGTAGCTCAGAAAGGGAACCAGATACAGTATGCCAGCAGTAAAAAAACATGTCTTTCCCTATATTCTGCATATTCCATGGGTTAAATGGAAATTGATTTTTTTTTTTTAAAAAAAAAAACCAAACTCATAATAGAATTGATAGGGATGTATTACCTTGACCATACTTAGAAACACAGGGGCATAAAATGACTTTGTTCTGTTCGGTGCTCTTGCTGACCATAGAGGCTGGGGCAGGTTGGGCCTGTTCTCCTGTTCCTGGGCTGTTTCCCAGCCCTCTGGAATGGGGAGGGACGATCTGGGTGTGGGGAAGGGCTAAGTGACAGTGACTGTTAGGCTAATTCCAGTGATCATTCCTGTTAATTTAAACAGGCAAAACCAAGGCTACATGGAGTCTTCTCTAGAATCTATACACACTGTATTGGCTGTGATCTCAGTGGGAGGGTATATGGGGCAGTTTGCACTTCCCTGTTGCATTTCCCTTTCAGCTTTGGGGGATCTCCATGCTTGGGTTTCCCTAAGCTTTGTGCAGTAACATTCATCCTCACTGTGATGAGACACAGCTGTGAGTCGGTTTATCACACTTAGCATTTTAAACTCAGTGGTTACAATGAGAATTAGTTTCTGTATTCTGGCAAGTGGAAATTAATTAATGATTTACAAATCAACATGCAGCAAATATTTCTCTGGAATTCTGCAGGCTGCTGGCCGCGTTGCAAATTTTAATATTTCCTTGGAGGTCATGAAAAGTAGCTAGCACTAATACAGAATTAAGCACAAACTACTCATTACTTAGGAGGTACAGAATTCAGTAATTCCATAGATACAAAGCAGGGACTGCTTAAAACAGGCCTTGAAGGATATGATACTTCTTTTCAGATCCCATTTTGCATGGGATTTTTGTAGGTACTGGACATGTTGGGTGACTACTAAAGAAAGATCAGATTAATAAAACCTGAGAGTTAGGAATGTTATGCCTGAAAACTAAAGTAATGGAGTGTGTGTACACTGAATACAATGAAGCTTGCTCAGAAATATGTAATAAATACCAGGGGCTGGATCAGTGTTGTGTTACGCGTATGAGTATCCCCTCAGCGTTGTCAAGTGGTTTGTAACCTGACCCAGTTTTGCCTTTTAATTTTGCCATCCTTTCACAGAGTGTGAATCTTCCATGAGAAAATGCTGTCACTTTAACGCTTCCAACTAGAAGAGGCCTCCTGGTTAGATATCTCTTCTCTCACCTCTTCTTGGACTGGATGAGAGGCTTTACCTCTTTTCCCTTTCTTTTCCAGACTGTGCATAGTTTACATGGACTTCCGTGGTAAGAATTTGTTCCTGTATAGGTTAAAGAGAAGATCTAGAGAAGCTCATGCCTTCGTATCCCAGTAGTCCAGTGATATTTTCTAGGGTGATTGCCAGTTCAAAGCTGCGGGTTGAGAACTTGTGTGTGCTTTGCTTCAGAGAATTGACGAGGAATTGCGTGATTTGATATGGAGGAGCCACATAGGGGAGGTTCGTGTGTCAGATGCTTCCCTGCAACCGCTTGAATTGTTTTATGCTGTGAGATGGAGTGGCCCCACCATTGCATTTTAGTCAGTAGTCCTTTTCTCTTCTCCTCCTAAGTGCTAGGTAGCTTCAGGAAGTTTAAAAACGTTAACAGAGGGTCCTTGCAAAGGTTTCCCCTGAACTCACATAGCTCTCTTTAGTACTCAAATTTTCCAGCAGTTAATCTGTATTTCAAAAATAGAAAATGAAAACATTAGATCATATTTTATGTGAAAAATGTGCACTTTATTAAACTGGTAAATATTTATTAATGATATTAGAATTCATCTTTAAATTAGACATTTCATGAATTACCTTGCCTTGGAGCTATAAAAACTTTATTGCAGCAATAAAAAAATGTAAAGGAGGCATTTTGACTATGAAATTTCATTTCATGGTCAATTGAATTTACTATATCTGAAAGAACTAAAGATGGGGTTGTAAAATAATTACGATGTTCGTATATACTTACAGAACAATGTTCTTATCCAGCGATACTAGGATAGTCTTATTTAAAGGCTGTATTAACAGTGTATTGCTAATCACTAAAGCTTCTTTAGCTGAATACAAACTTAAATTATTTTAATATGAACTGCACTGAGTTTATTGGTTATCTTGAGAAGCATTAGAGAGCTTTACTGTAAGCAATATTTAATTTAGATAAATGTAGTCCTACCCTGTTGAAAAGTCTGGTAGAAGAATTTCACCTTGAAGAAATGTCATGAGATTTTAAATCACAAATGTTGAAAAAATAAAATGGGCTTGGACAGAATTATGATTAATACTGTGTGTCTTTGGCTTTTTTCTATGTAATACCTGACATGTTCACCTATAAACTTGAATGCAGAATCACCAGAGGCATGGTTAAAAATAGGTTATGTCAAGGTTTTCCTATGTCTCCCTTAGGGTATGGAGTTGGCTAGCTACCTTGTAATACTTCTGCAAGTATCTCACGTATTTCCCACAGGAAGATAAAAAAAAAAAAAGAAAGAATTCTCTTTTTAACATATTCTTTGTGTATTATTATATTGAAAAAATCATTCACAGTGCAAGAAAGATACTTATTCGCAGCATAAATGTGGCCTAGGAATTATTAAAAGATCATATTGATGAGTTAACACTTGTTCATACTATTAAGATATACATACTATGGAAAGAGTGACAATTTGTCACACTGCTGATTAACTTCATTATTATTGGCAACAAACAACACATTTATCTTACTTAACAGCATTTTTCTACGTTTAAAAACAGACAACAGCAACAAAAAGAGGCGATAAAATGGAGGCGGTTTGATTATTTTTAATATTTTAATCATATGCAAATAAAATCCTGATGTTCAAAAATGAGTCACTGAAAAATGGGATGTTGATGTCCATTTGACCTCAAAGAATACACAGATTTACTTGATGCAAATATTATCCCTATAAATACTTGAATATAAATAAGTGGAAATCAACAGCGATATCCTCATTAAAAATCAACCCCCAATATTTTATATTAATGCTCTGTTTTCTGTTGAGCTGCCCATAGAAAAATTATTTTAATCTCCAAACTGTGGCAATTCTATAAAACTACAACTTGTGCTCCTGAGGGTTCCTTTTTTTAACACCTCTCTATAATCTGCCCAGCCTGCTGAGTAGCATTGACATCAGTAGTACATCAATTTCAGAAAGTGGATTATTTTTACTAGACAGCTATTGTGACATATTGGGTCAGTCATAAATGAAAGATATTCATGCAAGCATGCAATACTTGTAATGAAGTCTCACTCTGACCTTCTGTATGATTGATTCTGTAATTTAGTTTTCTCAGGCAGTGCCTGAAATGAAATGAAATCATGTTGAACAAGTTTTGAATACCCACAGTGCACCAGGAGAAGAAAAATCTGCAGCCCCAGAGGCTTGAGAGAGAGCAGCTGAACGATTTATCTCCATGCTATTATAGCCTTTGCCAGCATTCAACGTTTCTTTTTTTTTTTTTTTTCTTATTTGGCTTAAGTACTTAATTCTGCAGGTAGCTGTAAATGGGAAAATAAAATGCTGTTCAGATTTAAAATGACAGGACAGGAGTATGTGCAGGGGACTGATAAAATATCTTGAATAGAACTGACCTTTCATGTAGCTGAAAGTTACTGGGGGATTCATCCTCATAATTACCATATAGATTATTTTTATTTCTTTCCTGCAATGAAACATTTCAGAGAGCAGTAGTGCTGATTGAATGAAAATTGAACTTGTTAACATTCTTTTCAGCTTAGCCTGTTGTACATAACAGAAGGTTAGCTTTGATGAATTTCAAAATTCTCTTTCTGATATCTAAGAAACACACAGTAAAATAATTGTCTCTTTTCAGTCTGATTTTTTTTTCCTTTATTCAAAAAAGTACAGATGTTACAAAGACTGATAATTTTACATACATTGTTCCCTATATTACTTAGGGTGCTAGAGAAAACGTGTTTCCTATTTGATGAAGATTTGAGCCTGTTTATGCTGTACAATTGTTGTGGTGCTATCAGTGCATTCAGGATTCTGCACAGATAAGGCTAATTCATAGTGGAATGCGCTCATCTTTAATTACATTACTACTTGGGAGTGGTACTGTGCTCAAATCAAAGACATGATGGTGACTGTTGCTTTTATTTCAAGAAGAGGCTTTTTAAATAAACAGCTCGATGATGTGGGTTTACAAAGCTGAGTTGCAAATTTGAGTTTATTGAAGGCTGCATACAACAGAAATATTATTAATGTTTCAGAACAGTGGTGCCCTTTACTTAAAGGTCTAAATCTTTTTTAGTAATTTAAATTCCCAAATTACTAATTAACTTTAAATGAATAGATTAACAGAAGACTGCAAGAATAAAAGCTAAAAAAGTTGCTTTAAAATTAGCAAAAGACAGTTATTTCACTACTTATTGGACTGCGAGCCTCTAATTTGTATGTCTAATTTTCCTTTACAAAGAAACTTATTTGTAAATTTCTCTTTTAATACCCAGTCTGTAATCTCCTATCTATCTAGAGAGAATGGAGTAGGTTTTCAATTAATACCATGTTCTAACAACATTGTTTAATGTGTTGCAGATGAAATAGTTATTTCATGGGTCATTAATGTGTTTAACGCCTGGAACGGTCTATTAAAACAAGCCCTTGTTATTGTTATGAACATGTTTATTGTGATCTTTAAAACGAAGCATACAACTAATTCCGGAAGGTTATAATTATTCATTTATAGGAGCAGCAACTATTCTTACTAGAAAGAGAGATTATCTTCAGAGTTTTCTTATTTCTGTTTTCTCTTTGATTACTACGGTGAGTTACTAAACTCAAGTTTTAAATCAGCAGTGTTAGTCTAGTTTGTATTGGACTTTCCCAGCAGAAATGGTTGCTCTTATCACCACTGTTTTTAATAAATTCTGGCACCAAGAAAAATTACTCTCAAAATTCAGTAATATCAAATTAAATGATGCTCTGGTGGCTCAGATCAGTGACATTTAGCCATATACAGAACCCTTCAAATGGTGGCGGACGCTTTGTACAATTAGACCATTAGGACTCGGTTGGGATTTTGCAGCTCCGGTGCCCGCTATCAGCTCAGTGCTGTGACAGTCTGGTTTCTGCCCGTAGATCTGAGCCGTGTGCTTTGCTGATGAACTTTCAAGTCTTTACTGAGTCTTTTTTTTTTTTTTTTTTTTGATTGGTGTATAGTTCAATATTTTATTTTGCGTCTAATGACGTAGTTGAGCATTTTTTAGTTACCTTTCAGAGAGCGTGTGTGCGCAGTTCGTGGGGCCTCGGGGGGAAGTGGACAATGGGCTGAAAACCCTGGAGGCAACAGACAGCAGTGGCTTCTGCGCAGGAGCTACGCGCTGCAACTTTAGCATGGTATGAAGACGGAGCTAGCCTGATGATGTACGAATTAATAGGGTTTTAACAGTGTGTCGATTTTCATGTCCTCAGTGACATTGTAATACTCGGTGTGGGTAACGTAGTCACTTTTCTGAGAGACGTGCTCTTCCCTCCTTTCTCATCGATACAGACACAATGAGCTGTCGGTTAATGAGTTGTTGTGGTTGGAGAAGGAAATGTATTCCGGTGTTCTTTTAAAAAAATACGCAGCTCATAGAAACCGCAAGAAAGGACCTGTCCGTAAGAAACAAAGTGGCAGCAGTTGCCAAAGACACCTATCTGAATAGCAGGTACTGCTGGGGCTAAAAAAAAAACAAAAAAAACCAAAAACCAAAACTATTAAAAAATGATGCAAGTAGTTTATTACCTGTCGAGATACATGAGGGACTTATGCATGAAAGAAGAGAAACACAGTAACATTGGCAGAACAGTCTGGGAAAAAAAGACCGTGACTATTTTATATTAATAATGCTAAAATCAAGATCCGTCAGCTCCAGAAAATATTGTGAGGTGCCATATGAATATGTGGAAAATGATATACCCCAATGGGAAAGCTCTCAGGAACTGGAGCAGAAGCTGAATCTCTGATATTCCTAAGGACTGAGCTCAGGAGAAACGCGGGCGTATGTGATCATGGACACAAGCTGTGCATTAAGCCTGGCTTTAAACTATTCTACCTCCTGAGTTTAAACTCTCAAATCAGGTGCTGCTTTCTTAAGCCAGCCAAACGAGGCTGATGCCGCAGCTGGTCTGGATATGTTGTACTCAGCCAAAGGCTTTCTTGGGTCCAGTCACCCTCGTTCTTGGGTCATTTGAAAACTTCCTTTGAAATTCCTGCTACTGTCTGCTGTTACCGCCTATGTTTCCCCTTGGACAGCTTACCCAATACTCAGCTTCCTCTTCAAGTTCTCAAGCTATAAAGAAATGCTAGGTCTCTGTAGAGTTTTAAATTATTCTGTGTTGTCAGGTAGCTCAAAAAAACCCCAACTGGTTCAGGTAATACAAAAGATAATGAGACGTACTTTTCTGATTTGCTTTAAAAACCAACAACAAACAGACAAACAAAGAAAACGCAAACAAAAAACCCCAACCCCCCAAAAAAACCAAAGAAAAAATACCCCCCCAAACATAGCTACCAACACTTGTGGCAATTTTTAAACAAAGAAAACCGTGTAACCCCCGAGTCTGTCCCCCGTAATTCCTTGCACGTTTTTTGTTACCTTTGATAATTTTTGTCAGTTGTCATGCTTCCTTGCAGTCTCTCCCTGCGTTGCTTACTGCATAATAAGGACCTTTGAAGTCTGCCTTTGATTTGGTAGCTGAAGCACCTGAAGTTGCAGAGGTTGTAACAAAACTGCTAACAGCATTTATCTGACATTCCGGGACTTAATTTTAACTGTCCAGGGATTGTTTGCAACGTGCCTTCGCTGTTTGCATACAGCAGCCCTAAGCTTGTACTGCTAATTTGGAGAAAAGCTCCTCACGCCACCAGACTCATCAGATCAGAGCCCATCTGTGATCCGAGCCGCACATGTATTGTGATCATGCTGTTGGGTACCTTGTCCAAAAGGAGTATGGTTCAATATGCTTGAAAGTATGGTAGCTGTTTGGGGAGAAGAGAGCGGAGAATCTGTCTTGAAATGCCTCTACAAAACGGTGTAAAAATTAAATTAGAAAGAAGCTGTAAATTAGGTGATGCTAAAGCATCGGCCATCCGCTCACCGTGGCTGGGTGGAGGGCTGTGGTGCCGTCCACCTGCAAGAGCAGAAGCCTTTCCGGAGCAGAAGGACTCAGTACCACCCGCGGCAACCAAGAAGCATTACCCCTTCAGCCCACTTTGGGGACTGCGTGAGGAACCTGCGGGGTCACAGGAAAGGACATGGGTAAGAACAAAGTTCCCAGACACCACATGCTCCCGGCTGGGGTGGTGGGGCATCTTGGGTAAGAATTACAAGCATTTCAGAGACAAGTCTTTGTCTCTTAGTTTGGTGGTTTTGTGATTTTGGCCTAGCTGTGAGCTTTTAGTGTTTCTTCACCATGTAATGCAGCATTTTGTTAGAGATAGCTGAGCATACTGTGAATGAGCTGCTAGCAGCGGGGGGCCGCAGTGTTGCAGAGGTGCCTAGTCCTGGGACCTGGAGCAGAGTTGGTCTGGCTGGCCCTGTCCCTTGGCACCTTCTTGCTTGGAATCGCGTCTCTGAGGCGGTGCTGCACTGCCTGGCATTGCTGTGCTCCTACTGCCTGATCCCCGACTGTGGTTCCATAGAAGAAATGGGTTTAACTTGTGATTTGGGGGTCTCACAGCACTCCTCCCACTCCCTGTAACAGGTCAGGCTGTCTGCTCTGAAGGAAGCTCTGCACTGCATGGGGGAGTATGAAGAACAGCAGCCATGCGAGGGGTCACTGCAAATGTGGTTGCACATCAGAGCCCAAAGAAAAGCAAGGGGAGGTAAATCAGAAAGATTCCAATAAAACATGTTAAGCTAACTTGGAGGTAGCAGCCATGTAAGAAAATTCTGCCATATAACAGGAGACGAATTTCTAGAGACATCTGAGATTGCCAGAACAAAAGAAGATAGTTTTGAGGAATAAATCAGTGGGCCCTCACATTTGTTGTTTTTGGTTTGGTTTTTTCTTCTCTTCGTGTCCCTTCTCTGGCTTATGTGCTCTGAGTGAACAGAAAAGAGTAATTTCTGGGGGAGCACACAGACCAAGCAATTGTGTGTTCTTCATGCTCTTCAGGCAGCAGGATGTGCGTATGCCTCCTGTCACCAACAGATCTTTTAGATCCAGCTGCCGACATAACTTTTTTCCGACCCAACGTGTACTGTTTGTTGTAGCCTTTCTTTGGGAATTAAATTAGGTAAGCTTTCCTTTTCTACAGAGAGATGAAGCAAAACAGGGGAGTTTTCTCACTGCCGGAGAGAAGAAGCTGCTGCTTGTAGTGGATCTTCTGATAACTGCAGTTTGACAGATCTATTACTGATGGATGGCAGTATCTGAGGAGGGGAGAGGAAGGATGCTGCTTCAGTGGTGGCAGTACCAAGTGCAACTGTTTTGTATTCTATTAAGCAAGGATTTAATCTCTGACAGAGAAAAGCATCCTGTTAGTTTGATTTGTTTTGATTGGCAGTGAATTCCAATCTTGTAAAAATTTAGATTAATGGATTCTTTTATCTGTACTTTACTTGTGGAGAAAAAGAGTATTGAGGATTTCTTCCAGAGATGTGCTGAGTTGCCCAAAAGTAAAGGGAGTAATTTCCAGACAGGGACAACTGAGGATTTCACTCTTTACATTGCAGTGCATTTGCTTCGACTTAAATATATCATTTGAAATGTTACATCAGCTTATGTTACATTGACAGTGATGAATTCCTGAAGCAATAGAATATATAATGTTTTAAGTCAACTTCTGAAACGAGGGCACAGTGAGCATAACCGTAAGTGTTGGGTTTTGCATAGTTATTTTTGTTGGCAGATTTCTCACTTTCCTTAAAAAACTAGCTCGTGCAGTGTAGGGTCAGATCCCAGCCCTACATCTTCCTGTAGGCACTTCCATGGGCTCTCTCCTGACACAGCTAGAAAGAGTCTTGCTGGAGGTGTTGCCTGTTTAAATGACTGAAGGCTGTAGACATTGATCTTAATCAAGACTTCAGTATTACTCAAAATGTTCTAAAAAGTAATTTCCTAGTTACATTTTTAAATATCATGTTGAATGTTCCTAGAGATTAAAACTATATCAGGGTAGAAATCCAGGGTAAAACTACTGTGCGTAAATGATTGTCAAAATGCAGGGTAAGTGGAAGGCAGGGCATCTCTCGATGTAATGGCTGGATGCATTTATCTGTCAAAATAAATACGAGCTGTATTACTAGCTGTATTAACTACTGGATGCTTAGTGAGTTGATAACAGAACAAACTATCTTTTATTACCTTAATTTTTCCCTTAGTACTCAATGGTATGTTTCGCTCCGGTACAGTAATTGTTGAAAAACACCTTTGATAATAGTGTATAAATTAAAGCGTGGGAGTTCACACATTCCTTTTTTTCAGTCTCATTACTCTGTTGTTTGCTTTCCAGTGGCTGTTGAGGAAGTGATATTTTATCAGTTTTTGAGAACTTACACTTTTACAAATCAAAGTAAAATAAGCTATATATTTGGCATATGCCGTGAGACGTGTCCTTTAGCAGTATGACTAAATATGACTTCTCTGGCATGACTGTCTAAATAGATTAGAATAGTTGAGAGTAGGATAGTTTGATGGACGGATATCCTTATGGTTCCTATGATGAGGCCTTCTATGCATCAAATGCTGAATGTCTTTATAATGTGTGCTATTGGAGCTGTGCAAGAGAGTGGTGACAGAAAGCCAGCGGGCCTGGATATAGTCACCATGAAGTTGTTTTGAGAAGGGGGAAACGTTGTGGACCATATTTTGCTTTTTTTATCCATGTGTGTAATTGAAGAGACCAGAGAGGCGGCTGGCATTCCCCTCAGTACAGGTCTCTATACCTTAGGTGTCTTGTAGCACTCACGTAGGATAACAACAGAGAGACCTGAGACAAAGTCACTTTAGTCTGCAGAGGAATCACGCAAGTTATTCCTCTTTGGTTTTCTGTTTCACACATTACATCCTTGTTTGATTGTCGTGCTGAGTAAACCAGTGGTTGAGTTTTGCCTGACTTGTGTTAAAATCACCAAGTTTTGCCTAGCTTCAATCCAAGACTATAAAGCAGATCAGGCTCAATCAAAACTTGATTCTGTCCGCGTGAGAAGTTAATGAATTTTTGTCAGAACTACTCTGTCATTTTTGCGTCATGTTACAAAAATCCTGAATGCTCGTAGTACTTGTGTGGCACGTTTACTTCAGGTTAAGTTTATGCAAAAGAACTTGTGATACTCCTAAAATTTTCACAGTATTCTCAGTGGATTATTTTGAATACATGAGCTTTTCAATTTTCATGTACTAATGTAATTAATTAGCATGTCATGTGGATATTTTAGTGCACTTGTATTTCCATGCGTGCTCCTGATAGATGATTTTTGTTGCTAAACATTTCTCTGATAAACATTTAGTGCATAATGAAATGCTACCGATCCTTTTGGTTCAGTATTGGTCTTTGTAGTATAAGGGAAAAAATAAGTGTGAAGATAATTGATGGAAATTATCTTTTCTTGATTATAGATCCCCCCTTAGAAGATTTTGCTTGCTCAGGAGCTATATACAAACGCTGTGGACTTGAACGTTGCTATTGACTCGCTCCCCTGCCTTCTTGCTACTTGCCAAACCACTGTACAGACATGAAAAATGGTTTATGCTTCCTTGTCTGGAAGCTCTTCTATAGGTACCATAGGTTGTTGAGGCCCACAACACTGTACTACAAAATAAAAAATGAAATTCCCATTCCTTTCTTTGTGATTTTTTTTTTTTAATATTGATTAGCCATATAACTTAAATTCAAAGTGCAAAAAATATATTGTTTGTCATTATCATACGCACATACAATGTAAATGATGAGACTGGAAATGATACAGAATATTTTGTTTTATGTAGTATGTCTTATCTGTTTGGTGCTAGATAGCCAGTTACAATATATTCTTGTGTCCACTTTTAGCTTTTACTGAAGTTCTTAAAATTTAAAAAAAAAAAAAAAGCTCAAAAAAATTACGAAAAGATACAGAAAAGAAAAACTGGAATTAAGTAAGTGGATGTAAAAAAACCACACAAGCATCAAATAGTGTCAGAAAAAGGGACAGTTAAGAATTCATGGGCTTGTGTATAAAATTAGATTCTGGGTCAGTGCAAGTCAAGAGAATTTAGTCTCAATAAAATCACAGATGCAACCGAAATGACAAGACTTGGAGTAAATGGTTTGTAACCCACGTCATCGCATTTTGTCGCCTCAGTGTAAAGGCCAGAAAGGCCTGTATTGTGTAACAATAAAGAGAGAACCAAAGCTAGCCTTTGAGGTGTAGAACACCTCCAAGAAAGTACTGCCTGCAAAATAATGAAGAAAGTTAATTTCTATGAGAGAAGGTCATTCTGATGGTCTCCACCTTTGCTACGCCAGCAGAGTTTTTCTTCATGCAATAAAGTAATGTCTGTAAACTAAAATGAATGGAGTAACATGCAGAAAGTTCTATCGTTTTACAAAAGACTTTGAATGACTTCCAGATGCCACTGCCAATACAAGTCACAATCAGAATGACCCTGTAGTTAATGGTAGTAAATTTTCACAGAAAGGTGCCCTGAAGCAAATGGGTATTTCAGCCAATAAGTCTGATGTTTTGATCTTTCTGTATCAAGTGCTCTACTTTTGGCACATGCATTCATCTCTAAGGAACTGCACTCCTTTGCTGAAAATATTAGAAGAATTTAAGATGTAGAAGCAGCAGCGTGGTGCAGTATGGATGATGAGGCAAGCTGGCAATGGCTTGGAAAGCATGGGGGAAATGAGGGTGAGACCTAGTGTATAGGATCTGGATCGTGAGCTTGTGGGGTTAACTTCATCTGTACTGGATCCAGGTGCAACACTACGTGTACTTTTACGCTAAGAAGGATTTCTTTTTTCTGCATAGGCTTCAGCAGAAAGACAGATGAATGCCAAATTCAGAAGTAATATGATTTATTGCTATAGGGAATCAGTGTGCTGCAGCAGTTGCATGTAAGATGGATGAGGCAGGACGTGCGTCTTCTCTACCGCACGTATTGCTTCTTTGTACGGCTGCACTTGTCCCATCCAAGAAAAGGCTTTCAGGAGCGCAGAACCACTGCTTCTGTTGAGGGAAGAGTTGTAAAAAGTAAGAGGAAAAGTTACTTGGGCTAAACTTACCTCCACGCTGACGCAGATTTTTGAAAACTGGTTTGGGCTTATCTGCGCTCAGTAAGAGAGCGCTGGGAAGGTCCAACTCTGTTGTGGAAGTCCGGTGGACTGTACGCTGGGCTCCCAGCATTGCTGTCTTGTTCTGTGTCATTTCATTAAGGATCACTGCACCTGCTACTAATTGCGATGTAGGTTATTAATAATGAAAGAGTTTTCAAAATCTAATTTATTTCTCATGTTTCTGTCTGTTCAGACAATGGCTATAAATCAGGTTGCTGAATCAATTTGTGAGCTATTTATTCTCCTCACTTATTAACTGTTTTAAAAATCTTCTTTTCTGTTTAAGCGTTCCTTCATTGTGCATTGATCCATGTGTGGTTAAAAATAAGAAAAAAGAGTTGTTCATAGGCGCAGATTCCAGTTGACTTTACCTTTAGGGTCTCACTTCTTTTTATTTACAAGTGCGGTAGGTGTTGTGCAGACGTAGACGACGACATAGTTTGTGCCCTCAAGAAACAGTAGAAACAAAACCATGCAAGCACTTGAGTTTCTGAGGCAAGAAGTACAAGAAAAATAAAGTTGATGATTGGTATGTAGCTTGCTACTTCCACATGTGTTTGATGGTTGGATTAAAGGTAAAAATGTGTAGGTTTGTGTGGTACTTGTGAACAAGGATTTTTAGGAGTGATCAAGATTACTTGTATGGTTCTCCGGTGTGCTGCAGTGTCCTCACTTGAGACCTGGCAGGGCAGTGTTCTTTGTTTAAAACAACTTTAAAATCCCACTCAGACAAGATTGTTTTATACCTACTACTGTTACTAGTAACAGCTAAGAGTAATTGAATGCCAGCAAAGGAAGATGCTTTTCTCTCTATATATATTCCCCGCCCCTGTTTTGTTTACTTCTGCATTTGGCAGCAGTTTGTGTCTTCTCAGTTGCAATGTTTTCCCTGTATTGACAGTCAGCCTGTTTCCCTGTTGTTTATGTGGGTATTTCACACGACATCAAGAGAAAAAATGTTTAAAAATGGGGAAATGCAATTTTTATTCCAGAACCCCCCCCCCATCCCTAAGTGGGGGAGAAGTGAAGTCCAGGACAAGTGTGGTAACTGTTGCTGCATTTAATTTTTTAAAAATGCGTGTAATTCATTAAAAAGAAAGGAAACAAACTGCAAGTTGACAGTGTCCGTTCTGTAAGCCTGTGAAAATAACTTTACCTGATAATGCTATTTGGTAGCTGCTAATGACTAAATCGTGTTTCAATCTCTTTTAGGATCAGAGTCACACACAAGTTTCCCAGTATCGCCAGGATCACTCTCTGATTATGAGATCTATTGTCCATATGACTGATGCTGCTCATTCGGGAATTATGCCTCCTTCTCAGCTAACCACCATTAACCAGTCTCAGCTAAGCGCGCAGCTGGGGCTAAATTTAGGAGGCACTAATTTGCCGCACACTTCTCCCTCCCCTCCTGCAAGTAAATCAGCCACTCCTTCCCCATCCAGCTCTATCAATGAGGAAGATGCAGATGAATCAAATAGAGTAAGTTATTCCATGCGCTGTGGTGAGTAAGCTTTTCATGTCTATATGGTATATTTTCATGAATGCAGCAGTATTGTCTCAGCTGCAAAGTGGTCATATAAAATACAAATGTTACAGTATAGCGCACTACGATTCATTTGCTGTTTAGCGTCTTTGCGTAAGAAGTTTCCATAATACCTCCATAATAAGAACTGTAAGAATATACATATATATGTATATATTTGGTCTAATACATTCATAATTCGTTTCAGATTTTATAGATCTGGTGAATCTCTTTACTCATCAACTTTGGACAGTTTTGTCATTTTGGTATTCTCTGGAGTCACGCGAAACATAGATGCATTTAGATAGAAACAAAATAAGCTTTCTCGTAACTGAAAGTTCAGTTAATTTACATTTTGCCTTAAATAAATCTGTTATAAAAGGAAAATTTTACCAACAAAATAAAGCACAAATGTTGTTATAGCAGTGTATTTAAAGGGCCTAATTTAGACTGTTCCGTGAAAGGTTTTCTCATTAAGTTAATGGAAATTGTGCACATGGAAAGATCATTGTACAGGATCCTCAAAATATCAAAGCAAGATGACTGTCAAAGAGGTGTATTTACAGCCGCTTTATCCCCTTGTTGCAATAAGCTGTGCACAGCTCAACAAAAGAGGGTACGGGGCACGAGGCGTGCGGCGCGCGCGGGGCCCAGAGTTACCTGCAGCCCTGGGTGTGCTGCTCTGGGGGTTCCCCACCCCAGAGGCGAGAGGGGGACAGGGGTGCAGGGCCGGTGGCGGGCGCTACCACGGCGCCTCCAGCGCTCCTGCGCAGGCGCCTGGCCCTGCCCGAGGGGCGGTGGGGGTGGGTGCTGAACGCGGCGGGGGGCGTTCATTGCAGGTGGACAGAAACTGCAGAGTTGCTACTGCTTTTTGCCTGAAGGGTGGGTTTTTAACCCCTGACCCATGTCTAAGTTGACAGTCTTAAGTCTGGGGATCAGGAAATGCCTCCAAGCTCTTGTCTTTTGAGTCTCTACTGCTGAAATTACATCTTAATGGAAAAAACATAGATTGCCTATTCAAAATATACTTTTTTTTTTTTTTTTTAATACAAGTTAGTGTTGGGGTGCACTTTTTCAGGCCAAGCTTGCAGGATTTGACTCTCTGAGCTGTGCTTACAATGAGTAGTAACTATTCATGCATTCAGTTCCAGTAGATCTGATGAGATTAAGCTGAGACTAAGTACTATTTGGTAGGAGAAAGGCTTGCACAACAGGACTCTCCAAAATGTTGCCTACATAGTAGCTTTATCCATATATTATTAAGCCAGACTGTCAATAAGTTTTTGGAATTCATCTGACTTATTTCATGTATATATTGACTGTTCTTGTTATTCCTGTTTCTTAGGCTACTGGAGAAAAAAGAGCTGCCCCAGATTCTGGCAAGAAGCCCAAGACTCCAAAGAAGAAGAAAAAGAAAGATCCCAATGAGCCACAGAAGCCAGTGTCAGCATATGCCCTTTTCTTCAGGGATACACAAGCTGCAATTAAAGGGCAGAACCCGAATGCAACGTTTGGAGAGGTTTCAAAAATAGTGGCATCTATGTGGGACAGTTTAGGAGAAGAACAAAAACAGGTAAAAAATTGATGCAGGGTTGTCTCACAAGAAGTAAAATAGTGATCCTTGTAAAAACATCCTCCTACCTCAGCTCTGAGTAGACCACACTACTTGCTGATATAGACCTCTTACTCTGTAGAGCTACGCTGATTTTTGAACTTGCTGAAGAGCTGGCATCTAAAAAGCATTTTGTTATAAAAGCCAGTAGGTAGTATTAACTGGCTGTATTTGTCTTTAAATTTTAAAGGGCAGTTTGTGAAAAAAAAAAACAAAAAACAAAAAACAACCTCAGGTGATACTGTCCTGGAGTCCTGTTAAGGCCATCTTTTGATGATTTCTCTTTCAAAGCTCTTCTTTCCTATTAATCAGAAGTTAGAAGAGAAAAGGGGAAGGTACAACACATTTACTGTTTTCCTTTGATCTGCCTTACGAATTTGTTACAAAGCGTGTTGATTTCCAACCTTTGAAGCCAATCCTGTGCACCTCATTACAGTGTCGTGTGTGAAATGTTATCTCCAACTCAAACTCGGTACAGAATGATGAGTTTTGTTCTTCCTTGAGGGTTATTCTTCTTTCTTACACATGTAACTCCTACACATGGATTGAAGGAAAAAAAAAAAAAAATCCTTTGAGGCTGTTTTTCTGTTGATACTCCACGCAGCTCCCACTAACAGTTAATGGAAGCTGCAATGGAAGAGTAGATTCCCGTATAGGACACCTTCTGGCAAGATATGAATGATACTTGTTTGTGAAACACATCTGGAAACTTTTAGTCTGATCTGACAGATAATGGTGAATGTGATTTAAAGGTGAACTTTAAATTTACTGATGATTAAAAATACAGATGAATTCATTTTTGCCTAAGTGTTCTTGTTTAACTTAATGGGATTCTCTCATACTGGCTTTGGGGAAAGTGAATTGTCCAAGCTCTATGAACCACCTTTTCTAAAGGTATAAAGATTATTTTTTTTTATCTGCAGTTTGAATATTTGTTTAAAAAAAATTTGCATAGCCATTTTTTGCTATTTTATACTACTGCAGATACTTTTTAGCATCTGAAATACTCAGTGTTCTAATATCCCTGTTACTCAGAGTCATTAAAATATCATTTCCTGGGGAGGTAAAGTGTGCATAGGTAGTCTTGTCAAACAGTTGGCTGCTTTAGCAGCTTTTTTTCTTTACAATAAAACAACAAATTGTGGTGCAAGTCCAGCAAGTAGACCTGAAAGTTTGTAACCACCTGCAAGAATATTTAGGTCTTTCAGAAAAGAAAAAGCATAGCTAACAGTAGAGTGTTTTTAGTTTTTTTGGTCTGTTTTTTGTTTCTTTGTAAGTGACTTTGAGAGCATTCTGGCAAAAACATCTTAATAATTGAAGTTGGTGAAACTGTGGTCTCTTTTAATAGGTATATAAAAGAAAAACTGAAGCTGCCAAAAAAGAATACCTAAAGGCACTTGCTGCCTATAGAGCAAGCCTTGTTTCTAAGGTAAGCCTAACAGTGCCTTCAGTGTAAGGCAAGTTAGCTTTTGGCAGTGGCGTTTAAGTTTTGGGGGTGAGGGGGTGGTGTTACGCAAAATCAAAGTAGAATCCTAGGATTTCTGTAATACAGCTCGACAAGGTGTTTTGCTGCTGCTTGAACCCTGCTTAGTCTCTGCAAAAAAAATTTCATCTCTCTAATGGCACAGTAATGATTACCAAACAATAACTTTGTTAATGTACATCTTCCTTTATCTATGGAGGCAAAATAATGCACTTCACTACAAAAGTAAAATTCAGTCATGAAAAATATACTGACCTTTTGACAGTAACGTTTGCAAGCAATTCGCAGAGTTTTGTTTTTCCTCAAGTGCTACTTCTCGAAAGACAGACTTGCTTTGCGTGGAGCTGGAGAGCAGTTATTGTATGACAAAGCTTAAGTATTTCTTGCAGGTGAGGGAAAAAAAATGCGTGGTGGCTCTGAATTTGGAGAGTACTTAGAAATGGACTAGCTGGCAGTGAGCCACATATGGAGTATTTTAGCGGATCCCGAGTTAAAATAAAACTTGCAAAGAAAACAAAGCTCTGCTGTTACTTGAGAATTTACCTTTCTAACTGGCAGCACTACACTGGTTGTAGATCTGTTGCATCTGAATACCGTAAATGGAAATATGCTTATGGACGTCTAAAATGTGGGTAAAAATTAATCAAGGTGGTTATTTCTCCAATAATATTTCATAAAGTTCAGTTACAAAAATACCTTCAATCACAAGAAAGCAACAGAAGTGATGATATCGAACTCCTGAGAATATGTTTGAATGTACAACTGCAGAGCATTAGCAAATCACACAGAAAGCTGCTGTGTATTTTAATTAAAGATTAAAAATACAACAGCAGAAATTACACACATGCGTTCTTGAAAGCTGGAAGATTTCTCCTCCTTGTGTTGAAGCTGTGTTGTCTCTTGGACTTTGATAATATTCTCAAAGCCTTTAGTATCACAATGCTAAGTTCAGTGGCAGCTGGAATTCTATATAACCTTTGAGGGAATTTATTTTGTCAGTCCTAAGTTCCCTTTTCAAAAACATTGGAAATCATGTTTTCTCCCAAAATCCGTGGGGCCCGGGCTGCCGAGTAACTTGTGGGAAGAGTGCGAGTGGAAATTGTGCTCTAAGTCCAGTATTCATCTCATCTCCTCTAACTTAAGACATCCTTGCGGCATCTTTTTCATCCAAGGTAGTTGCTGAGAGTAGGGATGGAATAGACACTTACGCAGCACAATTTGACACATTCTAAGGTAAATGTCTAAAACATGTCAGTTAATTGTGCTGGAAGAGACTTTTTCTCTCCGTTGTCTTTATATAGGGATTCTAGGCAACTATTCTACGTGTTGTGTACGATGCAGATGTGTAAAACTATGAAAGATGAATCCTACCTTTGGTGCTTAAATATATGTAACTTAAGCATACACAGTATTTTTAAATATACCTAATAAAACTATGCCTTCAAAGGCACTAGAACACCTCATTTATTGCAGTAGGCCTCTTTGGACTGTAGTTTTCCTGCAGGTGTGTCTCATCAGAAACCTCCAGGACACCGGAAGTAGGCAGGATTCCCTAAGCAGGGCACCCCGCCGATGCAGCTGTACCCCTTCCAGTGTATTCTGTTGGGCGCCTTGACAATGTTCCCTTCGACTTTTGTTTGTTGTAGGTACTTAGGTCTTGCTGCATTAGATGCGAAGAACTACAAGAAGCAAATTTAAAAAGTTGTTTGAGAAGTTTCGTTGTTTGTACCCTGCTCTTATGCCATGATAACTGGTGGGGAGAGATACGCTTCTGCTCAGATTTGTCTCCCAAAGAACAGGGTTATTCTGAGAACCTGTAAATGTAGAAAGCGTTGGGCCCTTTTTAGCTCTTTCAGCCACAAAATGTACGTGACATCTGCGACTTTCTGGTGTTGAACGAGGGCATGAGTTAGTTCTTTGTCCAAGTGAGAACTGGAGGTACAGTACACAGAGACAGATGAAGAGGTGATGTAATGGATTGGTGGATCAGCGTTCTTTTTCCCACTGCTGATTGATCTTTTCTGATAGAAAACAAACGATGAAAAAGTCTCCCCGAGTGGCTGTGGCTTATTTCCATGTAAACAGTAACAGTGTTTTTTCTGTTAAAAATAAAATGAATTTCTTTTCCAAACACAGGCTGCTGCAGAATCTGCTGAGGCCCAGACAATTCGTTCTGTTCAGCAGACGTTGGCATCCACAAATTTGTCTTCCTCCCTTATTCTGAATACTTCTCTTTCTCAACACGCAACAGTGTCGGCACCTCCTCAAACTCTTCAACAGTCCCTTCCCAGAGCAATTGCTCCAAAACCTTTAACCATGAGACTGCCGATGAATCAGATTGTAGCTTCTGTTACCATTGCACCAAACATGCCAACAAACATTGCAGCTCCATTGATAAGCTCTATGGGAACAAATATGGTGGCAACGCCGTCTTCATCTCAAGTCAGTCCCTCCATGCAAAGCCAGCAGCACCAGATACAGCAGCTTCAGCAGCAACAGATGCAGCAGATGCAGCAGCAGCAACTACATCAGCATCAAATGCATCAGCAAATACAACAACAAATGCAACAGCAGCATTTTCAGCACCACATGCAACAACATTTGCAGCAGCATCAGCATCTTCAGCAGCAAATTAATCAACAGCAAATGCAACAGCAACTGCAGCACATACAGCTTCAGCAAATGCAGCAGCAGCAAATGCAGCATATGCAACACCAGTCGCAGCCTTCTCCTCAGCAGCATTCTCCGGTAGCCTCTCAGATCACTTCTCCCATCCCTGCCATTGGGAGCCCTCAGCCAGCACCTCAGCAGCACCAGTCACAAATACAGTCTCAGACACAGACTCAAGTATTATCGCAGGTCAGTATTTTCTGAAGATAAATGATCTTGCAGCATGGCTTTGTGTTGATGGAGGGGGTAGGGGTAAACCATATTTGGCTGAAAACTGTAAATTGTTGATGGTAGTTATGCAGGGATGCATAACAGATCAAATGATCCTCTAAAGTGTCTATTAGATAGGCAATAAAGAACTACAATGTAGCTGTGTATCATCTTTTAGCTGACTATAAATCATTTTGTTTAAAAAAAAAAAAAAGCTGTGCTCTTTTTCATGTGATGCCTTTTTAATTTATTTAAGCTTTACCTACAATATGTGAATCAAATGGCCTAATAAATACCTGGACCTTATATGACTGCAAAATGGCCTTTCAGAGTTATATGATATAACCCTTCTTTCTCTAAAAGTAAATAATGCACTTCCAGGCAGTATGAACTCATGAAGCCCTTAAAGCACAGTTGTAACTACCTGTAAAATGATGATTGGATTTCATACAATCATACTTGTATGACATGAGTGAGTTGATGGCATTTTTTGTCATGAAGAAATAGAGTAAATCACAGATTTTTGCCAAAGCTCTTAATTTTTTCTCTCCTAAATGTCTTCAGAAAAACAAATGCAAGCAACTGAACTTAAACGTTTGACCCAACCTTTCACTTCATTTCTCCAAATAAAGCTACCATAGTTTGCAAGAAAACATATATTGACATTTACCCTCTTACGTTAATTCCAATTACAGAACAAAGGTGAATATTATATTCTGTGTCGAAGTGATGAGTTTCAGATTTAATACACTGTATTTTTAAAAGGGAAATGCACTTAAATAAAACTGTTATTACAGAAAGCTAAGATGAAAAATGCAAGAGTTTTTAATATGCTGTAAAACCAGTAGAATATTTAAATGAAACTCCACAACCGAATAATCAATGTAAATATTTTCTTTAAAAGTTGTAAGTTTTCATATCATGTGTTGTAAAGTTTTCATAAATGAGGCTTTAATGTAAACACTGGTAACATGAATTATTAATTGCTACATTGCTTATTGTGTTTTTATGCTGTTTTATACTTTTTTATGAGTTATGATAGCAGCAATTAAGTTGTTTGTATTTTGCTTATCTAAAATAAATGCTTTTATCTTGCTATAGAATAAACACATTTCAGTAAAACTGATGAGCCATAAGTCTTTGATAGAAAAACCAGACATGTTTCCTTATGCAAACACTGTCTTGGAAAATTTATTTCACTTTCTGGATTTTTGTCAAAACGTACTGAGCAAACAGGTACCGAGCGGAACCGCGAGTGCGATCCGTCAAGATGCACTGCTGACGAGTCGCGTACAACTTCTCTGAGGTTTCTGCGACTGCAGAGAGAGAAAGCAGGTGATCGAGTTACACAGCGTTCGTGGTGCCCTCTGTTCCATTTATCTGCAGGAACAGGGTAGCGAACCTGTCTCTCAGCGGTAGCGTTCAGAGGTGCAAATAAGCGCAGATTGTGGATTTCTTTGTACCTTTTGAGTTTCAGATGTGAACACAGCTACTGCCCGTGGGCTTCCCGTCTATAAGCCCCCAACTCGGACGTGGGCTGGTCCCGAGTTGTCTGACTTTTATCATAAAAGTGGGACATGATAGAGGGGAGATGGAGAGGGCAGGTATTTCATATGAAGTTATTTGGAAACATTCACACCCAATGTGTTCTCAGGTTATTAGTGCTGTTCATGTATTTTTACTCTGGGCAGAGAGGAAAAATCCTTTATTTTCTTCTTTCCCTTCTTTGCCTGCAATGTCTGTGCTGCGAGTGCAGTCTGACCACTATCCCCAGTTGTCTTGCATGATTAATTACAGCATCTGTCCTGTCAGAAGCTATAATGAAGAGGTCTTGATAAAAATTGCAAATTACCACTGGCAACAATCTTAAACTGCTTATGATAAAATGAAAATTAAAAACAGCAAGTGTCAAACCTGAGCCGAATCTTAATCCTGTTTGAGGCGGTGTCCATGGATACCACGCTCAGACCACAACCAAAAAATAATGGAATATAGATCCCCCAAAAAGTTGCAGCCAGACTTGAGGGAAGAGGTACTACACCATGTGAGTTTAATAATAATGAATTCAGCTTTCAATATTTCATCATCCTTAGGTACTCTGTTTATTATGTACAAATATTGAACAGCAAGAGATTCTAATTATAAATTTATAGATTTCTTGGAGCAGAAAAAATCATGTATAAATTGAAGCTTTTCATAATAGGTGTTAGTTGACAGCTACCCATGCTCCTAATAGCCTTAGTACGGTATCTAATAACGTCTGGGACAGAGGGTGTTTATTCCAAGCACACGGAAGCCTGCCTGCTTTAGAAATGGCATGGCGGAGGCTGGTTGGGAGAGATTTTTGTCTGTGTCGGTTTTAACCAATGTTACATAACAAAGGGGACCATTTTATAGTCGTTTTGAAACCTTTAGACAAATGCCTTCAGAAATAATTGCTAAACTGCATGTGACAGTAATTGTGTATTAGTTCTATAATTGTCATTTTGAAGACCTATGAAGTATCGTTGGAAAAATGTCACTAGTGATAAGAGTTAATTACAACTGAAGTCTGTTTTCAACTATTTGCAGCGAGAAGCAGGTGTTATTACACTCATTAAATGGTTTCATAAATCCTGGGTTTTATCACATTTGATTAAGAGCTGCTGAACTACTGATGGTCAGTTCCAGGAAAAATAGTTTTAATTTTACTGCAGCTAAAAAAAAATTAATCATCAAGCAGGACTCTATGTTTTAAATACCAAAATTTGAATCTTGAAAAACCGAAGCATCCCCCTGCTTGCTACAAAATTGTATTTTACATTACCCACAATAGC
Organism: Sagittarius serpentarius; assembly: GCA_034782735.1. NCBI lineage: Eukaryota > Metazoa > Chordata > Aves > Accipitriformes > Sagittariidae > Sagittarius > Sagittarius serpentarius. The sequence goes on from JAVKLA010000088.1 coordinate 26,564,858, forward strand.
ATATTGCAGAACATCTTGTGTTTCAAACTGTGCAAGTTGGTGTTCATATTCCCTAAGTCTAAGTGAGTAACTTTGCTATCATAGGTCATAAATAAAACTGTTAATTTAAATCACTTAATATGCAATTTATACAGGAAAAATGCACTATCCGTGCGATTTCAGTGTCGTGCACAGTTTAAAGACTGTTTTCCTTCCTATCATTTACAAGCACTTAACTGCTCCCTTCTTTTCCCAAGGTTTCAGATGCTTTATCACCCCGGTTAACCACATTCTACTTTCACATTAACCCAGGTTGACACATGATGAAAGAACATAAGGAGGTTTAATTTTTAGCTGACACAGGGTCATTAGTTTCTAACTTGGAGAACAAAGCCTTTAAATACCTCTATGCAACATAATCTCAATTTTATATTATCACCTGACCATTGTGGTTTGCAGGACAGATGGATTAAATATCTCAAGTTTAACCAGAAGTCTTGCACTGACTCTTTTCAATGGGGATTGGCTATTTGAATGGCTCCTTTTCCATTTCTCACTTCATGGAGTATTTTGCAGCACTGGACTTCATTCTAACCTTTCCCTCCCCCCTTTGTTTGGCTTTTGTTTTGCAACAGCTGTTATTATCGTTTTTGGTCAGCTGTGATTGCTGGAGGCAAAATAGGACCAGATGGTGTTTTGCTATGCATGAATGGCGAGTTAGAGGAGTTTAGATTGAATAGGCCAAGTTTGAATGGTGTCTATGCACCACCTGCCCTCTTCAGCAGCAGCATACACATCATAGGAGCATGATCTGTCTCAGGCCGACTAGAATTGGATGGGAATGGAGAGGGCCTCGTTGGATTTTCTCCATATTTATTGATCTTCCATGCACTAACAGCATAATGCAGTACACAGTCAATTTGAGTTAATTGGATATGACACAGCATGTACATGTAATCTATCACTGCAGTCTCCTGGTACACTTTGGGGTTTGCTGCCCCAAGAACGTGCAGTATTAGCCTGCATTAATAGGCTAAGTGGATGGAAGTAAACCAGGATCATTGTAGGGCCTGATTTAACAAAATATACTGTAGTTTTAAAATGCTGCCCGTGAAAGTGCCAGGGATGCAGTTAAATACGAATGTTTCGGGTTTGATAGACTGGGCGGAGTATTTTGGCGCAGAACAAAATACACCTCATTCCCGTACTTTTCTGAGAGGCTTGCCAGTGAAATTGAAAGGAGCAGTTGACTAAAAGTAGGGAGCAGCGTCAGTAGTGAGGAGCGGGCGCCGTTCAGAAAGGGGCGTGTGTTCATGTGGAGGAATCTACTTCGTAGCGCAAGGGGTATTATATTAAACAAATTCTGACTACGAGCCCCTAAAACACAGAAATTAAAACGTAGGCATCCAGATTGGGTTTAGAGTAGCAAAGGGCTGCTTTGGTATCCTAAAACTGGTCATAGACGTAGAATTTAAATGTTAGAGAAATTTAAGGTCTGTCGTATCTTCCTGTAAGGTTGACTGAAGGACATCGGGTATGCAAGAGTCGTGTCTGGATGTTGTGGAATAAAATACGTATGTTACAAATAACGAATAAAATATGTAACGGTAACACATAATACATAAATTACTTGAATTGTCACAGCAACTGGATGTTTAAAAGCCTACTTACATATGTAACTGGGGGTTGCGATCGTGCTCTGCCAAAGTTGGCAGGAGCTGCTCACTCGGTGTCTTTGTCTGTGGTGTCAGGTAGCTGAGTGAGCTACTTTATTATGAAAATTGCATTCAACTGAAAAAATGCTAAATATTTTCAAGGGCCTGTGGGAAAAGCTAGGTTTGTATTAAAGGATTTGGTTCTTAAAGTCACCAAGAAGTTAATGCTTCTCAGGTGCATCTGAGGGAGAGCATTTTTGATTATAATACTAAAATCATTCAGAAGAGAATGTATTGCTTTGAATGAGCTGTTCTGACACTTCAATAGGCTACGCTGGAGATTTATAATGTACTCTGTTTACCTCAGTTAAAAAGTAGAAGTGGTATTTTAAATAGCGATTTTTGTCCACGTCCTTGGAGCATTAACATCCTCGGCCCCTACGCAAACCAAAGTAGCGCAGAGTTTTCTTACAAGGTTTGAAATGAAATTTATTTTAATATTCTAGGTAAAAAAAGCTGAGCGGATAGTTGTACTTGATGTGGTGTAGTTATATGGGCATTTCCTACAGGTATTATTTATTCTCTTTCCTCACTGGGAATATCTTTACGGATACAGCCACCTTTGGTCTGTTATTTTCTCCAAACTGGAGCTGTTGCATTACTTAAACTCTGCTGCTCTAATTGAAACAGAAAGGCTTTGATCCAGCAAATCACTCAAAATGAGTGGATAATTCATGTATATAAGTAGTAATTTCATTAAAGTGACTACTCATATGCTCTGTTATGCAGTTGCTCAAGCGCTTTCGTAGATCGGGGTCTAACTGCAAAATGTTGTATTTGTTTTCCAAACAATTCCAAGTAGCGATAATAAGAATAATCGGAACCTTCAAGTAACATAACCTAACTTACATTTTCTTTTATTAAATTCTGTTCTAAACAAGTCACAGGTCTGATTTTCAAGTACAGGTATCTAACCTTTGTGCTGGTTCAGTGACTGTGTATCACCATAAATGTGTAAAGAATTAACCACCTGACTGGTGATTTGTATACTCGGTCATTGAGATGGGTTTCTACTGTGCACAGGTCTGAAAATCTGCACCTGGATCAGCGGTCACAGCTCTTGACGGAGCACATGCCTTGACCAAATATTTGTATTTACAAAACAGGAGTAAATGCAGGCAAACAAAGCACTGTTATACCTACTGGCAATATTTGTGAAACCTAAAGGATATAGTTGCTGCAGGCTGGTTTATTTTTAATGTTATATCCCATAGTGTACTGGTAACAAACATAGACATTGCATTAGCATAAAGTACATAAATAATAAATGCCAGGTCTTATATTTCTCTTACCGGTGGTTACAGGTGCTTGGTTTTGGAATTGGTTTTGGTGTTCCACGAATCATGAGAATTGACCATGCAGCGTGCGTGTTTAAAAAATAGTAAGTAGCTGTACCATTGCTTAATTTCTTTCCTGTTCCTGATTTTGGAAATGCTGAATATTCAGCGTCTGAAAATGAGAGCCCACTTTTGAAGATTCTGCCGTATCAGCTGTCGATCAGGGGATTCTCACTGCTGCACGGCTGTATGCGTGTATACATCCGGATGACCTGATAGCGGTGAGCAATGCGTGTGTGTGCTCCAGCCCCGCGCGAAGGCACCCTTCCCTGTCTGCCCTTAGCCCGGGGCGGTGAGCGTTTCGCTGTTGACTTCCGTCAGGGATGCGGGACCAAACAGCTGTGGAGCTGTGCTGTGGCATCAACCAAATCACCCTCCCTGTTCCTCCCGGCTTCTTCTCGCTTTTCCCATTGTCCCTTTCTGCATTTCTCTCTGCTTTGCTAATCGCAGTAGCGGCCAGGGCTCACTCGCCCCACGCCAGCTCTTGCACCCTGCTCCGACCTGCTCACCGCCTATGGAAAGCTCCTTCTGAAGAGCTTCTCCTCTTCCAGACCCCCTTCTTGTTCCTCCTCTTCCTGGTCATCACAAGGAAATGAATAAATAGTCCACATACATGATACATATTTGTTTAAATAAAGAGATGTCCAGATGTGTGCACTTCATTTTATGTGGAAAAAGTCTAAAATATATGTAAATACAAAGCTTGCATTTGGGAATTTTTTGGGTAATACTCTAGGTGCTTTGCAGCATGGGCTGCCGAAGGATTCGGTTACTGCTTAGCGTGTCGTGGCACTGGCAGAATACAGATGAAGCTAGTGATAATTATCATCCTTGTATAAACAGACTTTCTCCCTTACAGTGTTGTGGCGGATAAATCTGTAAGTGTTTTGGTCAGTTAGAGCAGATAGTGTATTACGGCAGATCTTGAGCTTCTGGTGGAATACACATAATTCCAAGTGTCAATTCAGAGGTACTTGTGTTCCTATGAGGAATGAGGAGCCTTTCTTTTTTTCTTCCTTTTTTTTTTTTCTTTCCCCCCAATGCAAATGAAATCCTTATCCTTCACTTCAGAAAACGGCCAGAGCTTGATAGCAGGCTTGGACAAATTAAACATCTTTGAACAAAAATAGTAATAAAAACGTAGTATTCTCACATTCACTTCTGTTGAAGTGTCCTGAAGCTGTACTTGGCTTTAAACTCAAGGCTGACTTTGTTCTGATCATTTCTTTCCGTTTTCAAATCAGCTGATCAGCAAAAATTAATTGATACATAATTCTGCATCTCTGCCAGTTCAGCTGCACAACAGGCCGATGCCCGTTGGGAATCTGCGCCAGGCCCGGGCTGACGGACATGGCAGGCGGTGGCTGTCAGCCCGGGCTCCGTTCTCATCTCATTTCACGTCAGTTTAGTGTGAAAAGTCAATGCAAGGTGTAACTCATCATTCCAAAGGGCGCAAGATCAGCCTGTCGCGGAGCGCCGCGTCTTCTTGGCCCTGTCGCCATCGGTTGCGTAAGTGCAGTCACTTCAGCGGGGCAGGAGATCACGTCTATGCCATTCGGCCAGGTTCTCTGCATAAGCAACTCCACTGAGCACTGGACCTATTAAAAATTAAAACGAACTTTGCAGTGTACTCGGGGCTAAATGGGAGGTCGTGAAGCCAATAGAAATAATCCCAGTGATTTCAGGGGACCTTGGGCCAGGGCTTAGCTGAAGATGGGCACAAAAATGCAGCCATTCTGAGCATGCTTGTAATTTTTCGAATGATGTAGGGATAATTCTTGCAGGAAGAGAGAGATTTCGAAGGAGAGGGAGGAACAGCAATTTTCCCTCTGAATTGAGAAAATGAAAACTGTTGGGTATGTGTTGCTATCACAGCAAAGTGTTTCTATCCAGGCTCAATGGTTCAGCATGTAAACAGCTTCCACTGAAATCTGCAAAGCGACTGTGCAGAGCATCTGGGAAAATATTCGTGATTTAAATGCATTAGGCAAAATGTTAATGTTATTTGACTTTGGTTAATCAATAACAGAGGAGAAATGTAACACTTCAGTTTGATTAACCTTCTGCCATACAACACAAAGTCAATGAAATCAGAAATACTTTGTTCTTTTTTTAAATTTGCATAAATTATAGTGGGGTTTCATTTCTGGGAGCATATGTTTTTTTCCCTCTCGTTATCTGTATATTTTATCTGAACTTTGTTTGTTGCTTTAGAACAACGTACTCGTCCGCTGTAGACAAAATACGCACTTTGTTCAATTCCTTACTTGAGGTCAAATTCTCTTGAGGAGAACAAGTGTGGGCTGTGTAGCTGTCAAAAGAGGGCTTAGTGCTTGACCCTAAGAAGCATTCAAAGCCCCGATCTCTCTTTTTTTATTGCTTTTCATTTTCATTGTCTGTACTTTATGCTTAAGAAGGGGCCTCTGCAGAGGGGAAAGCCCCTGCTTTGGTATTCACGACTAGCAGCCTTCTATAGCAGCCTTCTACTGAAACACCTCGAAAGCTTTTCATGGCAAGAATTTGGAAACCACTGCTCTGTGTCAGCTGCTGGTGCACAATCGTACCCACGTGTGAAGGGGTCGGGGCAGGATGCGGTGGTACACGCGCCCGGCGGAGCCCAGGCCGGGCTGGGTGGAGGTGGAGTCAGGGATTCAGGGCGTATGCAGAAATGCTTTTGCAGTAAGCAGAAAGTACTGGAGGTATGTAAGCTTGGAGGCATTGAAGCGGGAGTGTGAATCCAAAGGGTAAGTTGCTGAGTTAATGTAGTTTAGAGGAAGGTACAGAGAATAGCTGTTTAACTGGGTGCTTGCTGAAAACCTGGTGATACAGTTTTATATATCTGTGCTCCAACAGAAGTTGTGTCTTACATTCTCCACAGATGGTGTTTATATAGTGTACACAAACTCAGTGTTAGAAATAGCCATCAAAAAGCCCAAGATTTTGTATAATTATTCACAATTACTATTGTGTAATTGGAAGTGTAAGTATTATATTACATTTTATTTTATAGAACTACAGTGCAATTATACTTGGTAATGGCTGTTAATAGTATGAGGTGCCTTATCTGTGAAAAATGCAAAATACTTGCAGTATTCCTAACCGAACATGAGTTTTGGCTAACGTACAGATGTAGTAAAGGTGGATTTCAAGTCCTTTCCGTCCTGGCTGGCAAGACTGTTGGCCTTATCTTTTTTATCTCGGGTAGTAACTCGCAGTTCTCCAGGGCCATTCCAAGGAAGCCAGGAGCACAAGAGGACCAAACAAACAGATGGACTGAGATAACACCAACCTGAGCAGCGGAGGAAGGTCACCTCTTTGGGGAGTTACACAATTCTGGTGGGAGCCTGTCTGTGGCAGGGCCATGGCTCTCATGTGGGGTCATTTTGGGGGATGCCAGGTGGGGGGGTGGGGACTGTATAAGCCCTCCCCTCTGCTGGTAAAGGCATGAAATGGAAGTAATCTTAGGAAAAGGAAACGACTAGATATTTCCTTATCTACGTATCTTGGAATAGAGTACATATACCATGTATTCTGGGATAATTTGCACCTTTAAGAAACCCTAACAAGGAGCAGTTGCTGCCCTACTCGGAGCAGAGACTCCAAATAGCCATTCGTATGGGGAAGCATGGTTTTAATTATGCAGATCTCCAGCCAACATCTGGGAGCCAAGGAAATGCAAGGGTACAAGAGCACTCTGTATCAGCATCATCTGGTTCAGCAAACCAGAAGCATTTCATATGGTACTATCTTGACAGAGAACCCAGGCAAATAAAAGTTGAGTAAGTCAAGAAACCACACAAAGGAGAAATAAAATAGCTTTCAGGTTATTGGAGAGTATCAAAAAATGAGAGAAAAAAATTCTCTCAAGATTATGGACTGCACGAGCTTTCATGTGCAGCAAAAATTCCTCCAGAACTGTATTTGTTGCTCGTAATAATCAGCTGGGAATAAGATGACAGGCTTGCAGAGTCCCTGCAGGGCGCAGGGCACGTGTACACGCTACCCAAGCTCTACATTCTTGAGGGCAAACGTTACTCTCCATTTGTTTCCACTGGTTCAGTATTCTCATTTTTAGGCAGACTTGAGGCCGTATCATCAGTCTCTGATGCCCGTTCTCAACAGCCAGCTGGTCCCAGCCAGGCAACGTCGATGGTGAAGTGACTTTCAGGACCATCACAGGAAGCCCCTGAGACATGAGGGAACCTCCCCTGCGAAACGGGGCGCGTGGGCTCGTGCCGGCCCTGCTGTGGGTTAAGGGCGTTTTGACGGCTGGCTGCTGCATCAGGCGTGGGGAAACAGGAAGGCGCTTAGAGATGCACCCGCTTTGCAGGTCTCCTCTGAGCACTTCCCTGGGAGGTCGTTTCAAGCTCCCCGTCCTGCTGATGTAAGGCGATCCTGTAGATGCTGCCCGAGCAGGGCGTTATAGAACGGAAAACTTGTCGGAATTGGCAAGCTCGAGGGTGCTGGTGGCCTCCGGGGAACTGCCGTCGCCGCTGCGTTGGCTGCGGAGCTGGGCTCTGCGTGCAGCCGCCCGGCAGCACCGGCTGGGGCCCAGGCCCTGCCGGCAGCCCCGAGGGAGGCTGGCTGCAGAACACCAGAAAGCGTGCAAGCTGTGAACCCTGCAGCAGAAAGAGACGGGTGATAGTCGGGGACCTTTTTTTTTTTTTTGCCTTCGAACACCTTCACTAGAGGATCCAGGGCTACAGCCGATACGAATTTATTGGAAAGGACTAGTTTAAGGCACGTGCAGAAAACGTGATGCGTCCCCTGTAAGATTAAAAACCTGGGGAGGAGAAGGAGAGGCAGGAGAGAGATGACTTCCAGCCTGCAATCCTGCACTTTTGATTGCTTGATGTTTTTCTGTTTGTGCTGCAAAGCATTAGCTGTTTAAACTGCAACGCCTTGGGTTCAAGGACAGTTTGCTCTTGGGAGGGTAGATACTGTGAGGTGGCCCTGATCTGTCCAGTGGCCTCTGTCCGCCACTGACAAATAACTGGTAACACGGCAGTGAGGAGAAAGGCGGGACTCGGGGTAATTGATTGGGAATGCCCACAGAAAGCAAGCCGCTGCAGCGGGTTCACTGCCATCCTCCCTGTTGGCGTAGTTTGGTGAGCGAGAAGAGCGTTACTAAATGGACGTTCAGCTGGCTGATTTTGTGACGGATGTTGGGATTGGGATTGAGTATGGGGCACTAAGGCCTGCCGGCCGGCCTAATTGTATTTCAGCCCTTATTGTGCAGTGCAAAAGCATGTGTTCAAGCCCACTGATCTTCAGGTGATACTGATTTGGCGTGTGTTTCAATGTAAAAGTCTGCTTAAATTTCATAGATTTTAATTATGGAGAAATTATAAACACTAATAAAAGCCCAGATCAAATCAAACCAGTCTAAATCTCCTACAGGCACCAATGGCCTCTGTCGCCCTTTGAACCTGGAGATAAGCTAATGATATCTGTGGCCCACCAAGACACCATTTCTAGTCGCCAGTATCCCGACTCTACCTTGTTCTTGGACTCAATGACTCTTAAGCATGTGCTTAAAGTTAAGCTCCTTATGAAGTATGTTCCTGAGTAGGTAACATAATTAAGATTTAAGAAGAGTAGAAAAGCCTGTAACTGCTCATAATCCATCTCATCTTTCTCCAGACCTTGGAAATAGAAATAATGAGAATTCCCAAAGGATTTATGTTTCACTTTTATTTTGGTTTTTGATTCTGCTAAGGAATTCACTCTATAAAAGTGAAGCAAGAAGAAAAGTTTGTTTCGGAGGTTTTTGTTAAAACTGAAGCAGCAGATTAAACACGTGACTTCATGAAAAACTGAACCAGGTTGCTATTATTCTTGGTGATTAATTAAAGTCTGGGATGTTTAAGTGCTGATAACTGCATCTGTTTCTTTTCAAACATCGTCCTGGGTTTCCTGTGTGGAAAAGCACAGGGTGAGTGGCTGATCGCCTGCAGCTCAAGGCAAATAGTGCTGCGATTGAGATTTGCTGGTCAGGTACTGAAAGAAACTTGAGTCCTTGGAGCAGAGTAGATAGATGATTCCTCTGTGAATTAAACAGCACTTGAATAAAGATTCATTAACCCATTACAGTATCATTTATAGCATTTCCATCCTATGGTTTTAGTTTAGTGCCAGTGGGGTTTTAGCCATCACCTCTTGAAATCAGTTGTAAAGCTTGCAATGGCTTTGGTGCTACTGGACCAAATCCTGACAGAGCAGCTTCGATACTTTTATTAAGTAAAAGAATTTTTATAATTCAGAGCTGTGTGTGCTTAAATGCCTGCTGTAAGTGAGGTGAAGGCCGTTTGGACTCGGAGCCCAATGCAGTCCTGTTTAGCTTTGCAGCCCTCAGCAATACTGAGCTTGAGGAAAATCTGGGGATGTAGCTGGTGTTGAAAGACTTGATGTTGTTTTTCCTCGGAGTATGATTTGATTCACATATTTGTGAGTGCAGTCTCTTTGCTTTCCACACCTAGGCAATTAAGCAGCTAGTCATTACAAAAAAAGATGCTGCCTCCACCGTCCCGGTATTTGGTCACAAAGCAAAATCAATATTGCTGGGGTTTTTGTCTTCACATAGCAGTGGGATTAGATTCTTTTCCCTATTCCTTGTCCCACTTTTGGTCCATATACAGCTCTTTAAAGCAATACAGGTTTGCTTAAAAAAACCAAACCAGCAGCTTAAACCAAAACCAACAGCATTCATTGAAGTGTTTTGTACATCATAGCTGCTACTTACCATTCTTATTCATCTGGCATTTGTAGAGAAAGCCTGTCTTGATATCTCAAAGGCACTTTTAATGAGTACACATCATGAATTTTTCCAACTGCTTTTAGATTGAAAATGATTTCCTTTCTATTTGTCACAGGATCTTTTTATTTTACATTTTAAAAGGTTCTTGCACACCTCCCCAGCACCTGGATTGTAAGTGATTATTGGCTATTGTAGTTTGAAAATGAAAGTTGGTAGAATTTATTTCAAGCCTGTTCAACTAAATACAGGAGTTAACTTCTGCTTTAAAAAACCCAACACAACTGCCACATAGCTTCTGTACTCTCAGCTAAAGACCTGCTCTGACATACTCATGAAAAAGGTTAAATCCTGCACTCCTGGTCTGTAAAGCACCTGTACCGGCCATCCCCTTGCTCTTGCAGGACAGATAGTCAGACTGTTGGACTCCTCCTGACAGGATGCTAAAATTTTATGTGGGTTCAAAGGAGGGACTAGTCAAACTCACCAGGAAAAATCCGTTCAGGTTTACTCAACGCAGACACCGTTTCTGGTTCGGGAGGCCCCCTAGATAAAACTTGTCGGAGACTGGAAAGCAGTCTGGCAAAATACCATGTTGTGCAGGTCTTGTGCTTACCCTTGTCCCAGAGCAGCTGGTTTTGGACACGGGGGAATGGGCTGGGTAAACCTTTGCTATGCCTATTTTTAGGTCTCATGTTTAAAGGACTAATTTTAAAACCACTGCAAAGGTTACTCTGGCTTTGGGAAATTTCGGAATGGGGAAGGCAAAGCTGAGTTTCATGAACAAACTCTATAGGCAGAATCTCTGAAAATGGGAGGCTGAGCAAGTGGGAAAATTTACTATATTAAGTAAAGTTAGTCTCTTCCAAGCCTTCAGCCTAATTATTGAGCACTGAATAGTAACTACAAATTTTCTTTCTTTATCGAACTGTAAGTACATTAGGAGGATTTCCTTATTTTATTTTTCAAATATTACTGAAGTTGAGTACACTCAGCTTTGACCTAACCCTGCTGTGCCGTACTGGCCAAGTAACTCTCAGTTTCAGTGGGAATAGGTGGAGGTTCCCGCCTGTAAGACCACGGTTGCTGTTTGATCACTGCTAATCGGATGACTTTACTGACCTTCACAATTCGGTATAAGAAAATAGTGCCTATTTTGGTCACTACCTTGTACAACTTCAGTTTGCATTTAAAAATATTTGGAGTGAAGAGGAATAATGAACTTTCACTACCAACGTTAGATAATTAAGAATATGAATATTAAGAAGTTCAGTTTAAGAAGCTACTGACTGATTTGCTGCAAGTTGCTGTGAATAAGGTCTGCAAGGAGGAAAACAGGATTACAATTTAAAGATTGTAATTCAGTGGGTTAGACTTCTTACCATTTCCCATTCTCATTACATTTGCAGGAATAAAGCACTTCTGTCACACAATTTAGCAATTACTAGAGTAAAAGAGATTTATCTTTTCTGTTGTTAGTTGTTTTGACAATCATACAGTCAATGCCAGAAAGCAGCCCAAACCATTGTTATTTTTAATGTAGGTTGATGACATGCTTTACTGTCTGGGCAAACATGGCATAGAATGGTGTCGTGGCTTAACCCCAGCCAGCAACTCAGCACCACGCAGCCGCTCGCTCACTTCCCCCCCACCCAGTGGGATGGGGGAGAGAATCGGGGGGAGAAAAAGTAAAACTCCTGGATTGAGATAAAGACAGTTTAATAGGACAGAGAAGGAAGGGAAAATACTGCTACTATTGCTAATAATAAGAGAATATACAAAACAAGTGATGCACAATACAGTTGCTCATCACCCACTGACTGATGCCCAGCCAATCCCCGAGCCATAGTGCCCCCCAGCCAACTCCCCCCAGTTTATATTCTGGGCATGACATCCCATGGTGTGGAATACCCCTGTGGCCAGTTGGGGTCAGCTGTCCGGGCTGTGTCCCCTCCCATCTTTCTGGTGCCCCTCCAGCCTTCTTGCTGGCTGGGCAGTGTGAGAAGCTGGAAAGTCCTTGACTGAGTACAAACCACTGCTCAGCAACAACTGAAAACCTCAGCGTGTTACCAACACTCTTCTCATCCTAAATCCAAAACACAGCACTGTACCGGCTACTAGGAAGAAAATTAACTTTATTTCATCCGAAACCAGAACAAGTGGTAAGGACCATGTCCCATGGATGGCCTGATGTTAAAATCTTCCTTCCGAGGTTTAACAAAATGAAGCAAGAAACCTGCTGAAGAGCAGCATGCTTCCCACGGTCACCCCTGGAGAGTGCAAATCCTTCCGGCATCGCAGGGGTGACATAGTTAAGGGCTGCTGGTTTTCTGGGGTGTGGTTGCCCACTCTTTAAGCACTTTTCAAGTGTTCCCACTCCGAATCCAGCTGGGTGGGTTTGTGGTCGGACCACTAATAGGGGCCTTTGCAAGGATTCCTTGAAATGGGAGGCTCGGCAGACTCCCGGCAGTTCTCTGTGCTTAAGCAATTTAATGCTGACGCCTGACGCCTAGGATCTAACATACAGTCTGCTCAGTGTTCATACTTAAGGACAAATTTGCAGACAGGGAGCGGAAAAATGACTTGGGTTTTAGCTAGCTATCACATATGGCTGCTCAGTTTTTGTGTGAGGTCTTTGCAGAGAGATCTAAGGCTTGTTTTCCAAAACTCGCCAGCAGAGAATATGATGGCAGTTCTTATTAGGAAACAAACACATCTCTATTTATGCAGAAAAGCTGTCTGTTCGTTAATGATCTTATGTAGGTAATAACTAGCAGTAGTGATGGTAATTCATTGCTTGGAACACATTTACCCAAAATACTTGTATTTATTTTCAGAGAAGATGACATATACTGACTTGTTCAATACAGATATAAAGAAATATCTGTTGTGTTTTACAGAACAACTGTCTTTATTCTCTCTTTTCCTTTGTCCCTTGAGCTTTAGAGTATGACTATTTAATTAAAGACTGAATGAGAGACCAAGTTTAATTTTTTCTAAACAATAATCTCCAACATATTCAACAATGTCTCATGCCTTCCTGGCATTTTGACGTACGCCTGCAGCAGAGAGTCTATTGAATTTGGTATGTGACTAAAATCTAACAAAGAACACTGTCTACTGAACTCTAAATCTGCTTGGTTAAATCATTCAATGTGCTGTACAAGTTGTACAGCTGAAACTGAAAATAAGCAGAGCCCTTACAAAACACAGCCAAGAAGCAGCTTAGCTAAAATTCTCAAGACATGACTTAGGAGCTTTGGGGTAGTTTTGACGATACAAAAGCCACTGAAATTGTTACTTTATATGAATTCATCTTATTTCTTTTTCTCGTTACTTACTACTACTCCATTACCGCTTAAAGTAAAACCGGGGGAAATGTGTTTGGTTGGCTCCTTGCAACCAGTTGCCACAATGATTGCTATTTGGGTAAACACATTATTGCAGTAAGAACCCTGTCCGACTGGGACACGGAATTGGCTCAGCACTGACAACGATACAGTTAGACAATAAATCCTTCTTGTGCAGGATGTTTAAAAAAAAAAGCCCTCTACTGAGAAATAAAAGTCGTCTTTTGCATCTCCAGGACATTTGCCTGTCAGACTGTACTCTGCAGGGGAGACACTTCCATATATTGGCACATTGTAAATAACAAATAACAATACAACAGTACATTATCACATTTAAATAACAAATAAAGAAAATAGGAGGCAACACCTACTGAACTTTGAGAGATCTATAAAGACTACATTTCATGCTAGATAGGGCCTAGAGGAATGGGCAAAAGAAGATGAGAATACTCTTAGAAATCTGGTGAAATGCTGTTTGTTATAAATCCTGGGCTAAGGATTCATCTTTGGTCAAACTCTGTTGAAAGCAGTGACTGGAAATAAAAAGTGAGGATGTTTATGAGCTGTTTAATACAATAATCTGAAGCCATGTTAAATCTAAATGACCTGTTCCACATGGAGATTGCACCCTGAATTATACTGGGGCAGTTATAATGAAAATAGCAGGTGTCCTATTGCTTTTTGGTCAATTACCATAGTTAATGAATGAAGCAATTTTTTTATTATAATTTAATTACCCAAGATTGTTCAGCTCCCTTGCAGCATCTGTTTTTCTGCAAGGGCCTATTTTTGAACCCAATTTTTTTACAAATACGTCATCTAGAGCACAAAGAGCTTGATCCAGCACCGTGAATATGAACTTCTGTACTCCGAAGGATGGGAGGTGAGCCCCAAGGTCAGGGACTGCAGCCTCTCATGTTTCAGACTGGAACTATTGCATCCACCTTGAGCTGAAGTCTTCCCACCTCCTCACTTTTTGCCAGGGCCGTGTTTATTAGCGCCATGTTTCTTTCCACCAATGACCGTAACCACCAGCAGCGGAATGACGGGATTAATACGTTTCAGGCTGTGACTTCTGCACACACGTAAAGTCAGTTGCCGTAACTGCGAAGAAAATGTTCCTCTTAAGTACTTTCCCTGGGTGGCTGTCCTGACCGCTCCTTCTGTTGCTGTACCCCAGCCAAAATGCTCAAGCAGTAGCAGTAGCCTGAGCACTCCCAGCCCAGTGGGATCTAGCCCAAACACAAGGGACCCAGCTCTTACAACTGGGATGTCAGAATACCACAAGAGTGCTTCACTGCACTGTGTAGCCTTGGCATATTCATTGCAAAATACCTTTATGGCTCACTGTGCAGTAAATACCTGTGGTACTGAGATGCACGCCTGCTACCAGAAGACATCAGCTCGATTAAATGAATTGCTGAGTAAAACTCTATGGTCAGACTAGGTAATCACAGTGATCCCTTCTGGCCTTAAAATCTATTCTCTTAATTCTCATTTACCCTAAGGCCATTTTACCCCCCTCTAGCAATAAAAATGGACCTTAAGGTTTGAATATTTATATCCCCGTTGAGGTACCTTTATGTTGCCAGAGTGATGCCTCAGTAACCTTTCTGTGAATGAGAATGAGGAGCTCCGAGTCCCTCAATTGCCATGTCAGAAGCTGGCTCAGGGGCTGGGGTTTTGCTCGTTTTTCTGTGGTTTGCCTTGTCTGATCAATACATGTAGACTGTTTGGGAGTCCTTGTTTTAATATTTTATTAACATTGATTCATGTAACTTTGCTTATGCCTTTTGTGCTGGGGTTGACTAATCAACAACGTAACCAGTAGATCCACCTACCTTTGGCATAGCGCTCAAATCAAGGTGTACGCGTTTCCCAGATGTGATGTGAAGTAATACCAACCTGTGGAGAGGTGAAAAGAAACCAAACAGTAAATCCAAAATGGTCTGGGCTATAAGCTCGGAAATGAGTCCTAATGGCCCACAGTTGACATCAGATGTCTCTGTAGTGCGGGTGAATCACGGCTGGTGCAAATAGGTGGCATCAGGAGCTCAGTGTGAAAGCAGAACTGCTTGACCTAAGGGCTACCTGTTAATGTTATTGTGGCTGTGCCTCCAAGATGGGGTTTTCTGCATTAAAACCTGCAGTAGGATGGCCCTTATGAGCAACACGTGCATGCACACTCTAGTAGCAGCCTCATCTCTCTTGTGGTCTAAACATGATCTATTAACAAACAAAAATTCATGGTGAGTGCTTGGATTAGATGAACATCTGCTCACTAATCTGTTTTTAAACTGCATAGTGGCTCTTCCCCTTAAGCTTTTCACTTGGATGAAAAGATAGTAAAGAAGAGAAAGAAGAAAAAAAGAGAAATTCAGATGCTCCAGATTCCTGCTGGATAAACCCTGGCATTCAGCGCTTCCCGGAGCACAGCGCACTGCTCCCTGCGTGGAGCTCTTCGCGCAGCTACCGACGACCCAAGTGCCTCCTACAGAGAGGGGCTCTTTTTGTTTCGCTGGGTATTGACTGCGGCGTTACAAGCCATGACTTATGGCAGGAGAAAAGCAGAGTCCTGAGGACAGATTCCTCTGTTGCATAATTCCACAGCTGAGAAATGTGCCAGGGAATGCAGAATTATGACCAAGACTTTTCCAGCTTTCCTTCTCCTTGTCTTCATGGCCCACTAGAAAATCGTGACAGCTGGAAGTGAGGAAAAAATGGAGCTTTATTACTTTCCAGACTAGTCGGACAGCCTTCAGCAGTTGTTGTAAGAAGTGAGAACTGGTCCTCTTAATGGATCTGTCAGAAATCTGTGGACTTGGTCTGCATGTCTATCGCGATTGTTCTGCTAGTCCCAAAGTGCTCCCGGGGGTCTCTGGATGGTAAACGCCTCCAAGATCGTCCCACTTGCAAATCCACAACTGCAGCCACTGCCTGCAAGTGTCCAAACCGTCCCCTGCCTCCTCAGTGCAAGGAATAGCGAAGTGGGACAAGCTAAGCTTAAAACTACCAAAAAAGGGCCATTCCTTTTCAAGCCCAAAGTGGAAGCTGTTCAAAGTAAACAGCAGGGAATAACTTTTGTTGCTGCTGGGTTTGGGTTGGTTTTTTTTATTTTTATTTTGAAATATCGAACTGTCAGGAGGTCTGTGCTAGGGTATGGCCCTGCGTACTCCAGCCGCTCCCTCTGCCCACGACTGTTGGGGGCAGGTGGTTGTGGCATGGTCTGGCCACCCCAGTTTGGAGACCGGTGCGGGGTCCTGTGCTGACCCTGGCCGAAGCAGGGTGCAGGGCTCAGGAGACCGGGAATATCGATCGCGGTAGCACCTGGCCCTGTTGCACAAGTGCTTTAATGAGGCAACAGGCTCCTTAGAGCTTATTGCTTTGGATTACACCATGTCGCCTTCTGTTACGCTGCGTGAAGCCCTAAGCTGGGCTGACATGGTGCAGCTCAGGGGACCTTGATGTGGAATGACATTACATGATGCAGTGTGTGAGAAAATCAAAGTTTGTCTCTCTTGGCATCGAGTCCTTGCTCCCCGTTTCTGCAGCGCCCATGCAGTCCAGCTTTCAGCAGGTGATCGGCAGGGGAGGTGTTGGGAAGAACTGGGGTATTTTCATTAAGCAATTTCAAATCTCATTAGCAAATTTTCATAAAGTGATAATGCAGTGGCAGTATTAGCCTTATTAATTCAATATGAAAGTCACTCTTATGACAGAGAAAAGTGCCAGTAAAAGCCTTCCATTTTGTACAGGCTAAGAGCACATGCACCGGTGTGTCCTTAACAAAACGATGCAGAATTTTAATCTCCCAGGATCAGTTCAAAGCTTTGGAGTGCAGTGAATTAATGCCAATGGAAACAGTTTTAAAGGTTCATTTTTACCTTCGTAACAACAGCCAGTCCTTGCTCAAATCAAGAATCATTTGATTTTAAAAAAATGCACAAAACTAAAGGAAACCCCCAAAACTTTTCATTTAAACCTGACAGGCAGAAGAGATTTGTGTTGCTGTATGGCTCCAGATAAAAGCAGCACCTAGAACGGCGATTCAGTTGCCAGGATGACTA
Source organism: Sagittarius serpentarius (assembly GCA_034782735.1). Classification (NCBI taxonomy): domain Eukaryota; kingdom Metazoa; phylum Chordata; class Aves; order Accipitriformes; family Sagittariidae; genus Sagittarius; species Sagittarius serpentarius. The sequence continues at coordinate 26,582,060 of JAVKLA010000088.1, forward strand.
ACCACTGCCACACACTCAGCCCTGCTGCCTGCCACGGGGAAATCAAACGGTGTGTGATGGATCAGCTCAACCATCAGCCTCGGTAGCGAAATAAAATAGCAGGGCTCATACTTGGCCAGCACGTGATCTGAAGAGCAGAAAATAGGGCCACCGTCTATTTCTAGTTTCATCTTCAGATCTTAAAGCTTTTTGTAAGGAGATGATTTACAAAAGATATCCAAATGTTTATACATTTTGCAGGCCACTGGCTTTCCTCTCGCTCAGTCATTTTGCTCATGGTATGAAATCTGTTCTGTAGACTACACCATCTAAAGCCCATCTGAAATCAGAAATGACTGATGGCAGGGGGTGGAAGGGAATAGGTGCAGGGCAGCGCTTGCCCTTCTCCCATCTCCCAGCTGGTCCCGTCCTGGTGGGTCACAGCGAGACGGACCAGCCCTGTCAGCAAATAGGTGAACCCCCTCTGCCACAGCGTGCTCGTTCACGCTGCCCCCCGTACAGATGTCTTGCCACAAGCTCATATACAAGCAGCCACTTTGAGGAAGGTGCAAAATCAGCTGTGTTTGACGCCAGGCTCAGACCTGGGCCCTCTCCACGCAGGGAGCATCAGCTGGTGTCGTGGCACGGTGCAGAGCTGTGCTGGGTCAGTAATTAATTCCAGCAGCGGTTACTGTTACAGATGAGGACTAGTTTATGCACAATGAATTTAATTAGGTGCTGGTTTCTCTTTACTATTTCATCAATTAGTGTGAGCACATAGTGGTTTGTAAAAAGATCAATAGGGTGGGGTTTTAATTACTTACAGAACATTATTTACATTATTTATCCCATGGTCAGTCAGGTGGCTGGTGTTTATAAAAGGGACTTACTTAGAAGATACAGGGCTGCTGCAGCCCCAGTGAGACTGGTTAACCACTCACTGAGTAAAGGATGCTGCTCGCACGAGTAAGTGCTCTGCCGTTTTGTCAAGAGATGTAGATAAACGCTTCCTAGAAGTAATCAGTTTCTTTAGTTTCATACTGCATAAAGAGTTCTAACTTTAAAGACTCTTCATGAATGGGAAAATATGAAATCAATTCCATTTATCTGAATGAATCTTTCAGCAAGCTCAGGGTTTAGTGTGGGGGCACTGCAGGCAAAATGTAACAAATGCAGCAGCATAAAAATGATTAAAACATGACGAGCAAGGTTATAGAGATAAAAAAATGAGAGGGGAAGAGTTGGAAAAGTGAAAACAAGAAATCTGTGTGATACTAAAGGGTTTGTCTGTTTTTCATGTTTACTTCTGTGTTCATAATTTTTTGGTCCATCATCAATCACTGTCAATTTGAAAAAGTGCTATACTTAGGGTCATTTATCCAGGGCTATTGGAGGCTAAAATTATGCAGTTTCAGTCAAATATACATGAATAGAGACTGTCATTTCTGATTAACGACATGTGACTTCAGTGTCTTACAGAATCATCTTGCCATCCAAGCTTTACAAAAAGGTTATTATGTAAGGCCTTTTCCATAATATATCTACTTTTCCTCTAAGAACTCTGCAGAAGCCATTTTCCTCACATTAAAATCAATGCTGATATCCCTTATTATTGCTGGTGGTAATTGCTCCACAGATTGTGAGATTGCCAGAATAAGTAAATTTTTGTGGGACTTGAAATTGCATTACTGAGGATGGTTACCAAGCTTGTGGTTTTGGTGCTGTTTCATAGTTTGCTTTTTATTTCAGTTGTAAGAGAAAGCCTAGTCTTTTATTGGGAAAAAATATCCATATAAAACACTAATCTCATGCAATGTATTAAGAAAACCGCCACACATGGCATTTCAGCATTAATTACTGTTTTTCATGATTCACCATTTCCCTTATCTCCCTGTGCATAGTGCAGCCCTTATATACGTTTGTCTAAGAAAGGAGAATGCGTGAGAGTTTAGAAACTATAAAGGGAAATGTCACAAAATGAGAGAAAGGGGGAGAGCAGGGAAAGGAGGGGAGAGGCGCCCGTGCCAGGGGCTGCAAGAACTTCCCCGCAGCCAGTTTGTGCATACGTTAGTGCTCACAGGGAAAATCTCATGGCTGCCTCTGAAGCAGCGCCGGGAAGCACAGACCGCAGCGTGCCATATGTTCTGTTACAGCCTCTCAGCTACTTCTCGCTCCTGCAAGCGGACTGCATATAGCAACCATCATACGGGATGTCTGCTTTCAAAGCTGTTTTTTTTCACTCCGGGACTGATCATCCCTCTCGCAGGAAAGCTTCACTTTGAGGGGAAAGGGAGGGAGCTTCTGTGCCATTTTGCCTCCCATTGCTTGTGGCAGAGGCAGAGTTTATGGTCTTACTGGAGACCCTGGAGTCTCTGGGTACCCACTGAGGGTGCTGCAGGGAGGGAAAAGCTCTGTGCTGCTGCGTCACTGCGAGGGCCCCTCTCTTCAGCTCTTCCTGATACCAACAGCAACGCTGGTGGTTGCAGCCCTTCAAATTCCATTTCTACAGCAGATGTGACAGTGGTTAGGATGCAGCTGTATTTATTAGCCATCATCACTTTTTTTTTCCTGGTACTGTTGCTGGTAACAAGTGCTGCTCCATCAAAGGGCTTCCTTATATAAGGGCTTCTCCAAAGTCTGGTTCTCACATAGAAACCTGGATATTTTTTTTTCCTCTTCCCTGAATGCTGTTAGCAAGACACGCTTCTTCACATGGATAGCCATGAAACAGAGGCAAGTGTGATGAAGGACAGGAGTATCAGAGGAACTGGGGCGCCAGCCGAGAGCCCCGTTGCCCATAGAGCTGAGCAGGCAGTAGTGCAACTCCTACCCTGGGTCATCCTTTAAAATCATCCTCTATTCTCCCTGGTCCTTAGAGAAGTCCAGTGAGCAAATATTCCTGTCAAACACTCTTCCCTGGCCCTTCTTTTCTCTGTATGCCCTATACATGTGACTTGATACCAGCAAATTAGATGATCCCAGGTGCTATGTATCTCGGCTTGCATTTTCTAAAAGAATAATTTTCTGGTCTTGTCTTAAGCCCTTAGTAGTAAACCCCAGCAAAGCTGCAAGGTGAGCTTTGCTGGGAGGAGGCGGGTTGTGCAGAAGGCTCCTGGGTGCATTGCTGCCGGCGCACCTCTCACAGGCCTGGGACTCCACGGTGCTACTCTTTGCTAACTGTGCTAAGACCCGTGGTATAGCTCTATGTGTCTCTGCACACAGTAATAAAAACAGACTTGGGATAATCCAGTAGAAAGGCCTAACAGCCAGGTGAATCGATATTTATCATATCGTGTCAGAACAGAGCTAATGGTCCAGACTCTCCCCTTGAAACCTCCTCGTTTTACTACTTATTGCTCTTTCTACTATGGTTTATAAAACTGGAATTTGTAATTCATATGAATTCTGTACAATGAATGAGAGGTATGGTAACAGTAAGGAGAATAAAAACTAACACGTGGAAAATTATTTTTAAAAAAATTAACTCTTTCAGTAAGGCATATAATTTTTTATATTTCTTAAGATTAAGGCAGAATTTTGTGTTCCTGTGTAGATGCACAACAAATTTTACACTTCTGCCTTTCTATTTTGTTTGTTTAGATTACTTGAACTTTGTTGGGAATGTCCTTTGACCCAAATAGAAACATATTTTTCAGAATAAATGTTGAGATAGACAGAATGCTCTTTGGGAACTGTATTTCCAGCCCCATGAGGTGCCATTGTTGGTGAACGGGCTATGAGCTGTGTACTGCCCCTTGGGAAGTGAGTGATGCCTAGTCCATGACAAAAAACACATTGGAAGAAGGAAGCAGCTTTGGGATGGGATGAGTTTGAAGCCCACAGCATCTCCAGGAGGCTCTGTTGTCTAACTTATTGCTTTTTTGTTTCTAGATGCTTCTTTTGTAAAAGCCTTCTATTCTGCTTCCTGCAATGTTTGAGAAGTTGCTGAGCTGCCATTCTTCTCTTTCCCCTTCCAGCCCAATTGGAAGTTCAAGTATTAGCCCTGTATGTTGCAAATTTTGATTATTAGCCGAATGGTCAAACAGACTAGGTTTAAAGGAAACTTCCCTAAAAAGAACCACCATTTGTCTGAAAGTAAAATGTTATTTTCTTCCATTTCTTTTGTATTTATTGTTCATGGTACTGTTAGCAGAGAAAGATGCGTGCGTTTGGCTGTGATAATTTACGTAGTGTTTAGTGGTTAAGAGCTATAGACATGGTCAATGAGTTAATTCAATAATCTCTCACCTGCTGCTGATTAAGTGATGTGTTATGGGAATGTGTTTGTACAGGTCCTAAATGGCTGCAGAACATCATGTCATGTCATGAAGCGTTGTTCTGCTAGGACATAGCAGCAGCTCCAGGGGTGGGCATGCATTTTGAGACATCTGCTATGTAGTAACTGCCTCAAGACTTTGGATGCTGTCACCACTTAAATTTATGACTGTGTTTCTTGTGAATTAGCCTACGTGATGTACATAGAATCAAAATCTGTTAATATATGTGTATGTGTATTAATGTCTGTGAAATGTGTGCACACAAACACACACACATATAATGTTCATTATGTGAATTAGTGTTCAGTTACTAGCAGTATTAATGGATAAATTTACCTACTGCAAAAAAAAAAGGTAGTGCTTAAAATGTGAAGGTCTTGCTAGGAAAATAAATTACATGAAAGAGGAGAAAATAAGAACAAGAGGAAAAAACAAGATCACAAGCCAAACGAAAAAGATTTTTGGGTGATCAATAGACAGCAACAGGAAGAGTAGTGAGGAATGTGCAAAACCTCCTATTTGCATTGCATAGTGCAACATTGTCCTATTTTATGTTATTTTCTCTCTGCAAATCAAATGGTATCCAGAATCATGGCATGATATAGTTGAATCAACTCTCATCCATTATGTTTAAAGACCACAACACAGGGCATCTGTAATATAGGACTGTACATATTTCTTGGGGTTCTGATACTGTTAAAGCTACTTAAGTGTCATGACGTGTTTATTTATGAGATCATCAAAGCCACTTAATAACTTTCTCTTGGTTACTTGTTTACATCTGTGTAATACAGAGCCAGATTGTGCAGCCCACAGTCACATCAGTGAGCACTTACTCATGCAAGTTGTGCCACTGACATAAGGGTTTCACAATCTGGCCCATAATGTATCAAAATACATGAGGCCAAGATCTTATCACTTACAATCATGTAAATCTGGCTTTAATCCATTTAAGCTCCAAGTTAGGTACCTAGATATAAATCAGTGAAATTTCATTGGCTTCAGTATTTGATTCAGTGGAGCTACTCTGATTTACACTGAGAAGATCAGGCCCATTAGATTTGCAATTTAGAAATGCATTTGCTCCACTGCATGTATAAACGTTAGGATAGCTGAAATTAACATCACCACAAAAAAGATTATTTTCAACACTGGCTATTTAAAATATCTCTTTGCACAATATAAACAAAGAGAATTATGTCAGAGTTAGAAGCAAGAAGGTTTCAGAGTCACATATGTCTTAACCTTTACACTGGCTATGAGTACATCAGTTCCTACAAGATGAACTGCATTATAAAGTAAATAGATCTGCTTTAAAGAAAGGTCAGGACACATGTTCTGCTAAAATCTAATTTCAGTCTATTGCCCTATAACCTACTGCTCTCTGGAATACAACAGATATAATAGTAAAGAGCCTGCATTTAATTATCTGTGATATAAAGCCCCCTTATCCTCCTGAGAATATTCACAAGGATAATAGAAGGTATTCTTAAAATACTGTATTTACTTCTGTATCGTGATTGCATTCTGTCTTTCCTGCTTCCCGGAAGTATTATTCTAGCACCTCTTGTACCCTTAATCCAATGTTATATTACTTTTATGTCCTGAAAGACTAGATTGTTTTACAGATCCAAGCAAACCTGTATTGCGTACCATTAGCTAGTGGTAGGTTCCTGTGAGCGTATTAAGAGCGAGCTTTGCTCATCATCCTTATGCATTAACTGTTTGCTGCTGCCTGTTTTTAAGAAGAATTATATTAGGATTCAACAGCTTAATAATAACATCAATTTTGCCCGATACAAGCCAGAGGAACTTTAAAATGAAGGGTACTTGCCACAATCTCGGTGTTAGTCTGGCAAAGAAACACCTAAAGATAATGTGTAGACTTAAATAAAAGAACAATTAAGATGGGCTTAGTCATATTATAACTGATGTGCCATGCAGTCCTAAATCAACATGTCATTTAGAAAGGAGATAAATGGTACGTTAGCTTTTAACGGTGATCATTCAAGCACCTGCCTGAAAAGTTTAAACAATTTTCAGGAAACAAAAGAGAAAAACACCTGTCTAGGGCTTAAATCTAAATGAGGAAATTTTTGTCGCAAGTTTGACACAGCATATGTCATTGCAAACAGGCATGTACAAACTATATTCTGAACTGGTATCAAATGGCCTAATTACTGAATAAATTAGAGTAACACCACCAAACTGCCACAGCTGAGGATCAGGCCTGAACTGGCCCCAGCAATCCATCTCACCTGGGTCCCAGGAAGGCCTGTCCTGGAGGATGCTTTGAAAGTAAATGCCCCCTAAGAATTATCATTTTAGCAGAGTTTAAGAGGTTTCTAATTTGATTTTTGCAGATGAGTAAGGATCAATTCCCTATAGTTTGACTCCAGAAAATGACCGAGCTGACCGCATTCATAGTGCACATTTCTGCCTTTGTTCCTCCATCCATCACCAGCTTCACTTAGATGACTGCTCAACATGTAGGCGAATTAAAACTTCATATATTTATACGTATACTTCCCTGGAGTCTTTTCCATGGAAGACAGTGATAGTCATTTAAGGTAGTATTCTGTCACCATTTGGACCTCATCATTCCCATTGAAGTCCAGGGTGTTCTGCAGAAAGGAAGAAAATGATGGAAAAGGTAAGGAAAAGATGGAAAAGGAAAGGAAAACAAGGAAAAGGAAGGAGAAGAAACAGGATGGCTCCTAAAGCTGTCCCAGGAAAATGAATGGCCTCAATTCCTACAGCTGTGAGTAGCTTGGGGACTGGACTGGAAATGCCTATTAAATTGTTGCACAAAAAGATAGGACATTCTCTTTTCTTATGAAATGTCTTACTGTGTTATTGTCTTGTTGGAATATGCCGCTTTGGTAGAGTTTATGGCAGAAGATCCTTGTAAGAAGCACATCACTTCTGGTATCATTGCGCAGTTGACGTTACATCCGTGGAGGTCCTCCCTGCTGCCAATGCCCAGCAGCTGAAGTACGTGGAAGGTCTTGCAAGAACCAGATGGTTAAATGTTTTGCTATAGGCTCTGCCAGGCACAGCGTGGTAATGAGCTCAATAGCACTCTTTGAATCTTTCAAGGGGAAAAAAAAAAAAAAATCACAAAATGGTAAATACTTAATGTCAATGGTTTCAGTCTTGCTGCTTATTGATTTCCTGGCCACATATCTCCAAAATGCCTTCACATCTGGTGAAAAGTCACAGTACAAAATGAGTTACTGGGCCACTGGTCAGTGCAGATTTATTTTTTTATTTTTTCAGGGATCACCACAGGGCCTGCTTTCAGTCTGGGATCGCTCTAGTGTGGCTCCTTTGTGGAGGAAAAGGGCTGAGATGAGCCATTGGCGGGGGGGTGTGTGTGGGGGTGGGGGATGTTCTGAGCAACCTCCCTTGTATCGTCTTGTCTTGTTTGGTAAGTCCATAGAACTGTTGCAATCTGATGCACTTTGGAAGTGTAAAAGATGTTAAGGCATATGACTGTGCTGGTGAAGCTGGTTTAATCGTACCTGAAGGAGAACAATAAATCCCACCTAGAAGCAAGAAAAATGCCTCTAATTCTCCTTTAGGGAGCATCTATATAACTAACTTCCCTATTCCAGTGCAATGAGACCTAGCAGTCTCTGCAGAGACTCCTGGTTTTACCGTTTCAAGTTTTCTTAGAAACCTTAATACTTCCACACAGGAGAGTTCCTTCTGGGGCATTAAAATACAGATCCCTGGGACCCCTCTTCTATTTCTTGCAAAATTAATGGTAATTACCAAGAATGATTAGCAGGTTCAGTGCTTATTAGTCTTACTTTTTAAAATTCTGAAACAAATGTTTTTTTCTTCCACTGTAACTGATCATTTTAATTTCCCTTCTTTGTCTGTAATAAAAATTGACGTTAAAGGATGCCCGAGGCAGTGTAATGAGAAAATGAAATTAGTTTTTCAGTTGGCTGGTCAAAAGCATTTTGTACATGATAATAAACAGTTTATTTTACTCTTTTGCTTAGGACATAATAAATGATAAAAACATTTTCTTGAAATGGATATTGCCCACTTTGCTACAGAGAGCTCGAGCTGGGATCTTTTCCATTCATGGGGTCACACAACAACTCTCAGGAATGTCTGCCTTCTTGATCTACTTTTCTTAATCTTTTCTGGTTCGTACACAACAGTGGATCTCCACACTGAGCATGACCAAAAATTTAGGGTTTTTTTCTTCCTTCTTGAAGACCTTTCTCAGAAACGCAGAGTCAATGACACTGTGTAATGTAGGAGTAAGTCTGTGTCGAGGCATTTCTGGAGAGTGGCTCAGAATTTTATATAGTATCCTTAAAGCCAAGCCAAACCCTGTATTTCAACCAAATCATGCTGTTTCATTTGCGAACTGTTGAGCAACAGAGGGAGTCTGGGCAGGAGCATCACGCAGCCAAGCAGTCCCACTGCATTGGATGAGCCCATATCTTCCCCTCCATCTTTAAACTTGGGGATCAGTGGGGGAAACTGGGGTTGTTAATGGTTTGCATTAATTCTTAATTGTCAAACTATCCATTGATTTCTGAGGCTGTATTGAGAATGTTTGCAGATAAGGGGAAAAAGAGGCTCAGATAGTTGTTCAGGGTTCAGTGGAAGTCTGTGACCACTTTGAGATTTGTCCCATTTCAGCCACCTACCCCTGCATTCATATTTTGTGTGAATTGTAAAAGCCTTTTCTTCACAGAAGCTCTTTCTGAAGTGAACATATGAATCTCCTTGAATTGTTTAGATTGGTTTAGATTGATTATAGCAGCTTCTTCAAAGCAAGAAATCAAAATAGGCTAGTGGTGAGATGAACACATAACATATTGATAAATGTAGTTACATATATGAAACGGGCAAGAAAAAGAGACAAAAGCTGAGTTTCTCGCATATGATTCTTACAGTTCTTGACAGCTCGAACTCCCACATGCTTGAATAGTTCAATAGTGGATTAGTGTGATGCCTGCTTGGCGGATCCTGTGGGGCATAGACTCAGCAAGAAACACATCATTCAGGATTTCAGGGACAGCTTGTAAACTGTCCAACACTACTGGCAATCCCATTCCAATCAAAGTCAAACTTGAAGATGGAACGAGTGGGGGGAAAAAGAGATACTCTCTATTTATGCTCCCATAATTTATGTTCTAAATTGCTATTAGTCCATTTCTGTAGAATAGTGCCAATGAAAGATTTATTTGTAAAAGAACACCAACTGCATCGAGCAAGCTAGAGCATGCTTAATTACGACAGCAAGAAGGGAAAGCAGAATGGACATGTAAGGACTGAACTGAAATCGTGATTATTTATTTATTTTTACTGAAGCTCATGGCAATAAAGCCAGGGGGTTACCTATTAACATCAAGGCCTGATTTTTTTCTGTGCTCAGTGAAAAGAAAATTCTCACTAAAGTACATGCTCAGCTTGTTTGTAAATGGCAAGGGGTTGTGTTGAATTATACCCTTTTGGTGGAAAAAACAAATCCATTGTTAAAATCTATTGAAACCTTTGGGATCTTAACAACTGCACCAGTGATATTAATATTCCTGTTAACATATTAATAGTACCACTTTTATTACGTGCCAAGCTAGTTTTCACCAGAACAATCAAGATTTAAGAACAAAGAACATGTTTGCATATTCCTACTCATATACATTTTCCCATTGACGTTACTGGGAGTGTTCATGGAAGTGAAGGTTGCATTTTTGGTAAGACTAACCCAAGGTAAGACATGCTACATCTATATGATGAGTGAAAATTTTAAAATACAATGTGGGTATGGGTATGCATTAGAAACAGAGACCTGACGCTACAGTGCTCATGAATCCAGCAAACAAACGCAAATCATAATGCAATAGGTAGAAAATGAACATCAGGATTCAAAATAAAGAATGGCATAAGTTTATGTTGGAAAGACTCCTCAAGTGGTCACCCGCTCCAGTTCCTGATGGCAGACCCACTATGCCAAGGGGGCTTTTTTGACAAATGTTTTGAATCTGCCCTCAAAAACCTCAGCAGGGAGAGCCATTGCATCTTCCACTCCTCAAGGGACTGCCCAGTGCTCCCCACTGTGACCATCACACATGGTTCCTTTCATCTGTGCCAATGATGTCTTCTACAAATTTTTGAAGACTACTGCTGATCTCCCCTCAGTGTTCTTTCTCTCTCTCCTTCTTTCTGCTGTGCAAGTTTAGCTTAATTTTTCTTCTCGAAGTGAGTGGAATTCAAACCCAACTCAGGTACCACTTCTCAGTGGGATATTACAAGGATAATTAAACCGCAGAAATGATTAACAAGGGATACAGTAATCTGTCCATTCTTTAATGTCCTTAAATCACAGCGTATCTGCTGCTACAAATGTAAACTTCTTGGATGGATTATTGGGTGAGATTCAGTGGCCTTTGCTCTGCTACAGAACTTGTTTGGAAACATCATTAGCTACAAATATTTCACAATTTTTAGGAAGCAGCTTACTTGCTATGCGGGTAACTATGTCACTCTTCATATATGTGTATGTGAGGAAGCCCCGGGAACATGAAAAGAAATGTGACCTTTACATCCAAGGTCCATTTTTCCTGCTGAATAATGAATATTCCAGTTTTCAGTGCGTTCCCGTTGAGACGGGGTTGCGCAAAGTCTGACCATAGCTGCACTTCCCCAACAATAAATCCCGGCATGAAAGGGTGTTTCCTTGTCTTGGCCCCAGCACACACCTAGACATGGTGGAGGAAAGCAGGAATATGAAATTTCAAATCAAGCTAATGCAGTAAGACTGATTGCCTAACTTATACCTTGACATTTACGCCATCAAACTACAAGTGAGTTATTTTTTTTGTCATTCCAGATATATTTCCTGAAAGCTATCTAATTTTGGAGGTGATGAATACTCCCCCTTATGATTCTCAAGATTACATAAGTATCCAGGAATTTCCTTCAGATACCCAGAAAACATTCTAGCAAACATGAACATTGTGGCAGCAATAGCAAACTTGAACCTGTATAGAGCTACAATTAAAATAGAGATTGTTCCACAGATATTCCAGTTCTCTTTTCTCCAGTGGTGAAAATTGAGTGAATTTCTGAGGAAAACATCATTCATGCTATGTTTTCCTTGCTTTTATAATATCTTAAATAAACTGTAAAGGCCTGAAGGTTGTTGGTTTTTTTTTTTTCTAGGCAAAAAATGCGGCTGTTTCCTAACTAATTTTCTTGAAAATGAGCAAACTGATATGTTAGCTAAAACAATATCTACCTCTGCTTAGCATTTGATATCAAAATTTCATTTTAGAGATATTATTCCCAAAATATTCTATTTAATTCAAGTGTTTGTCATAAGTAAGGTGACAAATTAAGTTGAGAATTTCACCTGGCTGCTCCTTCATGGGGTGTGTAGAAGAGGTCATGATATCTTTCACATATCTCTGACTTTCAGTAATTTTCCAGGAAGCCCAAGGACGAGCAGAGTGACCTCCCTTTTATTTTAAAACTCAATTATAGAAAATAGAAATGTGAGAGGAAAAATCCAAACTTTTTTTGGAGGGGAAGGAACTGCTTTTTGGCACTCAGTATTGCTTCTCCCTTTCCGGCTCAGCCCCCACTCATGTGTGGTGGCCATATGGATGAGGTTTATGGCTATATATGCTCTTCTAACCTATCAAAATATTTACCTTGTGCATTTCAGTACAACATCATTAATTTTACTAACCTCCCATTCTCAGTAAGTGCCAGCTGTCTTTGCGTTTCCAAGGCACTCAGATCTGATAAGTGAGCTCTTGTGTTAGCACTGTGACGGTCAAAGGTCCATGTCAGGTCAGGACCTCTGCTCTGTGGGAGAGATAAACTGATTTAAAACTACCAGAGGAAACAAGTAAAGGGAAAAATGGAATTTATAAAGCTTATGAAATGTCACGAGGCATGTTGCAGCCTTTTGGACAAATGCTGAATGCAGTTAACCTGGAGGAAAAAGGGGGAGATCAAAAGATCACCTGCTACTAGAAAAAGACCTGGTGCTAAGGATGAGTGGGACATAATGAGATCTTTTTTAGCTGTATCAGCAATGATGCTTTGATTTCCTTGTAAGAGACTGGGAAGATATAATTAGGAACATTTTTTTTCTCTACAGATTCAGCTTGTGAGCTTTATTTAGTACAATAAAAAATCCAGAGAAATAAACCCATCATACTTAATTTGAGTTCACAGTATAACATTTGTTAATATTTGTCTTTTTTTGGTTAAGTGGATAAATCACAGAACTATTAAATATGCAAGATATAAACCACAGTCAATTAAATGATAGCTAAGGTACTGTGGCAGACCTGATTAAATTGGTGTGTTATTAAGATTATATACACAACATCCGTGGAACAACATCTCAGATATGTGCTGTGAAATTGAAAAAGGGTGTTTGCTGGAGTCCCAGCCACCCAGACGTGGCTCCCACGTGTTGCATACAAACCGTGAACCTTCGGACTGTCTGGTCTGGGCGAGTCCTGCAAGTCATCCTACCTACCTACCAAGGCGATTTGCATCTTCTCATATTTATTTGTATCAGCTGCCACTAAGGGAAACAGCAGGAGACCCGGGTGGAAGGTGCTTAGGTGCAGTTATCTCTCTTTCCTCATCAAAACATTGTGCCCCTGGGAGTCACTGGAACCAGGGAAAAGGCAACAGCCTTTGAAATTTGTGCTTGCCACCTTTCAGAGCAGGATTTAGCCCTGGGTGTTCAGGGGTTCACAAGCACGAGCACCACTTCATCTCTTCTCTATTTTCCCAAATAGGAAGTGCTCACTATTGAAGTTCAAATGTAACACTTAAAATCTTTAATCAAATCCTGTAGTTAAGATTCAATGGAAAGATTCATGCTGGGAATAGGTTTTTTTCCAACTGTCAAATCTGGCACAATATTAAATGCGTCACAGCAGAATTAGCATTCTGTCTTCTCAAATTCTTTTCCTAAGTTTTCTTGATGTGAACGAGTAAAGGTATCAAGGAAAAGTGAACTAGTTAAGAAAATGTAACTAAACTGGGGATCAATTTAGAACAAAACCAGAAATAAATTTATTGTATCCATCATAATAATAAAAGTCTACAACCTTTTTCAGTTTTGCATTTTGAGACATCTGTTAACATCAGCAGGAAGAGTTATAATGCTGTGTAGTAAATCATTCTTGTGGGGTTTCCATCCACCCACAAACATAGATCAAAATATGATCCTTTTTCCTTGTCTTTTCCTACTAAAATTTTGCATATTTGGATTAGTAGGAGACTGATTCTGCAAAATATAAACTAACTAAAATCCGAAGAATATGCTTGTGTTTGAAATTGTAACTAGACTCAGTGAAATCAATAGTTGTTCAGTCTTCAAGGATTTTCTGAGATGTTTTAAGATAGTATTATAAACTTTGCAGAATTTGTTTTTGAATAAATGCAAAAGATTGTGATTTGGTCTTTAGCTCTTCTGTAGGATATTCACACGGGAACAGAATTGCTGGGAAATACAGCCCAAGAATTGCATAACTCACCACTTCTAAAGCAGATACAAGTCTCACAGTTGCAGCATCTCCCCAGGTACACCACGCATGGATGGCTTTTGTTTCTGCTCTGCCAGCCTTTCCCGCATATACAAAGTAAAACTGCATTATCTTGGCACTTCCTATTTTAATTTCTGCATGGCTAGATTGCTTTTCTCCTCCATTTTTGTTAAGAAGGGCTGGAATGGTGCAGAGTTTTGCTAAGCTTTGCCAGGAGATGTTTCTTGCCTATCAAGAAAATTGGGCAAAAGCATGATCAGACAAGTGTGCACGTTTGCCATCTTGCTCTGTTCTTGCAGAGCTGACTCCTTTGTCAGGGATAATAACATCAGGGAGATGACCTTGCAAGGTAAACCACACATTTATTTAGTCTCTAAGCTCTGCTAGCATGTTGGTTGAAGTATGATCTTTGTCAAGCCCAGAGATGTAATTACCCTGAGAGTTAATGCTAATTGGTTTATTGAGTTTAATTGGATACCATTAAAAATACTGTCTTCTTATGCAGGAACTAAGACAATATTCTTCTAAAGGAAGAATGATGATTCTTAATTTATCATTCGTATATAACCTTAATTTTACATCAGTATTTCACAACAAATTTTGGATGAACAAGGTCCACTGCTGAAGACATTTTACTTTTAGTTCTGCCTACTACTCTCAATCTTTTCCAAAGTTTTGGATGAAGAACTTGATAAAATGTTTGATGATATTGCTAAGGTTAATTACAATTTCAGCTATGGCAAGAGACATGCTGTAAATGATTTAAAGAATAATAAAACTATAGAGGTCAAAAGAGCTGATAAAGGAGGTTTCAGTCATCATAATGAATAAGGAGTTGGAATAATTAGACAGTTTTAGTGATGATTATCAGAAATTAACATGTGATCTCACTAAAAAGTTTCAACTGCTCTTAGATGGGATTACTGATAAGGTTTTGAAAAAGGGGCAGCTTATAATTAATAAGGGTAGTTTTTGTCATTGCTAGGACTGCAACTCAGTACGGTATATATTATTTAAGGACACAGAAGTTCAGATGGTCCTAGATAAAGAGAGAGAGAGAGAGTTTTGGATTTGGATGTGGAAAGTAGGAAAATAACAACATTTGGGCTCATTTATTTGTAAATAAGACACCTATTAAAACAGCAGAATCCTTTTCTTGGGGTTAGAGTAAAAAAGAAAGTTAATTTCCTAAAACAACAGGAAAACCTTGGACATACGGTCAGTTAGCTATGTAATGGCTGGGGAACTGGCCACAAAGTCCAACTCTTTTGTGCCACTTAGAAAGACTTCAAAAAATAACCCATGTTTTATTCCACTACTCTAATATTAAAAGGGACTGAGTGATCTGAACTTTCTTCTATTTATTTCATTTCAGATGTGATAGGTCTTGATCAGAGTCCTAAAAACTACTGTTTGGCTAACAACCTGCACCTGGTTGCAATGGGGAGGACACCAGTAGCTTCTTTTTGAATGCTGACTAAATCCCAACACAGGTCGTGCTGATTTCAAGCACTTTTGCAAGCAAAATTTTGCAGAGTTGGGTCTGAATGTGGTAACACGTAGAAAATGTGGTATATCGAGCGTCCCAGTTATTCAGAATATGTGATGCTGTAGCATAGTAAAGATAAGGATCACAGAGTGTAAATCCTCTCTAAAACTTAATTTAAGCCTTCTACTTAATATTAAAAATTTATTAGTATTTCATTCCGCTCTAAGGCCTGTTTAGCTGGTTCCCTTCAGTGGCTCTGTCTCGTGGTTACTAAGGCAACTCTGGCATTGGAGGGAGGAATACAATAAAAATACTTATTTTATTTATTTAAAATCACTCCTTATTCTAAGATTTTTTTTTTCTATTAAAGATACTTAATATGATCAATTCCAAACACTTTTTTTTAATATTTAAACTAGAGACATTAAACAAATTTTCTCCCAGGCATGTAGGACAAGGAGAATCCATGCAAGCATAAGCCAATATTTAATAGCAGAATTTAATATGAACTTTAAAAGCATTTGTGTGGGAATGCCTTCACCTCTTATCCACTTCACCAGGTATACCTAAACCTAAGCCAAACGCTGATATAACTGCCTTTCAGCGGGTCATCGGGATGAGAGACAGACAAAGCCCATGCTGTGAGAGCTGCTGTGTGCCTCAGCCACATTTTTGCAGGAGGGCCCAAGAGAGTTGCTATTGAAGTCAGCTGAGTCTTATTTTGACTTTAACTAAGTTTGGCTGGTGGGAAGTTATAAAGAGGTTCATTGTAAAGCAGTAGTGAGAATTTCACTGTTAAGCTTGTTTTCCTATTTTCTAGCTGGAAGTTGGAAGGATTTGAAACTCATCCAGGGATTTGAAACTTCAGCAGTTTCTCTTCCTCTGACATACTTCAACCAGGCAAAGAAAATTTTCAGGCTGTATTATGACCTTAATTCCTCCATATAACCCATTTTCTGCTCATTATTGAGCTATAATAAACATGGAGTCCTTCAAGGACTTTTTTTTCTCCCCAAATCACTTTAAGAATGAATGCTAGCAGTATTGAATCAAGGGCATATTGTCAAATGGAATCATTCTTGGGTAAGCAGAGTTTCCTCTGAATTACGGCTGGCGTGTTGGATAGATGGGTGTAATTTAAAAAACAAAACAAAACAAACAAGGCTGGAGTTTATATCCAAGAGTGAGCTTAAAGGGGCTTCCCATCAGTCATTAACTCTGTTTTTTTATTTGTGTCTTATAGCAAAACTAGCCATAACTGCATTTTATGATTTCCTGGATAATATGTAGTATGATAAATTAGATTACACAACTGAAGTGGCTATGTATGACCAGAAGCAGCAAAGAAGTTACATAAATAAACCAAAGTTAATTAAAATGCTAGCAAGTATAAATAATCCAGGGTTAGTGAGCATTGTTTCATTTTAAATTAATAAATATGCAAAGGTAATGTTTATAATTAAAGCTATAATTTATCTTCATGCTCTGCTTGTTTAATAACAGTGGTAACATAATGTTACATGCAGAAATGCAGTAATAGATTTGTTTAGCACTGACATTATAAACAAATGTCTCAGTCTATTTATTCTAAGTTATGATACAGATTCTTTTCACATGCATCTGATGGCCTTTAAACCATTTAAAATGAACTACATTAATGTAATCTAATCTTGATACTGAGCATAACATTTCAGTTTGAATTATCCAGAATCCATGATCCATTTTATTACTCACAAAGCACTTTATACATTTATGATAATGGCAAACGTTGCTCTGTTATTTAAATCCCATTTCAGATAGGATTTTTTTTTATTATTTTATTTTTTAAAACATTTTTGGTAGTAAAATACAAATAAAGAAAAGTCAATGCTCAGTAAGCCCTTTAACAAAGCAAACAATTCAGCTTTTTATGACATTAGCAAATAATAAAGAAAAGATCTGACATTTACACTTGATGAAATTTTATGCTATAACAGAGATGAAGAAAATGGAATGGAAATCACACATGATAAAACCTGTCCATGAAATTCAGATGGGTCTTAAAAATAACCACTGCTAAATATTTTGGGAGCTCTCTTACTTTATTGAAGTCCATATTATTTTACTGGAAAAACCTGTCCTTAAAAGTCAGTTCTTCAACACATGCAAATACTCTATTTAGTTGGAGTCATTCTGGTCAAATAATAATGAGGGACTTCTGGCGATTTAGTCATGTAAGGAAGAAGGCAAGCTAACATGGTATAGAAATATTCAAATAGAGGTTTGTAGGAATTAGAATTGATTTGATATAGTAGTCACAAGAATCGGATTTAGTTTTTCTGAAAACTTCTGGTAAATATTCTTGGAATTTGCATTTAATGAACCTGATTAAATAACATAAGTATCTTATGTTTATAGTTGGTCTAGGTTTTCAACTCCTGTGCCCATGGCTGTATTTTCTGGTGCTAGAATATTACATGTGATGCTGGAAGCAGTTATGCATATTAACTTATTGCAGTGAAATTTATTTATAGTTAATTCACTCCTTTTCCATAGATGAGATCACTCATGTGCATAAAAATAACACACACAAGGCCTAAACCTGAGGTGAGCAGCTACTAGCACCTTCCTTTAAATAATAAATAAATTGATTAAGTATCAGATTTATTTGACTAGACTTTGAAAGCACAGTTCAGGCTGGCTTTCCTCATCTACTTTGTTAGCATCATG
This sequence comes from Sagittarius serpentarius, assembly GCA_034782735.1. Taxonomy (NCBI): domain Eukaryota; kingdom Metazoa; phylum Chordata; class Aves; order Accipitriformes; family Sagittariidae; genus Sagittarius; species Sagittarius serpentarius. The sequence continues at coordinate 26,600,062 of JAVKLA010000088.1, forward strand.
ATGATGCAGAGCCGCAGAATCAGGTATCCAGTTCATACACAAAGCAGCGGCCTGCATATTAAAAGAAGATGGTTGCTATAGCCCAATATCTTGAATCAGAGCTTATCTGATCAACTCAGCAGTCAAAAATAAAAAAAAATACAATAAAACATATTCAGTGTCTGAATACTATGAATAAATTGAAAGAGCATTCTGGATTTTATGGATTTGGTTTACTTCTGATATGTCACAAAAGTAAGTTCCACAGTAATTGTGTATGCATAAGGCCATTATTAATAAATTGCCATCTTAAGAAAGAATTTTTAGAATTATGTCATTCCCTCCTGTGGGTAAGTTTATCTTTTGAAAACTTCACCTTCAATGTCATACCCAGCAGTACTTAGTCCTTAATAGAAATGATGCATGAATATTTCTTTTCTCTTTGTATTTGCATATTAGCAAGGGATTTCAGTAGATATAAAAGACTGAAATACAGCTGATGTTATGGGCGGGGGGGGAATCCTCATTACAAAGCTAAATTTCCTCTAAAAGTGTTTCCTTATAATACAAAAATAACAAATGAGCAAAAATCTAGTGAAGCATGGAATGTATAGAACTTCACAAAGTTGTCGTGAGTAAGCAAATAGGTTATAAACAGGTAAATGTGATGGTGTTTTAAAAAATGGCGTGCGAGAATGTAATGGAGGCAGAAGTGTCAGAGATTGTGTGGTTTCCATTGTGGCTCCCACTGAGGTTTTGATGTCTTGGATAGTGTGTCCCAGTCAGGGTTTCAAGGCACGCACACAACGTTTGGCCAAGAAGAGCCATTAGATTTAACCACAGAGGAGAATTAAGAGCCAGGAGGTCCTGGCTCTTAATTTTCAGTCCCAAGACTGGCTCCTTCAGTTGTGTTGGACAACCTCTAACTGCTCAGAGGCATTTTCCTTGTTGTAAGTGTGAAGTCGGTAATAGGTTATTTAATTATCTTTAAAGAGATTGGATGGTATTGTTTAACTGCCGACCATTAAACATCTTTAAAATAAGAAGGCATGCATTTCGTGTAACTTTTAATTGGCTTTCTTAGGACAGAGCAAGAGAATATTTAGACCACTACTTTTTAGATGGTTCATTATGACAAAAGGAAGGCCTCCTAAAAGGTTACTTTAAAGACTGTATTTAAGGACAAAAAGGAAGAGAACATTTTTACAAGAAGTTAAACAGCAGGTTTCAGCTGTATCATTCTCTTTAAAAGATCTCTTATAATAGGAGACAAAACAAGAAATGTACCATCAGAAGTGGTACCACACTATTTTCGTGTTGATTACAATAAGTGCTGGGAGTAGAATGCATTCCGTAAAATCAATGTCTAGAGGGGGAAGCAGCACAAAGACTTCGGGATTTATCCTTTAAGTGCCTCTCCGGGAACAAAGCCGTGCCCAGCAAGGGCAGGAGCAGAGGCCAGGAGGAAGGGGGTGGACAATAGAAAGGCTATCGCAGGGTGAAAGGGGTAACGCAACAGGAAGAGCATCAGGAGGGAACATCTTCATTAATTTTATCATGTATTTACTTTCCTAAATCTTCTTGTGTGTTCACTCAGCCTTGATCCTGTTCTGTGATATCCTTGCAGATTTATAGTAAACATCTCCCTTCAGGATAGTGAAAAAAGAGATAAGCCTGAACTGTAAAAGAAAAAAAAAAATTAAAAAAAAACAAAAACAAAGGGAAGAAAGGAAAGCTTGGTACGAAGCAATCATCACTGGTACTGTCTGATAGTGCCTGAAACTGATAGTCACAAACCCCAGATACAATATAACCAAATTAGTCCAATACTCTTTCACTTGAGAAATCTTTTTCCTTTACTTCTTCAGAAAAACCTTTCCTCAGAATAATTATTAAGGCAGGCCTGGGGAACTGTGTTCAATTCAGAGCTTTCATTTTTAGAAAGACTGTTTAATATTTATATAAAGCTCATGTTAAGTTTATGCACCTGTCAAAATACTAAATTATATGATAGTGATTGCAAAATGAGCTATTTATCAGACAGATGTCTCTACCAAACCTGGAATACGTAGATACGGAGGGGCAGATCCCTCCCGCTACAGGGTAACGGTGCTTTATTTGTGACAACCTGCCGGGAAGGGGATGTGTTTAACCCTGCTGGCTCCAAAAGCTGCGTGGGCTGAATGAGCTCCGCCGAAGGATGCCCTTTCCACCACAGGAGACATAGCTCTAATAACTTTTTCTTGAATAAAGCCTTGTGAAGCATGAGTAACTATTCTGATGTATAGCCCACCTTCAGGTTTCCTACAATGTTCTTCAAAAGTTGCTTCGTTTTGCTATCGAGTGGCTTCTTTCTCCAGCTGCGGCCCTAGGAGTGGAAAAATAACGTGAGGATACATTTCAAGTAGGAGACAGATGTTCTTACAACATAATTCTATAATCAACAGCATTGTAGAATAATGCTTAGAGGTGTGAAAGTCTGACCTTGGCCAGCGGTAAATTGCAACTGAAATGTGCTGTTTGTTACCGCCGGGAATAGGTCAGGTGTCAGGAGCCCAAGTGAAGGGGCAGAGCTCGAGTGAAAGGTCATAGCAGCAGAGGATGGAGAGGTGACACGTTGAATAACACAGGGCATTACTAGTACCACAACCCACAGGAAGTTTAAGCAGTTTGCTATAACTTTCTCCAGATGTCTCTGAATTGATGCCTTGCATTCGCTGGGTTTTTGCAGGCTATCCATATGCCTTAGAGCCACCTAGGCTGCAGGTGCCCCTGAGCCGTGCCACTAAGAGATGTACAATGCAGTGTCTTGTTTTCTTCTTTAAGGAACAGTTCCTGTGCATCAGAAACCCCGGCATGTACAAACCTGGATATACATTAAAAAACAAGTATGCTGGTCCTGGACCTTAGATGCTTGGATCTGGCATCCAGGAAACATAGAACCTTCGCTCCAACAAGGCTTCTTTTACAGTATCCCAAAGAAAAATTCAATGTCTCTATGTCCAAACTAATCTTGTGCTGCTTTTTTAAAAAAAATGTATTTATTTATGAAGAATAAGCTGCATGGGCTTCACTTTGCTTTGGAGAGAAATTCTTTGTAAATACAACTAAGACTCTCTAATCCCTGTTATAATAAACTCCACTGATCTGAACAGGTGTATATCACAGTTGCTGCTTTTCAGCAGCACAGTGCTTCCTGCGTGATCCGTGGAGCAAACTTTCTCACACTGGGAGAAAAACAAGAAAAGGGAGAAGGTAAAATAACTGAATTCCTCCCTCAAATGCAAATGCGTACCAGTTTGCTGCTAAGCTCACTTGAATGTCTGTGCACTCAGAATCCAAGTAGGAAACCAGCAGCCACTATCTGGCTGGCAAATCACCATCCATATTATCCAAAATGTATGGCAAAAGCCTGGTAAATGTACATTTGGAAGCATTCAGTTTTTTTAGTAAGTCCTCAAATTCAAAAGGCATTAGGGAATTTTGCACAAATTATTGTAATATATTAGCATAATAGAAAAAATGTACTGCGTGTCACTTGTGTATACTATATATTGTACTTATTCCAGTTACTTAATTTATATATTAAATATACTAGGGAGAGAAATAGTTTTTTTACTCAGTTTGCATTTGTTTTGATTCTGTGTGATGGATTATGAATCACCATGCTAGTGATATACCTATGCAAAAATACAATGCAGTAGATGTCTAATTATGACCTGAAGTGAAAATGAATTATAACTCCTGTTGATACTTCTTATGATTTGCTGCATTATAAATAACAGTGATTTATTATTGTTTCACCTACTGCTCTGCTAGTGATGGATCATAATAGTAGATCATCATAATTTTGAAATCAGAACAGAGCTGATTTTTCTTCCATATAATTCAATTTTAACTCCACTACTGAGGTTGCTGAGTATCACAATCCATCTACTTTACGTTATGTTTTATTAGAAAAAAGATATGTTAATATATTTGGTAGCTGTTCATTACTAACATCTGTTTACTAGACTTCTCTATTAAACTGTCCAACATTAAAAAGGAAGACTTCTCCTTCCATATGTGCTGTATATTTAAAGCAAAATTGCTGTACCATTATTGTAAATTTTCAGATCAATATGGTCTTAATGCTATAGTATTCAGTGGTTCAATAAGACCCTTCTTTTATGCATTTGGTCCCCAGTAGTGCTTTATCTTCTGTTATTCCTTATATTGAAAGAGTTGGGCTGGGTCTCATACAGACAGTCCTCAAGCAGTGGGGCCTGGACGAGGACCTTCCCTTCTCCTCTGTGTGTTTTCGCATGTTCACCTCTGCAGTGGGAAGCCACTCACGAAGCAGGAGCATCCCTGACATAAATCCAGCCTGCGGTATGTGCATGAAGCCTGAAATAATTCTGACCTAAGGGAGTACATTTATATGCAACAGGTTCACAAAGTATTTCCTTCAGAAGACTCCGAGTCTCCTCTCCCTCTTGCTGCCACCAGATTCCCCTCACACAGCTGTCATCGTGCCCTGCTTGCTTTCTGATGCTTCAGCAACCTGCACTCCCCTTCTTGCTAAGGGCCCCAGCATGTCAGCGCGGCAGATGCTACGTAGCTAATGAGTGGCTGAAACAAGACTCTCACTGGCAGCTAATAAAAACTTTATATTTGAAATGAAGTCCCTTCCCCAGGGAGAAAATAGCCTTCTCCAGCTTCACTGACAGCAAGAGGAGGAGCTGACGGATCTTTCGGTGGAGCAGATCAGGCACCATTGGCCATCGTTGTGTTTGCTGTGCACAAAACCCTCACCGCTAACAGTGATGGACTCTTTTTCAACAGCGGTCGTCCTTGTCTAGAAATACAAGGCTGTGTCTTTTTAAAATCTGTTTCACTTTAATTGTCTTCATTTAGTCTGTGGCTGCATTCAAAGCCTCCAGCTGCTTCTGCGGCTTCCTTTGAAGTGGACTGTGCCAGAGCAACTCTCGAGAAAATAGCTGGCGGATTAATGCAGACTGGCTGCCAGAGATGTGGAGCTGGTCACTTCGGCTCTGCCTGACTCCACAGAGAGCAGAGAAGCCGCTGTGGACAGCCGTACGGTGGCCCTGGCTGCCAGATTTGAACTGCAAAAGCACGAAGCAAGCTCTGCAGAAGCAGGTGTGACAGTGTCTGCAGGACAACAGAGGCGGTGCTTGCTCATCTTTGCCGAAGTACTAAACCTCAGCTGATGTTAGGGCCTTGGGAAAAAGGAAAGAGATAGAGACAGCCCAAAACACACAGTGGGAATACTGCTGAAAACTGTCCTAGATGGCTCAATCTTTATTTTTAAAGGCTATGAATGATTCACCGAACCTCAGATAAATTATTTCAGTAGTTAATTATCTTAGTTTAAGAAAAAAAAAAGTTTAGGTTATCTCTGTCTTAACAATTCAGATTTTGATAGTTACCTTCTTTCTATATCCTATGTTTGCCCGTGAGCAGACAGGGTGGGTTGGCTTGTTTGCTTGAAATTATTTCTGTGAGCATACTGCAGTCCACAAAATGTTTTCAAATTATTTTCTGGCTGTTTGCATTTCAAAACTGGAGGTGTTCTGCCTGGACATAACACCACCTACAGCTTCCCTGACACCCTACGTGGAGCAGTTACTTTTTAAATTTGGACAAATAAATATTTATGATGCCAAGTGCATTTTCTCTGAATATTCTGCCGCATCCGTTCAAAGTATTTTTTATGACTGTATCTACCATTAACTTGTAAATGTATGGAAAACAGGCACAAACGGAGTAATTGAGTGGCTGCATTCACTCAGCCCCTTTTGTAACAGTTTCTATCACGTAACATCTATCGGGACGCTTGCTCTGAAAAGAGATAGATGGTGTCAGACTCGCTCCTCAGAAACAAGCCGCTGAGGTCCGCTGCAAAGCTGCAGTGAGAACTGACACTGAATTGCAGCTTTTTGAGAACCTGACAAAAGGAGGTGAGAATGGAGTGGGACAGGGTGTCCCTTCGTCACAAGGTGACTCCTAATTGCAGCTGAATAAAATAGAAGGGCAAAAGAAACTATCTTGCAACATGGTTGTCTGGTTTATGTGCTCTCTAGATAATGAGACATCAGTCTCTGGAGCTATCTTTGGTGTATTCCACAACTGCTAATTTTATTAAATGGCCATGAGAAGGGAGTACGTTAACCAGACAATACGGTTTCACTTTTTCTTTCCCATTCTTATTTTTCTTAGACTTCTTATCCTTTGTATAGAAAAGGAAATGCATATGAAGTTGTATGTCCAGTTCTTGTTTATTGAAGCACAAATAAATACAAGCATCAGAAAACTTTCACAAAAGCCAAACTTTAATAGACCTCAGAAATCTGGGAAGAAATGAGTAAGTGAAGAGAAAAGGAAAAAATAGAGAACCCTAGAAGCACAACTGAATTGTGTATATATATATATACACAGTTTTAAAGCTCCTGCTTTACAACTGAATAAATAACTCCTTGAGCAATAATTTATTTGCATGCTGTTAATTAGAAGCATAATTAATTTTTGTAGATTATAAATAATGGTGCACAAAATGTCATTCCCAGCAGATCAAACGGAAATAATATAAACATTCTTAAAAAACCAAGAATATCTTCCAATGAAACTAATGAAACCTGTACTAATGAAAAATATAAATTTGTGTCTGAACTTAGTAATTTATTGGTAAAATGCAAGTGTTCATTAATCATTCTGCTTTCTCTTATACTTGGCACATATGGAAGGAAAATCTCTATGTTTATCACTGCTTCAAATAAACAGTAGCATAAGTAGATTATTCCCAAAAGAAAGATTTTTCCCACACCCTAATCTCAGAGCAATCATTCACTGATCTAAATGAGCAGTTACTTAAACCGCTAAGAAGGGATGCTAATTAGCTAAGGAAAACTAGGCAAGAGTATTTAATTAAAAAAAAAAATAACCCACCATTTTTTTCCTGCTATCTTATTTCTAATGTATTATTTACTTTCAGTTTTCTTGGACGCTGTCTCTGTGACAAAATCATACTTAGGTGTGTCTTCTCAGGAGGATGAGTTCTTACAAACTTCTCTACTCTGAAACTTTGGTTTTGTAGCCTCCACTCAGCTGTGGCTGCGCTTCTCGCTTCCCAGTTAATTTAGGTATCTATTGGGGTAAAAATGGGAGTGAATGTGAGACCGCTTTGGTCTCTGCAAGCAGGGAGGGTGGATCTGGGTCTGCCTGGACTCTAAAGACATTAAAACATGTGAATGTTTTAGATTTTCTACAGATGCCTCATGCCTCCAGGTCCAAGTAACTCCTAATGAGCTATGTGCCTTAGAAAGAAGTATCTTTTAGCTTTTGATGCAAAACAGTATCTGCAGCACATGATGTACAAATAACATCAGAGCTCTACTAGGATTGTAGATAATGTTGGGTCTCTGGCTAAAAAAACCAAAAGCTGCTATGAAGTCAGATTGTTAAGATTTATTAGATCTTGTCTGATGAGGTCTCCTGTGAGCAATGCCTTGAAGACTTGCCCAGGAAAAACGCTCTGTTTGTGCACCGTCAGATCCTGGCAGCCTCCTCTGATGATCTGGTCAGCAGTGGGGACAATCAGCTGGCACTCAGGAGACATAAGCAAGGAGGAGTTTGTCCCCCAGCCATGGGAATCCTTGCTCCTACGGTCTGTCCTGGGCACAGACCTGTCCCTCTTCCGTACCTCCAGCAGTGCTGAGGAGAGAAGGGTTGGGATTACAGTCACCACTGGTACAGGATTGGTGTTTATGTGTTAATGTGTTAGTCCTGGGTCAAGCACATCTGGCTGTAAGTAAAATAGCTGTAGAATGGCTTCTGCCGTTAGACGTCTGGCATTTCTGGTCAGCCATAAGGGTAGATTTTTGTGCTTGAAGCATCACTCTATCACAACAGCTTTGCAGTGCTAACCATTCTGCTGCTGCCTTGGAGTCCCGCAGGCATAAAACTGGTGCTGCGTCCCGGAGACGTAGGTGGTCTTATTTTTTGCTAACTGCTGTCTTCAGTACTGTGAGGCTCTGATAGTAGACATCATGTGAAAAGGGACAATAATCAACACAAAATAAGGGTAACCCAGCATTTTCATGGATTAGAAATTTGGTTTTCAACTTTTGGTTCCATTTTACTAATTATATTCTGGCCTCTGACTTGCCAATGTTGAAGGACGTAAGGAAGGGTCTTTTAATGGAAAATATATGGACATTGTCAATAGTCAGCTAATGGCTGCAGGCAAGCTTTCAGATTTTAAATTTATGTATTTATTCCATTAAAAATGAAATGATTCTACAGAGGGGAGAGGCACTGTGCAACAACAGCACTATTACTGAATGGATGGAACATATTGGATATGGATGAAATTTTTGAACTCTCATACATGCCATCTCATTCTTTCATCCCTGCTTCTAATTCCAGCAGACAAACAATGCTTTATAGAGCTGACCTCATCTAAGATATAGCTTATTTCCTCTTGATATTCCTTTTATATGCTCTTTTGCAAGTACAAGGATCTACATCTCTCATACACTGTTCTGCAAAGATCCTTCCACATCATTTTTTGCTTTACTTCTTCGACCAGAATTTTAATATGTTGTTTAAAGATATTTTCAGGAGGGTTGGCAAAGACAAGGTTCTAACAGATCTAGGTGTTAGAGATTTTGCTGATATTTCTAGAAGGCTGCAAAAACTTCGTGTGAATGGTAGAAGCACAGCTGAATGTTGTTGAGCCCAGGAAAATACACTGAATATATTCCTGCATACAGAGATTAAAAATCGAGCTCATGTAAAGTGTTGAGATTGGTCTTTGTTTTGTCTGTGCGCTGTGATTCACCAGTCTGGCATTCTGTTGAGTAGCCAGGCATCATTGTGGACCTTTGATGTATTCTCCATTAAAATGCATGTGCTGTGCTTCTGGAGGATTGATGAGAGGTGGAAAAATGGAAGATGTAGTAGAAAGAAAACAGAATAAGAAAGAATTCTCATAGGCTACATAGACACAATTCATGTCAACATGTGAATAAATACTTCATGTACCTACAGCTAGACAGAAAACACTGAGAGACTTCAGTGCTCTGCTGCATTTTGTCTACAAAATTACTAGCATAGAAAATTGTTCTAAACAAGACACATTCTGAAATAATGCTTTTGTGTTCAAAGCACGGTGTTTGGACATCTGTGATTATGGGTTCTGTTCTTAACTCTGCCACAGGCTTATTTTAAGATTTCAAAAAATCTTGCAAAAAACTGCCCGTGCTTCTCATTCTCTATTGGTAAGATGAGAATAAAAATGAGAGTCTGATTAGGATGTTGTTAATTATAATTTGTGAAATGCTTTGAGGTCCTCTGAGAAAAGCACTAAAGACATGAAAAGAAGTATTATTTAATAAAGATTTAACGAATAAATAGCCATGGGGCCTAAATACACTGACACAAAGGATAAATTGTTTTATGACAGATACCCTCACCTGTTTAGTATAACTCCTATGAAAACTAGAAAAAAAAGGGCTTAAAGTTGAGAATGCATCTGAACAATTTGTGGCTTAGCATGAGTATTATTTTAAATCCTGATCTCCAGATAAGATCTGCCATTGGATAGATGCATGATTTTATATAGTAATATACAGAAATAATTGAGAAAGGGAGGATTCGGAGCTATGTGATTGAAAGCATGAAAGGCCCCTAAAGCCTTTCATGTTATCATCTTTGAATAGTGCTTTGGTCTTTTGTTCCTCTTATGATAGATGATGCTTTAGTGTTGCAATGACAGTGAAGCTCCTACTCTAAATTGGGGGGGAAAAAAGTTAACAGAGATTAAATTTACGTTCACTTACCCACAAAATCTTTTTATAAAGCTAGTTACCACCAATAGTCTTTTCATCTGTTATTGATATCGTATTACTCATGTATGACTGCTTTCCCTCGTGTCACAGTTAAATATAATGAGCTGTGTACTATAGCAAAAAATGTTAAATTTCTTCTTTGAGGAAAAGAATTAGATTTTGAAGATATCACAAAATAGCACCATGATGAACTTTTCTATTAAAATGCTAGACAGTGGTTTCTTATAGAGACATGTATCTCTGATTGTCTTTATTCTGAATTATAGTTATTTTTTACTATTCTGTGCCTGACTCTACAGCTTTTATTATGAGCTGTTCCAGAAGCTTTCGTGAATCCAAACTCTTATACAAGTTAAAAATGACAGAATTTGGAAAAATGACAGAATTTGGCCTTTTATTATTAAGTAAGAGGGAACCCCCTTCCTCCCCCGGAAAATGCTGGCCTCTTCCTCTAGCATCACCTTTTCTATATGAAAACTAGACAGATTTTTATTTTTTTTCAAGTAAGTGGCATCTGAGGGGGTAATTACTGAATGAATAATTGATATGCCATACTACAGAGCTGCTTGGCTTATGCAGCTGCTCAGAGAAGCAGGATGGTCCCTTTTCCTTATACTATTTGGTATAATCTTTGGGCTGCTACAGCATCAGCTTGTGCTTTTTGCAGGGCTCTGTGGATAATCTAGACCAAAAAGCATATCTAAAATAAAAATGGATTAATTTTGAAATGTGTGCTTCACCAAGGTGCTCCTGTAAGACATCTAGTTTCATAATGCAAGCCCTCCCTATCCCAGCCATCAAATTACTGTATAATTAAAGCTTTTCTTTGCTGATTATTAGGTCATTAAATGTGTTCTGCCTCTTGCAAACCTAAGAAAAAGGCTATGGGAAGTGGTGTAGGAGATGACTTGGAGAACCTCAGGAGATGTCCTTTAGCGGTTGCTCTGTACATATCCACTCATGCAAAAGCTACAGGGCTACATTTTATTAAATGGCATTGGAGAATATTCTGCATTTGTTGTATTTCACTGGGGTAACCACTGCAGCTGCCCAGATCTTGCCGCAAGAATTGTATCAAGTTGATTCAAATGCAGGTCGTTAACAATTCTATTTTATGTGTTTTCTGCATTGATTTTAAAGGCTTTCTGCTACTCCTGTTAGATGCTTTTGAGTTCTGGGTTTTTTCAGTCCAGTCTAGAGCTTCTGAAATGCATACTCATAGGATGAAATGAGGGAGGGGGGATACTGCTAAGCGCTGTGAGCTGTTACGGGTGGGTCATGTGTCCTAATCTTAAAGGACCACAAAATGAAAGTCTTCAGAAACGGGGAACTCAGCTGCACTCTATTCTCTGATGGCAAACTGGTATGTTCCTGTTAGTGGTTGTCAGCTTTTGACCACGATGTCTAAAAATTAGAGAGAAATAGAAAAGAAGGGGGTTTAACAGGCTCATATTGGAGAAATACTTTACAAGAATGATGTGCTTGTTTGATCTGTACATAATAAGCACCAGGTGCCACACCATGTGTATAAGCTGTGTTACCACCAACCTGAGTTTCAGGAAAATTATTGTGCCTGGCCTCTTGTTTTCCTCAAGCAGTTTACACTAAACTTCAAATGGATGACAAAACTTCCAAACCATTTCAGATTCACCCGTTACCACTGCCCAGGAGAAGATAATATGTATACAGGTAATAATGCATTCAAAGCAAAATACCTGGTGTTTGTGGAGCTCTTTAAATCTCTGGATGTATATTTTGTTTGGTTTAAAGGCATTATATGAATGATATAATCTACTATATGAATAGCAAATTATGTTTATGGAAATACTCGTATTTTATATATTTTAGAATATCTTACTTGGCATCTAAATGCAAAACAACTTCATTTTTACTGAGATGACATGGTCATGAATAGGAGATACTGAGCAATAGAATAGATAATGACCCATATGTAACAGTTGCCTTTAGATATACGGCCATGTTTACAGAGATTATGGGAAGGCTTCATGCGCTTCAGTGCAATTTACTAAATACAGTGTGGGATGAAATTGCTGTTGTTGGAGCACAGGACAGCTTTAGAAGTGAGTCGCTTAGGGGGGGAAAAAGCCTTATGTATTCACCTGGAACAAAAAGCATTAGTATATTTGTTCTCTTGACATAATAGAAATAATTTACAAAATTGCAATACCTTTGACAGTGAATTCCAGTTAATTGCTTTACCATAAGAGAGCACTTGTTCTTCCAGGAACAACTCCCTTATGAACCTTCCCTATTGAAACCTTGCAGATTCCTGTCCAATTTCTTCATGTGTTCTGTCACATCAGCAACTTTATTTCCCCTCATTACATCTCCATAGCAGTACCTCAAAGTCTTACCCATGTTCCAGCCTCATCTTCTACTGAAGTTGTTTAACTTAGTATTTTGTAATCTTTCCCCAATAGCTCGTAAGTTCTTGCAGAGTTAAGAGGGGCAAAAGGCAGCACATATCACGGCTAATCCAGGGGTAAGCATGTCCTCAGCATGAGCAGCCAGCAGTAATGCTGTGAGAATGTACAGGGACAAAGTCCTCTGAGCATCCCCTTAATGGCGACAGTACTTGGCTCTGGCTTCTAACCAGCCTCTGGCTTTCATGAAACCTTTAGCCACAACCTCTCTGATAACACTGCCTATCTGTAGAGGGTAACTGGCCAGCAGATTCAAAGGGACAGACAGAGGCACAAGCACAAAAGACTCATTTCTTTAGGAGAGCAGGCTAAAAATAATTTGGACTTTAGATATCTGCAATATGTTACAAATGCATGGTATGTTACCACACAGTTCCCTTTCTTCCCTTCTATCCCTGGAAAAATGTGTGTGTATCTATACATTTATTTATTTATTAAATATGGTGAAGTATTCAAAGGTCTCTATGTAATGTTATCCAAAGCATCAATGCATGCTGAATTTAAAATTAGATGAATGCAACTTAACTGCAAAAAGCCTGAAATTAATTTATGAAATGTCTCCTGAAATGGAAGAACACATCTTTCAGTGGAAGTTGTGAACACTTAATGGAGATAGCTAATAGGATTGGCCCAGCATAGTTGCAACTAATAGTGTGCAGTGGGATTTTCAAAAGCACTAAAGGAAAAAATACTTTAATATAACTCCCATACTTAATCTTCTCATTGTTGCTAAGCTTCCATGATATGAACTTCTAACTCATGTTAGAAAATATTCTCCATGCTAGACTTGTGTTTTCAGGTTATGAAATTGGAAATTCAGTTTGGTAAAGTTTTCTTGTTTTTCATGATAGCTTCCGTACATTGTACTGTTCTATAAAACATCGTAAGCCTAGTTTAGGTAGACATATGTATATCTGAATATGAAACCAGACTAATTCTTCATTACATTGAACAATTAAGATGTTTTTGAAGCATTAATGTACTAAGTGATATAATGTGGATGAACAGAAACAGGAAAATCATTGTGTTCTAGCGTTCTTTCAAGAGGGAGAGTGGGCCCATATGAAATCTGTCCGCAGTGGCAGTTTGTACAGTATGCATGCTTACTAGGTAACTAGCAAGGTCCGAATTTTATGTAAGTGTTCTATTTCATGACAATTTAGTTAGTTTCCATGGAGATAATTATATTGTCACAAACTAAGGGTAAAGATTTCAAGTGCAAGATAAATAGGAGGAGCACATGGACTTCCAAGCAGTAAAGATGTTCTTCTTTTGCTCTGTAGTAACAAAAGGCAACTGTAATCACATCAGTGAAAGAGTGAGCTGTCTTTGCTATAAACATTGTTAGCATTCAGTATATCAGCGCCCTGCATTTCATACTATGCCTCTCAATACCTTTATCTTTATGATCTTGCTTTCAGTGAATAATAGTTTTCACCAGTTACACTAGAATGGGGCCAGCTCTTTAGCTGGAATATATCAGCCCAGCTGGACTGCAGTCAATGAAACTGTGCTAAATTAAAGCTGAATTAAGCTGTGCTGAATTAAGCCATTTGAGAATTTGACTTCACTTTGTTCACCTACCCTGCCAAGTGATCAGGTCAACAATATAAACAACAGAAGATAGATACCTGATGGATTTTTTTTTCCTTCCCATACGTAGATGCTCCCTTCAACCCTGCAAGTTATTCAAGGCAATAGTTGAAATTGCTCTCAATTTTTTCACTGTTGGACTATGGCAGTACTGGAAGAGAGTCTGGATAAAGTCTGAGCGCAGGCATCTATGTATACTAAAAGATAAACTGCAGGTGAATTGAAGCACGTTTGTCATCTGTAGAGCCACATCCTCATGTTATGGATTTGTTAGCTATTGGTTGTGCTGTTTACTTCTTGGCCTTGTAAATCACATCTAACATAAAAATAGCAAGGAATATCCCCTCTGAGTGGGTAACATGCTCAGCTTTTTAAATTCAGAAGCTACTCAACACCACTACGAGCAAAATATCTGATATGTGTTGTTGATTGTGGTTCTAAACGTTGACAGTAGATTTTGATTGCCGGAACACGGGCACCCAGCGCCAGCCTGCCTCAGGGCTGCCAGAGCTGATACTGGGTTTAGTAAGACCTTCATATGCTGCGTGTGTAGGAAAGATAGCATAGAAGACTGTAATGTAAAGACGCTCGCTTTTCTGAGTGGGTGATTTTTTTGTACATATATGGTCTATATTGTACCCATATAATTTATATTTTCTATATAAAGCTTACATACATGTTAAATCCATTAGTTATACGTAAATGTTAGAAGGCATGATTGTATCTTTCTGTACGGAGAGAGATATGCATTGTATATGCAGCATACTTTATATACTTAGATTATAAATATATGTTGAAACTCTGCCTTATATTTATTAATTCGGTGGCACTGCCTCAGTTGTGTTCTTTGTTTGGCACTGACAAAAGCTTTTGTAACTTAAAACATCTGAGAGAGTTCTAGTTTTCTTTCTGTGGTTTCATGTTACTTGAGGGAGAAAGATGCCCTGGACAGTGCTGCTCTGCGAGCTCGGGCTCTCCGCAGGAGCCCCAGCCGTGGGGGGCTGCCTTTCTCCCCAGCTATGCTGGGAGCCCAGCCACAGTGAGCTGTCTCCACATCTTTCTCCTTCAGATCAGAAGTCCTCCCCCATTTGTGTTATTCTCTCATTCTGCCACCTGCTTTTAATCTGTGAGCGAGGCTTATTGCTCTTGTTGATCTCTCATCTGCTTATTTTGTCTTATTATCTTCTAAAGTATATGGTAATTAGAATGAGAGTATAGCGACACAACAATAAGCAGAAAATTCCTTCACGTTGTCTTTTTTTCACTCATAGCTGTTTTTCTTATACTCTCTTTTCACTGTGGATGTATCCAGTTTTGTTTTCTTTCTTCAATATTATGTCTTCATTTTAGCCTTTGGGCTGGGATCTTGCTGTTTCCATCCTACAGTGATTTTTTAATATTTTTTTTCCAAAAGAATACACATCTAAGAAACTTTTCAGTTTCCTTTGCAAACTAGACTCAAACAGTGACTCAGAACTGAGCACTGAGCTGTCTGATTTATATTTGTCAACCAGTACAGCAGTGGAATGTCATACCATTTAAAGCAATTCAGATTTTCTGTCCAGAAGTTAGTTGTGCTGTAAAACTGAGCTTGGGAATGTTCAAGAATCTAAGAACTGTGTGAATTTTTGAATGGTGTGTTTCTAAAAATATTGTTTTCTTACTGTGGTGAGATTTTAATATACGCATTTCCAAAGTTACCAGCTAATCTGTGTGTGGGGTTATTGAAACCTGGTCTTCCACAAACCATAAGTACTAAACATTAGGGCCTACCCCTGCAGAAACCCACAAAATGTATCTTATCCTTCTGAATTTCCAGTGGGGTTTTCAGGCCTTGCCATGTGAGGAAAGAACAAAAGTCTCAGCTGGATTTCTCTGTCTTTGAATTTGAAGTCAGGCATATCCCATAGAGACACTTGCTCTCCTTAGGGTTACATGCATTGCTCTATCTATTAATGAACTAGGATGGCAGCTCTGAAGGGGCACGCTCAAGTCATTGTTTGTATGATGAAGCACAAAAATACAAATAGCAGATGCACTCATTTTCTGCTTGCAGAACGTGATTATATCATGGAGTAGCACAACTCAAGCGCAGGCAGCAATGCCTTGTTAAAGAAGAAAGAAAGAGCCTGTAATTTGTATTGAGGCCCATCGGCAGAGCTGAGGGGAAACCTGTGGTGCATCAACTCTCACCCAGGCTTTGTATTTCGACCATTATTTTTACTATTTCAGACCATTATTTTTACTATATCACTTCTGCAGGGAGTACATAAAACAGATATTGCATACAAAATCTGTATATCCTATAATCAAAGTATTTCTCAGATCTCAGTGTCTGAGATTTTTATTCACACGTATCACAAAAGACAAGAGCCCAGGAGACGCTAAGCATCAGTATCGTGAAGAAGGTGGACAGACATGCAACCCCTGCTCTGCCCCAAACCTAAAAGCAGAAGCTATTGTAGAAGCCTTATTTTGTGCTTTAAAAGGTCAAGAAGACAGATTTGGTCATTCATTTCTGTGCCCTAGTGACTCTTTGGCATTTAAAGATGTGGTCTCTCTTCCAAGATTTGATGCTGATACTACAACATCAGTTAAAGTTCTCCAATGGTGGTCACTGTTGTGTCTGCTACAGTTAGATAGGGATATCTATCAGACCTTCAGGTTATTTAATCCTATTGAGCGACACTGTGAGATGTAATAATTGATTTATTCAATGAGCTCTGGCTTGCATTTATACTGTCTACCAAAGGACTCCTAGGTCCTAACACTTGTATCGAGAGAATTTCAAAAGGCTCATGGGGGATGGCAATAACTCGGATTACATCAAAAGACAATTTCTGTGCCTGGGAGTCTGGGATAGTTAGCAAAGTGCTTCAGTGTCCTCAGAGGTCAAATTAACCACAGCGTGTTGTATAGGTGCTGTTAGTTTTGTTGCAAACCAAATGCCCTTCGTTTAGCAGAGCTTCAGAATGGAGCATTTTGTGAGAGTGTTCCTTGAAGCTTCCCAGTAAAGACAATGATTTAAAGAGTAAGTAAGTCTTTTCGACAGGGTTTAGCCTTTCATGGCGAGAATGTGTTAATGGCAGTTCTTCCCTTTAGCAACTTATTATGGAAAGATAAGCATAGAAGCTGTTCTCTGCCTTTGATACAGCCATTTTATTTACCAGTAAAAATAAAAATTCAATGGACTATGGTAAGTTTGCAGTGGGAGTGTGGGGGAGAAGAGCAGCTTTAATGTCAGTACTTGAATCACAGGATTATATTTTCCTTGGTCATTATTTTTCTTAAAACAAAAACCACCACCAACAAAAAAACAGTAACAAAGTGAGAATAAATATGAAGCAATGTCAAGGCTTGTCACTCTTACTAGCTCTAGCAGGGTTAGGCTTTTAGCTCCTGATGCTGTTTTCTCCCAGCACCCTGCCTTCTCCATCCACACTGCTTTCATTGGAGACAAAAGGATATTTTTTTTTCTTTTTTTAATTTTGGATGCTGAGGAATTGTGCCAGGTTGAGCTGGCAAAGAGGTAAGTGCCACAGCAGGGAGGAAGATTCATAAATGATGAAGACACAATCTCTTAAACTCTCTGGCTCACAGGTGTTTTGTTATTAATGAAGCTGAAAAAGATGCTCCAAATCATGTCTCCTTCTTGACATGAGAGCTTTGGCAGCCCTTTGTGACTGAAAGCTCCTGCTCTTGCAGGTGTGCGGGATAAACTTGCAAGCCAGAATGGGGAAACAAGAGAGAGAAAGAAAAATATTCACATACCCAGGGGATCCTAGGGATGGAAGAGGGA
Organism: Sagittarius serpentarius; assembly: GCA_034782735.1. NCBI lineage: Eukaryota > Metazoa > Chordata > Aves > Accipitriformes > Sagittariidae > Sagittarius > Sagittarius serpentarius. Next base: position 26,617,725 of record JAVKLA010000088.1, read on the forward strand.
GGAAGCAGGGAGAGAAAGAAAAAAACCCACTCAGTGCATTGTGAAATGTATTCTGTCAATATATGGGAAAAGAGATAACAACAAACTTCATCTCCATGCATCTTATTTATTCCTCCAGCCCACATACACCTGGCAGCAAAGAGAATTGTAATCTGGTCTGTAACCCTACACTGACATCCTTTTTAAATTCCTAAGCAGAGCAATCTAAAGGCTAAAAAGGATTTATAAAGTTTTGCAAGCTCCTTTCACAAAAACAACAGTGATGACATCAAAGCTTTGGAACAAAATAAAAAGGTTTATTTTTTCATTTTTTTCATCTTTTGTCCCCTATGTGTTAAGACCTGACTTATGGAAAATAATTTTATTATGCTGGTTTTTATTGCCTTGTTATGGAAGAATGAAGTTCATTTTTGCCTTTTATTGGCACCATCTGTTTCTTTTCTGGCAAGTATCTAAGACAGCATCATATGGTAGTATCATACATATAAGTGGGCTGGTCCTGAGGTATTCAGGTTGTACTGATCATCAGATGCTCAAGAATTCTGTTTTTCCTTATTCGTCCTTCTTTTGCATAGTCTGACAAACAAAAGACACACCTGCCATCCTAAAACCCATAAGATACATTTTCTGTTGAGAAGTATAGCAAATAGTTACCCGTTGGAGATAATGAAAAATTTAGATAATGTGTTTGGGAGGAGTTTCACTAGCTTCTTTTCACATTCACCATTCTAAAACACTGGAAATACCAGTGAGCAGTGCCCTCCCCTCCTCAGCCTGTGGAACGTGGTGCCCAGCTCCATGGTCAGGGTGACCGCATAGGTCAGCGGCACAGGGAGATGTGCTATAGTTTTGAGGCTAATTTGAATTTCGTCATTGACTTTATTTCCACGACCTTACTCTTAGACAGTTGTTTTGAGTATGCGGGCTGATGCGTTTTCTGGCAGTACTTACTGATTTCTGTTAACTGTAAAGGGAGCCTAAAGATGAAGTTAAGCAAGATGTATCCCACTTACTGTTACAAACAAAAGCAATTCCAGGTATTGATATAACAAATGAATATAGCATCATTTTAATATTTGTTGCAGTCAAATAAAAAAAAAAAATCCACCCTTTTCTAAAGGCTTTTACAGAAATTGTTTCTTTGAGGAGATTTTGGGAATCTAGTTTGATGTCAAAATTGAGCCTAGAGAGATCCTCGATGATGATTAAAGTTCTCAAATTAGAAGCAGAAGAAAAATAAAGGTAATAAGAACTTAACCACAGAATCCATTTTAAACTGTATTCACAATGTTTTCTTTGGTTTGTAAATCAGTGTCATGTGTCAACAATTCATAGTAATCACAGACCTAATGGACAGTTTAGGTTGAACATAGCTACACCTGAGCACAAATGGACACTGAGGCGTCTGTCCTGGTGCTGAACAGCTGAGAAGTTTGCTTGGCCCTAATGTAATGATTGATTTCTTTTTGGCTGGTTAGAGGTGGAAAACAGTACTGTTTTAATAAATTCCTACTAAAATGGTTCGTAGGTTTCTATGAAATCTGCCAGTGGTGACAGTTTGTGCAGTACACGCGTTTACTAGGTTTTCAGTAAACAGGGTCCAAATATTGTGCAACTGCTCTATTTCGTGAGAACTCAATTAGTTTCTATGGAGACAATTATGTTGTCACAAGCCGTGATATGACTTCAAGTGTGAGATAAATAAGAAGAGCATGGGAACTTCTAATCTGCAAAAATGATCTACTTTTCCTTTGTAATAACAAAAAAGCAACAGCAATCCACCCGAACGAAACCAACGTCAATGCTTTCTTTAATGTTGTCAGAGAGTAATGTATTAATATTCTGAATTCACCCTGTGACTGTGTACACCTGTCTTCTCATATTACTTCTCATGGTTCTTCTGCTAAAAATTAGCATCACTTTTTAAACTGCTTATCCTGTAGTAGTGGAAAACAAAACTAGTAAAGCACATATCAGGACTGATATGTCTTCAAGGACCATGTGGCAGATCAGATGACAGATGCATCCACAATCCCATCTAATGCTTCACTTGTGTGATGTAGCTGGGTTAGAACTATTTACTGGCATTTTAAATCTCTCTTACTTATGCATTAGAAAATGAAATATAGCCTGTAAGCTGGATGACATACTTAGCTTTTACAAATGCTCGCTGTTCACCCAGTGTACATTTTGAAACTGCGAGAGCAAAAAGTGAAGATTTGGTACTTATCATTGCTGTAGTCCCAGACATCTTTCCCTTACGCTGAGCAATACTTTGTTCTAGAGGAAAGGTAAGGGGGTTGTGCCCTCAGGGCTTGACACAGCCTACACCTTTATTCCGTATAGCCCAGGGTCATAAGTTTCTTTTCTCATGTGGTTATGAGAGAGCTGTTAACACACTAAGGTCTGTTTTGTCAAAGATGTGTGAAAGGGTCATTCACCCCAAGCAGGGAGGATATCCCCCTGCTCTTTAAGTACAGTGTGTGGAGTTTGGGGATGCTATTCAAGGAACATACACTGAGCATGAATAAGATATGAGTCCGGTAATTAGACAGAACTATTTTTGTTTTGAGTAATGAAACACAGAAGAGGGAAATGTTCATAGGGGACAAATTTTATAGATTTACTATAGATCAGCATAAACCTATGTATGAGTGTGCATGTTAGTATATACTCACAGAGTTTGCATCCTACTATGCAGTGTAAATATGTAACTATAGTAAATTTAGAATATTTTCTCTTTTGGTACACACATATACAGACATGCACGTTATATATTTATATCGAAGCTCCCTCTTTCTCTTTTATTTTGTAATTCGGTAGCACTGTCTTGGCAACACAAACGGCTGGTTTTCTTTGTTCAGCATTGACAAGAGCTTTTCCAACTTAAAAAATCTGACACTGTTCCAGCTTTCTTTTTTCTTTTCTTTTCTTTTCTTTTTTTTTTTCCAGGGTTTCATGTTACTTGAATGAGAAGGATATATACTGGTTGAACCTTCTGTGTTCAGCTGTTAAACTGACAGCTTTTTCTTCTGCCATGAGAAGGCTTTCAGTAATTTGGATGTGGTGCCTTTTTCCTGTCACTGCCAAGAACAATGCTTCTGTTCAGGCTGACATCAGAGGTATAGAATTGCTCTGTGTTTGACCTCTGATAGCTGTGCATAATAGATCTGTGCACCAAAAATACTCCACAAATAGTCTATTTGGGTGTATAGCTCAAGTCAAAACAGCAGTATATATTACAAGGATGTGTAAGTCAGGGGGGAGAGAGTTTAGGGAGGAAAAAGTCATTGCTAGACTTGCCATTCTGTATCAATGTTTACAAAGGAGCTATCTTCCTTATGCAAATGTGATATACCCCATCCCTGCTCCTGCCTCAGATCTACTTCATACTCTGAACAATAGCATTCAAGAGACAGGTTTCTTGATAGTTTAGTTTAATTCACCTACAGATGCAAGAAGGGTTTGGAAGGCAATTTAAGTTACACTTTGCATTACTGTTGGCTGAAATTGGAATATGAACTTTTTTGTATGGTTTTGTAATATTCAGTACTCAGTGTAAATAAGGCAAGATGGCACTAGCCAGTAATTTTCAAAAAGAAATGAGAATTATTTGGAAGTGGGGGACAGGCTTGTTCCATTTTCATGCTAGTGTTTGGTATTTTTTTTTTTTAAAGAAAAATCTCTTTAGTAGAGATGTCATATTCTTCAGGCTCCTCTGAAAACTCTCTCTAAGAGTCAGTTATTCTTTAATTAGAATTTTATAGCTGCTGTTTTGTCCTCCTTTTAATCACAACAGAACTGAGAAGCCTTTCTAATACACTGAAATATCAGACTGTCTATAGGTATTTTGATTATGAATAATCTTTCTTATATATCTGACAGAGTAAAGTTGCCTGAAATCTATAGTTTTGACTCATCTTTTATTACTGCTCTGAAATAAACAGGTAAGTCAGAAAAAGAATTAAATCAGACACATCTTTCTCTTTACGTGTAGAGAATGAGGTACAGCGGAATTGTTTAAGCTACTAAGGTCACTAGAAAGTCTGTAGCAAAAGAGCTGGTGTATCCCTGTGCAGTATCCTAAGCATAAGTCGATATGCTGATGAACTTCCCACTTGGTTTTTGTTTTTGTTTTTTTTCCTCCAAGAAGTACAAGAATTTTAAAGTGAAATTGCTATGGAAAATTTGTTTTGATGTGTCTGTACGTGAGAAAATGCCCAATGTGCAATGAGCTTACACAGTCTATGTTGAGACTGATGCCACTGTCTTCAGTGGTACTGATGGCTGAGCTGCGTAGGCTAGACAAGTTGAAACTTGGGGAATATGTCGCACTTTCTGCAAACACACATCAAGTAATGTACGTCATCACCACCACATGTAGAGCTGGCAACAAGACATTATCTGAAGGCTGTCTCACTCTATCCCAAATATAATTAAAGGAAAGTAATAGGCAAGAACTCTTTTAAGGGAAATCCCATAATGTTTATATCAAGGCATTCTTCAAAATAAAGCTTTTATTACTTCAATTTGAATAATAATCACATATTCATATTAGTTTCCTGCTTTTTTTAATTAACTCTTCTTTATTAACATTAGCCCCCACTACTGGCCATGTCTTAAATTGCACCATATTGCAGCTTTGCGTAATTATGGTAATTTATGTACTTTGCAAGGTTTTACTTAGTCTTGCGATACTTCCTGTCGCTATATACATACAGTGTTCATATCTCTAAATATAGTCATTAGTAGCAATGAAAGTTTAATTCCTATTATAACTGCCCCCTCTTTCCAGAAGGCCTTCAAATACCTTTAAAACATAAAAAAGTGGTATCTTTATTAGTGGTGTTCCATAGACAGTTGAATACAATTGAGAGGCAAAGCATATATAGGGCTAAGTAAAACACCACTGTGGTCCATTGTTGTTGCAGTGAATCCATTTATACAGACTTACATCAGAGAGAAATTGGCCCAGTAACTCTACTGAAAATTCAGTAACTTTTAATTTTTTTCATAAAAAGATATATCAAAGTTTTATGGTCAATTGGAAGGAACTCCTAATTGCAAATGTTCTTAGCAGGAGAAAAACATTTTTAAATATCCATTCAAAGAAAATTACAAATTGAAATTAAATGCAATGTCTTAGTCGTATCCCATGGTACAATATAGGAAATACTAACCCAAAGGTGTAACTGGGAATTGCCTGACTAAACTGTCTAGTAATCTGAAAACTGAATTTGACCTATTATGGGCCCCACCATTTACAAAATCTAGTCCAATTAGTGTTAAAAGCTGCTGTACTATAATGAAATAAAGAAAATCTCTAAATTTTTTGTATGAGATGGACAGCTCTTTCTGGTAAAATAAAAAAGGTAAAAGAAAGTTCGTATCTACATTTGAAACACTTGGCAGCTTAAGTATAACATTTTTTCCTGTTTCATAGAGCAATTTTATTTGATATATAGCATTAGTAACAATTTGCTAGTTGTTTACTGAATATTTTAAATACTTCACCAACTGACAAGCAATTTGGAGCATTTTATGCTAATGGTAAGAAATGGTCAGAGTTGCTACTTAAACATGATTCATGGAATATGTATATGCAATATGTGCCTAACTGATTTGCACGATATCAAGCATCAGGTGCTCAACGCTAAGACTTTCAAAACTTATGCTTGTATTTCGGGCAAACAATTTACAAATAGCTGTTTATAGTCTGAGTATTTTATGTTACTGATCCATCTACAGAGAGAAGTAAGATACATAGAAAAGCTAACTATTTACCATGGATTTGCCAATATCTAATGCTGGAGTTCTTAAGTAACAGGTAGATGGTATAATTCAGTGTTGTTCCACTGAGGTTTGGATTTTGGAGCTATTCCGAATTATCAAAGCTGGGGATAGAAGTCGTTCAGAGAAGACTGTGAGGGAAATGCTTTCCTCTTTGCCTAAGCATAGATCATGGTACCATTTTCTTTTTCCATCCTGTGAGAAGTTGTCAACAGGCCTAATCCTGCACTGTGTACATACTTCATCCGGTTGACCAAGAGGATATTAATTCCTGCAAATCTCTAAAAGCCTTCACTACTGCAGAACTTTGGAAAATACAAGACTGTGGCTCTCTTTCTTTTGTTTTCTCATCCTCTGTTAAAATAGGCATCTCCTCGGGAGACATGTCATGGAGTGCTGCTTCTTATGTAGCTTCTGGCACAGATCAGGGCAGGATGGAGACAGGATATTGGACTACATTTGAACAAGAACTGTTAAAAAATGGTCTGTATTCTTCAGATCTGTGTAAGATCACTGTATGTGACCATCAAACACGGCATTTTAGAAACTATAGTAAACCAGGGATTTATTTGGAAATCATAGTCTGTACATAGCTAGAGTCTGGCAACCTGCAGATATTTAATTTTATTCAGATAACTTGATCACAATTAAAATGACAGCTTTTTAGCAAACGGTACTTGGCTTAACTATGAATTATTGCAATCCTCAATGTGTGGGAAGTCAATGGAAATCAGCTTCTATCTCCACACATTGAACTCAGGTCACATCAGAACATACTAAGAATCCCTGACCTGTCTCTGTTTTCCTTTAAGACATATTGCTGGGTCTTGATGATTACCAATAAGAGCATCTTAAGTCCACAATATGACAACTAGAAATTCATGTGGCCTTGCATCCAAAGACTGCAAAATATTGATTAGCAAAGATAATTGCTAAGGAACAACAACCATGTAGAAAGACATTTATATTGTCATGAGAAAATTTATGATCACACTTGCCCCAATACTGCCCAACTCAAAACTGAGCACTAAGAATACTGCAAAGCCACAAGCACGTGAAGTATAAGAGGGCAAGTATTTGAAAAAGAACAGATTTTCCTTGCCACTGGTCTGTTTTATTCTTTGCAAACTAATAAAAGAGAAAATCAGGCAAGCTGTGTAAAAATAATGCTCTTATTGTAACCATGGCTCTTACAGCATAGGAAGAAGAAAAGGTAAGTAACTTAGAAATACTGAATAGCTTTGTAAAGACAGGTTAGTCAAGGGCTGCTGTGGGAAGAAGTAAGGTAACACTCATTCTTTCCATGACCATCTCACACCAAGAGCTATGCAGAGAAAAAACTGTGGTGCAGATTTTTTGGGATAAGAGCAGTAGTTATTTGTCAGTATGGAACTGGTCCAGCTCTCAAAATGTAGGTTAAATCCACAATAGGACCAACAATGGCTGTGTCCTTATGTAAAGATGAGAGAAAAAAGGCATTATTTCTACCTTTGTTAGCATAAAAATGATTACTTTCTTCTGTCCTTTTTCTAGAAAAAGCTGGACACTTTGAAGTCTGAACCCCGCCTTTTCATTTTTTAACTGAAGACAGAATTTCAGTTTGGTTTCTTTGGAAACAGACACTACAAAAGAACTCCTGTCATGTTGGTGTCTACCATTTTCTTCTCATCACCTTACTAGTGGAGTAAATTGGAGTGAATTACTCATGTTAGGTGGATATATTTAAGTGAAGTCCAACGCCCACTGGTTTTCTTTCACCAAATTTTCTTTAGGTTAACCAATCCTATTATTTACAAACTTCTGAATATTGTATACCTACCTACAACTGGATTTATGGGCTATTTTGTAAGCAAGCTGCTTTATCAAAAGTTGACTGTGTGGTGTGGTAGTTGCTTTTGCTTTTAGCTCAATATAATAAATTTCTTCTCTCCGAAGCTTTGGCAAAGTAGAAACCCATGGTGATCTTTTTTATTTTGAGATAGACCTTTTCTTCAAATTAATTTTACTGTAGGGAAAATAGATTTCTTTTAAAAGCTGATATTGATGAACATGCCTGACCTAGACCCTTTCTGCCAGCTGGGGCAGGCAAAAGCCCAGGTGAAGTTCTTAAGGGACTCCTAAACACTCCGCTCTTTTTGTTTGGTTTCTTTTTATTTAGATATTCTGCTACTAAGGGATGTATGTAATTTCTGATTAATTACCAACCAGAACCATCTCTAAAGGCAATGCAGTGTTTGTGTGTACGTGTATGAAAGAGAAATTTGCCAACTCACTGCTTTCAAAATAATGTAGGGGGCTGGTACTCAAACTGAAATGCCTTGGTGGAAAATCCAACAAAACAAATACTCAAAAGTTTAAGCAGGTTAAGGTCTGATTTTCAAAAGAGCTGAACTCTCATGTAAAGCTGCTATACTTGTCAGAAAGGGAACTCCAGATACCAAGTACTTAAAAATCTAGCCCTGAGCTTTTGAGTATTTAGAATTCAGTGCAAATAGTAAGGTATAATGTGTCTAGAAAAATATTTTCTCAATTAAATATTTTTTTATTCTTTTAACTAAGGCAACACAGGAACATGATAAAGTTTGCAAAAAGCAAGCTACTGAGCTAGCAACTCCAAGCTCTTCTATTATTCTTGGTTTACATTACATTAACTACTGAAATATCTTCACATTTTACACATACGATCATGCAATTATACCAAATAATAAAAGCTAGAAAATTATATGCAAACTCTACATAAAGAAAAACTGTATATTTGTGCCAAATGTAATTTTATATATCTTTTTTTTTTCCAGTTTTTATCCCTGGAAATATTTATTTAAAATAATGTGAAAAAAATACCCATTTACTTGATTCTTTTCTTTGGACCATGCCTTATTAATGTCTTATGGAATTTCCACTGTATTTTCTCAAAATAAGAGCTAATGTAGCCTATCTCATGACAGTGTATGCTGTCAATGGATGTCTGTTTATCTGTGAATCTTCTAGCAAGACAGATTTGCTCAATCACTATAACTGATACAGATGAATAAATTAGCAGTTGTCACTTTGATGATACTTGTTCACATGTATTTATTAAAAGTTAAACTGATTTAATTTTTAATATTTTTCTGATGAGCTGTAAGAAAGCAAAGAATAATTTTCAATCTCTTTAGCGACATCTGTTAAAAAGTACCCTCATCTTCATAAGGGATCTGGAGCATTACTAGTCCTCCCGCCTTGAGAACTATTGATTATTAGATGGTAGTAAAATATATACTAAGATTTAGAGTCCCAAAGGCACTTAGGCCCATAAATCCCATTGATTTCAATTAGAATTAAATCTCCATGAGTTCAGAGAACTAGGTTTTATTGGATTTTTTTTTTAAATATAATTTCACTCATCAAATTATCTTTGATTAGAAGACAACGAACAAGTTACAGCAACAGCCTTTCAATCTCCTTCAGACCGAGTCAGTTCTGTAGCCAGGCTTAGTGCTGTTGAATAGAGGGAGAGGCATGTTTTTTGTCTTAATCTTTTGTTAGGGGATGGTGAAAGCCTCAGAAGTTTCACCATTATTAGAACTATTTTTAGAATATGCTGCTGCATTTTCCACGAGAACACCCTTCCTCCGGCCTTTCTCAAGAGTTTTCCAAGCAGTCCCTGGAGATTAATATAATAAAAAGGTACCACCATGGATCTGCTCTTTCTTTAGGTAGGAAAACAGGAGTTGTGGCTGGGGTTGACCTTCTGCAGTTTATGTACTTAAACAGACAGCTTTGAGGCTGGTAATTAGAATCAGTTTAAACTTTTTGATTGAGTGATACTTAATTTGACTAACTTTCTTTTCCTTGGCAATGCATTAGTTATGTCAGATTGCAAAAGTGTCGGTTTATCTAGAGATTAGAGTTGGAGAACTTTGATAAATCATTGGCTTGTTAAGATTAATATGGAAGAGATATAGTTCCTTGAATGTAATTTGTTTTTTATTAACATGCTAGAATGTGAAATAGATCACGGCATGCAGTGAAAACACCTAACTGCACTATTCCCTGAAAAATCTGTTGAAAGCAAATTTACATGTCTGGTTGGTCTTACACTTGTAACCTCTATTTAATCATAACTGGCCACACAGAACAAAATGTCCTGGGCACAGGCCTTGTGTGTGTTGTCCACATGATGTGAGCTTCTTCTCTTGTGAATATTATGCATGCCTCTGCAGACTGACCACTGTAACGACACTCTTTTGCACCTTTTGAACAAGCATTTCAGAGAGTGGACGAGAAGGGGAGATGGAGGGATATGTGAGGATGAATGGTGAGAGGGAAAATCTTTGTAAGAAAGGAGAGAGAGCACTGCACACCAAGAAGGCAAAGTGTCTTGTAGAATAAAATACTTCCCATAGGAAAAAAATTTCGTGAGAAAATTTAAAGCTTTTAATGCACATTACCGAATGCAAATGCTTTAAAGTATTTCACTCATTTAGTTGTGAATTTTGAATATATTCGCCTATGTGATAGATGGAAGCCAAAAAGATATGAAATCTTCTAGATCTCAATTCCCCTACAGTTTTTATCTGCTTCTTGGGAAAGGATCAGTGGTCCTGACATATGACTGTTAAGTTAAAGGAAGCCCTGCCTAGCCGCATCTGTTTTACTCCAAACATTTCTAATCCCTGGTGGAGAAAGCAATAAAGTTCTGTGCTTCAGGTCACGTACCTGAGTACTGGCAGTTCTTTTCAATATCTTAGATTAAATGAACTGTGAAATATTTGTTTTATTAGAAGAGCTTTAGTTTACTTGTGAGTTGTTTTCTAAATCATTTCTGTCCAGAGTAGCTTTGGAAATCAAGTAGTGTGTATTGAGCACAGTGTTTAGAAACATTTTTAACAGCCTGATGCACAATGCCTCATTGTTCTGATTGTTAAAACATTCATAGAGAGCTATTCTCCTCTTTGGATACATGCATAAATCTCAGAAAGGGTAATGGGAAACTGTGCACGTGCAAGGACAGCAGCTCCTCTAGCATTGTTGGTAAAGGTACATATGGCAGAATTTCTTGATGAAAAGTAAGCAACAAGAATAAAGGTTTCTGCTCAAGGGGCTGGATTAGGATTCACAAGGCCCATGTAAACTTTTGGTTCTGCTACATGTTTGCGTACTTCCCCAACATGCAAATCACACAGGATGTTTATGGTAGGGGTGCAGGTACCAACACGAACTATGTTTACCCCTCAGCAGGGACTTCCTGCGCTGGGTGAGAGTGGGACAGAGGGGAATCTAGGAAGCTGCTCAGGTTTGGACTTGAGATAGTAAATTCACTTGTAGGCATCAGTTTGGACGTTGGCTGTCTCAAGAAGCTTCACATCACATTTCAACTCTGTTGCAGACATCCACAAGGACATTTACATGTAGGAAGAGTATGCAAATGTTGCTACCAGAATGTTTTTGCTGCAGTAGAGTTTTGGATGTATGCATTCGCATCTGGAACCACACTGCTTTTTTTATCTCTGTGCATCTGGAAATGCACTAAGCTATTTCTGCTCTGTAGAGTTTCTTGGATGTTTTTCAGATAAGATCACCCTGAGCAGTATTCTTGTAGAGGAGTTGTACCTGGAGGGGATGAATGCCCAGGCTTTGCCAGAATTTCAGCCAGTGCCGAGAAATTCTGTAGCTGATGAGCTGTGAACTTGGGGGTGCAAGCTTATCTGGTGAAGGCCAACCTGGTTGTGTGATGCTCTCACTGGCAGAGCGCGAGCCAGCTCCTTACCCCAGACAGAGAGAATGTAGATCTTCCCTCTAAAAAACCATCAATTTTGGAGTAGTGCTGAGTATTTTGTTTTCTGTTATTGATCTCTAGGCTTGCATATGGGGTCCTAAGAGAAGGATTTTATTGAGGTGCTCAGTTAAAGACGTGTTATACCTAGCCTTCTACCTTCACCTTATCTGACTTGTTGGTAGAGTTGAGAAACTTATCTAATATTTAATGGATGCTAAGTCTAAAATGGAATGTATATTTGAGAAAAGGCTGAAATAACATTTATACTGCAGCCAAAGCAATTAGAGAAGGCAGCAGAAACTGTAGCTGTTCTCTTAATCAAGAAGGATTACCTGTCTGTCCTTTGTCTATCACTTTCTAAGAACTGTCAGAAGAAGAATACACTAAAATAGTCACCTCCCTTCACCTCTCAGTAAAACTGCAGTAGGCAAAGAAACAGAAACGGGTGGGGATTGGCCAAATAGTTGTCACTGTCACAATTCTACTGTGAGCTTGTAATAAATGGGTTTAAAGAACATGGTCTGTGAAAGAATTAGGATTCAGTGAATAATTGAAAAATATTCAGAAATATTCAGAACATTTCATGTATTTATAAATTATTCACCCCCACAGAACCGCAGGTGCCTCAGGATTGTTCCATGTAATGTCAGATCCTCAGCTGGCATGAGCTGGCACCGCTCCATTTGTTTCCATGGAGTGATACCAGTTTACAAGGATTGGGCCCATGTTGTTATTTTTGCTTGTTCGTTTCCTTATACTTTTTCTGTTCTCAAACATTCAAATACACGTAACTACAGAGGAAGCTATGCTGAGTCTGGAGGTGAACCGTGGGGCACTATGATAGCGCAATCTCTTTAAGCTTTACTTTCACGGTTTCCATGATAACATCAGTTCTTTTTTATATGTGTCGATAGCGTTGCTGCTCACAGTTACCTGCATATGCTTTCTCTCCTGCACCTGTCTGGGCTGTGTGTGTATGTGTGTTAAATGGTCAGGTTCCATTATCCACCTATCTTCAGTTGTTACCAAGTTAATTTATGCATGAATGTAGTTAGCTTCGTACATATTTTCAAAACTGAGCACAAACAGAATTGTTTTTCCTTATTTAAAATCCCATTATAGCAGCTGCACTATAAAGCGTATTTTTCTGCTGTTAAATATTTTATCTTGACCACAGCTTGCATATCAGCAAACTTGTAGCAGTATGTTGACTGTTATCTTTTGTGTACCAAAGCACAAGATAGTTTGGAATAATTAAATAACATTGCTTCTCCATTATCCTTGGAGGGCTGATACTCTTTTCTTCTAAGAAGATAAAAGGTAAACATAAATTATAGCACATCAAACTGTAGGATGATAAATACTGTTGTAAGCCAGGATAATAATATAACCAAAAATAGGATGAAATCCACCCTTTCCCACTCATATCCATCTTGATATTTATTTTTGCTGATACAGCTATTGAAAAGGATGACAATGTCTGTGGCAGTGCTTTTGCAAGGCCATTACACATTCCTGAATGACAGTGTCATCATTACTCTGAGCCTTATTTGCTCAAGTTTTATAAATATAGATTGGTGTATGGGTTTAGGTGTGAAAAGTATCAAAACTAAGACAGATACATAACTCAAGTCAGCACCACCTCAAACCTTTTTTGAGATTCAGTAGCCTTTTCTTTATAAGATTTCCAGGATGGTGTCTGCAGCAAAGAGTTGTGACCATGTGTTATCTGTGTATTCCCCATGTTTTCATTAGCATGACTGACAGATATAGTGTCTGTAATTATTCAAGTGAAATGAAGGCATTCCCAGGTACTACTGAAGTTAAGATTTCATAGGATCAGAGCAGAAAATATTTTTCATTATAGATTTGTATCTAGTATTTTTCCCATGGCATAGATGTTTATCCCAAGAACAAGATTTCACTGACTTCTGGTCATTACTCAAGCAAACTACTCAGATGAAACCCATTTTTAATTTCAGAAAAGCGTGAACATTAATTTAATAGAATAATGGGTAGAGATACAGATATGAAATAGTTTCAGATGTAAAGGGTGAAGTAGTAGTAACAGATGGGGAGTCTTGAGGGAGTTATGACTAGGATAGAAAAGTCCTTATGGCACAGATTCAGGGAAAAAAAATAGAATAAATTGAGCATAAGAAAAGGGTGTGATGAAGATCAGGAGGTATCAGAGGATGAAATTATAATTCAATTTGCTAATCTTTGCTGCAGAACTTCATGACAATAAAAATTAATGACATTGCTACAGCTTAATTAAAAGAAAAAAAAAAGAGACAAAAGCATAGAAAATCCCAATTTTTTTTCAAAAATATTCTTGAAAATTCATGTTGGTCAGCTGTCATGCCATTCAAGAAAATATGCTTTTAAATGTTATATATACTCTTTTTTCCATTTTATGTTGATTGTTTGGAGAGTCTGAATTAAAAGGAGTCTTCAGTTACCAAAAGGTCCTTTTCCCTTTTTTGTCTGTTGGTGAAACTGTCCCTAGCACAAAACCTTCTACCCCACTGCTATAACTGGCTAGAGATAAACTCCACTTAAAATGGACAGGTAATTTCATAATTTTCAGTAAAAAATGGTGACTTACATCACCTACAGATGAGCTCAAATATTTGTAAATACACAAAGTTTTCTATAGAGCATGAAGTCCTCTAGAAATGAAGTTGCCTTGAATTACTTTTATTGTGTTTTGTCATTATTGTCATTTTTCTGCTATTCTCTAAAGGTGCCTTTACCTGTTTTTGTTTACATATAGCTATTATTAGAGTTTGTGCTAGGAAGTATATAATTTACATAATCATAAAATAAAGAATGCACATAAAGATGTGAGGTAAACCAGTAAACGTTTTTATCCATGAAATGTTATTGCCTGACCTGATGTAAATTAAAACCAACTGCCATTTGAATAGTAATTATTTGTTACTTTGAAATGTTGATACTGAAAATAATGAGGAATTTTTATTACATACTATGTGTTGAAATAGTAATCTTTTGTTCAGTTTACTCTAAGTTTTTGGATTTTACAGAACTATATCTGTCATTTAATTGTAACAAAGATGAACAATAGATACTTGTATTCATTTTGGCAGACATAAACTAGTAAACAGAGTGGCCAGTACATGTTTTCAAGTGCTACAGTCATAGGGAAAACTTTATGAAGCATTTAGTTGTTGAACAAACTACCAATGCTTAGAGGTTGACCTTGAAGTTTTTGAAATGTGAATTGATCCACTGGAACAAGTACAAAGCCAGCTTTGGTGCTAAATGTAAATTGTTAAAAATGGTGCTGCATAACATCTGCCTTGTAGTACGCCTTAATCAGCACTGTGAAAAATGAAAGTTTAACGATCTACTATAGTGGCTTCTAAGTGAAGGATAAACAAAGGATGAAAGAGTTTCCTTGCATGGTTTGTAACTGATGGCATGAAAAATGTCAAGAACCATCTGCCTCAAACTTATCCAAACTGTCATCAAGTATTCTAATCCAGTCAAAGGAGATACAACTAGAACAACCTATGTAACTTGCTGAAGGCTTATCAAAAGAGTTGTAAATAAGGAAAAAAAAAAGAAAAAGAAGAAAAAAAAACCCCCTATCAACTGCATAACCACAGATTTCTGCCAGCTTGCCTGTGGCTTTGAAATTCAATCCCATTTCTCTAGTCTGACAAACTGTACTAAATGGTAAAATGGATTTTTATTGCTTTCAGCCATTTTCATTCCAGCTGCTATCACTAGGTAAGTACTCAGTTTTCTAATATGAGAATTATATTTTTTTTTATTTTGCTTTTCTCTTTTGTGCATGTATATTGACTGCAATATGCAGGAAAACCTATTTTTACAGAGCTAGGGTGTAAATGGGGACATTTACACATCTGAGCTTAAAAAGCTGCTACTCCTTCTAACCTAGCACACAAAAGAATCCCAAATATAGCTATGTCACTGCAGAAAGCTACATTCGAGCAGACAGACATCTTTTTTACATTGGCTTTCACAACAGATAGGAAAACACGATTTTCCCAGGAAAAGAAACAAACACATTTAAAGCTGACCTTCCTTAATTACGTGAAGAAATGATCAAATAACCATACATTTGGTAGTTTCATTTTCAGTAAGTTATGCAATTTTCAGTAAGTTAGGCCATTCTGTATTTTAGGCATAGATTTACCTTTTTGAAATGTCTCTTGATAACTAAAGAGTACAAGTCTCACTGAAAGTCAATGAAAAGTCTGTTGCTAAGTTAATGAATTACTTGAAGCGCCATGTCTCATCTACTGGCGTATGACACTGCATTTTACCTGAGCATATTGGTTTTTTACTGCAAGTAGTCCCGCTTCATATGCCTAAGTGATTTCAAGAGCTGGAAGATAAATCCTAAGGCTTACTCTTGCACTCTGTATTCCTATGGCGTCCCCTTGGTTTTGACTGGTTTCCAAAATGGGTGAGTTGGGGGCTTTTTATTTGTACTAGTGTTGTGAAAACAGGGCTTAGTCTGGGCTAAAGCATGTATGACTCCTTTGTTAAAACTTCCTCCAAAGGCATTTGTTGAGAATTGAAACTTTGGGGATGTTGGATAATGACTTAGGTACACAAAAGGAAAACATAAAAACAAAAGCAAGGGAAACAGAAAGAAAAGTGAAAGGATAATGAATAGCAAATGTAGTCAGTATTTTCACTTGTATGTAAGTATCACTTTTTTTGTAATACGTAGCATAATGCAAACTATCTTAAAGCTGGACACTATGAATTTTGGGCATGGAATGGGAAACATGCAATTTCGTAAGGTTCCAGTTAAGGTTCCATATTGACAGTCTATATTGATGTATTTAATTTTCGCTAAAAATTCATAAGTCTTAGAATGCATACAAACATGCATATATTATGTTGTTTGAAGTTGTAATTTTTTACTTGCTACCAAGCTATGATATCTTCTAATAGCTGTGTAGCGTTTAAGGGAAAAAGAAATCGTTCTATTAAATGTATCCATACTTTTCATTGGCTCTTGAGTGAATTTATACAATTGATGTTGGTACATTTGTCATGGAATATTCTAGTGTACAGGTGGAAACAGATGATACAGTATTACTTTTTTTGGTGACAAAATGGTATGCAATGCATTGGAAGATTAGTTATCCATAGCAGTTATATGAAATGCAAATGTCATAACACAGATTACATTTCCATAAAACCAAAATAACACTTCAATGTATGTGATTTAGTTTTACTGTGCACATTTTTATTTAGCAGAACTGACACATTGCTTCGTATTTGCATCATTTTTTTGCCTTTCACATTGAACAAAAAGGTGAAAAACTATTTCAACGTACAGTAACCATTTCAGTGCTGGCAAAGTCTCTCAAAAAGCATTTCTAGCTTAATAAACAAAACTTCCCACTTTTTCATCTACAGTGCTAAAACCAAAAGGGGGTACATAGACCAAATATTGAATCTTCTCCCCGCAGTTCCGCTGTGGAAATCTTGCCCATCTGAAACCCCAGTTTGAGGCAGCTTTTACAGAAAAAGAACTAGGGAGAGGGAACAGGGAAGGATATGGTAAAGGGACAATATTTTTTGACATCATCTATTCTTTATTATCCATCTGAACCAAATAATTAGGTTTACTAGGTATTCATAAAGATAGTTTCTTGTCCAATTCTTGGGACTGGCCTACTTTACCTAGAGCAATTCTCAGCCCATCTAAATTTCAAGCATACAGGAAAGAACTGGGAAGAGCAGGTTTCATCGGTAGTTAAGTATCCATCAGAGTCTGAATTCCTGTCTTTCTTTGTATTGTTTAGTCATTGGCTGCTTATTAAAAAAAAATAGACGTTAAATGGGACCACTCATCCTCCAGAGAGTTCTGGTAGTCTACTTATTTGATTTTGCTTTTTTTGTTCATTAATTGTTATCATGTGCTTACATATGTGGATAATGAACTCATTTAGCTAGGATGTCACAGGGTACTAAAAGCACTTTTAACAAAGAGTTACAACAAGCTAAGTGGAATACGAGAGGCAGCGATTAAACATAGACAGAAGAGGCTGCTCCAGGAGTGAGAAAATTCTCAATGTGGTAGGCAGAGATCTCATCATGCTGCAGACCTCATCATACCTGTTGTAGGATGTCTCAGCCTGTAAAGCACCATGGGTAGCTGTGGAGATCACTAATATGCTATTGCTATGTTCTTGTCTACCTGTAAGATAAGCGACTACTATAAATTATTACTTAATTTCTCTCTATAATCAGTGCAAGGGTATAAATACCTCTGGGTTGTTAGCATCTATCTTCAGACATCCCTGGAGGGGGATGCATTTCCACTGGTGAGTGGGGGGAAAAACTAACTTTACACAGCTAAAATGCAAAGAGACAAGTCCCATCCTCTGCGTGCTTTCTCAAAGAGCTGGCAGTCATCTCCCGTGTGGGTTGTGGTGTGTGTAGTGTTGGGTTTTTTTCTTTTTTTTTTTTAATTTCTACACCTGCATAACTTTATCCTGTTAGTATTCATATCCAGAACACTTGGCATGCACTGGCTTTTAAAACCAAATTACTGTTAATAGTCTGCAACACATCAGTGGTAGCATGAAGTGCTACTTTGTGAGATAACAATGGATGCTGTAAATGGAACTTGATTTTTCACAATATCTGACTGTGGCATGAGAAAAGTGGAATCTAAATGGTCATGATACAATAAAGCATCTGTGGACTAGCTGAGATACTAAATTAGCATTTTTTGATAAAGAATAGTATGGTGCATAGCCTGTAAACCATGCTAATAGCTGTATCTTTGTAATTCATAAAGCACATACAGCACATGCAGGTGGTTTCTTATTTTTGTATGGGCAGAATTGTTTGAGTCTTGTACCCAGGCAGGTATGTATCCTATGAATTCCTGGCTTTCTCATGAACCAGATTACTTGTTTACAGTTACTTTTTAATTACTTTCACTAATTGATCATATCTGTTGTGTTTTGCTATAAACAGCAAGTGATTTAAAGAAAAAAGCCCTGATTTCATTGCATATTATTGGTGAGGTTATTTTGTACAGATGTTAAACAAAAATTGCATGTTATTACTATTCACCTTTTTATGGCAATTTCACTTTCAGTAGTCAAAGATATGTCAGCGATGGCAAAACATGTGCTTGTGCTATAGTGAACTACTAGATGTGTATTTGTATTTTTGTTGTGGGTTAAGCAGCCTGGAGCAACTAGAAAAACTAAAACTTTCCAAATAGTAATGTTCAGTTGGCTAGCCCCTCAACAGAAGCTTCTTGCAACAAGTTATAAAGGGCAGAAGAAAAAAAAAAACCCTTCCCTGTGCTTTGTGGTTTGTCGTAAGAGATCCTCAGAGGTGTGCTGGTTGTGCAGTCATTTCCATTGAGATACATGTGAATTTTAATAAAAACAGACAGGCCTCTCCAAGTGGGGTTTGCAGGCAAACTATATAAAAACATTGGATGGAAATCAGCGGAAGAGCTGGATTCTTGTGCTCGGCATGTCTGAAAACATTTTAATGTACTCTTATGTAAATGGACCTAATGGAGAGAATGGAAGCTGTCCAGCTACAATAGCTAACTTGATAAACCTCAGCATGCTGAGCACACTGTTCAGCCTGGCTGACCAAAAAGAAGATAAATCCAGTCAGTAACTAGGATGAACAACACTACGTGGTTTTCCAAAGTAAAGGCCCTGGCACACCAGCATTTGGGCTATGTGTGCCACATTGTGCACACCCTACCCTGAGAGAAAAAGGTGTTTGTTTGTTTGTTTGTTTGTTTGTTTTAAAGGCTGTGGGGCTGCTTTAATTTTGTGTTATTCTCTGGTATTTTGTAGCGGGGCAGACTCAAAGGCTTCTGGACTCAGGTTGACAGCAGACAAGCGTGAGGCTGCAGGGAGCACCACAAAATGGAGCATGCCCCAGCTGGTGGACAGTCTGCGTCACCATGGGCAGGCCCTGGCCTACGCAGGAGGGACCCATGGCAGCAGGGCGAGCCTTGCTGCAGGGGCTGTGTCTTGTCGGCTGGTGCTGGGGAGGGACAGCGGGTGAGCCCCACCACAGGGCCACATGCTGTCCACCGGTGCTGGGGAGGGCACCAAGTGGGAGTTTGGCAGGTCCTGGCACACCCCAGGTGTCCGTCAGGCCCCAGCCATTAGCGGACTGCCCCATTGGTGTCCATTGTTGGCCAAGGTGTCCTCCCAGACCTTCTCTCAGCTTGGTGAGCCACGGGCGGGCGGAGGGGATTCCGCCTCGCTGCGGGCACGGGGCATGTTTCAGGTGAGCGGCAGGGGAAGCCCGCGGGAACTGCCACCCTGACACCTCCCTGCCACCCGACTGCACACAGCCGTGTGGCCCCCACAGCCCCAGCCTCGCCCCGCTTGGAGGTGTCGGGGCGGGATTTGTCCCTGAATCCCAAGCTGCACTGCGAGCACTCCTCACAGAGACGGCGCGGCGACACTGGGCTCTAACCAAACGCACTGATACTCACCCTCCATCTTCAGCCAGCCAGGGTTCACAACTGGTACGTCTTCCTTTGCTCTTATTTGTGCTGTATCAGTGCAAAGTGGCTGCCAGGGATGTAAACAGGAGAAGCAAAGAGGTAGCATTTGTGCCATGTGCAAGTGTGTTTTGTGTGCTCCCCTCTCCACACGGAGCCACACTATTTATTTGAGGATGGGGCGGGAGAGGTTCCTCAGGCCCCTGGGCAGGGCAGGAGAGCGAACCCCGAAGCCCGAGAGTGACAGGAGCACACAGAGCCACCAGCGACCAGCCTGTGCTCCCCATTTTGCCTCAGAAAAAACTGGGAATGTTTACGTTGACTTAGATAAGCAGCTGAGCTAGTGCTGGGGGAAGAGTCCCTATAGTGGTGAGGGAGAAATAAAGTGTGAATTAGGGATTTCTAAGTAAATGCCTGTTTCTTCAGTTTTATATAAAATGGATTTCTGGCAGTAGTTGCAGAGGGCAGGGAAGAAAACCATGAATATTGATTACTCTCTTAGGAGAAAAGGGTCATTTGTTAAATGTAACCTAACATTTGATTGCAGGGGAATAGGTTAATTTCAAAGAGTGATTTTCCGCATTTTGTATATTGAACATATTCAAAGAAAGAAGAAAGCAATTGACCATGTTTCATTAAATCTTTCTTCCAACCCTCAATACCTGTGCTTAATTGACAAGGACTTGGACAAAGACAAGCAATAAAAGGTTAAAAAGCTTTTTAATTGTGTCTTAGATACCATTGCTTTACTGCAGCTCTAAAGGTTCAGCTTAGCATGGGTTTGGAAACTGGGCTTATTTTGCAGGGGGTAGAGAAGTTGTTACTACTCTGAGGAGCATCTACGATAATATCACTTTTGTTTCCCAACTAATTAGGGTTTGATGGCAACATTTAGTCACATCATAGAAGGAAATTAGGAATATGGTTCCATATTCCTTGTTAGTGACTTTGGTGTTGACACACCTCGCAGTGCACGTTTCATCTCCTACAAGCTCAGTCTCTTGCTTGTTTGTAGCCCCCACAGTGAGCAGTGAGGCATTCATGGCAGCTTTTGGGCTTTATGCTGTAGACTAGAGCTGATTCAGCATATTAGAGCTATTTGATCAGCTGATCCCAGAATAAAGACCTATTGGAATATGGCCTTGGAAAAAAAATTTGGCTGTGTGATCTTAGCCGATTTCAGGATTTTGAATCATGTGGCATTTATGATCAAACACTAAAGCAGAGGTAATTACTGCATGGAACCACCAGCTGAAGAGTTGACCACAACTGGATCAGATTGTCTTTGCTCCCTGCGCTCCTTTTCCCTTGCAGGTGTATGTTATTAAGGGCAGAATCGGTAATGAAGACTGAGCCAGTCAGACTGTTAGTGCTGGCTACTGAAATCTTCCAGGTGATGTAAGACATATGCATTTTGGTGGTGTTTTTTTTTTTTTTTGCTAGCTGATCAAAGAAGTAGTCATTTCCTACTGTGCTGCCATTTCCTGTAGAAGCTGTAGTGTGGTTTTCCCAGCAGAGCCATGTCAGGACCTTGCAAACCTACCATCAGTGGATTTATACTTTTTGAAGAGTTGGCCTACGTACAAGTGTCTGCTGTACAAGTTATTGCAGTATTGGACCTCGTCAGGACTGTGTTTCCTGCTTTTCCAGCTTGTGAATGCGTCAACAAAGGTGTGAAGGAAAGATATAAGTAACTTTTAGAAACCATTGAATTTCTCTGATATGTAAGCCTATATATGAGATATTAGAAACAAATGTTAATTGGTAGCTGTTTTAAGTATAGTTATAAATGTTAATTTTTTTTCCTTTTTAGTTTCTATTTTCTTTTAATTAAATGTAATGAGTTCTGCATTCTGATGTCATGTGGTATATCTAAAAATAACCATGGCTTGATCTGCAGCAGAATTTGTAGACTCTTACATGTTTTGCCTGAGACAATGCACATCTCGATATAGTAGATACTTTTTGAATAGCTCTTTGAAGGAGAAAAACCAGTGTAGTAGTTTAATAACTGTTAAGTGTAATAAAACTAATTGAAGTCTGAAAAGTTTAATGTCAGGGAAGTTTTTGGGCATGTTTTTTTGTTGGTTGTTTGTTTTTTCTTTGAGAATTTGGAGGTTTTTAAAATGCTCTTGGGACCTTGATGGTCTTGACCTGTCTTCTCAAGTGTTTGTGGATAGCTTTATCATTTCCCAAGAAATCTCTAGCAACTATGCTGTTTGCTGTGATGATGTAAGCTGCATCTAGGGATGAATTAGCATCTATGGTGACTTTGTTATCCACATGACTATAATAATGTCATCTTTGGTTTCAAGTTTACTTCTCATTTTCTCTTCAGGCACAGGTGTAGAGAGATAGGAAGGATGATGTTCTTTCTTGCTTATGTTTCAGCCAGTGTTAGCGTGTGCCAAGTGGTTAGTTTCTGTGGTCTTGAAGTTGCCAGTAAGATTCCTAACAGTTAAGAGGAGGATAATATCCACCATCAGCTTCTGAAGTCTTTAATGCAGGAAACTGGCAAACTTCTCAAGTTTTTTCTAAATGGTGATGCAGACATTCAATAGCTCTGTGGATTTTTGTTTCAGAAACTGGTAACAAGTTAACAACTCAACATTCATACACTGTCTTTACCTACTTGACATTTAATAAAGACTGTTAGGATTCCCAAAGTGCAAGACTATAAAAAAATGGATCAGGGGAACACACACGCATGGACACCACCCACCCCACCCACGGCCCCCAAACCCAACAAAATCAACCCCAAAACCTCAACAACTCTGCCTTCAAATTTTGTGAAGGTTAGATTTACTATCTGGCAATAATTCTTGCTCTGTGGGACATTACACCTTGCCTGAAATAATTTGTGAGAGGATGTTGCTGATGAGTTCACTGGTGCTATGATGTACGACTCCCTTATTTTGATAGCTTACTTCATGGTCTCCATACAGATGTCTTCTTTTAGCAGAGCCACTTTCCCATTAAGCACTTCCAGTCAGCCCTCCTTCTTTTCCAGTTGTCATCATCTGTGCAAAGAATCTTTAATGACCTAAGATTATTCAGAACTTCTTTGTAGCTATGGGAACAGAGCTCCAATCCTGTGACAAAAAAAAAATCGTGAGCCTGCACTATTTATGGGGATGGAGACCTTGTAGGAGCGTGTAGGTGTGCAACAGTCAGTGTACACAGCTGAACTCTTCCCCTTCTATTCAGCTGGATTCCTGATGTTTGGAGTTTGGGTTTGTGTGTGGGTTTTTTTGGGTGTTGTTTTTTTTTTTTAGCTGCTTCTGTGTGGTTTTTTTTTTTAATTACCCAGACCTTTAAATGTCTTTTGAGGGGTAGTGTGCTTAACTTCTAAGCCTCTGTACGATATTCCTGAATTCTCTGTCTTTTGAGTTTAAGGCTTTTTACTTCTTGCTATTACAGTATTAAAAGTCAACACTGTTGAATGGTGTGACTAATACTATTAATTCTGTTAATCAGTAAAACTGTATTTCTCAAAAGAACTTTCAGGTTTGTCTATTTGTTCATGACTTTAGATAAATAATTGTTCAATGGTGTGACAAATGAGGCATAAGTTCCAGCACTGAAGTGTTGAACTGAGTGTTTTTTACAATGTGTGACAAAGCTGGTGTGTGATCAATCTGTCCTCTGATACTGATATTTCATTATTGAGGTAATATAATGCTGTTTGTAGTTCAGAAGGCATTTTCTTTCTGATGGTATGTATTTCTGTGACACATGATATTTTGAACAAAACTTTTCTTTGGTTGAGAGTACAGCACTTAGAAGTGGGTTTGGTTTTGTTGGGTTTTTTGTTTGGCTTTTGCTGGTTTTTTTGTTAAAACTTAAGGATACTTCAGCAGATCAGTTGCTGAGGACCAGATTCAACATGGAGAAAAGAAAACCTTCCATTAATTTAGATTATGGGATTTGGACAATCGTAGGGGAGGCTGACAGGCTCCAAAGTGGCAGAAGCTTTTATACATCGCGTACCAAAATATGTCAAATATGAATTGCTATGTTGGGAATGCTATAAGGCTAAGCAAGTTCCAGGTGTATGCTAACAAGATTGTGAAGTGAACAAGATGCCAGGATAACCTGTGGTTTGTTTTTGTCATGCAATAGAAGACATACTTAACTCCTAATCTATCAAAGTATTTCATTTGGAGTTAAAACAAAACCAGAAGTCATCTGTTTTTATCTGGTAACTTAGCTAATTAAGTAGAGCAAGTAATTTCTTCAATGTTTCTTCACTTCTGTTGTTTTAATGGAAGTTAATGAGTGGAGGTTTTGCACCTGCTGATGGTTATCACAGAAAAGACTCTTCTCTTGCTTGTGCAATATTTGAAGTTGTTCTAGTGCTGTGCTAATTTTCTAAAATTTATTGAGCTCACACTGGTCAGAAAATCAACCGTAATATATTATGGTTCATAAGACTCAAACCAAATCACTCCAGAGTAGTATACAATCTTTCATCACGTAGTATTTCTCATCTTGGCACTTTTCTTCAGGAAATCGTCTGAAGAGAGGATTGGGTTCTTCCTCTTAGATGAGCTTATCCACTCAGCCTGCCAAAGAACCACTCAGGGGTGATGGAGAACAGAATTTGCCTGTCATGGAGGTCTGCATCCCTAAGAAGAGTAAAAGCCTAGAGGAATTAAAGCCTTAGTGTTTTCCATTTAGTAATTTCTTTTTATTTTGTTAAAAGATGCGAGAATGAAATTCTTCTTCTTTTTCTTCTTTTTTTTTTTTTTTTTTTTTTTTAATCTCGGATGGATAAGAATAGCAGTCTTTTGTTTAAGAGTTCTGGTGTCCTGGAGGAAGACAAATCCTGACCACTTCTAAGGAAATCAGAATTTGGTCCACTTGAGACAAAATAAATTTCTTGTTTGTAAGCACAAGCTTCAGGTTTTCTCTGAGTGACTACCAGGTCACAAGCATGAATCACTGTTTTTCTGAATTACATTAAGTTCTTGCATTGGTGCAAACTAGGTATCAATTACTGTGAAGTTAGAAAGATAGCACTTTGCATACACATTTTTTACATTGTTAAGACTGATTACAAAAGGCACTTGAAAAAAGAACACAAATTAAAATCTCTATTTAAGCTCTTTACTCTTCTAGAACTCGCTAGTGCCAGTTAAAAAGGAAGGGGCTGAGATGGTCACTAAGCACATTTTGGGGATAGGTGGCATTTGATCTAAAAATGTCACATTTCACTATGAACACAAGTCTTTCACTATAAATTTATACTGGTCCCTGTAATGCTTTTCTTTCTGGGCTGGATTATACTGACTTTCAGTCCGGTGAGCTGGTTCAGATAGATGGAAGCCCAATGGGGTGGCCTTCTCTCTTTTTGTAACAAGCGTAAGATCATATTCTGCCAAGCACTCTTTTTCTTTTAATTTATAAAACCCTAGTTCAACCTCTTTTTCTAATTTTGGGCAAAAAGCATCATCCACTTCTCAACTTAGCATGAAAGCATAAAATACTTAAAATGCTGACAGAAAGGCTCTGTCTCATAGTACTTCTAGCCAACTAGAAATTCTCTAGAAATTGATGATTGCTGACTAGAAATGTCAAATTTTAATGCTTATCTGAACAGAGCTGTAGCTACAGATCTTTTGTGGTTCATCCTTCATTACTTTTAGAGGTACTGTAATTACTAAGGTTCAAGAAGGCCATGACAGAGAAACTGAACTTGATTTTGAAACACTTTCAATGCATGAAAGGGAGATTAGAATTCGATTTAGTGCATTCCTTAATCTGTTTAACATATCACTCATATTTTACCAACCAGCGACTTGTCTACTTTGTCACAGAGACTTTTTCCTTTGTCAAAAACATGTGACTGTACAAATAATGCTTGAATTGTATGTGCTTCATACAAGTCTCCAAAGGAAGGCAGAGGGGAGGGTGCCCAGGAGATCCTAAAATAGTTCTATATCAAAAGTTTGAATTAAAAAAAAAAAAATTTACATCAGTTTATACTCTTCATTCCTCTTCAGATGAGTGAGTGATAGTGGGCTCTCTTCTCCTTCCGTGAACAAAGCACACAGGACTCCTGAGTTTGTGTGCTTTGTAGTGTCAATATATCTGTACAGTATTTATACAATAGTCTTATGTTCTTTTATTGCTGCAAAAATGAGGAAAAATGAATAGATGACACAAGGGGCCTCATTCCCATATTGTATGGTTTCTGAAGTTATACTTTTTAATGAAAGTTAGTGAATGTTTGAAAAGCTGTCTTTATAACAGCACTTTTTAAGATCATGTCTTACAAATAAGTTTGTGCAATATTGTTTTTGTTTCTTAATAGGGATGGCAGTTTTTTCCTGCTGGCATTTAACGTTGACTAAAATAGAACTCATGTTCTGAATATACAGTATTTTCAGGAATTCATAATAGGTAGGATAATGTGTAGGTGTACACTTGTTAGTAAGACTTGCAAAATGTATTTTAACTTGGTGGGAATTTAAAAAACTGGGAAGTTTAGTTTAGAAACTCTTGGGTTTTGTACTTATTTGTACAGTCCTTGGAACACTGATCATGTTAGCTTATCAGATACTAGATTTTCTTTCAGCTGAAACAGAAAAGTCTGGATGATATGCCCTTGCCACAGTACTATAAACTAGCTTACACAATGTCTGTTGGCAAAGGTGAAATGTGCTGTTGTGGTTTTTTGAAGTTGGTTTTGACTCGGAGCTTCTGAAGTTCCTATCAGCTAGAGTGTGATAGCTATCCTGGA
The DNA here is from genome assembly GCA_034782735.1 of Sagittarius serpentarius. Lineage (NCBI taxonomy): Eukaryota > Metazoa > Chordata > Aves > Accipitriformes > Sagittariidae > Sagittarius > Sagittarius serpentarius. The sequence continues at coordinate 26,644,530 of JAVKLA010000088.1, forward strand.
ATCTCAGTATTTGCTTAGATAAGTGCCCTGTCAATCTCTCTCAGTCTGTATTAACTGCTCTGCATTACATATATATCTGGAATATGTGTCTTGGGGTAAGGACGGTTGAAAGAGAGAAAGAAAGCTGGAATGTATCTTTGTCTGCTCACCTGCTGTTCCCTGATTCTTTTTAACACTTCGGGCTGCATGTTGATCTCTTCTCCGAAGGCATGCGTTTCTGCATAACATGAAAAATGCATATGGTCCTTGGGTATGCTGATGACAGCAGTTTTCCAAGAGCTACGGTGATGGTTGAGCAGATCTTGAGCTGATTCTAGGAATATTCTATGAACATAATGGGGAACCAAACTCTGGTGGCAGAACAGAGGTCCAGACTGTTTGTGGTTATTAAAAAAAATAAAAAAATTTGTGGTATATATGTATTTTGCTATAACATCTGCACTAAATTGAACTATGTTGCTTTATATTTTGATCTCCATCTTACTCAGTAGAATAACACTGTATTCCTTTTCTCCAGTGAATTTTTGCTGAATGAACAGCTTTGGTTCTTCCAGAAAAAAAATATTAGGTGATGGTAGTTGACAGCAGACACTGGTACTAAGTGAATTTGGTGGCGCTACCCTTGCTTTGTCCCACCATAAGTGACTGGAAAATGAGCCTGATGGGTTCTTTAGCGGTGAGCTCATTATCCTCAAAAGCTACACTGAGACATAGGTGTGTAGGTTTCAGCAAGCCTTGCTCCCAGCCTTTGTGCCCAAGTAGTGCAGAGATCATGGGAAGAATTGTAGAAGTCCACCAGAGAGGACTGCAAAAAGTGAAAATAACATATAGTTTGATCTAGTCGTTTGTTTTTAAAAACCAAAAGATTTGGAACTGAATACTGGAAAAGAGCCAGATCAACTGAATAGGAAGGCATTATTCAAACTGAGGTGTATAATGCTCCAGGTGAAAATCCCATGGGATCTCTGAGGAAGTGAGTGTTCTTCCAGGCTACCTTTGAATGTGCCCAGACCCTGTTGTAAGGGAGTCTTCAACTACACAACATCAAGTGTCTCGGCAAATCGAGAAAAAACCAGCCAACTATAGAAAGCATAATCCTCTCACCAGGACAGGCTTCGTAAGTGTCTGAGGCAGGAGCAGCTAGAGAGCAGCATGAGTGAAAGTATGAAATAATCAGAGCAAGACAGGGCACCGGGAAGGAGGATGCTCTCTGGTTGAGAACCAGCCACCTCAGACAACACAGTTCTCAGTTTTCAGTTCTGTCGTATAATTTTTCTATGGGCTGGAGTGCAGATCCTGCACATCGATGTGCTGGTAAGGGCTATTTTTAGAATTTAATACTGCTATTTCTTGATTATGAGGCAAATGTAGTTGTCATTGTGAGGTGCTCACAGTGTTAAAGGGCATACGTGGCTGTGAACCAGTCCTTGCTTTGAATTCCTGGGGAGCAGAGGGCTTTAATTTTCATTCCTAGGAGTCTACTAGTTCATCCTGTAGACTGAAAGTCAAAAAGGTAGAGGAAAAAACAACTTGCACAAATAACTTGACTAGAACAATTTTTTTCGAAAGGATATAAACAAGAGTCCTGCAGAAATGACAAACTACATTTGTCTACTGAACCGTGTTGGTCTAGTGAGTAAGGAAAATGCCTTGTGGAATTATCTGAAGAAAACTTAATGTGCCCTGAAAAGGGGGATGGAAATGGAAGGGGCCACCTTCATCAGTGTCTTTGTACTGATGTCCTGTAGAGCTTACATCATCCCAAGAACTATATTCTCCTTTCACTTAGGAGCTATAGCAATATCTGCTTGGTGGTTTTGTTTGGTTTTTTTTTTGTCATCTTTTCTGGTAAGAGGAGGACTTGAAGGGAAGTTGTTGAGAAGTAGTAGAACCTTATAACACTTTAACATCTACCATTCACAGATCTTGGAGTCTTTCATGAATGCCAAATAAGCCACTCCTGTTAGACAGCTAAATGTCACTAGACCAACTTCGTGAATGGATGAATTGAGGCTGAGAAAGGTTAAGGGACTTGTCAAACATTGTTCAGAAAGTCTGTGTCAAAGCCATGCATGCCTGACTCTGCTTCCTAGCCAGCAGTTTAATTTCTCTGATGTTTAAATAAAAATCTTGATGGAAATATATGCTTAACAGATACAAAAGATATGCTGCTATTATGTTTGTTTTTCTACATGTTTTTTATAATGCTTCCAGGTAACAGAAAACATTTTTCAAATATTTTCAGATGCCTAAAGATGAAAAAGTCCTCTTCTTAACCTGTCCCAATCTACCTTTGTTCTGATGGCAGGGAGAGGTGAATGGAGAGGTCACATTCTATTTCTGAATCATTGTGGCTTATTCAGAGTGTGTTGCTGTGTCTCTCTGCCCACTGTCCCCCCCCGCCCCTTCAGTTCCTACAGTTGGGTGTTTGTGTGCTCTTTTTTAACGCCTAAGTGGACATATAAAATGACTCAATCTACAATGACACATTTAGATTTCAGATGTTATACTGGCCAATATGCTCATAGTTAAGCTGTCTTTGTAAAGCGTACTTTTTTTTTTATTGCTGGTGAAAGTGGTTTCAGGCTTGCTATGAGGAGCTGTGGTAAAATCCAGTTAGTTTTATCATAGGTGTATTCCCTATAGAAGTGTGAAAAGATACAGTATCCAGAACTTATTTTATGTTTTGAAACAATTCTTAATATTTGTTGTAGGGCACACAGAATGAAAATCACAGTTTAACCTATCACACCTCTAACTTCACATCACTGTGATTTTTTTTTTTTTTTTTCCCAAGGAATTGTGGTCATACTACTTTTCAGAATAATGTTCTAGATGATTTCTAAGGATGCTGTTTGTAAACAGGCCAAATTATATCTGAACGGTCATTTCTGATGCCATTAGGTATTTCTGTCACTATCGGGCTCTGCTGATCCTCTATTACAATGAAATGTAAAATGATTAAATATCAGTAATATGAATGATCCATAAAAATAACTGTAGGTTTTTCTTGAGGATGTGTTTATGCACAAAATTTGCAGAGAGGCATGTAATATAAGCAACTGAGTTCAGAGCATGTGGTTAGGGTCTCAAGATTAAGAACTTATGAAGAGAGCTGCCCTTCCCCCTGCCCCCAAATCTCTGTGCTTTGGCTTCCCATTTGTGGATGGTAGGAAACTAAGCTTTCTCTCCTTATATGCTTTTTACCATGAACTCTTGGGGTACTGATTCCTTTGTTTACTGTGTATAGCCAAGTAGATCTTTGGTCTTTTTTGTGGTGTTCCTTTTGAAAAAAGTAGCAATATATTTATTTGGGTATTACATGATCCTGTCAGTTGAGAGATATCACTCTCTTGAGAAACCAAAAGTCGTATTTTCCTCTGGTGCAGAAGAGGGTGACTCAATCCAAAGCCCACTCAAATCGAGGAATTGACTCTAACCCATATCAGCTGAAATCAGGTCTCTTTTTCCTCAAAAGCCAGGTCTGTATCAGACCTGAAAACCTGAAGTCTTCTGAATCATGTACAGCCTCCTTCCAGGGAGGGCTGCTATATGATCTTCAGTTCACGTTAGCCTGCCATCTGGTATTGCATATGCTCCTGCACCACATAGCATAGCTCAACCACACAACTCTCATCCCTGCCTCACCACACGCACAAGATGAGTGATGCTGGGGAAGACACTGGGAGCTCAACTGGCTGCTAGGCTGGGAAACCTGCCACTTCCAGGAACACTGCAGGATCACGTACATCTTTTCTGAACAAGGTTTTAATATTAGGTGCTAATTTTTTAGGACTACTTCATCATTTTATCTCTGCATTTCCTCCCGAACCCTCTGAGTCTTAAATAAAAAGGGTTCTCCCTATTTGGTGGCAGAGGATTGCCTGCCTCTGGCACTTTCTAGATATTCATGGAATGGCTTTCTCTCTCACACCTCAGTAAATGTCAGAAACCAAAATGAACTCATAGAAACACCTAATGTGACATAATGCAGCGTGACTGATGAAACACTGTATGCTGCAGTACAACCCAGTATCTAGTCTTCTGAAAATATCCCAGAAATGACTCTCTCTCCTCAGAGAGAAAAATAAATAACAAAAAACGCTTGTTTCTCTTTACTTGTCTCTTTTCAGCTTCTTAGTAAATTGGATTAATAACTACCAGGGCCCAAAAATGATGACCTGTTATCTAAAATGAAGACTAAGCAGAATATGCTGCCAATACGGACAAGAAACTTGTGGGGGTTTGGATTTTTTTTGGGGGGGGTGGGTGGGTGAGGGTTTTGGTTTTCTTTGTTGGTTTTGGTTTTCTTTGTTGTGGGTTTAGGGTTTTTGTTGTTTGGGGTTTTTTTTGTTTGTTTTGTTTTTAGTTTGGACAAGCCTGCAGTACACGGACCATGCCTAATGTTTTGGGAGCATTTAGATTTTGAGTGAGGCCCAGGGTCATCTTAATTTTTTAAGAAATGCAGAACATTCCCAAATGAAAATTATTTACCCTAAGTCAGGTGAAGAAAAAGCAGTTTTAAAGACTGAACTGATTTCTTCTTAGGCTTGTCAGCATGTGTATATTTTTTATATTTTTCCAATCTCCAAGACTAGGACAATAGAAAGCAATCGACTCAGCTTCACTTCTATGTATGGTTGTTTTCACCTTTAGATTTTCAGTAAAGCAATATATGGTCTGCAAATAATACAAAGTAATCTAATCCTTGCTAAAAATAGTTTTCATAAGAATTTATCTTTAAATATCAAGGAAATAATTGTTGATCGTAAGATGAACATGTATTGTCTTCTAATCTCTAGATTACATGTAAATTTGAAACGTTCATTTCAAGAGGTTTTCTGTTTTGTTTACAGTATGATGAGTTAACATTAAATGACAAAGAAAAAAGAATGCATCGTTGCCTTTTTCATACACCAGTGGAAGGTAAGGGAAGTGACAAAAGAGCAATCACTGCTACCAAAAAAAAAAAAGAGGAAGGAAAGAAATTAAGACCTCCAAATATTAATATTTTAGATTTTATTGAAGGGGAAAATTTGAAGACAATTATAAAAATTCATGCATACTTTTGGACTAATTAAATACATGACTAAGTAGCTATTAAGGTTGATCTTAAATGGTTAATTTAGGGTTTAAAAGGCAGTGGACACCTTGTGACAGTAGCAAAAATATTGCGTTGCAACTGAAGGGCAAGAATACTTAAAGGGATTTACTTCTCTAACAAGCATCGCCTTACATCTAACGGACAAACAGGTTCTTCTGTTAGCAAGTTGACAAACTTAGTATCTGTGAGGAGCAAATGGGAACATAGCACTAAAGCCTATTTCTGTGCCATAAGACATTTTGTTGCATTTTTCCAAGTAATTGAGCTATATTTTTATCTTCCATCCCTTCTTTTCGCCCACCTTACCCTTTCCTTAAGGCCCTATCCTGATAACACAGCAAGCCCAGCAGATTTATGTATTTACTTTGAGGGACAGTTATGTTTTTCAAGTTCAAACTTGCCTTTTCCTTCAGTTGACTTCAACGTACTTTGGATCAGGGCTGTGTGAAGCCTGACAAAATTAAAGCCCTAGATCAGCTCAGTGTAATGGGATGCAATGGTAAATCTTATACATACTTGCAAAACAATCAATGGAACTACTCATCTTCAGCTTAAAGCCAGAGATTCAGTAGCCTGTTTATGCATCTAAGAGAAAGATGGTATCCGGTTCTGGGGGCAGCGTTTGGTGCCAGAAAGACATTTTCTTCCTTCCAAGTGTAATTGGGGGAAGGAGGGATGCACAAGGAAACATGGACTGTTTTCTAACAGAACATTTTCACAGGCTTATTGTTTCCAGCTTTCAAGATAAACCTCTCGACTTTGCTTTGACATTAATTTCTGATAAATGCCTCAGGTTTACCTTGGCATTTAACAAAGCAGCAGGAGACCATTATCCTGTGACAATGCTCTATTCCACTGATACTATCTCTTAATTGGAGAAAATTTCTCTTCATCTGAAAATGTTTGGCAAGGTTCCCCATAAAAAACTATGGTATATCTAAGTTGTAAGCTTTAATAAGATAGGGAATAAAATACCCAGAGCAGATGTAAATCAAATCTTTCCTATCAAGTTGCAGAAAACAAGCCCATTGTTGCAGACACCACTCTGAACCCCAGCTTTTAATTATTTATGCAAACTACTTATATGATAGGATACTTGGAAGGATGGTCAGTGCTATGGATAACAACACAGCTCATTTGTTTGTAAAACAAAGCAAAGGGAACCAACATCAATTGTCAGAACAGCAGAAATTATTTTAATTGCTTTTGCACATAAGTGACAGTAGTAGTCTGCCTGTCATAAACAGATGACAACACACAACTTGGAGGAAAAAAACTGAACTAAACCAGCTGACTTAGATTTGCAAGCGATTTATACTCTAGCTGTCAGGTTCTGTCATTAATCTGCTTTGCTTCTACTTGGTTCTCAGCTAAGAACTTAATAATCTTCTCACCTCCAGACTCATACTAGACCCACAAAAGCCAATTGCCCAGTCAGTATGGTTAAGTTCACAGCCAGGGTGGATATCTCTGCCTGTACAGTGCTGTTGTACTGTGTAGGTATGCTTTAAGTCTTCATTCATATAATGGATACCTCTTTTCTTGATTGCACAGCTGCTTCTACCCTCCTGCTCAAACGGCTGATCCATGTGTAAATGCAATAACTAATATAATAACTTGTACAGTATTAACATTTTGCTCCAGCCTAATATTTCATTGCCTTAATTCTGTATTTTGGAATCACGTTGTGGTCAGCAAATACACACTTTTTCTCCATCGCTGTCATCTGCGGAATGGGAGCCCCTTATATATAACAGCCTGAAAGGCACTTAAACCATTTGGTTCTCAGTCTTTCTACTGCAGTTCATAGTCATCTTATTCTACCTGCTTAAAATTATGATTCTTTTTGGTGCTAATGATGTTTTCTCAGCTATGCCTCATCTACAAATCTCATTATCAAGCCCTCATTTTTTTCCCCCACCCAAAAATCACTAACAAAAATACTAAATAGATTAGTTTTTAAATATCAAACAGCTTGGCATACTCCATTAGTGACTCCCTTACACAAAAATTCCATGCTGTTGTCCTTTCTTATTCACCATCCATTTCTTCTGCTAATCCAAATCTTCTACAGGTTAACTAACCATTTCCCAAGTGGTAGCTTATCAAATGCTTTACTGAAGTCCAGAAAATTAGATCTACTGCCTCTCTATTGTCTAGATTATCATTTATCTTCAAGAGCAGCTTCTCCCTCATTCCATTTAGGGAATGTGATTTTATCAGTGCTCATAAGGAAAGCACAGCTTTACATCTACGTTATCCCCTTCCATAATGAAAAACAACATACTTCAAGAAGTATTGGTGATAATTATGTACATGCTGATCAACAATTGCATTGATAGCCACATCAAAGCCTGGGCTGGGTTTTGGTTAAATATAATAAAGTTTTACACTACATTTCCTAAAGTCCAGGACAAATTTCAGTCTGGGGAAGGAAAAAAAAAAAAAAAGCACACACAACAACCAATTCAATTATTAATAAAATTGATTCTTTTCCAATCTTATTTTCCTTTTTGATGAATCTTTGAACTTCACTCAGATATGGAAGGATTTTTAAATAGAAAAACCTGCAAAGGATATGTGAGAATACATGCATAAATCTCCCAAGGACAACTGTCCTTGACCCAAGGACAATAGTTGTATGTGAACTGATGATACTTTTAGCTCATGCTGTGCACCAAGTTGCACAAACTATCTACATAGAACCAGCTTCTGGTTCTCAGAACTGGCCCCATCTGTTGGGCTTGGATGAATCAGTAGGAAAAAGCTCTGCCATTCTCTTCTATTGTAGCAACAAGTCCCCTGCCCATTCCTTTCTGTCATCAACTACACCTCCCACTGAGAACGATAAGGAGGAATGTGAGGCACTACAAAAGCTACACAGCTGTGTGTGCACACTGCAGCTCCCCTCTTATTTTGTAAGGGAAAGCAATTCGATACGTGGCCTCACGTGCAAAAGCAGTGACACTGATAATGTAATAGGTTATTCTGTTTCTTCTGATATCAGGACAAGTAGTATATAAATGGAAGCAAATATAGGAATGTGAATATGAAATAGGAAGTCTCCCACAATTACTTGTTGCAGGGAATGCAGGCCTTAAAGTAAGAGATCTGCCTGGATTAATGGTATTTTTAAATAGCATGGTTGGTTCCCATGGCCACCCCAGCGTCTCTACACATACATATACTGCTCTTACTTATCATCTCCCCTTGGAGAGATGGTTAATAACTGCCTTAGTAAAAAAAGTAGTCAATCTTCTGTCCTCCTGCCTCATTTTCCCTTGGTCCTCCAATCTTATCCTATCTAAATAGAGTTCCTCCTTATGCACAAATTCATTAAAAAGCTTTGAGCCAGTTGCTCATCTGGTATCTCAATGGATTGGACTGTAAAACAGGGGAGGGATGATGAATATCCTGCTTCCATTTGCTGCTAAATTCAGTTAGTACTACTCTCTGTTGGCTATATTTTACAATATAACATTTAGTAATATCTATACCACTGTAGAGTGTTCAATACTGTTAGCCTAAGAGTGCCGTGGACAAGGTACTTTATAATGAATGAACTGTATTCATAACCAGAATCTCAGAGATACAACTTTTCTATTTCAGCTACAGTTAGCAATCTGGTTTAGCTAATACTGTTTCACCAATGCTAAAAATGAAAAATACACTTTGCTTGCAGGAATTAGCAATTTTTTTTTTTTTGTGGGAGATTCTTTAATTCTTTAAAATCTCTAACCCCCCAAGTACTTCATTCTCTGTCAATTTATAAGCATTTAAATTTGTGATATTACCAATGCTGGGGAGCACAACTTAAATATAAACAGTATAAATCTGTGTTGCCACTGTGGATATATGCAGCACAAACATCTTATCTAGACCAAAGTTTGTCGACTTAGCACATTGTACTTTATGCTGTGTGTCACCTGTCTCTTGTTTGTCTATAGATTAGCACAAAAATGTCACTGCAAACTAAGTGAATAGGGCACAGACTAAGCACCTGCCACTTTTAAAACTCTTTAGAAGACTCTCTTGTTTATTTTGTAAGCACCCAGGGGTGCAGTTAAATAACTGCATTGAAACAAACAATACTGGTGATTATTAAGGAGGCTTTTCACATGAAAATTCACTTCAGAAAAAAATGTTTTGCAGATGTAGAGAAGAAAACTGTATCACTAAGAACCACTCAAAATACTTTGGTGGACCAAAACACCTTTATTTTTCTCTTGGCAATCTGCCAAGTTCACTGTTGGTTTGAAAAGAATTCTATAGCTGGAGGCTAAAGCAGAAACTGCAATGATTTAAAAGAGAATTGGCTACAGTAAGAATGATAATGCACCATATCGTTAAAATGCAACTGGCATCTTAGCCTCCCTACAGCTCTTGAAAATGTGCTTACTCCTCAACTATTTACCAAAAAAGGAGCAGAAACAATTGAAATCACACAATATAGAAAAATGTTTAAAGAACGTAGAAAAGAAGTACATGCAGAATAATTTGCTGGTAGGGCTGTTAAAATAACATGGCCAGATTACAGAGAAAAGCATATGGAAATATACAGCTGAATTTAGTACTATATTCATTTATCTCAATTAAACATATAGCAAATGAATTAATAATGAAGGTCCATTTACATTTAGGAAATTAAAGCTTCATTTGCAGCTTGCAGATTAAACATTTAAATGTTGTAGGCCTGATAATATTCACATTTTAATGCTCAGAGGATCATCAACTGCTTTCTAAACTGCTTGGGAAATTACGTTTAGAAAGTCTTTGCATCAAAGCCTTGTATAGTGGTCTCTGGAAGGCTGTTTTGCAAGACTAAGACTATTACAGAAAATAGCTATAGTTTCACAGTGAAGGAAGAGTTCAGAAAGGCCTTCAGCGGTTTCAGATAAAATTTGTTATTCAGATGTTGCTTACTCTAAGAAGATAATAATATGCAGGCTTCAGTCAGAAAACTGCACAACTGTTTTTTTCAGGTTCACAGGGAAGAATTTATTTACAAGTAGATGCTTAACTTGCAAACTCTGCTGGTAAGATTTCCCTCACAAAATTTAGTTTGACAGATTCCACTTGTTCAATAGTTGTGTCCAGTTTTACAATTAGAGCTGCTTCACTCGCATTTATAAATGACATCAGGTGCCATAGCAACATGATTACAAGTTTCCATCAATTTGTAGAGCTGAGTAAATAATTATCAGTGAATAATTAACTAAACAAAATTAGCCTCTTTTTCTGCTTCCAGCATGTCCACAAGCAGATTGTATTTTCTCAAATGTATTCCTTATTTAAACCACATGGAAACACTCCAGACCCCACAGAACCAGATATTCAATATGCTATAACTCCATATGAGGTAGATGACTAGCTAAAAACAGATAGGCAGGACTTCCCATGGGAAGTGCAAAAGAAAAAGGGTCGGAGGTGGGGGGGGGAGTACTAGTGAAAAGGGGATTGTGATTTAAATATTTAAGTACTTCAACATTTTCTTTCATCCACGTCTAAATATATCGGCCTCCTAACACCAAATAATTGTTAATTATAAAAAAAATTGTGCAGAACACTTTAATCAGAAGTCAATCAGAAGTCACCAAACAAGGATTTTCAGAGAAGGGTCATGGCTAGACCTCTGATGTCCAATGGGATAATATTGGCACCTGGATGATTAACTCATTTAAAAACCCCTACCCCAATAGAAAGGAAAGTATGCATCATACTTCCTGCCAGATCTTGCGAGAATGATCCCCCAAATCAGCCAGGCCATATTTCTAATACTACAGCCTCAGAAAGCTACCACTTTCTTTGTCAATTGGACCACTAACAGGAAGCCTGGCTGGTAGTAAAATATTTATCACATCACAAACCTGAGACAAGAAGAGGGTTCTGAATTTTTAGTGACAGCTACAAGCCTGGAACCATCAGTTTGTATCCTTCTTGCAGGAAGTCAAGTATCCCTCAATTAGAAATGCAGCATTACTTTATAGAAGCAGTCCTGCAGGACAGGAAGAGGCTGAATGTTTTAGACCTGTCAACTGCATTGTCCAGTTCTTGTTTCTTATAAGCCTTTTACTTGGGCACTAGAAGGCAGTGAGACAGCACAGAAAAGAGACCTCACCTTTCTTTGTAAGAAATGTACTAGTCATAGAATGAAGGGAAGACACATCAGTAAGATGTTTTCCTTCCCTATTAGGAGAGAAGGATGGGCAACATTTTTTTAAATTTAGTACTTGTTTTGGCAGAAAAAAAAAAGGAAAGCTACACAAAAAAAGGGTTACAAATTCTTCAAAGTAAAAAGTTATTCTCATTATAGTGTGTAATAGTAGTCATAGGTCTACTTTAGCACAAAAGGGAGTAAACACTGCAGTTCAGACAAATTTCGTTATTAAGCCTGGCAAATCTAAGAACAAAGTTTAGATTTCTGCATTGTTTGCAGGCCGATGCGTTACACTGGAACTGTTTTCCATGGAAGCCGAGTGACTGCTGGGGAACCTTCTTCAGCTGAAGCAGCAAAGCTGCGCTTTGAAATTCAAAGAAAATAATTCAGTCTTGCTAGGAAACACTGCTTACAACATTGACCTTGTTCCTTACAGCTGGGAATGCATTTGCTGCCTTTCCTACTCATGTCTTGAGATGGATGCAGTGACTGCCATCCCATCAAAGGGATCCCAACACAGCTTCCATGGCCAAAGTGTTGCCTCACATTCTTTGGTAGATATATTCTACCACTCACTAGGAAATAGGGATGTGCTGCAATTCCCACTTTGCGTAACTGATGCACAGAGACTGACTGACTTCTGCAAGGCTAGAAACAGCTCATGGCAGAAGCAAGGAATTATATCTGCACTTCTGAAGACTTGACTTGCTCCCCAAGAAGCATGCTTTTCTTTTTAAACCCTCCAATTTCTTTTTTTAATGGAAAAATGCCAATATCAAACTGTAAACAGACTTAGTTTCACAGATTTCCTGTACCTCTCTCTGGAATTCAATACCATACTGAATGTATATTGATATGTATGAAAAACATGAAGTGATAAAACATCCACTCTGATTTAATTAGGTTTTAGCCACTTCTGAAGAAAAATAAGTGCTGAAACCTTGAGTCAGCTACTAATGTTACTAAAATGATTCACCTTCCGAGAGACTTTTACACCACTAATGGTGCTAAATTCAGTACTCTTACATCTGACAAGAACTGGAAACGGTGACTTTCTCCCACCCTCAGCATTATCCCAAAAGGGAACACTAGGCTTGATTTTCTTACCTAAGGACACCTCCACATTGATAACTACATGGGTTTGTCTATGCACTGCCTTTCAGCATGTTTAAGCCAGTAGAGCATACTGCAAAATGTTTTGCTGATGATACTGCATCTCTTCTATATTAAGCCTGGTTTCTACCATCTGATTGCTTTCATGTTGTCTGACAGATAAACCTGAATGGATATTAACTCCCACTCACTCATTCAGGATAAGATAGCAGCTGGTTGCCAGATGAAGCATGTAAAGCATGCAAAGGCGACAACAGCCCTTTCACCATCTCTTAACAAGGTCTTCTACGACCCACTGCAGCTCCTGCAGCACACTGTGGTGTTCCTTTCTGCCTGTACCTGGATCAGAGACTCCAGCCAGGTTTCCCTAACAAATAAGCCCCATATTAACATTTTTTTTAAAACATATGTCACCTGGGGCCTTTCTCCATAGGCCTGTACCTGGAGCTAGCCCCAGGGCACGTGTACACAGCTTGGGAGTGGATCAAGGCAGCACTAACCTGCTTTCTAAAGCATCTGCTCTCTTCCTATTTTTTTTATTTTCTGCAGACGAATGAAAACACTTTTCATGTGTCCTAGCAACCCAAGAACCAGATATCAGACAGATCTAAGTCTTTGTAACAAGCAGAGATCCACACTGAAACATTTGCTTGCTGCTGCTCCAGAAATACAAGCATTGTCCTGTTTACAGTGCGAAGTAACATCTGGCAGATGTTTCTATCAAAATAGTGCTCTCTGTTCAGCACCCTAGCAAAACACAAACTGAAGATCTCCAGAGAAGGATCCGTTTACTCAGATTAACATATTATTTACTCATGCTTGCTTTTTTTCCTTTTTTTTTTTCCCCTGCCAAAAACCTACAGTTGCATGTAATGCCTCTTTATGCTTTTATGATTTAATGCCTTGTTACTGCAGCGATTAGATATCAAACAGAAAATAGTAAGCACATATAAGTGCAACAGTCAAATGTTACAAGTGTTAATGACATTTTCCACAAAATAATACTACATGCTATTTGGCTACCTTAACTTCTGACACAATAGCCTCAGCCTAAATAAAGTTTTCATGGAAGTTCAGAACACATTTATCACGCTAGATGTCACAAACCCTTTCTCTTTAATAGAGAAGCATGATTAAGGATACCCGTGTGACTATGTCTGTAAATAACCAGCTTTTGGTCAGTTTTTCAGAAGTGATCTGCAGGAACAGAAATGCGTTGGTAAAATGTGCGTTGTTAGTAAAATGTGCGTTAGTATTCACTGAAACAAATTCTTCTTTGTTTTTTAAATGTCTCTTGACTTGTGTCAAGCAATGAGGTGTCTCCAGAACCTCAGAATATTATGCAAAAGGGAAATTGTTAAATAGTTTGGCCTGGTGGAATCGTATTTTTATGAAAATGTTGAACAGCCTTCTGAGGCACACTTTTTGTTTTTGTTAAAACACTGTAGTTTCCATTAGGCTTCACAAACATGAAGTGTTACTCTTTAGTAAGTTTCACTGGATATTGGTAAATAAAAAAAGAAAAGTTGTACTTAATTTAAGGAATTGGTGAAGTTAAGAAAAACATTTCAGGACGGGGTGCAGGGAAATGAGAAAGTGACTCACCTCTTTCCCTGCTTTTAGTCCTAGGAATATAGTGGAGTAAATGGTGGAAATTTAAATCTCTCTGAGTAGTTATGGAACAGAAGTATTGAGATGAGCAATCACCCTATTGTCATTTTATTCCCTAGTTGGTGCATTCTGAAACTATACATTCAGATGGCAGCTTAACTAACTTCTGAACTGAACCAAGAAAGTACTTTGCTGGGCTAAAATCAGAAATATTAGCTGTTGCCAATTTGACCTCAACAAAAAATGAACTGGATCTGAGCTGATTCTGTTTCTCAATATGTGATACTTTTCGATAACAAAATTCGTTCCAGTATCATTGAGAGAGAGGAATTTCTAGCCATTGTGAAACCATAATCTTATAAGCAAATGTAGACGAAAGCTATGCTGTTTTCAGTAATTGCTCTGCAGTACTTTACACTTCAAAAATAAAATATGACTATTTCTTCTAATTGAGAACTTATTAACACACAACTTAAAAACCTGGGTCTCTCTTTGCAGGTCATTAGTATGACTGATAAAACCGGTGGTGCTTTTCTTTCTTCTAAACAAAGTAAGCTCTTTTAGGAAATTGTTTGCCTCTGCTCTCCCTCCTCCAGTGTATCTTTTGATGTATCCATAGTTACAACAGCAAAAATTGAGGTCTTGACAGAAAACTGTGTGTGTGTTTTGTGAAAATGTCTCAATATCAACTTCTGAAAAAAGCAGGAGGAGACCAAGATCCTCTGTGAATGTTTTTTGGAGAAAAGACAAACCAACCTGTAATCTTGGTGGAACAAGAGAATAGCATTAAAAGGGCTGCGCACTTATATGTGCTGATTTTTCAGGAGCTTTTGGAAGATTTGGAGGGATGTTCCAAGGCTTACTTGCAACGTTCAGTCAAAACAAGAGGCAGAGTAGCACCTCGCTGTAGGATAGCTGTGATTTGGCTTTAGGTCACTAGCAGATCCAGCTTCAAATCCCAGAGAAATAAGTGAGGAAAAGCAGGAATTTAAAACTAAGTCTTCTATACCTCAGTGAAGGCTCCTTCAGATTATAAAAATGAATCTGTAATTTAGACTTCTTAGGGGAAATTGGAGCTGTTAGGATGAAGAGAAAATTGTGTGGATAGAAAGACCATTTCATAGCTCCAGGACCTTTTTGCTAGTCTATCATAGCAACAGTGCACTTAAATAGATGCAATTCTGGAAATAAATGCCTGAAGCTGTATCAAGGCTCTAGGGAGTAGTCCTTTATCTCTGATAATCAGCTCTGTTTGCAGTATTGTCTATCTCCTGTAATTGTAAAGATTGTAAATGCATTAGCAATTCTCGTATTAGGATGTTAATTGAAGAACATCCTCATGTTTCCATTTGCAGTTTTGCAGAGTAAATTGGATACTACTTTCCATTGGATGGACACAATGTGATAGGTAGGTGAAGGACTGCAGGGCAGACCTGAATCCTGACTAACCTTTCACTGAGCAGTATTAAGTGTACATTGTATGTACAACAGTGATGCTAGATATCATGCACCTGAACTTGTTTGGCTGAAATTGGTGAGAGTTTTGCTATTGATATCTACTGGGCCATGATCTGTCCTGTTGGGTTTGGTTGGTTGGAGTTGGAATATGTAATTCAATAGGTTTCAAAATGGAATTTAGAAAAATTTATTTTGAATTAAAAAAAAGTTAATAACTTTCTAGATTATTTGTCCAAATCAGAAATAACTGTGTAACCAATGTCTATGAGCTGAAGTTAGTGTGGATGTAATAGTGTGAACAGTATGTCATTCATAAACTTCTAGAAGTAAGAATAGTATGGCAGTAAAAATATACTATGAAATAGTTACGCTGTCAAATCTCCAATTATAAAGACATATCAGAGGGAAGAGAGTTGTAACCCATTACACTACTGCACATCCCCAAGGGTGATATCACAGTAAGGCTGAATACTGACTACTTACAGTAATTTCTAGTGGCTTCAATGGTTCATGGCAAAGAGATGAATATCAGAAGACCCAATAATAGACTTTCTTGCCTAGGTTTCTATTTATAATGAAATTCTGTTCAGATTAGTGGAAAAAAGTACATCCAAAGAAGAAAAAGAGTGAAAACTAAATAGAATTGCCACAGGATTTATTTTTGCTTTAACTTGTAGATGATTAAAAATCTCTATTGATTTGCAATTTGCCCTGATACTTGAAACTGATAAAAGCGTAAACTACTACTTTGATTTAATAGCTTTATTAGAGCTGAGGTTGGGTAGAGTTATGTGGGGTCACTTTTTGCCTGGGGTTGCCTATTGGTTTTCAGTAGAAGAAAAGGAAAGGAATGAAGCACTGACAGATCCCATCTGGGCTCCCTGAGACAGCTGGTTTCAATACAGTCTGTCTAATGCTAGAATTGTGCCTTCAGTTGCTTTGTTGGCATATCGCAATAGTTTAATGTTTTGAGATAACACGTACAGAATGGACCGAGTCCATGGTGTGTTAGTAGCACCATTTCTCATGAATTAGAGAAATATTGGATACTTGCATGCTGATTCAGCTGTACAGAATTAGTGCGTATATATATTTATATACATATAAAATAGCCATAATAAGTGCTATGAATACACTAGTTAAACGAGATGAAACTGGGACTGATTTCAAGGTTTCCTTTGGGTTCATCTATGTCTTTGACTAGCAGTAGGAGATGAAATGGACACTACATATTTTCTAATTTTAGCATTTAAGTATTGTATATTGATGCTTAGTTCAGCTTGGCTTATAAACATGCTGTGTGGGTCACACCCATATTTAAATACCAGATTTTGAAATCCTTGAGTGTCAAAAGGGCAGCAGAAATGCCTGGACAAAGATACTGGAATCTGGTGAGATATTTTTGGCTGTGACTGTTTTCCTAGAAATCACGTCTTTGCATTTAATTTGGCCTTTGGTCTTGTGTGAAGTGGCATTGATCATATCTCATATTCTTTTCATTATTTTACTAATTGTTACAGCTATTTTTTAAAAATTTCAAACTTGCCCTCTCTGAAAGCTACAGGAAGAATAGTGCCCAATCTGTAGGGCACAGAACGTGAATAAAACACCATAGCAAGCAACAGCAACTGCACAGGGGTTAGGGCTCATTTTGGGAGAATTGAAATCAGAGTCCAATGCAGGGAGAAAATAGCAGACTGGGAAAATGGCCATATTCCCTCAGGAACTTCAATGCAGCAAGTCAGGAAAAAATACTATGAGATTTCTAATGTGCATGCAAATGCACACATCAGTATTGGTCCCTGAATCCTCTTCAGCTGAAATCTTATTTTGCAAAAATTAAGTTGCCTTCTGCCAGGAAAAATTACTGTTTGTCATATATTCCAAGAGACTGCCTTGTCTTTTGTGATCAGTTCACTACATTTGCAATATGGAAACAACATATTTCCATTAATGCAGACATTCACTTCCATCTCCATAAGACTCCTGAAGCACACTACTCTAAATTTAGAAGTGCTTGCTGTTCCCTCCTGCCCCCCCCTCTTCAATTTCTTCTTTAAATGATGTAGTTAGATAGCTAAGATTGATTCTATAATCAAACCCAGCCCATAAGATGACACTTTGTGAATAGATAGCTTATCCACCTCCTATCCTAATGTTCAGATGTACAGCAGAGAACAGTAATTCTTTCACTCTCCTCCTTGCTCCCCCATTTTTTTTGAAAAGGTGGTTACCCTCAATGTTATACAGTGAGCACAAATTATTCACAGGAAAGTATCTGTCTCTTATTGCCTGTTTCTGCTTAAAGTGAGCTATTTTGTCCTGCAAACCAGAAATAAATTTACAACGGCATTGTAAGGGTCACTAACAGGAAGACCCATGTTTAACACTTGCAACAAATGCAAGTTACTCCATACATTTGTTTTACAGGATAATGGATGATGCCAGTAAAATCTGTTTGTTCTTTCTTGTCTGGTTCATCAGAAGATATTTTTTTCCTTTTGTTCCTGACATAAACCATGAACTTGCACCTTGGTTCTTTAATTGCAATGCAGTTTGGGGAAATGGAGGTTGAAAGATAGTAATCTCTGTATAGCGAACACATAGGAATGCCAGCATGCTCTAATAAGAGCTCTGGAAATAATAAGAGAAGTCTAAAATCAGGACTAAAAGGACGGGTAGGAATAGGAAAGGCTAGGGTATTTTTTCTATTTGGAGAGAGATTTCACTGAAGACTTAACAGAACTTTGATTTGAAGAACTTTCTGTAATTGTGCCTTTATGCTTTTTTTAAATTATTATTCAAATGGTGTTAAAATGAACCGCTTGAGCTGAAAGTAGGCGCTAAAAAGGAGGGGGAGGTTTCAGATAAAATATGTGCAACATACATTCTTTTACATTCCTGACATAGTGTTTTGTTCTGGGCATTTTATGGTATGTTCCAGAGCCTGTTGGAGTGGAAAACGATGCCCCTTGTAACTAACTCCTATGTCTTTGTGTTAAATCACCCTTCCTTTCCCAGGTCTCCAAGCAACAGTATCTTAAAGATGAAATATTCATTTCTGAAACCTAATTTAATTTCAGAGTTGCCTGAGCTGCAGAGCTTATCAGTTCATGGAATCCACAAAATTCGATGAATTAACAACTCTTTTCCATAGATGGAAGGTTAGTTTTAATTTTTTTCAGGATCTTGTTAAGATGCATCCTTGGTTTGGCTGGCTATGATTTACTCATTTGTGATATGGAGGATAAGAAGAAAAACTAGAAGCAATAATCTCCCCATCAATAAATGCAAGACATTGCTGCTTTATAATAGCTATTAGCAACCCCGAACAGTGCAGAGCCGTAAATAAATGAAGGTTAAAGCATTTCAAAGCTGTTTGTTTTTTCCCTTGTTTTAGTTCAGATTTTTTAAAACATATTTTGTGTAGAACGCTACGATTATCTAACAGATCACTAGTGGTATATTTTAACTGGTTAAGTTAGTAACAAATGAAACTGAGCATAAGACTTTATGGAAATAATGAGTGCAAGAACTCAGAAAGGCTGAGCTTTGTAAATGCTACTATAAAATGAGCTATGGTGAGCTCACCAAGAGCATCTGAGGACGCTTCCTTTATTCCTGTGAGCTTTCAGTGACTGGCAGCTGGACGTCTGTGCTTCTGATGTTTACACAATTTTGCAAATTACATACTTCTGACAGTTCTCGTAATTAATGTGTAGACACTATTGTCTCCTTTTCCTCTTCTTATACTAAATAAGTAATGGTTGGAGATTGGAATACTTGGATACATTTTGAAGCTTTTTATCTGAAGCTAGGATTAATCATTAGTGCACGTGAGTCCTAAATACTAAGCACTGATCCATTCTTTAAGACTGCCGTTGTTCATTGTAACTGCTGGGTCTTCCTTAAAACACAGAACAGCAGTGTTGGCCATGCAGGATCTAAGCAGCCCCCTCTTCCCACCTGAGCTTCTGCCTTGTACTACTTCTGGTCTGGCCTCATGCTCCCTGGGCAAGCAGGTGTAGAGGTGCCAGGCTCTCCCCTGGAGTAAATCCCCTGGTGTCACTGTGGGCAGAACAGGGGTTCCCCTCCTCGGATGTCTGCTGCTGATAGGCCTAATGAAGGAGATCCAGTAAAATCTGTTACTTGTAGTCTCCTTGAGAAAAGCTGACAATGAGATGGTGGACAACGTGAAATGAGTAGTGTAATCTTTCTGTTGCTCTGCTCTACAGTATGGCTTCCACTGAGGCTATCTGGATTTACGGTAACCATATGGCTAGAAATATTTTCTCCAAGGAAAGAATACCCCGGGGAGTTGCACTATTGTATCATAGGTGTATTATGGAGCAGGTGTATGTGGACAGGACATGTGCATCGCTAACTTTAGCCCAAATATAAATAACATCTGCTGCTGCTGCATGTGATATGATAAAGATTAGAATTAATGACTAAAACCTGGATCTTTTACCTGATGGAGAAGATTTACTTAGCTGCAATTGGGCACATTCGTGTTCCCAAGGAACTTGAATGATTACTTGATCATTTCTATCCTTCTGTATAAAAAAAGTAGTGGGCTGCTTTGTTGTTGTTGGGTTTTTATTTTGTTTTTCCTAGCTAAAATAAAAATGATGCAAAGATGAGAATTTGTAGATATTTCAAAATATTTTCCCAGGAATGGTATTGGGAGTTCTTAGAATGAATTTGCATTTCAGGGCAAGTTTTCAGTGTTTACCATGGTTCATAAATGTCAATAACACAATCACGGTTTTCACTAGGAGAAATTACAAGCCTTAATTCAAGCATGCCTCATCACTTACTAGCTATGCTTCTTTTGCAAACAACTAGGCAGAACAAACTGGCATTTGCAAGAAAGGAGTAAGCAGAAAGTGCTATAAAGATATGTATTTTCTGCATGGTTTGTATAAAACTCCTCTGGTGTCTATATTTTTTTCTAATTATAAAGATGCTTTGGGTCATTTATGCGGGGTTTTTTTAAATATCAGAAAAATGAATATATTTTCTGAGACTGTGGTGATTTACAACTAAATCAACCTAAATATAAATCATATAGTAAAATAATAACCCATTTTTGCAAGCTAAACTGTTTCTCTTGACTCACATGCTCAAGAAAAGACAGAGAAAATAGATGAGTGTTGCAGTGCTCTATGAAGGGCAGTAATAGGGCTTCTGCCTAGGGAAATGGAGAGCTTTGGCACCCTTGGCAAGGCAGGACCAAATTATCACCCCTTTGTTTTTTAGAACTGTGGTTAATTCTAATATTTCTTGCTGTTACTTGTGCTGTGGTTTTATGAAGTTGTAGCACTAAAACTTTAAGGTTAAACAGCTCTAAAAAAGTACAATTAAAATGTAATGAGAATCTATCTGGAATAAAGGCTTTCTTGCTGCAACGTAGGATAGCTCCTAGAGAGACACAGTGATCTTCTCTAGAAAGAAACAAATCTGTGAGAAAGTGTGGTCCCAAAAGAAAGGGTCATTCTTGGCAGGCATGAGCAGTTTTGGATTGTTTAAGATACGGTTGCGGAAGAAGAATCCAGAGGCAGGATGTTAGGCTACTTCTCAGCCTTTAGGCTAAGATTAAGTGTAGTGTGTAAGTAAGTGTATCTCTTGGGTATGTGTGATTTTTTTGTTTGTTTGTTTGTTTGTTTGTTTAAATCACACAGTGGGGAGACAGGAGACTCTGCCTGGATTAGGCAGACTTCAAGTCCAGAGAGCAACCATGAACCTATTGTGGAGAGAGGCAATTGCTGTTCTTTGGGGAATGATGAAATCTATCTCGGTCCAATTGCTGATCAGCACATAGGTCTTGATAGTGCTCAAGACAGAGCTAAAGAGGAGAAAATACAACATAGTAAAATTAACCACACTGAGTCCATGAGAAGCACAAATAAGGAAATTGTAGAATCAGTTTTTTATATCTTGTGCAGCTGTATGTGCATACGTTATTCTGCTGTGATGCAATATATTTTAATATGCTGTAAAAGAGAGACCTTTGGATCAGTTACATTTCAGAAGATAGGTTGGCCAGTGTGTGTTCCCTTTTCCTTTACATGTTATGAGAAAGAGCAGGAGAAAATGGTTTGGAACAACTGTTGTTTCTATTAGTATACTCCTGGTTATCAGTGGTGTGTGCCAGTTCAGTGCAGAAAGTGTAATTCTAGATTGCTCCTCACTGCTCCAGGCACCTCTCAGCCAAGAGCGAGCTCCAGAAGTAGCACAATCTAGATCCTGGTAACTGGTAGCAAAGACCACAAGAAAGCTTAGGTAATGCACACTGTGTGTGTTTTGACAAAAAACCCACAGCACAGAAAAAGTGTATGCCCTGCAGAATAAATTTTTATTGGTATGTAGGACTTGAATAAAGCAGGAATCTAAGAACAAATAGTAGAGAAACTGAAAGTAAGTACTGTTATAGCCACACACCTTCTTACTGTCTCACCTTCAACTTACCAATGTGTTTGCTGATCATATGTAAACAGACCATTGCTAGGAAGAAGAAATATTTGGAAACGTTTTCTCATTCACATTAATAATGAAAAGTAACATTTGATTCCCTGGGGACTTTTTCAGCTCAGGCTCTGAAACTGAACCTAATTACCAATGTTGCATTACAAAGTGGAGCCTTTTCTGCTGAGGGAACAGAACAGACATTGAGTGCTTCTATTTTTTTTTTTTTTTTAAGATTTTCTGCACATTAAGTTTAGTTTATTCAACATGCCACTCCTTGTCTTAAAGTAGCAGACCAAAAGAAAAAACCCCAACACCCTGTCTTTTTACTTTTAGTTTATGTGCTTGATTTATTTTTTTTTCCAGTGAGAAAAAAAAACATTTTAATTTGACTTCACTGTCATATGGTTAGTTACCAATCTGAGATTTCAGGGAAATGTCCTTTGTTGAAGATTTAGAAAAACAATCAGTGTGCAGCAAATATTGATATGACTCTTAATGGCAATTTAGCTGATTAATATCCTTTCATGCTGCAAAGCAGCATGAAACACGGTGTTTTAATGAATGCCAACAACAAAGAGCGTACCAGGTGTGTTACTAAGAAACAATCTCTAGTGTGATATAATTAATCAAAGCATTGCATGGAGCAATTATGAGCAACCTTGTGTAAGTGGCAGTGGTACATGATCCTTGATTTAGAATTGGTTTTAAAGAAAGACATCACATCTGAATAACTACACTTTACCAGTCATAGAAAAAACCTTCATTTAATCAGGCATTTGTTTTTTGGTGGTGTTTTTTTTTTTTTTTGGGGGGGGGGCGGGTTTTTGAAAGTGGCGGGAGAAAGAAAACACTAAAAGTTTCAAGCGGTTGGTAACTGGATGGATGAAAAAAATCACTAGTCTATTGAATATGTTACTGAATCATATTCTTCCGGTGGTTTTCACTGTGCACTTTTCCCTGAATCTGCTGACTTCATTTGTTAACGACTTTCTGAGGGGCTAAATCTGCTGCTGCTGAGGGGGCATTCCTGACTAGCATCAGGTGACAGTTAAGCATGTGTATGTGATACCAAAGCCAAATGGCCTGAGTGGTGCTAGGTTAGCAGACCTGCTTCGTGGGATCATTTTGGTGGTGAGGAAGAGGGTTCAGCTTGCAGTCACATGATGTAGAAGCAGGAATGAAATGTTTCCAAAATGAGTGTCTGCCCATCCCATTCAAAGCCAACCCAAAATCAGAACAGTCCACAGTGCTTAGCTGGAAACCTCAGGATTTGTCATTAAGCATATGACTAGAACACAAAATTACTTGGAGAATTAGGAAGGTTTCCCTCTTGTTCACTGGAAGAAAAACTATTGTGACTGATTTACCTTCTCAATAGAAATTGGAAAGGTTTATCCCCTGCCCTCTTGCTTTCTTAGTGAGATTACAGTTGAAATATGTTACCATAGTGCTGCTAATTCCTCTGCTATAAATAGTTTTCTTCCAACATCAAAGAAACAAACACAAAGTTTTTGCTAGGATCTTGGCATAACGTGTTGATATGTAGACTTTTCCCCTGTTCAAATCCCAGCTCCAAGAGAACCTTGTTGTGCTTTGATAAGCACACTTACACTAATGATAAAAGGTCTTGCATGGAGTTCAATATAGTGAAATGTAGCTCAGACTCATTCCTTCTTGCAGAAGTTATGGGACAAAAGTGTGGGCACTAGCTGTTACACAGATGCACAATTATTTCCCTCTTAAAATTTTCTGGGCATTTGTAGATGAATTTCATACCCCCTGTAAGCTGGAGACAAAAGGAGGTCAAATGACACTTCAGACATTAGCCCTGCAAGATAAGCATGTGCAAAAGCTGCAGAGAATTAAAAACAATAGCTGGACTAAACGTTAATGGATGGTGAAAACTTTATGTGAGATGAAAAATTCTGCTACTATTCAGCAGTTAGATTTCTGTTCAGAGTACTTTTCGAAGCTTGTTAAATTAACGCTTCGGTGTCATTGTGGTTTAAATTTCACAGTGGAAAAAAACAGACAAGTGAATACACAAACTATGGCACAACTCTCACTCAAGTTATAGTGGGGAAATAGAGAAAGACTGAAACTTTCATTCTTAAGTATCTGCAGAAATTTGGTATGCAAAAAAAGTACATGAAAACCTTCTTGGTCATACCAAGGCTGTGTCCCAGGACTTATTAACAGATACTGTCTGCAACTGTGTGTATGCACAGGAGACAATGCATATGCATTTTCGAACATAGTCTAAAAATTAAGCTTAATTTTGCTTTAAATGGAGACCCCTCCTGGGCCTTCAACTGTCCCTACTCAGCAGAGCTGAAGCTCTTAACTGAACTGCTTAATGCTGTTTTTCTGAAAGCAGTGGGTTAAGGACATACAGCAAATAATTTTAAAAAATCACTCTTGGTCCTTTATTCAGCTTGCTTCTAAGTTGCATGGACAGCTTTGTACAGTACACTGTGTACATTTTTCTGGAGTAATAAGAAGGAAGTTTTTCAGTTTCCAGGCAAAACTTGGAAAGAGAAGTTGAGCTCAAGATGGTGGACTTTGTTCATATATTTAGGAATCTAGTTTTCCTCTATTGTTAAAAAAGCTGGCAAAAATTTCTTTCTACCTGATGTGCCTTCTAGCTTGCAGTACCATACAAAGAGTAAAGACAAAAAAAAAATACCGGCTCCCCTGGGTTCTTCACTGGAACGTGGTATAGTATCCTCCAGATGAGGGGAGTGGGATGGTTATGGAAATATATAATTAGGTTACGGATGCCATGATTATCATGAAGTCATAAAGTAACCTTGCCATTAAAGCATCTATATGGAAGTGGAAAGCACTATTTCTTTACAGGACCTGTATTTCACTTCTGCTAGGCCAGGGGCAGCGGATAATCTTTTTTTACCTTAATGGTTTTTGTCTGCCTGACCAATGAGTACGCAGAAATAGTTGCGTGAGCAGGGAAATGCAGGGGCTGGGCAACAGAGCGGAGAACCAGCTTCACCAGAACAGAATAAAGCAGGAGATGGTGGTGTGTGGCAATGGCGCTCTCACCCCATGTTGGAACCGCTGGGGAAGAAGGAAAGGGCTTGCTTTGGTGCTATACTTGGAAAAGGTTGAGCAAAGCTGAGCTGAAGAGGCGTAGGTGGAAACAGATTGCAGGACTAACAGGACAATGAGTTGCAGAGGTTCAACTCTGGACAATATAGGTATACTGAACTAGGTCCCACCATGCTCTAGGTTAACTTAAGGAAATTATTTTTAAATTTTTATGCATTTTCATAAAATAACTTGTTTTCTTAAATTACTTTATCAGTCAATTTTTTTTTTTTTTTTGTGAAAGAAGATTCTTTAGCTGTAAGGCTGCACTTACCAGTAACATTATTAATTTTTTTTAATGTTATGTTGCTGCCTGCATTTTCTTTTAAAGGGCCATGGCATTTAAAGGATATGCATAAAAGAGTTAAGATATCCAGAATATACAGTTGTACTTTGGTTTATGCATTGGCTTTGAACATCATGTGTTTTTCTATACTGTGTGCTGAGGAAAAATTAACCCAGAACATTCTGCTGTTACACTTGATGTGGTTCTGTCTTAAGTTGCCCTGAAAGAAACAGAGCTTGAAGTTTAGCCTGAACGTCAGCGTATTATACCCTTTTATTTTAACACAAAACTTGTGGGTTTTAAGATCAGTTATGCAGGGGCCCAGAGGAATAGAGTAGCAATAAAATATCTCCCTTGGCTGTTAATTTTCTTGTTACGGCAGACCTTTAACTACATACATTGCAAAATAGACCACTGTAATACCTCTAAAGTAAGTGGAACTTCATCATGTGTTGAACTTTAATATTAAACACAAGCTTAAATCCTTCCTTTTCTAGCAGTGTCCTTAAGGAAGTTCTGAAATTTTGGTTGGGATTCATTTGACTCCAAGAGCTGGAACTTTAAAACAAACAGATCGAAGAGCTTGTGAATATGATAAAAATCCTCCAAGATCCTTAATGAGGAGGAGAAAGAGCTCAAAGATTGCTTCATTTCCCCTCCCACCTCCACAATTCACAGCCTTTAGGGAGGAAGGTTTGTACTTCTTTCTATAGATGTTCTTTAAACCTACTGCTGTCAGAGGCAGCAGTTACCGATTCTGACTTTTCTCTGCTGGCTGCTTTTGCTTCCTCTTCCTATTTCTTTTGCTGAGCTGGAAGCTCATATGGGCTAAAACTAGCACTGTCAGCAAAATGTCACCCTAAACTCTTATGACTCTTATGATATCATACTGTAAGGAAAAAGAAGGTGAATCCACAGAGCAAAGGAGATCCTAGAGAACACTTCTTCCTAATAGGCATGTGTAGAACTCTATGTGCAATGTTAACTGATTTTTGCCTCTTGGATTCTGGGACAGAGGGATTGGATACGCTTGGAAAAAAAGGTACAACTGAAAGACGGACGTAAACCTTGTGCCTCACAGAGGAAGGAATGATTCTTCATTTTCCTCATTGTTTTATGATGTTGATGGTATTTTGACTACATCTGAATGTGGTGAACATGAAGCAGGTATTTTAGACCCTTGTTTCTTTTTCCCATTACGAAGTTGTCTGCTCAGCTCACTGAACTGTCTGATAAGCCTAATTTAAAAACAAACAAACAAACAAAAATCAACACAAAAAACTCCCAACAACAAAACAGACAACCCACCCCACCTTAATATTAAAACCCTCAGTAAATTTTCTGCTTTGGTGTTTTGGAAGTATGAATTGCCTATAGGCTTGATGATTATAGGCAAAACACAGTGTTAACTTCTCCAAGATCACACCACTGCCAAACAGTGACTCATTCCCTAGTCCCACAGTCCTGCAGGGAACTAAGTCGTGCCAGACCTTTTCACAGCTTATCTCTGTCTCTGTGCTGGATCAGCTGTGCTGGCTGACAAGCTCTATCATTATCAAATCTAGGAATTCATGAGTCATGTCTCAAAAGTTAGGAAATTAACTTTCAAATCACAAGAGCTTATATATATATATGTGCATAATACACACACCCTCACATGGACACAAATTAGACAATACATAATTCTATATATACGGATTATTGTATTTCTTTATTTGACATCTTATTTCAGCCTTTCAGGTTTATATTTCACAGTGTTTTCTTTGCATGCTTGAAAGTTAGAAGCCTTTGTTTTATTCATTTTCTTATTTCACTGAAGAACTCTGGAAATTATTTTTTAAAAGAAAAAAAAATATTAAGCAAGTGAGCAACATTGTTTTGGTGGATCAGAGCCAAGGCTGAATTACAAATACACTTTTTGTCAGTGTCAGAAGTGGTTTTCCTCCTCCTTCAGTCTGTGGTATGACTAGCCTACTCAGGGCAGTAGACCCTGCTTAAGCATTTATATTCAAGGTATGTGAGGCTGTAACTTTTCCTTTTATAAGATCCTAAGTTTCTGTGCTGTGCTTATAAGGTAGGAACATACATATGCATACAGCTAGGGGTTGGAATGGGCTATAATGTGCCAATATGACAGACTGGCATTTAAAGTGTATAAAGACATATTTCTGATTTAGATTGCAGAGGCATAGATTATAGATTAAGGCTTCCAAATTGTCAGTGTTTTCTGAATTTCCACATAGAAGTAGTCAATACATAATGTATGACTTGCACATATTATGTTGTTGTTATCCAGTCTTTCCCCCATCCCTCTGTTTTGTGCTTTGACAACATACATGGTAGAGATAGTGTCTGTGCTCTGCAAAACTTGCAAGACTGCAGGTGTCTGCTATTGCTCTTCAGGGGTTGCAAAGGAGTTCTGTTACTCCTTTCTCTTGTTTTGTCTATGGGTCCTGATTTAGTTGTAAGTGAATTTAAAAAGAAAAAAAAAAGTCAGAAATGTAAAAAAAAGGGAGTGGAAATTGTAGACTTTTATGTTTATTTATTGATTCAGATAGCTGTTTTTTGCTGGAACAGATTTTGCATCTGAGAATGGTAAATCAAGCTCTGAGTCAGGAGATAATTTTCTCAGTGGAGGGGGCTCTCCTGATAGCAACAGTGGCTTGGGTAAGAGATTGTGGATTTATTCATGGTACTGTGTGACCAGGGAGACTGCCACTCATCTCCATTTCCACTGGGAGAAATAGTAATGAGCTTAAACTGGAGCTAGGAAGATTTAGGTTAGACATTAGGAAAATCTTGCTAATAGCAAAAATGGGCAAGTACATAGATTGCCCAGAGATATTATGGAATACCTATTTTTAAGGCAATACCAGAGTCCAGCATTGGAGAAACCTGTCACTACATGCCAGAGCTAACTCAGTGCATCACATTTCACTTCTGAAGCATTATGGCTAGATAAAATAGCTATAAGTCAACATGTGGCACAGTAAATATATATGAAAAGCAAGGAACATTTCCATACCCCTACATCAGGCTTACCTCTGTCTTTCAGGAAATGGTGGTTACTTCAGCTGGGTCACTATAGTTCACTGCATCTTTAAAACCAGCCTCTTTAGAAACCTAGGACCACTATTTGCTCATGTCATGAGCTGCTTTCTCTTCCCCCTGCTCCCAAGCTTTGTTTCTATGCTGTTTCTTTTAGAGGAGGAACAAGATTTCCCCCTGTGTATAAACAGAATCTTAAAATGCAATAAAACCTACTCTATTTTAAAATAGTAATAATAATTATATTGCAAACTATTGCTAGGACTACAATTAGATGTCAGGGACTGTCTGCTTTCACAGCACACTTTATCATGGCTATTTGAAGGAGTGTGCTACTTCTCTTGTGTGCTACAGGACATGATTCTTCTGGGTTAAAGTCAGAACTCTTGTTCACCTTAGCAAGAAGCGGCTCAAGTACCGACTATATAAAGATTTTGGGTCAGGTACTTGGAAAGTAAAACAGAACTGGAGAGGTTTTCTTCCTATAAAACCACGTGATTTCTGTACAAGGTGCAGGACTAGGTCCTTTCTGGAATCTGGGACAGGCCAAAATGCCCAAGCAGAGATCAAACACTCTCAGACCATGGAAGCCAATCCAGCTCTTGTTTAGGGATCCGCTCCCATGTTACACCCCCACAGCTTGACAAGAGGCAAGGACCCAGGATTACTTTTGGTTTCCTTTTTACAAAAGGAGGATAGACAAAGAACATACTGAGTAAGAGATACGCACAATGATTTCGAAAAAGTTTAGGTATTCAAAAAATGCGGAAGTTAATGTAGCTCTTATCCTGTTTGAGTGATTATGATTACCATAGCTGAGAATGCCACTTACCATAGTTGCAATATGTACTTTCTTCAAGAAGTAATAAAATAAATATAAGGAAGTATTCTACTTGTTTAAAAACTTATCAAGAGGAAGTTATTCGTGCCCATTTTTCTTTCTAGTTGTGAAAGAGACCAGTGCTACATTACCAGCACGCTAGCATTTTGTTCACCATGATGATTAAAGGGCCCTAACATTCTCTAAAAAGCAGAATGTAAAAAATAAAAACCAGTGGGAGAAACTTTTGTCTCCTTTCCTCTTGTTTGGTCTGTTGCAGAGGATCAAGTCTTTTGAGTAGGGAGGTTGGTTTGCTGGTGTGTTGTATGAGTCAGTTGCTTCAAACATTCCTAAATAATCCCTGAAGAAGAGGGGATGGAAAATCAATACTACTCGGAGGGCTAAGAAATATTGTTTAAAACAATACCCATTCAGAATATTCACTCAGGTTGAGCATGTTTCAGAAAATGTGGTGCCAAATAGCCCAAGGGCAAAAATCAGCATGGTGCTGTTGAAGTAACTTCAATGCACATGTGCCTTACTGACCCCTATTCAACCATCTGAAAATTGGACTACTAAAGCTGACTCGGCATCTTGCCTGACGTCTTGAAGCCTCTGGGACACCTGTCAATTGTTTCCTAAAAGGCCAGGCCTTGCTTCAGATACCTGAGTGAGAACATGCTGATGTTCACAGGCTCTTGGAGGCTTAAGGCAGAGCCAGGGATGGGATCCAGGTCTCCTTTTGTTCATGTTTAAAACAAAACAAAAAAACCCCCTAACAAAACAAACAAACACAAAGAGACTTTGTCCCTGATATGCTTTGAGAGGAGAGCACGAAAAGTGGGAGAGTGGCCAAAGGCTGAACTTTGAGCATATGGGCAAGAAGAGTCTGCAATGAATGATTTTTTTTTTTTTTTTTTTTCTCCTTAAGGTGCTGCTCGATGCACATGGGTGTTGGGCCTTCCATTGCATTAACCGGCTGCCTTTTTACTTTATTCATCTGTGAAAATCAGAGCTTACATAAGAGGTGTTGTTTACATATTTAATGCATTTGTCCCTAAGTTTTAAAGGCAAACATATAAATTAAATCCTTTTGTACTGGCCCTCTCTTCATATCTGTATGGCATCTGAGCAGTTCTACGCTGAGTGTGCTGAAGTACTGTATGTAAAACTTTTGTACACTATAGAAAAGCTGAAGCATTGAAGATACTTAGGATACAGCTGCGTGCATTGCAGCATGTTTCTCTGGGGTTCTGAAGTCTTACGTTTGATAATTTGATAAGCATATGAAATTTAATAAAGTTAATTAACACAGTGTAATAAAATGTACGGTAAATGCTGTTTATATATCTTTCACTGATAAACAGGACATTTTATGTCATGATGTCTGAACAGTTAGCTGCATGCGTGCTAAATGTTGCTTTTAATTAAACAATAAAGAATGTAACAACCTTTATTGTATTGTTGTAAATTTTGATGTGGTACAACAATTTGATTCCTTAAAAATTAATTGCCTAGGAGTGTGTTTAAGTAATATTGATTATGCTGGTGCCTCATGTTGATCTGTGATACTTAACCCAGCATTTAAAATATCTTTTTTCCATTATACATTTGTGATGCAAGAATAAAAGCAAAGTACAAAACAAATAGGCACTTGAATTCTAATAGCAATAAGCAATAAATGTCAGGCATCTGGAAATTATGGTTGCAATTTCATCAGAGTACACTTTGTTCTTCTATTACGCCTGCATGAATTTTGCTACAGGCAAAATCTATTACAGATAACAGTTAAGAACCTTTCTAATCTATACAGATAGTCATGGAAAAATGCTAGAAAACGGAATGTTGGAAAATGTAATATTGCCAAGTAAAACTGACACTCGTAGAAAATAATGTGATCATATTTAGAACTGCAGAGATAATTTCTTTAAGATCATGTTGAAACAGAATTTTTTTGTACATTTGGTCCTGCTGAAGGGCATATAACTAATAATATGCAGTGTATCATTAAATGTGTGTGTACTGTGTATAAATAGATATTTATCTCTATACCATGGGCTGGTTATTTTGCTTGTTTAATGATTGTTACCTGAAATAGTAGTTACCAAGTCAGAGTATACATTAGAAGCCAGTACTTTTCCATTGCCAATGATTATATTTGAGTAGTGGCTATTTCTGCTCTAGACTATCTGTATTGCCCTATGAAGGCAATCTCTATTGCCTGTGAACGTATTCATTTTATGCTTTTTATCATGCATTATGATGCTTTACAGCTCTTTAATTGACTCTGTGAAGATTTATGGCCTGATGATCAATTTTAATTCTGACAAGTTCTAAAAGTTTATTTTACATAGCATTTTGGTGCCAAGATGCAGCGTTCTAGATGGCTTAAATTCATCCTAGGGTGACACTGGAATAACACAAAGCCTAGACATGAGTAAGGATGATGCTGATGTTAGAGAGAAGCCTTAGTGTTCTGTACTTATACTTTTGCTCTGGGATATAACATAGAATTGAAAAGATAACTTTATTTGTGCTCTTTAAACAATCTCTTTACCAAATTGAAAGCAGGTGTATCTGCTTGCCGTCATCTCTACCTTTTAAGTAAGAATGTCTAAATTTTTCTTTCGGTGTAAACATCAGTCCTAGAATTTTTTCCATACTTACTAAGGAAGATGTCTTTTTGTAATAATAAAATGTACAAATGTATGACTTGCATCTGAAGTTTGCTTTCTTCACTAACTAGGTGTTCTTTTCAATAACCAAGGTGGATAAGCATAAAACTTGGTTCATGTTCATGCAGTAAACAGCATGATAATGGAAGTGTTAAAACTTGTAATTGTACAGTGGTTGCAGTTGTTTTATTATGCATAGGTATCTTATTTTAATCATATTTCATGACATTGTAACAAGTTTAACAGATGAATTACATCCTGCTTCAAAAATGTAGCTTCTCTCCTGAAGAATCAAATAGTCTTAAGGGAAAGTCTTTGTTACCAAAATGTTTGGTGGAAGTAAGGGTGGAAGAGTTTAGAAGAATACATTTGGAACAGGAATTGTTTTTACCTTTTGATGTATGGCTCAACATTAATGAAACTGGAAAACTGTGAATCTCAAATTCTTGTCCTACTCATTTTATTTAGAAAAAAAAAGTGAGCTTTAAAAGAGTAGATGTAAGATGACCTCTTTACTAGTAGAAGGAAAAAGCTTATTTTATTTCACAGTGAAAATTACGGTGCTTCTTTCACTCAGTGTTGTGCTGTCTGGACATCCTTTGGGTTTTTGGTGAAATGTAAAAAGGAATTTTTGATCATTATAAAGTAGTTCATGACTTTAAACAGGATCTATTTCCAGTTTTGCATGTTTCAGAGATGGGAAAATCTTTATAATGCTTTCTCCATATAATTTTTTGGGGGAATGATAGTTCTGTTTGGCTGCAAGAATGTTTCCTAGTGCTCTTTATAAATGTGTAAAACATCATCTATATTTATTTTTTTTTTTTTTTGTCTTTAACTGATAGGTTTGGAGTCACTTAAGTAATTGAGGACCAAATGCTAGCTTGGGCTAATTGTATTTAGAAATGTTTTCTTTGAACAGAGAGAATTTGGCTTCAGAAAGGGGAAACAAATCAGTCAAAAATGCTGCAAGTGACATGGTTGATTGGTTAGGGAGAAATGTAAGTTCTTATGCTGATTCCAGCAAAGATATGTAGATTTACTGAGTCATGAAGAAGAGTCCATGCCAATTGTCCATGTAACTTGGCTGAAGAGGACACTGTCTTCTCCCTCAAGCAGCTGGATTATGTGCAGAAGATAATGAACCTGTCTATAAAATTCAGGAATTAAGCTGGCCATGGCAAACTAAGAATCTTTTCAGTTTCTTTCCTACTCCCTTGCCCCGCTTTCGGTGATGAACAATTCAGTACCATGACCACGTGGTAATGTTGGCAGCTGTGCTTACAAAGGTTTCAACAGCCCAGATCTGTCCTCCCAAATGATGTGAGCTAAACAGAAACTAAAAATCCTGAAGGTGAAAATGAACCTTTATATTAAGTGTAATCTTTTACAATGCTTGTGATGTCTTCTCATGGGTGTTCTTGTTCTGAAATGTATGATCGGTCTGACTGAAGAAATATAAAACCACTTCCATATTTAATATCAGAATGAACAAAGCATATTAATGCCTTTGATGCCACTAGGGTTGCAAACCCTAGGGCTAGAATTTGTCATGATTGTGCATATCCATGAATTTTTAAATAAAAGAGGACAGATTATCACTTAAATGGGACTACATGTGTGAGGAGGGTTCATATTTCAGTTCTTGTTGTGAGATCACAATCAGACTCTAGTCTTTGGCATTATTTTTACATGAAGATAGAGCATGCAACCATAGGAACAAACAGAACCCTTTTTAAAGATGTGTGCTGTATTAAGCACTGAGTTAATATTCAGTTTGCAGCTGGTTATACATAGTAACTTTTATATTCAGATCAAATACTTATTTGAATAGAATTTGTTCTGAATGGCATACAAAGATCATCTCCCTGTATACTTAGTGGAATGTCATTTTGAATGAAAATGGTTTATCTGAATAAATTTGCTCATAATTTTGCTGATTATGGGCAGAAGTCTTGTATTTTCATGTAAATTTTCGGTACTCTAAGCCTTCTATCTCTATTTGTTGAAGTTTTATATTTGGATAATTTAAAAATTCTAGTTACTATATTAAAATGTACAAAACATCTAAAAAGATGTTTTTCATCAACCTGAGATTTTTAATTCAATTCCCTGCTATATGTCAAGAGCATTTTAAACATTGGTAGTTTATTCATTTTAAAGCCCATTAGTTCTAAGTGTTCAGCATAGCCTTTAATTCAGAATCACAGAATTCCCTCCAGATCTCTTCCTTGTATCACTATGACTCACTTGCTGTGGTTTGAACCCAGTGACCCTTATTAGTGTCCTACAGTTGCCTTTAGATATTACTGCTTCTTTGGTTCTTCCTCAGTTTTGCTCTTTAGCTGAGTTTGAGCTGGTTGCAACTACTTCTCTTCTCTCCCACATAATCCCTTCCAGCCCAAGGTATATTTCTTGCCTTTTGTGAAATGCAAGAATTATCCAAAAACCCGTGACATTCTCCTTGTTGCTTCTCATGGGTTTTCTTTATAAAAAAACTTCCTCTGATATCTCCTGAGGTTCAGGTGACTCTACACCAATGCAAATCACAATCACAGAGGTAATTTTGTCATTGCTTTTAGCCATGTTGCTTTGGGTTTCCATTGAGTCATTCTTCTCCATCACAAATTTAGAACTCTGTCATCTTCCAGAAGGTGCTCTTTGAATCTGTTTCTTCAAAGGTCTTTGCTAAAGGTTTTTCCCCCCTACCCTCGTACATCCTGACTCCTCAATTTTGCCAAAAATAGTAAACTTGTCTGCTTCTCCCACATTATACATTCTTTCATGCTGTCCCTTTCTACCATCCCTAAAATGATTCATGAGGCCACTGCTGTGTGCTGCTTAAGACGTCATCTAACAAGTTGTTTATGAAGAATTAACATTCTTGGCACACTAAAGTTATGATACTTTTAAAAGATGGATCAAATGTAAGTTGTGCCTGTTTGAATTACCTTCCCCTTGGCTTTCTGTCCTTCATACATTGGTTCGTCTCTGTGGTCCTAGACAAAACAGGTCCTGCAAGCTGGGCTTGGCACCAGGACCAACTTGGTGGGGACTCTCCCTGGAAGACTCTGAACAGAAGTTAATTGTAACAGAGACCTCATCCTTTCTTACTGCTAACACAAGTTTCACACACCTTGTAATGAAAATCAAGGCACTTCCATGTCCTAATTTAGGTTAGTGCAGTAGCAGTTTTGGGTACTTCTGGCTCTTGGATACATTATTTTTGATCCCTCCCTTCCCAATCCTCAACCCAAAATCCTCAATAAACATTTCAGTTCTAGGTTACTTAGTCCGAACTTTGTGGCTAGGGACTTAAACTGTGAACTTAAATATTTAGTTAGCCTTATGTTACATAAATCTAACCTGCAAAATGTGTGTTTTATTCTGTGAAAGAAAAGCTGAAAATATAACACGAGCTGCATATGTTTATGATTACCATAAACCACAGATTTAAGCATGAACATAAATCCTTGCCTTTTATAGGGAGATTCTGGGAGAGGTGCTGTCTGGTAGGTTCACCTGTGCTTTATGTTGACTGCACCATCAGAAAATGCTGTTAAGTTCTGTAATCTGATGTGGTCTTGATATTGGTTGAAAATTTCACAGCCTGTGTGATACAAGTGAGAAAGACCAGATGCATGAAAAGTGCAGAGCAGGAATCTGATGAGTGCAGAGATAATGTGGGGCAACATGGACTTCAGTCAGTTTGGAAACCTGGAGTTCTCACACAATTGAGTTCTGGGTTTCCTAATGACCTTTAAAAAAAAAAAAATCATTTTGCCTGTCTGCACTTATCTGTAAAGTGAGAATTGTGATATTTCTCTCCTTTGTGAAGCTCTATGTAAGACCAAGGAAATGTTATAAATTATTATTTAAGTAAGCTCTGCTACTCTAACAGCACAGATATCAAGTAAGGCCAGGAGACCAGGCTTTTTTCCATTAAAAGCACAATTAAATACAACCTTATCAACTAAGTCAAGTATCCTGATTCTGGACCATCTCTTCTGCATTCTTTCTGACTGGTCTTTCTTTTTTTTTTTTTTTTTCCCCCTCCCCTGTGTCACACCCTTCCGCCCCCCGCCCCGATCTCTTGGAAGAAAAAAAGCCAAAACCAAAACCCACTAACTTGTGGAGTGTTGCCACCCTGATTTTCATTTATAGCCATGGAAAATGGGGACTAACATTTACTGTTTATTTACTAGCTATTCTATCCCATTTATTTATTAGGTTTTCTTGTGTAGTGACAAGGATTTGGTATGTTTAGAATGGTTTGCAATCAGTGAATAGATCACAGGTAGAAGAAAGCAGTTTTAGATGGGGAACTTGCGAGTGATGTATTTATCTCTCTTGTTGTATGAATTCCAGATTCTCTGTAGTGGAAGCTGTGACCTACTTACCACAAATGAGATAGCTTAATGGCTGCTGATTGGTTGTCAGAGTGTTTTCTTTAAATATACATATCAATCATCAGCTGCTTTGTAATAATAAATGTCTCCTGTGTTGTCCCATTTGTCTGTTTATACCACAAAGTGATGTGTCATACTATAAAATGCAAATGTGTTCATTGAGATAAGTTTTTTTTTTTATCTTGATGTTGAGTAGTTGTAGCTACATTACATGACATACGAGGTGTCAACTAATTAGGTATTAACATATCTCTTATGTAATTGAATTTCACAAGTGGTTTCTTTGAAGTGAATAGTCCTCTAAAGTGCTAGGCAAGAGCTACCAAAAAATGCCAATGCGCAAGCAATCGTGGAGATAATTCTGTGGAAGAGAATTGTATTCAGAGGCAGGATAAGATGACCAAGGCAGTGCACAGGTAACATGAGGAATAGCTAATATCTTGTTATATTTTTGGTCATCTTATTCTGTTTCTGGTTATGTGCCTTGTTCATCAAATGTAATGGCAGTTTTACTTTAGTAGAAAGGGAAGCTATTTCTAATGCTGTTAAACTGTAAGTGACCATAATCTGAAACTTCTGGGTTTTTTTCCCCACCAAATCATAATGAAACAGATGACTATTTATTTCTAAAATTAAGAATTGTTGTTGTATATTGCATATTTACAACTGGAGTTAAGAACATCTACCTGATAGTTGCATAAACGACTTTATTTTGGTTGTGCACTATTAGAGAAAATGAGAAAAAAGAATCAAATTATGAAGCAATTATATTTGAAACAAATCCTTTAAAGGTGTTATTCTTTTTTTTCAAAAGGAGTAAAATTAGTCTGCTTTGAATTCAGCAGGAGCAAAGCACGGTCAGTAAGACAGCTTGATAGCATGACGTTAGGTAGCTGATGTCCATGAATACTAGATAGATCATCTGGAATTTTACAATTACGTTTTATTTTTAAGAAGTATCAAGCCCTTGGCTAGATTTCCAAAAGTGCTTTCACTAATAGAATGTGTTTTTTCAGTTTAAAACCCTTCTGGCCTTCTTCAGGAACCTCACTAAAATGAAGGGACCTGGACCCATCCCCCTCACAGCTCTGACTTGGGCTCTCGTCATGATCAATCAGTCTTTATACACCACACTTCAAAATCTGCAGTCAGGATATTCCTGCTGTTTTGTGAAGGCACTAATTGCCTCTCCAAACTGCAAATTTATGGACAGGGAAAGAATAGTATTCTTGTGCGGACTGCGTTCTTGCATGGCCACTAATCATTTGTATTTTCTCTTAACCGTGCAGATGTGTTTGCTGGGGTAAAGATGGAAGCAATAAGGACTGTTTTTCCCCTGTTACAAATACACTCCTCTACACCTATGTGGGCTGAGCCCAACTGGCTAATCACTTCGAGGAATGTTTGCATTTTCAGTGTGAATTAATTCCCAAATTCATTGCACTGAAAAGTCCTCTGTTTGAAAGCTAGCAAATACCAATTATGAAGATATGCCTCCCCAGCCAATTAAAATGTGCAGGTGCAATAACTTTGCTATCAACAGCTTTGGTGTTTATCTAGAAAGTTTTATATCAAGAAATATTTTGAAATAGCATTGGGAAACGAGCCCATTAGAAAAATGTTCTTACTACTTGACACTGAAAATGTAACTTAGGAGTACTGGATTCAGTACTGACTGGCTGTGTTGATATGAATTAACCCACACTATTTCAGTGACCAGGGAAAGAGTTGCTCTGGATGAAGAGGAAATAGGAGGAAAAAAACATATTAACCTCTGTTTAATTAACTGTAAGGACTCAGATTACAAAAGAGGACTATCCTCGCAGATAATTAGATTTATGTAGTTACTGTGTAGGGAGCAATTTTGCCTCTGTAGCCTGGCTATCCTTCGCACAGAGCAATAGTTCTTTACCCTGAAGCCAGTGGGAATACAATGAAGCACTGTAATGACAGTGACAATAAAGCAGGCAGTTTTATTTAGAAAATGGAACATAATAAACTGTGCAAAGTATTTGGAGTGAAATACATAGTGCTCCCTAGATTCTGATAAACCTTTTCCTAGGAACACACAGGGATTGCCTATTAAAAAGAGTAAGGCTAAACCCAGAGTAAAAAGGGCTCCAGGAATCTGTATTGGCTAAGCTGACAGTATGTGTTATTACTGATAATAACTATTTAGGGTTAGGTTTCAGTTTGCTGCAGTTATGCTATGCAGCACTCGACAAGTGCTGCACAGTTTTGCCTGTTTCCAGCAGGAACTCCGAGAGCTTTGCCATCTCTTCTCCTTACTTTGCTCATTACTTTCCCTTATTCCGGTTTCGGTAAGACATTTAAAGGCTTGTCTTACAGTTGCAGTTTCTCCAAAGTAAGCCATGATTCATCCTTTTACAAAGCTGTGAAATAAGATATGCTATCCTAAAAGAAGGTCTTGGATGACTCTTCAAACAATGGGAAACACAAAAGCATGATCTCTTGGAAGTAGTTATAGCTGATCTTTTTCTGTGTGGGGATTTTTTTTTTGTGGGGTGGGGTGGTGGGGTTGGTTTGTTTTTTCCCTGCCAAAACTCCTTGTTAACCATTCATACAAAAAAAAAATCCTTAAGTCAAGTGAGTGACAGAGGTCTGGCTAGGTCAAGTTTGACGCAAGTGTATTGGGAACAGTTTGGTGGGGTGAGGGGTATCTGAAGGACCTCTACTTCCTGCTAACCGTCTTGAAGATTCCACCAAGTCTGTTGTAGTCTGGTTCAGTGTTTTCCCACAGATTGTGCTTTCCCTTTTTCCGAGATCTCACTCTTAAAACTTTGCACTCAGAAATTTTGGCTTATGTGACATCTAGCTGGAGTCATGCCCTACTTCTTGACAGTGGTGTGACTGTTTCTTCTGAGACAGATGTATTTATTTTCATCTTTCCACTGTTTCTCCCAACAGTAACTTCATAGTCAGGTGAATAGCTGGCATTTTGCTATTGTCACCAACCACCTTCATATTTCTAAACAAAGGCAGCTCGTAGGGAAGAAAATAATCCACATTCCCTCTTGCTGAAGTACTCACTGTGCAGGTGTAGGACTTGCATGACAAAACTTTGTCCTGAATGACCTTGGAATATGTATGCCAGTATCTTATGGGCTGTAATTCTGTGTGGGTGTTTTCTGGTGACCTCAGACAAGCCAGACTAGGAGCTGACTGCAGAATACACCTCTGAATGTGGTAACAGCATCTTACAAACTCATATAAGAACCAAAACCACACATATGAGTCAACTGTAGGAAGATTGTCGTGTAGCTACCTAAGTACTAAAAAAAGATACACAGAAGCTAGCTTCTCTTTCTTTTTCTAGGCACTTCTACTTGGTTAGGTTAAGCTTACAACTCTGGGCTACTCTGCCTTCTGTGTGCAAGGGGGAAGATGTTCAGTCTAGTAAAATTTTACTGCCCATCTCCTACTTGCTAGTTGTAGACCTACACAGCTGCATAAGGCAGCTGCTCCACATGAAGGTGTGGGACTTCCCTCACTGGAGTGGAGAAGGTGGCTTGACTTGCTCTAGTTAGCCTAATTTACACATTAGTGCTTGCTTAAAATATGCCAGGAGCACAAGCTAGCCCTTTTCCTTATTTGCATCTGGGTGTCTTTACAGAACTGAAGCCTTGAATGAAAGGCAGCTCTCATAAAATTTTCTTCCAAGGAAAAAAGAATGAATACTGTAATAAACACTATATGCATAGATGAAAGATAAGGAGGGGAAAAAAACCCCTAACCCAAATCCACCTCCTATCTTTTAGCTTAGTTGGCACTTGGTGAGTATAGGACTAGCTACAGCATCATAATGAATGATTCAATGTGATTAATTGTAGTGGTATTTGTAATACCTCCAGCTGCTTCCACGGAGCTGCTGCGAAAGAAATCTTTCAGTCGACAGCGAAGTGATTGGTTAATGACAGAATAATTGACAACTCAGGCAAAACATCTGGGAATGAAATATATTTTGTCAAAGAGCTAAACCCCTTGTGTTGAGAAAATGCATTTTTTTCCCTCTGATCCATTCTGTCAACAAAATACTTTTCATCAGAAACATCAAAGCTGTTTCATCTGCAAATTTCATTTTTTGAATCCCTTAATCTATTCTGTTGACAAAAATTTCTGTCAACTGCCTCAAACCATTGTATTAACAAATTTCTTTTTGTCAATCATGATTTATTCTTTCGGCAAATGCATTCTGTGATACTCTGCTTCATTCTGTGGAAAGAATACATAAGTCAGTCTCCGTCTTAATATTTTAGGAAGTGAAAGTTGAAAGTAAAAGGAGTGTCAGAGCTGCTAATCTGCTGAATCTATCCACCATCTTTGCTTATTTTAAATATATCCAGTTGAATTAAAGTTTCTGCGGAATAATGCAGAAGTTGATGTAGGGAAGTTGTAGGTGCAATAAAGTCACATTTATCACTTAATGTTTTCTTTGCAGTATCTGTGTGCTAATCGTAGCTTTCAGGCTCACAATAAAAAGATGACCTCTGACGAGCTGTATTTTAACTGGTTTCTAGATGTTGATGTACTGGAGGCTTATTGTAATCTCACTGCTTATAATGAACTACTAAAATAGAACAAAATATTGCCGCTACCCCTAATGTATTCCATGCTAATTTAGCATTAATCAATTCGGTATAAAAATTAATTACTAGCAAGTTTATTCCTTAAACAAAGAATATATCTGTTTAAAAGCAGAATCACATGATAATACGAAAAGGATAACTAAAAGCTTTGAGTGTAAAATGCCAGTAATCTACCTAAAAAAATCTTATTAGTCTTATAACTATGCCTTGTACAAATGGAAGAGTCACTAGAGTTTATGATCCATGTATAAGACAAGATAATGGATGGACAGTGATTTCTTTCCTGTGCATCATTGATCTGTATTGGATATATGTTTGCCTTGTCTGATTTTGATCATTCTGAGCTATTTATTTCTCAGGCATTTCCTTAATTTCCAGTTCAGATACAATTGTATATATTAATATATACAAATATAATTCTCAATAAAATAGGAATAATCATGTGTTGAAGTAGTCTTACAAATTTTTGCTGTAATGGTTAACTTTCCTGAGCTATGGGAAGAATTAAGCAGTAACCTTGAGTCCTTGGCAGTGCATCATAATGGGTTTGAGTTGTAGTTTCAACTCAGCCTCTGCTGGCTAGAAAACAACAGTATGCTATTTCCTCACACCTGCCCAATTGCTTTCATCAGAAATTCTGGATTGTGCCACTGGCCAAGAATTGGTGAGCACTTGGCATAGGTGGCCAAAAAAGTGTCCTGTGAGTAGTGAATATGTGACTAAGGATATAATTTTTTCACTGCCAATGGTCAGAACAGTGGAAATTAAAACTTGTAAGAGAAAGAAATCACTGCAAGAAACACCAGAGCGCTACCAGCCCTTTCTGATTATGTTTGAATTTCCCCTCTTAAGTGTAAGGAGAAGTCCCATAGCTCTGACTTCTCCAGCACATTGTGCTCAATCTGTGAGTCCCCTGCCCAAAGAAGTGACAAACGCAGAACTACAAAAAAAAATGGCAACAAAAGGTTAGTACAAATATTAAGATAGAATAAAGTTATTCTAGGCTGGGATAAACTGCTACACTTGCGTCCAGGTGCTACTTGAACAAACAGTTCAGGAAGTCTGTAAAGTAATTTGCTGCTGACTGCCCACAATGCCTTTACCTGTGCCTTTTGAAATTTTCAACGCAAGGCCACTGAGATACTATTGCTTAGCTGTGGGTTTTGGTGGGACTTAGATTGATCATCTTCTCTCCCAATCCTATGTTTAAAAACCATGCACCAAAACCAAGCTGCCTTTTGGATAAACACCGGGTAATTTCTGACTTCCTGCAACATTTCAGGGGTCCTGCAGCAGAGTATTCTGGGGTGGTTCTTGAAAGATGAACGCAGACTGTGGTTTCAAACAAGGACTTGCCACAATATCTGAGGTAGACTTTTCCTCCTGAGGTTGATCACTGGGGGATGCATAGGCCAGCTGACTGGTCTGAAATCAAGCATGTCCCCAAACCAGGCATTACATTGGTATTTTTTATTTAATTTTCACAAATGTAAATTGAAAAATCTTTAAAAATGGGTC
The DNA here is from genome assembly GCA_034782735.1 of Sagittarius serpentarius. Classification (NCBI taxonomy): domain Eukaryota; kingdom Metazoa; phylum Chordata; class Aves; order Accipitriformes; family Sagittariidae; genus Sagittarius; species Sagittarius serpentarius. The sequence goes on from JAVKLA010000088.1 coordinate 26,686,912, forward strand.
AAGCCCCATTTTCTTTGAAATTAAGTATTACTGTGGGGGGTACTCTTTCCAGTCTCAATTCAGGCCATTCTTTTGTCAAGGACTAGTCTGTGTTCAGTATTATTTCTGCTGACTCAAATATTTTTCACCATTGTGCAGTTTGGGAGGGATTTTAAGTCTTGCTATAGGTTAATTTTTTTTCTTGCTGTGTGATTCCTGCATTCTGAGTCTTCTTTTCATGGATTTAATTTCACACTTTAATGTCAATTTCATCTCTGGAGTTTTTGCCCTTTATCTACAGAGGGGCTACAAAGCAGTCGCTTTGTATAAAGGCTGCAGTATGCAATTGAGTTGACAGGTCATCATTTATTAGCATCTTTCATTAGAATGTTAGGAATTTGGCATGTCGTTCTATTGGAAATAATGTATGATTGATTGATTGACACTGGTCAAAAGTTGTTTCTTCATCCGCTGTTGCACCAAATACTGAGAACTGAGTTGCACGTAATATCAATTATTCCTAGAAAAATATGGAATAGACAATCAAGGGAGTATTTTGCTCAACACTATTTCTGCTACTTTAAGGAGGGGATCCTAAATTCTTGAAGAATAAAACTTGTTAAGGTCAAATTTTACTTCAAAAGTGTTAGTCCTTGTCATAATATAAAAGCTAAAAATAAAGACAACAGTTATTTCTCTCCTGTTTAACAAGTCAGAGAAATGCAATACAGCAGTGTAATAAAAAAATCATTATTGTTTGGATATTAATAAATATAATGTAAAAGGTAAAGGAAATACTCTTATACAGTCAGTTATCTCTTTAGGACTAACTGAAACAGAAAGTGGTTCTACTTTACACTTTGATCCTGAGGAAAACTGTACATATGACAATTATAACTTCAGGACAAATACTGGTTTTGAGCAATATGTAAACAATGTATGCATGCTTACTTATTTAGCACTAAAGGAGTTTTCTTCTCTTTTCCTAACCTAGAAAACCTGTATTGATCACAGCTGCCCTAATGACAGAAGAAGCTGCTAAGAAGAACTATTGGTCAGTAGGGGAAAAGTGTGGTTCCCTGAGTAGAAAACCCAGTTCTGGAAAAACACATTTTACTCCAGGGAGTGCAGTTGTCTTCAGTGGAGGCATACGTTGTTGGAGTTGTTCTAGACAAGATCAATACCAGGTTTGTGTGCATAAAGGGAAGGGAAGTGGGAGGGATTAGGGTTATTCAGTTGGCTGTACAGGCGCCTGCCTAACTTTGAGCAAGCACGTAACCTCAGAAGTCAAGAGACTACAGAGGAGCATTTACTTTTTCCCTGATGGAGGCCAAGTTAATAAAGAGGAATGAAAAGAATATATCTCTTCTATGGATTTTTCCAGTGGTTGTTCAGTTGAGGCTAGGTATACTGGGAGCTGATTACAATTTAATGTGTTCCTACAAAGAAAGGACAATGCTGTGTAGAAGAGATTTTTTTTTTAATAGAAAGTAAAAGAGCAAAATTTGACATTTTACTGCTTTTTCCAAAGGTCAACAATATTTTACTGTTTTGCTTAACGAAGGCAATAATCACCCATGTTCTCTACAGCCTTTAAAGTCTCTTCCCCCCACCCCCCTTTTCTTTTTCCCATTGACATGACATGAGAGAGGCAAATGTGAAGAGGGTGCACAATAAGTATATTGCTGAAGGAGAAAGGCCGTGCTGTAGCACATCTTATTACTTTACTGAGGTCCAAGCCTCTCACTGAGGTTGGTGGGATTCATTGATTACCTCTATGGCGAAAAAAAAGTGACCTGGAACTAGAATATGCTCCAGGAGCAGTTTTCAGTGAGTCTTTTGGAGACATGTAAGTCTCCTCCTTGGAGATGTAATTTGTAGATTATTTTTATTAATAGTGGATTACCGGCCTCTCCTCATACTACAAAACAGTGGTGTTTGGGGATGGAACTGGTATTCCTCCATTTCACTTTACCTGGGTAGAAAGAGTGAGATAAATATTGCAATTTCTTAATAATATAAAAAAAAGCGTGCTGTAGTAAGGATGTGGTACAGAGCTCAAAATAGCCAAGCAAATAGCGATACGTTCCTGGATGCAGCTATATCAGCTGAGCTGCAATTATAAAACCTTACTCGTTGAGACAAGATGCATTTTCCGTGGAACACACAGTTTCATCATGGCACAATAAAGGCAACACAGTGGAGAGGACTGGGCACTGGAGACCTGAATTCTGCTTCCAACTTTGCTGTTTTCCTTGGAAAATTAACTCCTTTTATTTTGTTTCCTTGTCTGTAATATAAAGATACTTGCCCTCCCTTGTGAAGCACTGGAACACCTGTAGTATCATGGACTAAATACATTGTTACAGAAACCACTACTCGCAAGAGTTAAATCACAATGGAAAGCTTGTTTAGAGTTGATATTTCTTTTAGTTTCTTCTGTAGACAGGGTGAACTATGTTCTGTATCCCCAATATGTTAATTTCCTTTGTCCTTCTGATTCAGTTTGGTCATACTACAGCTGCAGAAGAAGGGTCTGCATTATTTGCTCACTCTGTATGTTGTAAATTATATGTTTGTTTCTGAAGCTTTTAGCTTTTTTGGGCAGCACTAACAGTAGGATGAAGGAGAACAAGAATATACATTGGTAACATTTGCCATTGGTCCCCATAATGACCTTGACTTCACTTAAGCACTTAAAAATCCTCTGAGAGAATAACTCTGTCTACAACAATTCTCATGATTCCCTAAAACCAGCCTGCCATTTAGCCAGATAGAAAATACAGCCTGCAATACATGTGAATAAATACGTCATTTTGTCCTTTGTGATGAATTAATGGTGTCAAGTGCTGATGAGAACATAGTTTTGATAGTAGCTGATGATATAGGATGAGTGGGTGGTGAGTTAAAGCGTTTTTAAATCCATCTGTTCCAGAACTCACTCAACTGGACCTGACTCCCCTCCCACCTTGTGTCATCTGATGTAAAATCAGGAACATCTCTACTGAAGACAAGTCAGTTATGCTGTGTAGAAGACGTGAAGGTAGGAAAAAATGGTTGGTTTCTACTCTAGTCTTCTTTGATTAAAGCAAGCTATGTTGCAGAAGACAATGGAGTTATATCTGTATAAAATCTGTCTGATCAGAAGCAATTATATGTTGAACATTACTATAAAATTATGGTTTTTTTTTAACTTAGGGTATTTTATATACTTTCCTGAAACCCCTGATTTTCCTCTTTCTTGATAATATTGTGTTCTAATGTGGGTAAAAGCAGGAGTTACTTCTGTTCTTGAATTCTGTTGATTTGTTTGTCAGCAATCCAGCAATAAGTTGCATTTTCGACAGGTGTACTCTATTGGATGTCTCTAAACAATTTGAACATGGCTAGTTGACTTAATTATTTATTTCTTTGTTATAGCAAATATTAAACTCTGCAAACAGCTAGCTAAGCACTGAGTGCTGCCAGAATTTCATTGTTGAATGCACCATTTTCTCATCTTTTATGCACATTTATATAGTCTATTTGGTTCCTGTGGAGCTGATCTGGGGAACTCAGTCTGTTTCCTTTCACTGTGATGTTGGAATAAGACAATGTTAGTGGAAATGAGCTGATTATTTGGCAAGAACTCTGTATCTGTCCATATTCATTAGTCTGTCCTAACTTGTATTCGCCCCTTGCCTTTTGCACCATAACTTTTATTCTTGCTTTGGTGTTTAAATCTCCTTGATCGATAGCATGTTACAGTATAGCTTTCTGCTTGTTGTGGTGGTTACCTGTACTCAGTCTGTCTCTTGAACACACAGCATATGTGCACACATACTCCTAAGAAGAAATTGTTCATCCTTCTCCATAGCACACATGTTGCTTAATTTTATATAGCAGAGATGGCATTCTAGGGATTCTCAGTTAAGTTTTGGATGAAAAATGATAGTTGTGCCATTGGAGCCAATTGCATAAGTAAGGACAGTGTTAGGACTTAAACCATCTCAAAATGTGTAGATATCTAACCAAGCAAAGCAGGACCTGGTGGTTGAAAACAATGTGAAATGTGCTGTAAACTGGTTTATTTCAATAGCACTTATGTTTATATTTGTAGTCACACCGGGTGCTCTACTAGTGGGATGAGAAACTTCTGTCTGCATTCCAGGCAACCATAGAGTGTTTGTATGAAAAATAAGAATACAACTGAACAAATCGTATATTGCATAGTATAAGGCTGAAATACTGTGTTTTCTGGTACTTTATTTGCCTATGTATGCAACATATAAACCTTGGTGTTTCAACATTGCTCATTTCCAGCTCAATTAAGACTGTCTTCCTGAGAATGAATAATGGTTTAGCAAGAGCTCTCCATCTACAGTGGACTTCATGACTAAAGCAAGGAACAGTTCTCTTTCAAATCACAGATGCATTAGAAATTTGCTTTACAGTGTAAGAACTATGAAAGACATAAATTCAGTTCTCTGTCTTGCTGATGCTGCCAGGCTGTCCCAGATTGCTCAAGGCATAAAATGAGTAAAAGGCATTTTGGGGGTTATGAAGCTGTATTAGTCATTGCATCACAGGAACCTCTTCATTGTGTGCAATACAAGGCTTAAGTGCAGGTTCTTTTGATTTGCTAAATACCTTTTGCCTTTGTCCTTTTACACCTTTCCAAATTCCGCTGCTTTGCTTCCTTTCTCTCCAGCTGTTTTTTTTTGTTTTGTTTTGTTTTGTTTTTTCCACTAGCTTTGTATTGCACGTGCTTGGAGCAGATTTGAGCATTCCAGTAAGGCTGATTGTTTCACTTCTGCGAACTTATTTCTATTCTATTATATTAGTATCCTGGTTTTGCTGAGCAAAGCAGCACAGCAGGTTCAGCAGCTGCCAGTGGTAGCGAACATGCCAGACCAAACCAAGAGCAGCTGTTTCTCTTTTTGCTAGGTTTGACATGGGTTCAGTGTCAGTTTTTTATGTCTTTCCTGATATTTTTCTTTCCTAACCAAGAAAATCGTTAAGAGATAATAAATAAATGAGACCTTAAAGTGACACCAGTCAATGGACAATCAGGTTTTCTCTGACCTGTAGAGAGGATGAAGCCAATTACATCGAGTCGGGCCAAGTTCCCTACTGAAGTACATGATGAAACATTTTGTTCAGCTGATGTAATACTGTACCTAAACTAAACTAAGGAGGCAACCAGATTTAAACTACCATGGGTAAAGCATGCATCTTCCCCCTTTATTGCCCTTATCACTTTGGAGGTTGTCAAATCCTGTGTTTCTGCATATCAACAACTACAAGTGCATGAGCTCCTGTCTGATTTAGGCCTTTGTGTAATATATATGCTCAAAGCAGAGAGGAAAGTTACATCAAACTTTCCAGGTTTTCCGACTTTCAGCATTAGGCTCTCCCTTGGTATGTTTAAAGAGAGACTGATGACCTTTCCACTCACTGGAGTATTTGAATTGGTTTAAATGAGATCCATAATTATTTTAAGTGTCTGATTTTACTATTCAGTGTCTTAAGATGCCTGTCATAAAATCTGCTATAAAAATACATATTGACTTTCAACAAATACTGACTTTTCTGTGCTAACTCATCAACCATTTAAGTGTCTCCTAATATTGGGCAGGGAACGTGTCTGTTGACGTAGAGGCTTAATATGTAGGGAGTTGAAGTCAGAGAGAGTCTTTCCATTGACTTTGAGAAGAACTAGATCAGGATCCCAAGAATTTAGGGGTGGTGGGTGTCCTGCAGAATGGAATCAGAAAATGAGATGCATGTTGCTCCCTTTAAGTTAATGCAAAATCTAGTTGTCTTTTATTTTTTGATGAATATGGGCTAGTGCTGCTGAACGGTTGCTTCCTTATGTTCCACTGTCTGCCTGTGCAGTAGTAACTGATACGTGAAGCAATATGACAGAGATACCAAGACAATGTAAGGCTTGGCTGGCACCTACAGGGGTGGGCCCATCTCTTCTCGTGAACCTTGAAAGGGTCTGTTTGGTTTCCATGACTCTGTGGGCTAAGTGGGGATGGATTTACTTTTCTTTCTCTGGAGTTAGCAAGACTTGCTCTCTGGGTGGAGAAGGTGACTTTGTACATGAGCTTTCTTTGACTTCATCCTTGCAACAAGTCTCCTATTTTGAATGCTTTTTAAATTGCTATCTGTTTTTTGTTTGTTTATTTTAAACCTCTCACTTTTCCCCCCTACCTTCCTTTCTGGGTAAGTGCTTAAATGGAGAGTTTGTGTGCTGCAGTCTCCTCTCTTCATGTCTAATACCTAATTGCCACTAGCGAGAAAAAGACAACAATGTGTGAGAGAGGGGAATTCTATAGAAATACCGTAGAGCTGCTGTTAAGTACAGGCTGGTAAAGCCTTGGTGTCAGAAATAATTTTTTCAAAAATTGACTCTGGTGTACTTTCCACAGAGCTAGCTGCTACTGTCTAGCAAATCCACCACAGTCAGGTGCATTTCCTATGTCCAGTGGTACTGCATTCTTGTTCAGTGGGGTTTTTAGAATATTTTTGCATTGTACTCGTATAATAATATTGGCATTACTAATTAGCTGTGTTATTACAGTATATCTCCCTTGTTGACGCTTATTTTTAAGCTTTACTTCTAACCCATTACTGGCTAAGTGAGAATGAGGCCCTATTGTATTGAATAGGGATGCTCACAAACAAAGAGTTGGTTTCATTTCTTTACAGAATATTTTTATATTGTACACTTCAACTTTCCTACAACCTTCCTATGCGAACAAGCCATTAGCAAAATCTATCATATTCCAGTTATATTTCCAAAGTGTCATCCATAGGCTATAGCAATAATCCAACTGAAAATACATATTATTTAATGAAAGAATAGTATTTTACAATTACATTTCAGCATTTCATTGGCATTTGTCTGTCTTTACCATGTTAAGATGAAGCTGAATCTGGAGCTGAAAACAAAATAAAGCTTTGCTCAGCTGAGGTTTCCCAGAGGTGACATGACTTGGAGATTAGGTTGAGACAGTCACATTTTGCTTGATGAAAGTATTCTGCATTACACAGGGATGTTTGTCTGCAGGGATATGGGTTACACTAAATTACTATTGCTGTTCATGAACAAAAGAATTTTTTTTGCATCATCATCCTTTCCATCTCCCAGAGTCTTGCACTTTAGCACTAAAATAGTTAATGCTGAATTTCTTAGTATCTGTGAGGGGGCTGAGGGGAGACCTTACCGCTCTCTACAACTACCTGAAAGAAGGTTGTAGAGAGGTGGGGGTCGGTCTCTTCTCCCAAGTAACAAGTGATAGGACAAGAGGAAATGGCCTCAAGTTGATCCAGGGGAGATTTAGATTGGATATTAGGCAGAATTTCTTTACTGAAAGGGTCATTAGGCATTGGAAGGGGTTGCTCAGGACAGTGGTGGAGTCCCCATCCCTGAATGTTTTTAAAAGTTGTGTAGATGTAGCGCTTAGGGACATGGTTTAGTGGGGGACTTGTCAGTGCTAGGTTAACGTTTGGACTAGATGATCTTACAGATATTTTCCAGTGTAGGCAATTTTATGATTTGTAGATGATGGATCATTCCAGTGACATTGAAATAAGTACAGCATTGATATTTTACTGTCTCACTAGCTATGTCCTTCTTGCAGTTTCAAACATGCCTTGACAAGTTTATATTCTGTACTTTCTTGCATCAGTCCCATTGAGGTTCCAGTGTAGCTGGTGAAGTTGCACATGGGTGTTCAGTTTTAGTCCAGTGTTTAAAAAAGAAAAAAAAGACTTCAAAAGCTTTCCAAGAAAAACACTTTTTTCCCTTATCATAACAGATTTCTGCCCTAGTTTTGGCTGGGATAGAGTTAATTGTCTTCCTAGTAGCTGGTACAGTGCTGTGTTTTGGGTTCAGTATGAGAAGAATGTGGATAACACCCTAATGTTTTTGGTTGTTGCTCAGTCGTGTTTAGATTAATTCAAGGACTTTTCAGCTTCTCGTGCTGAGCCAGCAAGGAGGCTGGAGGGGCACAGGAAAGGTGGGAGGGGAGACAGCCGGAACAGCAGACCCAAATTTGCCAGCGGGGTATTCCGTACCATGGGACATCATGCCCAGTTTGGTGGGGGGAGGAGGAGCGCGGTTTGGGCGTCAGTCAGCAGGTGGTGAGCAATTGCACTGTGCATCACTTGTCTTGTGTATTCCAATCTTTTTATTATTATTGTCATTTTCTTGTTGTTATTAGTGTCATTGTTAGTTTCTTACTTTCTGTTCTGTTAAACTCTTCTTATCTCAACCCACGAGCTTTACTTTATTTTCTGATTCTCTCCCCCGTCCCACTGGGTGCGGGGGAGTGAGCGAGTGGCTGTGTGGGGCTGAGTGGCTGGCTGGGGTTAAACCACGACAGTTTCTTAAACCAGTTATCTTCTAGGGCTATGTGGCTGTTCACTTATACTTCTACTTTTAAAATTAAATCTAAACAAAATTATTGGTGGTTCACATTATTTAGATGTGTAATTAAGGAATCTGCTGTCAATACAAGACAATAGAATAAAGCAAACTTCCATGATAAATGGAAGCCACTACTATAAGTGGGCATACTGTAGATGATGATGATAATGCATATAGCAAGAATGAAAAATATAAGCAATAAATAAATACATTTAACATTAGGATTTTAGAAGAAATCCACCATTGGTCAATGAAATTTAAAACCCAAACAAACTAAACAACAAAACTCAGACCTATAAATTTCTGTGTGTCAAAACCAAGGCAAAACTAAACCTGTCTTAAAAAAGTCTGTCTAAGGGATTACGACATCTGCCTGGTATCTTGTCCAGGAAGTAGAATATGTGCTATTGGTGTTAATTAGCTACTCCAGTATTCTAGAAAGTTTTGTTGTTTTGTTTTTTTTTTTTAATTTCCTGATCACATCATGCCCCCAGGTTTTCAATATTCCCTTGCAAACACGTATAACAATATGTGTACAGTATAACTAGGTTTAAAGAAAGTATATTATAATTATGTGAGACTCTGCTGGGAATTAATTTATTTCGACCCTCCTGATTTTTGTGATTTTCTAAATGGTGTTTTAACTCTAAGAAGCTACAAAAAATCGTGTGTGTTTGTATTTTTCTTTTACAACTATATGGAAGTAGTTAACAGAACTTCATTTAAAATATATTTTAATCCTCTTTGTAATCATTTTCCTCTTGCAATTGTACATACAGACATTATATTGATGCAATGGTAAATAGTTATCAACTTTAAAAGAAACCTCAAAAATACTCATTGTTTTCTCATACGTGATTTCACTCTGAGCATACCGGATATTCAAGTATTATTTTCAATGAACTTTTTCCTGGTTTGGCTGGCCAATGAACAGTAAATATTTTTCAGAAGTGTTAATTGTATGTCATTACTTCAGTTTACGGACACTTGATCTGTTCATCTCAGATACAGTCGAACATAAATATTTATGAGACTACATGGAAGTACAGTTTACCATAAATCAGGTAAACCTGTTCCTCCCATTTTCTGCAAGACCTATCATGATTTATTTTTGTTCCCTAGTTCGTTCCAATTTCATATGGATCTTGAGATATATTTAGGTATTTGCTTTCTCCGTTCCTTAGAGGATTCTTGGTGAAGATGCTCATAAAATAAACATAGTATAAGACCCGTTAATGTAAAGGGAAACACTCTTACTCCATCCATTTATTGCAGTAGGATGTGGATCAAGGTGACAAATCTGATTCTGAAGTTTAGGCGCTAAGTGATGGAGGTCAGTGGGATGTTCGGAGCATATAGCATCATGAAACAATATGGGGGGTGGGGGTGTAGAGTAACATCCCCTAGTTCCCTTTTTATACATCAGAGAAAGTGAGACTGTCTCCAAGAAACATGACACACTTGATTGTACCTTGCTCTATTAAATGGCATACATACCCAGTCCTCCTCTCTGCCCCTCATGGAGCTTTCTTGAGACTGCAGTGCCAAGAAAAGCACCTCCTTAGCTTTGCTTTCATATCTCTTTATAGAAATAGCCTCCTATATGATTCCCTGGTCACAGGAGGAGATGGGAATTCTCTACTCCATAGACAATGGTAGTCAAAGGAAACTGAGTGGATACATATGCAAAATATTCCAGTCTGGCAATTTACTATTGTACTACTTATTCATTAAAATGTGGGTTCACGCTTCCCACCCTATCTGCTCCTTGAGAACAATCTCCATTTGGAAAGGCCAGATTCAAGTTCATAAAGTATATTTTTTAAGTTGCCATATTTCAAAATCATTTAGTTGCGTATTTCAGTAAAGTACTGCATTTCTATTGAATTTGATTTGTGAGATCATTTTTTCCTGGCTGTTGCTAGGACAACAAAAGCAGTTTTTATATTCCAGTACATTGAAGCTAGTACACACAGTATCTATTAGCCTTCAGAAATACTGCTAAAATAATATCAAATGTATTGAATATGTTAGATTTTTAAATTACATTTACAGTGGAAAACAATTTTATTTTCAGTGTACTTTAGAATCTGTATGGCTCAGTACTGATTTTTATTTCAACTATCGTGTTCGGTATCTGGTTTGGCCATTATATTGGTATTCCCTCTGGAAATCCAGCTTTTCTGTATAAGAGGAGTCATGCTAAATGGAAATGACTAAGGAGAACAGTTACTATTTTGCTGAATTTAGAAATCCAAAAGATTGTGAAGACTTTCTGCTGTAGCTATTTAAACCTCCTCTGAGATGTGCTTTGAATGAAATGATTCTAGTACTGCAAAAATGGCTGCAAGTGAATCTGCAAAGGACCACAAGCTTCTAGTGACATGCCTTGCAAACACAGTTTTTGCTGATCTCACTAGGAGTTTGAGCTCGCCCAAAATCCAGCTGGATGGGAAGGAATTACAGAGTTTCGTTTGAGGGCTTGAACTGCTTAAGATACAGTAAATAATTAAGAAAGCTCCTTAAAACTTACTGCCCGTATCTATACTCAGGTGCTTTAAAAACTGTTTAAATTCAGGTGCTGCTCATGTTAGGCAGCCTAGCAGTAAGACTGTTTTTGCAGGATTATTGTATCACAACCATAATGTCATCATGGTTGAGTTAATAACTAGACTGAGTGGCAGGTGGTAGTTTTATGTCCCTTAATTGTATCTTATTTCTAGGATTTAAAGGGAATTGTCAGTTACATACTACAGAATGCTAGTCCATGTGACAATAAAATAACTCTATACACCACTTTTACTTTTTTGGATGCTAAATAAACATGCTACTTCTGCATAGTTTGGACATAGAATTCTACTATAACATAGACAAGGTTGTTATCCTACTGCTTTCATACCTGAATACAATATATATAGATCACTGGCTCAGATGCAGAGAAAATTTTAAACACATGCTTAAAACTGTAACATATACTTAGCACTGAAATGAACGTGCACAAAGCATAAAACCAAGCATCTCCTCATTGCTAGAGGCCCAACCAACCCATAAGCTCTCCAGGAGAGTTTCCAGGCCGAAGTTTTCCAGATGAATGGTAGATCATTATCTACTCGTCTTTGAAAAGATACGGGGTTAGAGGAATCAAAAATATGTTCAAATCCTTCCTTGTAGGCATAAAATTTCACACTCTTCCAACCATCAATACAAGATATAGTACATTGCTCCATGTATTAGATGAGCAGTTAATGACAATGTTAATTTTTGATTTGTATATTATTTGATAATGTCACAATGTATGATTGTAATGTCAACATATGTACGTAACGGTTTGTGATGGGAAGTATAGTTTTTATAGAAAGACCATTCGTACTGTAACAAGGATTGTCTCTCATTCCTGTCTCAGTCCGGATGTCTTAATTGCATAGCTATGGCTACTGAGGAGCACCTGGGGAAGGTTCATGCTTGGTAGCTGATACTCAAAAAGTTCACCTAGGGAAGAATTTCCATTAATTTTTATTTTTTTTTTCTTTAGCCATGTTTACATGGTCAGTTCATTGGCCTAAGGGGTATGTTGTTTGGTGGGGTTTTTGTTTGGGGGTTTGTTTGTAGTAGGTTTTTGTTTTAAATCCATGAAGTAGGTACCTGAGAAGTTTTATGGTTTGGGTTTTCTCAGTCAGGTGCTGAGAGATGCTGATTACCCTAAACTTTCACTGAATGCAGTGGGAATTGTCTTAGTGCATATCAGGATCAAGCCATGAAATTATTATGCAAAATAGTTTAATTGAAAGTGTTGTCTTGGTTTCTCAAAGGAACCTAAACAGCTATTAAAATTCAGGGGAATGTGGGCTTCTTTTCACTCTGTTGAAAATCTCAGCCAATATTCTCTAAATAACTTAGAATTTTACTTGTTTCTGACCAAAATAATAATTTTTCCATTTCTTGATGGTTATATAATAGTAATTTCTCTGCTTTTGTTTACTAGTGTGCCCAGGCCAATAATAGATTCTTTGATGCAGCTGTCTTGAATTGCATTTACTATGTTTTTGGCAGTAGCTTCAGCTTTTTGTAGAAACAGTGTAGGGAACCTATTTTAACTGTTTATTCTGGTAATCTACATTTACTTTTGGAGAAGAGACACACCTTTTTGTTTGCACACAGTTTGGCATTCATTTTTCTCCCTAATTTTCCAGTAAACCTGAAGCAGACAAGGAAACATGATTTCATCCAATTGTTTTGCTGGTGGTGTATTGTCACCTACCAGAAGCGCTACTGAGAACATTCTGTTCTGTTATTTAACTAAAAAAAAAAAAAAACAACCAGCAAACAAAAAACCTCTCTGTTTCATAGAAGCTCATAATGACTCATAAGAATCCTTGTGGAAAACTACTAGGTAGATTTTATGAAGATATCTAGTGGGATTTTATTTTTCTGAAGGCTTAAGGTCTTCAGTGTGTGTGTGTGAAATGCGTTTAAAATAGACTCATAACTATGTTTGCTTCTTCGCTGATGAAACCTAGATATTTTTTCATGATAGACTTGCACAGGATGAAATTAGGACTCCGTGTATGAGTAAATGTAACTTTGTAGTACAATGCTGGTTAATTTAAATATAAATCTAAACATTAATTGTTCTGTCTTTTCTATTGAATAAAATTTCTTTCCCTACACAGTATTGCAATTTATTGTTATTTCAATCCTATTGAACCTTTTGAGCTATTCTCAAGTTTTGAAACCCGGTGAAATTCATGAATTCTTTTCTTTTGCATATTATTACTTTGCTTTGTATTACTTGTATGGTTAGTTCATTTTTTCTCTGATGTTCTTGTTAAGGAAAGACATGTAAGTATCATCTCTGTATAAAAGCTGGATTGGCATGAGGGAGAAGAAATTAGATTCTCCCATTGATTTATTTTTCACATATTCTCTCTGGTTTCCATTCTGCTTGCTCTTGAATGCATTTTGCTTCCTGTTCCCTCATTCGAGTTTATCTTTTCTCATGTCTTTCTGCTTTTCTTTAAAAATCTTTGAATTCAAGAACAGCTTCCGAATCTGCAGTTTGAGTGGGTTTTGAAATCACTCATCTCTAGTGCATTGTATGGGAATTCAGGAACACATCCGAACACTGTCAAATGCAGAAGCTGCTTCAGCTACTTCTAAATACAGAAGCCGCTGACAGTGGTTTCTGGAAGCAGCAAGTTAAGCTAAGACACAAACAATGGTCCAGCCACCTCATTTGTTTCAGGCCTACAGTCCAAGTGCCTTGACAGAGTAAAACGTAGTTTTAAATACTTTGGGAGCTATGAGCTCAGGCATTAAAAAAATCTAGCATTGACCTATATTAATGTTACGTGCTGTTTTTATAGAGACCACCGAAAAGGTAGGGATGGTGGTGGTGTTTGATTCAGCACTTTATTGGGCACAAAAGGTGAAGTCTTCAACTAGCATAAAACAGGTTTATTCTTCCAAGATTTAACCAGTCTCAGGAAAAGAATAAAAAATAAGTTAACATTCCTACAGTGGAGGAGGTGGTGTAAATCAGTATGACTCTGCAGCTGGTTCCAAGGAACCAATTTGCATCCTTTTTATGGCAGCAGATCTAAAAACAGGAATGTATTAGAAGCCAGATGACAATCTAACTGGATGTTGAGAAAGGGTAACTTTCTAGCAAAGTCTAACACCTAGCTGTCCACGTATGAGTTTTGCTTTGGTGGTTGTTTTGGGGTTTGTTTGTTGGTTTTTTTTTTTTTTTGGTGGTATTTTTGTGTTTTGTTTTGTTTTTTTTTTTTTCTTCCAGAGAGTCTGACTTGGTCTTTGAGGCTTGGGTAAGGAAAGGAACTGGAAGACAAAATCCACTTTCATAAGATTTTGGTAATGTTTTCAATTTATGTTAGCATTGGGAATTGTCACTACTAGTAAAGGGGGTTATAAAAGGACTGCAGTGAGGCAGGTAGGCCAAAGTTTTTAGTTCCCATCACTGTCTCTGAGGGGGGCACCGTGAGTAGAGCTGGCTGTACTCACTTTCTTTCACCAGGTAACTGGGCAGGTCACAATGTTTGCACCCAGGAAACTTGGCTTTGTTCATAACTGTGCTATTGCATTTCTGTGGGGTCTTTATCAAACTATTTCCTGCTTCATTGTGACCATCTGTAAAACGCAGCTGAAATGCTTTCAGTGGCCAAATACTCTGAAATTTACTGGTGAGAATTCTTTGATATGTAACTGTTATTAAACACAGTATCTACATGAATTCTTTAACTTGGTTCAGTCATCCTAACTCCTGAGTTGATATGGGCTCTTTATCGCCAGGGCATCTGCAAAGTAGCTCATTCCGGGTCAGCCATTTACACACTAAAACTTTGGTCCTAAGATCACAATCAGTCTGGTACTCACAATAGCATGAAAACAAGTGTGCAAGAGCTTGTGAAGAGGTAAGCAGTCACAATGTCGTAAGGCTTGTATCTTGGACAGAAAGGCTGAGACAAAGAAAGAAAACCTTGATAATGCAGTACACTAGAGGGCTTAGGGTCCTTTTGTATAGATCTATGGCTTTAAAGACCTGGATTATATATTGGCTGAAATGTAATTAAAGGTATGTCCTTAGCAACTGTACACTGTAAAATATTATAGTAGCCCTTGGAACAATGGTAGCTATACTTTGATTTTTACAGTTAAAACATCTCTTCTTGCTCTGCATTATGGAGCATGTAAGATTTGTAACAATGGCTGGTGTTATTTGGGCATTTCTTAAGAAATCGTTTGAGCTGGTCTTCCATTGATAGAGTCAAATCTGGCATGAAATTAAATCCAATTCAAGAACCTCATGAATAGCAAGAGAAGGTCTAGCCAGTAAAGTCCTTGCAATTACTTTGTGGTCTTTACAGGATGGGTGTCCTGAAAACCGAAGTGACAAATCTGTCTGTGTTTGAGTGGTCATCTATGCCTCAGTAAGCAGACTTTAAAGACAGGTTCTAAAAGCCAGAGGCACTCAAATATACTCCATTAGAAAACCATTCCATTTCCCTTCATGGTCTGAAGATTTAGTATCTTTAGGGGCTTTTGCTCCCCAGTCAATAGTGGTGTTTGATAAAGGGGAAGGAGAAGAAAAAAAGGACAAAAAAAAAAAAAGGAGGGGGGAACTAGGATTCATAGTACAAAGACTCTGTATGTAATATATTTAACTGTCAAGTACCTTTTCTTGTGCATAATGTGCAAGCTCTCAAATAAGAGAACTGAAGCTGTAAAGAATTCTCGTGGCAGAGCGTTGCAAGAGATGCATCCACGACAGGAGATATTGGCAGGGCCTCCAAACTACATTTTCTTTACATTTGTGTGAGTATTGGATTATTTATATTTAATTTATATGCTGCTTTTTATTTTGTTTCCTGGATTTCTGAAACACAAGAACAGAAGAACGCATTCCAAGACCTCAACAATATGTAACATTTCTTTGGACAGATGGTAGGGTCCCACACAAGTGTGGGGACCACCAGCTTAAATTCAGTAGCCATTGCAAATAGATGCAAGGCAAAAGGAGTGAGGAACCCCACACTGTGTTGTCACAAAATCCCCAAGATGCATCAGTTAGTATAGTGGCCAAATTCAGTCCTTTTCTTCCAGTTTCTTGTATTTATTCCTAAACCGCAGAACATAACACTATGAAAGTCTTCTGACCTTTCATTGGCACTGTGATATTGGAATTTGGTAGATAAAATATCATGTAACAAACAAACTTCATCCTACTATGCCTGTTTTCTCTAAAAGCTGGACTAGGCACATTGCAAGCCATTTTCTGTAGAGAGGGTTTCTTCCTTAATACCCTGTATAACCACATCTCTTTCCATACCTCTGTGTGTGTGTGTGATTGTAAGCTGCTGCTTAAGGCTATCCTCTTTGGTAATGCAGGAATATAAATGCTTCTAGTACTTGAGATAAATGCATCGCTCCACATTTCAATATCTCAAAAAAAGGCTTGTACTCTGTATGTGGACACTAGTTGGTGAACTCTGACTTTTGATCTTGCATTCTGCACTGTGAATAATGCAGACAAAATAGTCTCCAGGTGTTTTGCCTGGCTGTTGCTCAGATTCAGTCTATAGAACTGTGTTTCAGTCTTGATGCAAACTGCATTATAAACACTCTTTGCTTCTGCTGACAGCAGAGAAACCACCCTGGGATAAACACTGGCATTAGCTCAAAATGTCTCTAAAGAATTGCAAGTATTTCATCAAAAGATTTATCTTTTGATTTCTGTAGTTGTTTAAGGCTGTGCAATGACCCATAGGCAGAAGCTATGTGATGGATAGTCCATCAGTATTTCATATCACCCCAGCAGCCGCCCTCTAGACAGAGACACTGGAATTAAAAGGTTAATATTTGTTAAAAGCTGACATTTTTGTATTCTCAAGGTTCCGGTTCCCGAGGGAGAAGAAAAAATTTAATTTACAGGATATATTTTAGAGTTGTGACTTGGAAAGCATATTTTGTTTACTTTGTTTACTTTCTGAAAAATTTCAGTCTAGGAGAGAGTCGGTGTTACTCTAAGCCAGCCAAGTTCCATGGAGGTCAAGGAACTATTTTGACTTTTCAGATGAGAGTCTGTCCCTTACATTCTTACTAAGTTAATGACTAGATTAGATGGGCTGGTAAATAATTGCAAGGGAGATGGAAACACAGTTTACATTTGCATTTCAGTCCATGACTGTATTAATGTGTTAAGCTATTGCTGTTGGCCCTACAGCTACACCTGTATACAATCTTATGTAAGCACCAAGTGAAATTGCCTGAGAGAAACTGAAACCAGAAAGGGGTCCATAACCACGCAATAACTCCAGGTTCTTGTGAAGAACTGAGCCCTCACACTTCCCAACCTGTTAAACAGGGTCCTGCAACACAGAAGAGCAAATTTCCAGCCAGCCTAATTCTATTGAAATCTATGGAATATTACCAGCAGAATAATTTGCTCTATTTTAAAACTATATCCTGTATTCCAGACCCCTTTTTCATTTGATGTGGTAGAAAGGGCAAGATAATTCCTTCAGCTGATTTAAGCGTGAGTCTGCTATTGCTTCTGCTTGTTAATTCCTTGGTAGATTTTGCTGAGCCTGCCACAACTTATTTTTTCACTCCATTGATACTTAATGTTTATAACAACTGCATTTTAAAATGTGGATGTGCATCTTGATCATATTTGTAAATCAAAACCTATTAAAGACAATATCGTTATAGCTGTATTAAGATTAAGAATCACAACCTATGCATGTCAGAAAGGTTTCATTAGTGGTCAGAGGATTGTCAAGTAGTATTTTTCAGTGTTAACCGGTGTGACCTAGCAGGATTACGTTTTCTAGAATTCTTATCATGGACTTTGGATAGAATAGTACCCCATATGAATATGCTTCATTATTATGTCACTGCTTAAGACTGCTGGATATTGTTTAGAATTCCCAAATACACATGTTAAGCTTTCAGTACTGGCAAATCTATTGCAGTATCACACTGACTTATTTTTTCCCATTATATATAAAGCATAAAAATTTAATCACACTTAGCTAATTAAATATTGGTGTTGCAAATAGAGAATTATGGCATTATGTTATTTAAAAATATAAATAATGATAAAGTATGCTTATTTTAATGAAAATATACCTAATAGATGAAAGAAAAGGATGAAAAATACCTATTATAGATGTTGCTAAATTAAACGATTTAGCAATGTGGACTGGGTTTTGCAGTCCTCTTTCAAAATTCCTTTTTTCTTACTCCTTGAGTAACCCTACTGATTTCAATAAAGATGACTTGGTAGTTAAGTATGATAGTGTGAAAGAGGGTACCAGAATCTTTCTCAGTGGGAAGTGATAACTACTCCTGGAAGAAATAATTCTGCGTTTCGTGAGAGTCACTACATATTATTCTTTATTTCTTCCTATTCATACTCTCTCTCTTCCCAATAGAAAGGTCACTGTTTCTTGTTTTGATTTGATTCCAGGGAGGTTGAGAGGATTGGCAGTCACGTTTTATGGCCAGGAAATGCACAACATTTCTAGGATGCCTCTCAAGTGTATCAAAACAAAATACACAACCTCATCTATCACACAAGCTGCAGGTGGCATCATGAAACACCAACATTATCATCACAGTACAACTGATAGCAGCTAAAGCTCACCTTAAAAATCATAACTGCTTTTCATCTCAACTGGGTTGTTGCTCTTAAAATATATTTTTGTCTTAAATTACTTCTTTGTCAGAGGGAAGATAAATGGAGGAAGAAACTTGAAAGAATTTGGCAAAGAATATTGGAACTGAAAAGTTACTGAAGCCTGACTGCTAAGTCTGGTAGTTTTTCAGCATGAGGCTTTCTGGAGGCACAGGAGCTGCAGAGACTACTGCTGGTCTCTCCAAAGGAGCCAGGTCCCCATGAATGTAAAGCTTCGTGTTAACTCTGCACTGCGGAGACTGTCCAAGCTGACAGCCCAGAAGATTCACAGTAGGCTGTTTCAGTCCATGTGGTTTTGGACTTTCTTTGGATGAGCATTTCATTGCTCTATTATACTCAGTAGTGCGAGAGGAGTGAAAAAAACCCAAACAAACCACAAAAACCCAACAAAACCAACCACCTCAAAATATTTCAGGGTTCAGTTCAGCCTTTGTCCTTCTTTCCTAGAAGAGAAATTCACAACCAAAAAATGGCTCTGAGGATGCTTATAAGAATTTTCTTTTCTCATCACTCTAGCCTCAAACTTGCCTCATCCTTCCACAATAAATTTCTGTCTAAAATAAAAACTTCATAAATGGCTTCTAATTTTTCAGCATCTCAATTTCTGTATTCACAATGAAATTCAGGTTTTCACTTTTTCAAGACCATTTCCATACTGTTATCTACTCTGTAGAATAAGAACATCATCTTTCAGCTGAGTTTCAGGAAGCTGAGAGACAAGAAGATCCAACTGTCCATAGCAATTGATCTGTAACCCATGGATCTTACAGTAAAATGCCTGGAAAGGGTTAAGGGCTGCCTGTCACCTGATAATGATTCTAAATGGATGATATGTCCTCCTTTATTTTCTTTGGCTAAGAAAAGCAAGGGAAAAGATGGTGGGATGGGAAAAGATAGGACTTAATGCCCTTTTTGGAGGGAATGGGTTTGTTCCAGTGTTAAGAATTTTCTGTTAAACTAATGATTTATTTGCCAAGGGAAGAGCATGAAGTCGATTGGGGCAGGACCTGGGCTGCTTTATGGGCAGATGGGAGAGCCCCAGCATGCACCTACTCCACCCAGACTTTGCTGGGATGGCTGAAATCTTAGTAGAACCTGTAGGATAGTATATGATAATCCTAGAGTGTGAACGTCATTGGAAATGATACAGCAGTAATAATAATGAGACAGTCCCCAGAAAATATAATTTAAAAATAGTAAGTATTTTGAATTGTAGAAGATTTAAGAGTAAAGAGGTCACAGAGTGGAAGGTTGTCCCTGGGAGAGAAGAGAAAACTGCAGTTTTTACTTCATAATACTCTCTGAATTTAAACTCAGACATAGAGTCCTATTGTGTCCGGTGGGAATAATTTGCTGCTTTGCACTTATCTGATAATTTTTCTTTTAAAGTTTTTTTAAATTCCTTTCAGAGACATTGCAGAACCAAGTCATGTCTCTCTATATCTGTGTGACACTGGTTTGTTTCCTTAATGAATTACACGGGATTTCTAGATGATTCGTTCCTGTACTACCGTTGTCCCTAGGTTTCTTCTTGAAATTTTGCAAGAGAAAGGCACAATCCACAGCTTGATTACAACTGGGGATAGTGCTAGAGACATGTCACATGTATTTTAATTAGTAGCAAACACAAATTAAATTCCAGGATAAAATACTCTCATATCTTAACATAGGTCTTTAGGGGGTCAATAGTTTCATGCTTTGCCAGAGATGAGCGCTGTTAATGTTAACATTGATTAAAGCACTGAAGGTAATACTTTTCAGATGATGGTGTATGTCATAGTCTTTCTTCTGGCAAGATGATGCATTTAGTTACTGGCTGCAGAACATAGTGAGATAATTATTTTACTGGCCATTATGGAGAAAAGCTGATATCTACCATAGGGATATAGATCTGTATACACAGAACACTATATATCTGCTTATTAGTACGGAGAAAGAAACAGGAGTTGTTGTGTGTGCCCATGTATCTGAAGAGAGAGAGAGGTAGATTGATTCTTGCATCCAAAAACATTTAGCTATTGACAGAGGCATGTTGCTTTTTCACCAACTCATGTACGTGAAAGAAGCTAGTGCCTAAGGGTATAAAATGAAAGATCATGAAGGTGAAAATGAAGATGTCTAATTGAGGAGATATGTAACAGACAAAACTGTATCTAGTAAAAGCTGAGAGTAATATTAAGTCTGTTGTTCTTGAGGCATACTCTGACAGCTTATAAAATACAGTGTGATAATTTCCTTTAAACAGTTATGGTGTGTGAATGTTTGTTTTAACTTGTGGCAAGCCTAGATGCGATTTTAAATCTTTGATAAATAATTTTTTTATTAAAACCTGTGTTTGATTCTAGGTTAAACTAAGAGCTATTGATTCCAATACTAGTTTTATCTTGAAATTCATACTTTTTGGAGGCGTCTAATCTGGTTAAGGGACTGTGCACCCAAATGTTTGCTCACTTTTTTCATCTATATCAAATCAAAGATATTGTCTCTCCCCATGTCTTTTATTTGGTTCTCTTATTCTCAAAGTACCTTCTCTGTCAGAGAAAAAGAAACTACAACAAGGTGTATACGATAAAACCTTCTAGGCAAGACAAAAATCTTCTGGTGGTTCCCCCTGTGACATTTTATCCCTTCTACTCTTGGCCCCAGGTTGGTTCCCATTGTGGAGAGGTGCTGCTCTGTATGTACTCCAGCAATCTCTTTCCATCAGTGTAGCACCTGATCTATGAGACGTGGCCATCTGAAAGAGACAGAGGGAGTGGACGTGACCTTATCCTGAAAACAGACCAAAGCCTTGCTTGGGCATTGGAACAAATGGAAGTGCTGCCTGAAGGGCAGTGAACTTTAAAATGCCACATAGATGTGAAGATGGATAGGGGATTGAGTGATAATTCTTCCTAGTAATTCCACGCTGGGTTTTTGTAGAGCAAAGTCCGTGTGTTGAGCACTTATTTAGGGGGGTTGGAGAATTGGCAGATAACTACAGACCTTAAGTGTCAGAGAATCTCCAAAGCAATTAGTGTAAAGCAGATCTGTCTCAATTATCTCCTGAGATCATGTGGTATCACATGGGCATATGGGAGAGAAATAATTTTTTTCCGAGTTCCTATAAAACATAAGTAGTTTTCAATAAAGGACATTCCTTTGACCTAAGAAGGAAAATCTTCTGCAGGTGATGAGAGGTTTATGCTCATAGGTAATGCTTGCAACATGGCAGTTACAGATTCTCAGGAGTTAATTTATCAAAACTAGTGGAAAAGGGGTCACTTCATTAATATTACAATGAAAAATCATTTAGGGGAGGAATTGGTGAAATCTTCAAATCATGTTTTGATATTTTACTTTTAAAAAAAAAATTACACTTTCGAGACTCTGAGGGTGCAGTGAGGGCCAGCTCCTGCCTGGGGACCAGGATTTCTGGGTGACCCTTGGGCCAGCATGACCTGCCCTGCTCCCCCAGCAAAGGAGCAGGGCAGGTTGAGTGTGGGGGGGAGCGGGTAGAGATCAGGTGCTGCCATGGGGACAGGATGAGGCGAGGCCAGGCCAGGATGGCTGCTCATGCGTGAGGGGTCGTGATCAGGCCTGGTGAGGGTAAGTAGGGTCAGACACAGCCCCAGGCGAGGCAGGTCACAGCCAGGTAATACAGAAAATAATGTATTATGTTGTGCTTGAAATGATTTGTAAATGTGTTTAGCTGCTCTAAAGGCTACTCAAGTAATGTCCCAGCAGATCTATATGGTACGCATCTTTCCTTTGCTACAACTTTTTCCTGCTAGTACACTGTGTATTTGATAATGTCTTATTGATAAATATATTTGATCTACTGCTCTTCTATTTTCTTTTTACTACTCAAATTTGCTGGTGGTAGCATCAAGTGAGGAAAAACTGTCTCATTGCTTACTAGCCCTCCCGTGCTCTCACATAAGAGGGGTAAAGGAAGGTTCATTGTAATTCTGCAAGTTTATGGAGTGAGAGGCAACACAGTATATAGATTGCTCACAGTTTCAGATGTACTGTCTCAGTGATCAATACTGAAACATGTTATCTGGAGGCAGAAATTTTCTGTGCATTTAAACCAGACATTCTTGACTAGGCTTACTGATGTCCAGTAAGTCTAGAAAGATATCTACCTTAGAATTGAATGTTTATAACAGTGCAAAGAGAAAAACTGGCAATATTGGGGTAACATCAGTTGTCAGAAACATTTTTCATATGGGGATAAAGCCTCAGAAGGGGTTCAAGTTTCAGGAATGTGCTTAGTTTAATGTCAATATATTCTTGGAGCTCTTTTTTGTTAGTAGCTCTATGGGGGAAAGGGTTTGGAGATAAATTCCCCTTTCTTTAAGCACGATTTGTTGTTAAAAGCTCATTATCAAATATTTTGATCCATTAAGAACTATGCTATTTATCCCACACACATATGCAGAAGACTTTGAAACAACTGTTGTATGGTGGTTGTGAAAACTGTAGCTTCTTGTGAATGGAAAGAAAATTCGTGTTCCAGTGTTTGTCTGCTACCCTGAGTCTACAGTGATTCATCTAGATATTATCAGACCACTAGAGACAGTGCTCTGTTAGAGTCAGTATCTTATCATAGTATTTACAACTGCTCTTTGCTCAAAGATTCTTTGATGGTAGATCATAGCATCCTTCTCAAGTAGAAATAATCACAGGGGATGAGATCCCTTTTGTTTAGCTGTTGTTACCTTCAGTAGCTGTGGTACTGAATGATGGTGTTTAGTAACCAAATGAAGCGTAGGAGCATGTCTCTGTTCTCTTCCCATAGAGCCCTCAATAAACTTTCTGCAAACCATGGCTAGGAGTAAAGACTAAGTTTAATGGTGCAGTTTAATTAACAGAATTAAACTCTCAGAGACAATATAATACTCTTTGTCTTTTAACTTTTTTTTTAAACAAGGAATGATTAATATTTTTTGTCTCTGCCACTTGCTATCCAGATCAAGTCCATTCTGTTTCTGTTTTTTATTCCCCAGCGAGTACAAATACTGATTTACATGCCTCAAACATATCTTAATATATCAGCCTAAGCCTTCATTTTCCTTAAGAACACAGCAATTTATAATTAGGCTTGATTTATGTATGTTAATGTGTCACATGGGTCAGATAATCAAGGGAGCTCCAGTAAAATGAGATACAAAATGGGTAAGCCAAAGAAGTTACCTGTTGGCATTTGTTTTGTGTTGTGCTTCTTTCCCCCACTTAATGTGAAGTTCTTCCATGCTAATTTGCAGAATGATATTAGACTTTTAGTAATTTCTTGCCTAAATCAAGATTCTTGCCTTGACATGTAGATTCCTTCAGGCTATAATAGTTAGTGGGAAATTTCATGCAGGTGTGTGATTATTCAGCTCATCTGAAGTGCTCTATAAAACTCAACGTCTGTTGCGAATTAAAAGTGGGGAATTCATATTTTTTCCAAGCACTATAAGGAAAAGATGCTTCTCGTTATGAAATCATATACAGAAGAATTTATTGGAACTGGCTACTTTTGAGACTCTGGAAGACTGTAGAGAAGTTTTGGAAGTGAATGAAAACTCTGTACTATGCAGACATTAAAGTTATTCACTGAGAGTAACTGTTTTGATAGGGTGAAAATACTTTTGTGTGTTAAGCCATTTAATTTTATTTCTTTCAACTGTCAACTTTGCCTGAATTTGTTTCATAAAAGTGCAGCACTTAGTTACAGATCAATTGGTAAAAGATATTGATGAGAGAGAGTATCAGGAGAATTTTTCATTCCCAAAGGATACGTGCCCCACTTTGGAAATAGCGGAAATACACGTTACAGTGAAAAAGGGTGAAAATCCTAGCAATCTAGGTATCCAGTTAGGGTCACTGCCACCAAACTTGCATATTTGAAGGAATTGTTCTCTAGATAGAGGATTATTATTTTTTAACTTTTTAACTTATTTTTTAAATGAAGAAGCAAGCCTCAAAACTGTAGATGTTTGAAGTGGCATTGGTTAAAGCTGCTGTTGTAGATGAGGGTCAGGAAATAAGATTTACCTGCACTGAATCCAATACAGTTAATGAAGTTAGTGAATGGTGCTTAAGAGCTCTACAAACTCCATGATTAAAGCAAGTCACATGAAAGTGTCTAGCAAAAAGGGAGAAAAAGGCACTGATTTCTGAAAACTTCTCTGTGAAAGGGACTTGAGGATAATTCTGTTTTCTTCTAATAACATATCTTTTGTATGTTTGCTGCTGATGTTTAGAATCTAAACAATGTACATGACCTACCCAAATTGCTGCCTTAATACAGTAGATGGTATATTAGGATTTTGCTGTTTCAGTGTACTCCATCTGAGACCTGATCAGAGTGGCTATTAAAAAATGTTTTTACTAGTGGATCATTTGCAAGAGTAAGATTTCTTATGCAATCTTCATATTATGCTTTCTTTCTCTTTCTCTGTCTTCAGTTTTGTGGTGGGTTGACCCTGGCTGGATGCCAGGTACCCACCAAAGCCGCTCTATCACTCCCCATCCTTGATTGAACAGGAGAGGGAGAATATAATGAAAGACCTGTGGGTCGAGATAAGGACAGGGAGAGATCACCTAACCAATTACTGTCACGGGCAAAACAGACTCAATTTGGGGAAAAATGAACTTAATTTATTACCAGTCAAGCCAGAACAGGTAATGAGAAATAAAACCCAAATCTTAAAACACCTTCCCCCCACCCCCCTTCTTCCCAGGCACAGCTTCACTCCCGAATTCTTTACCAACTCCCCCCGAGCGGCACAGGGGGACGGGGAATG
>JAVKLA010000088.1:26712398-26736864 GCA_034782735.1 Sagittarius serpentarius
TCCTTCTGCACTGACCTGGGGGTCTGCGGAGATGTTTCTCTCACATGTTCTCACTCCTCTCCGGCTGCGGCTTCTGCACCCCAGTACTTTTTTTCTTTTTCAAATATGTTATCCCAGAGGCACTACCGCCGTCGCTGATTGGCTCGGCCTTGGCCAGCGGCGGGTTCGTCTTAAAGCCGGTTGGCATTGGCTGTATCAAACATAGGGGAAGCTTCTAGCAACTTTTAAAGAAGCCGCCCCTGTGGTCCCCCCGCTACCAAAACCTTGCCACATAAACCCATTACAAGTGTACATGTATATTTCCCATAACTATCTTTTCAATTAGGGCCACTTAGATATCCTGAAATTGTCTTTGCTTCTCGTTAAAGCTCTACATTCATCTCTGCCAGAGGCAGATGAGCCAGAGCACAGGCTGTGGGATAGCACAGTTAGCTGAGATTTCTGCTGTTCTGCTTCCTATAGTCAGCATTACTGAGTAGCAGTATATAATACCCCATACATCCTGAGATTTTATGTCTTGTGCCCATCCTTATTACTTGCAACAGGACTTTGGCATCTTTCTACAGTTTTTGTTTCCCTGCCTTCTCAGCTCAACCCTGAAAGTAGTTTGAGTTGGGCTTCCAGGATGCTGTGACTTGATCAGGATTATAGCCCTTGCCAGGGATGGTGGCAATATTCCTCACACAGCAAAGGCATGAAGATTAAATGAAAGCAGCCTAATCCTGAAGGCTACTTAGTTGACAAGTAGTTGAACTACTCGCCTATTAGAGACAAGGCTAACTCATACTTTCATACTTGTTTTTTCTCTTTTCTGTGCATATGTGTTCACAAACTGGGGAAAATCAGAAAATTTGGAGAAAGCTTTAAGGCTGAGTCTATGCTGGTGTTGCACTTAACCAAGGAAAATTAAATCTTTCTCTGTCTATCGTTACGTTGACAATGAGAGTTATTGCCCGTGTTTTCATCATCAATTTCTGATTCCTTTGATTAGTGCAGGCTTCTGTTTCATATTTACCATGGATTTCATATATCACATTTCTAATGTCTCTTGAAAGACTATTAAGTGGTTTAAATATAAACCCTCCAAAATCAGCAGGTTTTGGGCATCTGGTGAAAAACATATTTCCGAGTTTTACTTACTGTTGAATGACTGGTATAGCCATAGAACTGATAAGCACAGTTTTTCAGAACTAACTGTATAACACGTTAGTGTTTGTGAACCTTCTCTGAATGACTGCATTAAGTGCCTTACCTTAAAACTTAGGGGATGACAGCAGTAATTTTAATTCTATGTACTCTATACTCAATTAACAAATTATTATGAAGCTGCAGATGGTGTTTTCACTTATCACTGAGGCACTATTTAAATTTTGGTATTAAATTATTCTTTAGGTAACTTGGTACATATTGTAATTTATACATAACCACTAGGAATCAACATCTCTAAATGATCTTGAATCCATAATCTAACACACATTACAGTAGGTGATTGTCAGTTTTCAGCTGCTGACTTGATTGCATAGTACTTTGACAAGCAGATGTTACTAGGGAGACATTAGCATCTTAGGTTTTTTTATAAACCTTATTTATGGATAAATATTCTTCCCTTCATTTCTGAAATATAATCCTATTGAAGAAAATGTGAAGGTTTTTTTCGTTGTGCTCCCATTATCTGTTTTTGTACAAAAGTGTGTTGTATTTAATATTGCTGTTATGCAAGATTTGAAGCAAATCTCCACATGGTGGTAATACATTCTTCTTTGATCAGATAAATTCTTTTTAGGCTTTATCATAACATTTCCATAGCAAAGTCAGGTTCTTTTGCAAATTAAAATACTATGAAAGGATTTTGACAGTTATAGAAGTGAATGCTATCTACGCTTAGTAACTAGGACACACAAACCTTTTGCTGTCCAGATAATCTTACAGTATCACTTCATTACAAAATGTCACATCAGAAATAGCATTTTCATTTTTTTGCATGCTGCTTATTTCCTTTATAGAGCAAAAATCTTTGCATTTTTCCAGCTTCCTTCATAACGAGAGATTCGGCATAAAGAACACATTGTATTTGTGCTGTGGTCTGATTTTCTTATCAAGCACTTGCTATGTTCCAGATAATTTTAACAAGTGTGCTAGTGTGTAACAGTTGAAGTGTTATGGCTGCACAATTCCGTCAATCCATTTGCTGAGTTCCCAATGATGATAATATGAGATCTATGTGTGGAATGAAAGCCATATTGCAATTTGCACCTGCTGTTAGGGTCTCTGCTAATTCACAGTTTCCTAAGATGAATGAGAAGTGGAAGTGATTTTTTTTTTCATGGCTTTCTCCTTGCTTTGCTACAGAGATGATGTTGGGGCAGTTTTACCATCCTTTTTTAGAATCTTAGTAATTTACATCTTAATTTTATTCTTCAACTTGTATGGCATTTTCACTGAAATTATTAATTCTGTCTAAACTATCTCAAAATATATTTGATACTGCTTGAAATTTAAGTAGGGTAAATATACACTTAGGGCTTGATTTCAAAACATATTTTTCCATAGTAGTTTCATATAGTCTGATCAGATACCAACATTCTATATTGAAGTTAAAAATGGACTCCTGAAATCCATCCTACCCACATACTGTCAAATATCCTCATGTCCAGAGGTCTGCAAAACTCACAGTAGTTGAGTGCAGGTTTTAACTGAGAGGGCTAGAAACTGAGTAAGAGTGTAAATGTGAATTTTGAAATAAATAATATGGGTAACAGCGAAAAGAAAATGCTCCCTAGCCTGGGAAAGAAAAGGGAGATGTATTTTGTCATTTGCTTGCATGGATGAGACTACACCCACGTATGTATCTGAGTGCTGTTTAACCGGCGTTGCTGTAAGCTGTACTACAGACACAGTAGAAGGTCTATTAGGGGACAGTCCTTCATGTGACACTGCAGAGCCATGCTGTGACCTGGGGGCAATGAAGCTGACACTGACCATAGCGAAAAGAATGCAATGGGGCCCTTTTTGTGCTGGTAACTGTCAAACCTTGTCCCTTCTTTACAGCTTTGCCACCTGATATTTGGACCTGACATTTTTGGACCCAATGAGGTGTTCCTGTTTGACAGCTATGCCCACTCTGTGGTTGCCACTGTGGTGTGGAAAGGGCAGAGCTACTCTTTCTTACAAATAGACAATCCTACCTATGCTCACCCTGCCCACTGCTGTGTTCAGCCCCAAGCTGTGAAACATCTCCTACGTCATCCCCATTGCCTCGTACTTCTGGGCGGTGATGCCACAATATGAGGTCTGGGATTTTGACACTAAGATCTGTTCCCATTGATGTGTTTGTGTCTGTCTGCCAGTAGTTTGGTGACATTTCCAGGAGTCTTGTTAGCCTTCAGTGACTGGGGTGGTTGATTTGGGGGTTTTATTTCTTTGGTTTTGGTGTTTGGGTTTTGGTTTGTGTTTTTGTTTTTGGTTTTTTTTGAGACACACTGATCCATAGTCACAGATCATAAACAAAAAGGGTGCAGAAGACCACCTGACTCGTCTGCTCTACCTAATCTCATACACAGTGATTCCAGTGTTCCCTAAATTGTAGGTATGTGCCCTATTTTTCCCCTACCCTCTAAATTTTCAGTATTTTAAAAAGCAAGGTTAGGATATCGATGAGGGCACTGCGTGGCTGGTGTACGTCCATTCAGGGAATGTGACCCCTGCATTACTTTACCTGGGGTCTGTACTTTTTTCAATATGTATTTTTCCTTTGGAAGTCAGATGACAGTTTTTAGTGGGGTGGTGGGTTTTTTTCCTAGTACATATTATTGTTTGTAAGTACAGAGTAGCCATCTTTCCTATGGAGTTAGCACAACCGATTTTAGACCTGAATTTAAATTCAAGGCTCTCGGTACTCTGAGAAGTATACTGTGTCTGACTCCACCGTCTGCCAGAATCCAATAGTAGTTGAAATGACAGTTCTACCTTTAAACATTATCAAACCTGGAATCCAGCGTGGGATTTTTTTTCTTGAGCTTTTTCACTTAATGTCAGAGTCCTCTAACAAAAGCTATGATCTCAAAGCTGTTGTAAAGAATAATGTCAAACCAAAGTAATTATTGTTCAAACATCTTCCATATTCTGTACTGTATGATTTTTTTTCATATTCATATGATGTTTCTGTTTTCATTGGGCCAGGTATAATGAGTTTAATACTTTTTTTATTAAATTCCTTTTCTAATAACTAGAAAGAATGCCATTCTTCTGCTCTCCACAGTAGCTTTAGCATACTACTCACCTTTCCTTAGTTTGCAGAAGAAATGCAGGGTGAATACTTACTGCTCAAATGAACAGGAAATAAAAGGTCCTTTTTTAATTTGATACATGACATGATGTCATAAATAAGGAGAGTGAGTATTAAGAAGTGAGTGGTGTCCTGGGTCATCTTACAGCTGCAGAGTCAACCAGTAAGTTGTCTGTGAGCCTTTATCACAACGGCATACACAGAAGAAAACCTTAGATGTAATGGTCTGTTGTAACTGGAAAAGGGTCTGTGGTAAATACAAACTTTTGGAGGATAGGTACTGCATTTTGGGTTCTAAAACGTGATGGTAAAAGAATTCCTGTCTTGAGCTGTAGTCATTCCTAAACTTGTTTGGGGGAATCTTGCACAGCTGCATAATCACTATACACTGATTATAGTGCTCAGTATAGTGGGTGCAAATGCTGGTATAAAGTGTAATGGCCTTAGAAATATGTCGCATCAGTGAAACTCACTGTGGTTACAAAGCAGTGTAAAATATGTTTTTCCATGGTAGAACATAAGTCCAAAAACTAACAAGATGCATAAATCACTTGTTATGCTTGAGTCCTGGTAATAAACAAGAAAAAAATATTAGGATTAACAACAAGCCATAGATTCATGAGTTCACGAATTAGAAGACATTACCTGCAGAGAAGCTGAGTATTTGTGTAGCTAATGCATTTCATTTGCTTTTTACCAATATATCAAATAATTTCAAGTACCTATTCAAGAAGCCAGCTGGGAAAGATGTTAGCCTAATTACAGGTTCTTTCTTATTTCAGGGGAAACTAGTTTTTTTGTTTTGTTTTGTTTTGTTTTTAAATGTGATCCATATTGGCAGGTGGCTCTGTCTCCATTGGAGACAAACATATTGTTACAACTGAATGAGGTGCAAAAGCCAGTTGATTTGAATATCTAACTGATTTGTAAATTGCTAATCTATTAAAATTTAAAGAAATATGTCAGTTCCTTACAGACCCTGAAGCTAATGCAGGAAATAACTGCTTTAGATATGTATTTTTTTAAAATATTATTGTAAGCACATGCTAGACTGGGCTTCTTTTAACTAAATATTCTGATCTTGCTTTAAAGCAGTCTTGAGGAAAATTTCCCAACTATATAGAGGTTCCTTTTTCAAAGCCATTATTATATTTTTCTGGTCCCTAGAAGCCACCACCTGTACAGCACTGAGGTGTTGTGGGGACACAGGCAGGGAGAGCACCTACAGCTCCACAGTGCTCAGAGAGCTAATGGGCAAATCAGGCAAAGGCAACACTGTATTTTATATATGAAGGAACTGAGACAAAGGGACATTAAGCAATTTACAGTCTATGTCAGAGCCAAAGAAAAAGCTTATACTTCCTCATATTTATCTAATTCAATGTCTAAACATATCTACTAGGTTCAGATCACCGAGTTCTCATTATTCTCCTGTAGTATAAACAGCTCTTTCCTAACTACACATAATGAAGTCTTTTCTCATCCTTCTGTTTTTCAGGGCTGAAGGATTCAAGTCTCAAAGCTTTTTCTCACAATCAAGAGTTTTTTAATCCTTAAATACACCTTGTAGACTTCCTGGCATAATTTCAGTTTTGTTTTGAAAGAGATTTTAGTAGTTGTATTTTAAAAGAAAACATTTAAAGATTTAAACATTTATACTGGAGATGAGAGCAATTATTGTGGTTTTGTGGAGATGGATTTTCTGTTTTGCCAGTGTTTCTTTTTTGAAATAAAATTGTGTCACAACCGTCTCATCCAGAGGAAAAAATACCGTGAAATAGTAATTGCATAGCCCTGGATGGGATCCTGGCTCAGTTAAAGTCAATGGAAAAGCTCTCATCTATGACAGAGACACCTAAATTCTGCCCATAGGTTTCATTGACACTGGAAAATTCATGCTGAAGCACATGAGAGCTCTCCTGTGTGCTGACTGGCTTCCCCAGCAGTAAAGTCAGAATGAGAATGTATGGGCTTCATCTGCTTCCCAAGAGTTGCTTTCCCAGTGACTTGAGTCAGAATCATAAACACATTCTTGATATTTAAGCGAAAATCAGAAGAAAGGGTAGATTTTTTTCAGTTAATTACTCAGGAATTTATGCTATATTCTACCAGCTTTATTTACAGAAGCTTGTGTAGCTTTGGTGGACTAAAACTGCAAAGTTGCCCGTTGTACGTACACACACATTATACATATAAATCCTATGCTCATATTCTCCCAGCTTTATTTACAGAAGTTTATATAGCTCAGGTGGCCTAAGAAACTGCAGTCACCCATTATGCCTATTATGACATTCTTTTGCTATACATATAGATCCTTCAAAGTAACCTTTTTTAATTACCGTTCCTTTTTTTTTTTGCTTTGATTATCTAAATTCTGTTGAAATCAACCCAGATAAATTATTTGTCAGATCTGTTAAGCAAATTTGAGTTACATTATGAATCTTCTAGAAACAGTAATAACCTCATGAATGTCCTATTTAATGCAGTTTTGTGTTCTGTACTACATCTTAAACACTACCTCTCTTATATCCAAAAGATGCCCAATTATGATTAGATAAGGAACATAAAACTGGCTGGAGCACTTCAAATCACTTGTCCACAGCAGGAAAATCCTACTTCCAGCTATGTTTGACTAAGAGTATTAGCTGATAATCTAGTAATAAATGCATGATTTTGGGGGAAAAAAATTATGAACTTTGAGTTAATGGTGCAATTTCAGACTATGGGAAAAGTGTTTTCAGCTTCATTTGGAGTTATAATTGACCCGCTGATGAAGCAGGATCATCAGGCTATGCAAGTTGCTGTGGCTTCATTGACATCAAAAGGCAAATTTAGATGGAATACGAATCCAGGTTGTAGACTCTCAAAATACAAAATAAAAGTCACTGCCAGACCAAATAGTTTCAAAATTGAAAAGAGAGGACTGCTCAAAGTAATGTCAACCATCTGGAAGAGAGACTGTGTAGAAAGAAAAAATGTCTCTGTCCAAGTGATCAACTTTTCCAAAGCTTGTAACAAAACCATGAACCAGTCATTTTGGCAGTAGTTGAAACAACAAAGCTGTGAAATGAACTGACGACTAGTCAAGGCCATGCATACCGTGCTGTTGAAATACGGTAAGATACTGCTACTGGTAATAAATGGAGAGTCGTAGGCAGATGGTCAAGACAATGGGAAGAAAAGAGACTGGCAAAGAAATCTGCCTGATAAAGCAAGCAGCATAAGCAAATTAAATCTTTTTTTTTTTAGAGTAGTCACTACTGACCTGGTCAATTTTGCTTGTGGATTAACTGCAGCTGAGAAACCATTTGTGGGTGTTCAGTGGGGGGGTGGGGAGGAATAAACATAAAAGTAGCTTGGTTCTTGACTCTTTTCTTCAGGACATCTTCCAACTCATACACACTTAGGACATCAGAAGTGATCTCCTGCTCCAGGAGATGGGTCATAATCTGATCGAGTACCAGATTAGAAATTAGATTTTTGCCCTACTCTATGTGTTGCCAGGTACTGGTTAGAAAGGCTGTATGTTCTGGCAGGATGGATTAAAAGGACTGGAAAGGAGCCTGTAAGTTACCAGATTGTGACTATGCGTAGGTGGCTGGCTGTGTGACTCAGGAAAAACCTTTTTCCTTGAAGGTAGTCACTAAAAGGGCTGTTGCCAAACATAATTTCAGTCATATGAGGCATTTTAATGCAGGTCCATGTAAATAAAGAAATTATTTAAATATAGATGGATTACTGGCAGTAGCACTTTCCCAAAATACAGTCTGATTTTATTTTTTTTTTTTATGCTTGTGCATGCTTTCTCTCACTCGCTGTCCTCCCCCGACCCCACCGACAGAGACAGAGGTGTAGGAACAGTTGCCTTTCACTTGTGCACTGGCAATCCATAGGGGTTTGTGTTCTCACAAGGTGCAGACATCTGGGCATTGCTGTATACCCTCTTTCTCTGTTTTTGCACTTCATCCTGTTACTAAAGGAGACAATTTTAAAGCACATCTTGATTTTTGTGTCAGTATGTGTGTGTGGGATTGTTGTTGATAGTTTTATGCTCTGTTTTGAAACAAATCTGGCCATAGTGGCTGTTTTAACATTATTTGCAATTTCTTTGCTAGAACTTCTTATACCATGGCCTACAGAAAATAATTTCTGCCTGCAGCACTCTTAAAAGCTGCTCATGCGATCAGTGCAAAATCTTGTAATGACTTTGTTGCAGCAGAGACATAAGGCATTCAGTGTTACTTTCGGTATACTCATAGTACGACAGTACTTAGCCTCTGTTAACTGCAGAAATGTTACTTGGCTTAGCTGTGTGATGTCTTTCACAGCCTATAAGCAATGTTTCTTCTTCAAGAGATTTCTGAAACGGGAAGAAACTCAACGTTGACAGAAAATGCAATGAGTCAGTCCTGACAGTTACTCATAAATGATGTGACCTACATCTAAAGTAAAATTCTGTATAAAATTTTCTGTCTGAAATAATAATTCTAAAAGTGACATTTGCCCTTTAGATATACAGATACAAATAAAGGGTAAATTAATCATAGTGAATGAGTCATTTTAAAGATTACAGGTTTCCATGGTATTGTTATTATGAAAGTTTTGTTCCCTGAAGATGCTCTACACCTGATAAGGTTTTAGAAATTTAATTGAAAAAGTTTAATAAAGAATTAAAATTATTATGTGCCCTTTTGCTGAAATTCAAATGAACTAAAAGATTCTTTGTAAAAGAAGCCAAGGTGAATAGCATGTTAGTATTCCTTTGAATACCATATCAACTTCTTGCTATTGTTAATAAAATTATAGTTGGTTTACTGGGTGAAATGATTTTAAAATAAATAGCTTCTGTGCAGATATTACAAAGATTTCAGTATCACTATTTCACAGTGTTGAGATAATGGGAAAGAAGATATACTTAAAGGTCATTGCTTATGCAGTAGTTATACGTCTTACAATGCCTGAATGATGTTTTTAAAAGAGTAACTGAATACTTATAACTTGCAGGATTGATATTCTTTCAGATGCTGACAAACATACATCTATCTAGATAATGGAAACGATTCTTTTTCTTTATGTGTTTGTTCATATAAATACAACATATAGTGCATTCAGCTGTGACTCATGAATAAATCTTGGAGGTGCATGAGGAATCCAAGCATTGCAATCTGATTTTTCAACTGAAGGGACAAAAGTTTAAACTGAATTTCTTTAGTCCATTGGGAAGAGGTGATTTCATTTAACCTCTTCTCTGTTAAAAATACTTGCCAAGCTATAAATCTAAAGGGTTTTGGTAGAGATTTTCAAAGGTGCCCAAGAGAATTAGCATTTAACTCCCACTGAAATAAGGCAGTAAAGCCTATTGAATTGCTAACAGAACTATGCACTGAACTTCTTCGGTCTTAGAGGTACAGGACAGCTGAGTTCCACTTCCTTCACTGGGCTTTTGTTCATTTATCCACTTTTTTTGTATGAAGATGTTAGGAGAATGTACTGACATTATACTCCAACACTGTGACACTTTCACAATATACCTTTATAATTTGATTGCATTTTACCTATGTATTCTGAGCACAGTTCCCATCTGTTTCTTCTTGATAAGATACCTGCCTTTAATGGAGAAGAGCTCAGGTTGTTTTCTGTGTGATTTTTATAGCAAATTCTTATGGTTTTCTATAATGTTCTTCCATGTCTCAAAGTCATAGTGTGCAAGAGAAGGCTTTAGTCTGTTTACAGGTGTGATAGGTCTGCAAGAGGTTGTATCTTTTTCCTATAGTGTGATGTAGATCTAAAAGGTCTGTTAAATCTGTGTGAGATTTCCTTCTTTTCAGAGATCAAGAACAGATTCCAGTTTCCCCTAGCCTTCTCTTTTAGGAGACAGGTAGTAATCTTCCAAAATTAGCATTTCAAAACAAAATCATAACTTCCAAGGTAAAGTCTTCAATTTTTTTTGTCATTTTCCTACACTCTTATTATTCATTCCTTTTATCACATTATGATCTCTTAATATTTTTTTTCTTTGTAATACAGAGTGTACTTCCATTCTGTTTTCCATAGGTGCATCTTTTTATCCTTCCCTGGATTTGGAAATTGAATTCTTGTGCCATTATGTGGCAAAAGCAGGCTGACATGACTTCAAACTTCCAGATTCGCAGATTTAGGCCAAACTCTGCGTCATTTTTTTTTTTTTTTGAAATCAACACAGGAGATGATATGCTACTAGCAATCTGCTTTATCTCTCTGTTCTTTTCTTACAGTAAAATTGCTGACAAGTCAAAATACTTCAAAACAACAAATCATTTAAAAATATATTAAGAAACATTATTGTAGAACATGTCTTTGATTTGTATGAAATGTTAACTGTAAGCATTTTCACTCATGTTATTAGGAAACTAACAAGGAATTCTCCCATGAAGGGATGGGATTAAATAAAGAGGCCATTTGTAACATCTTTAACTCACAGCCTCTGAGGAAAAGGTACTTCCTGAACTTTGACGTGAACACTGATCAAAACCTGCTCCGATTTTGGGATTGTGTCCTGGTTATTTGTCACTCACGGCACTAGGGGGAATAAGTGAACTGTGGCCTTAATTTTAAGCTTAATATTCCTAGAGGGCCTGAAATTAAGGACTGGACTCAAGCTTTAAGTGTTTGTGTAGGGATGTAAGTTGAATTAAGACACTTGCTTCAAGTTTGAATATATGTAAAAATAGATTTTTGCATGTGATTAAATGAGATGAGTAGATTAAAAATGAAAAGAACAAGGGAAAATTTGGAAGGTGAGCAAATATTTACAGGTGAATCCCCAATACTCTCCCCAACCCTGATGTTTAACCACTATGCAGTGTTTGGGCTAACACAGTCTCCTAGTTTGTAATAGGTCTTTTATTGTCTGAATTCTGCAGACTTCCGAGTCTCCATACAACCTAAAAGGTACAAGGTGCCATGTCAAAATACAGAGATTTCATACAAATCCTTTTAAGCTGAAGCAGCTCTGGGCATCTGCCCATACTCTCTAGAAGAGGGCCCTTTTAGCCGTCAGTGGGCACAGACACAATCAACTAATGTACATATCTATATTACATCTTAATATTAAGATACTATTTTTAATAATTTTAACTCTCTCTAGGCTTTGCAGCCTTTCAATAAAAAAAGGGAAAAGAATCCTGTATCACCAGAAGATTGTTCCAATTTGAAAAAAATTCTCTTGTGACCCAACATGGGAAGTCAGCTGAACTCAGACTGTAGGGCCACAAAGTGAAGTGTAGAAAGATGGGTCTGGATACTTTAGAATACTGTTAAACACCACTGTTAGAACTGTTCAGTCTTCTCAATTTACTGGGATTTGTAAAAGGCTTAACCTTTCCTAATGTACATTAATTTATAGGTACAAGAGGATTGGCTCAAATGTTTCTGTCTCAAATGTTTAAGCTCCCTTTTTTTTTCTTCTGTATCATTGCTGACTTGGCCAACAAATACTGAGTTTTGAAAGATTTAATAGCTACTTTTAGTCAATAAAATGTATCCATTTAGTTTACGTTACATCTTTATCCTTCTTTGGTATGGTGCGTAGTTCTGACGTACATTGAATCCTTCTACCTTTCTATAGGCAGATTACTGACATTAAATGTCGTAAGCCCTAGCCTACTGTTTCAGTTTGCTAAGTATTTATCTAGATTTTTTTTTTTTAACCTAGAGGATAAAAGGATACATTTTCTTTACTTTTATTGAGAAGCTTTAAGGTGTTCATGCAGTACAATAATGAATCATTAACACATCAGCACATGCTTTGATAGAGTGTTTAAGACAAAGGGAAGAGGAAAATAAAAATAGGGTGTGTTTTTTTTGTAATTAATCTGATTATTCATGTTTCAGTACAGCCAATAAATGCACAGACAACACAATTTAGAACTCAAGTGATATTTTCCATCATATATAGAATATGTTTCTGAGAGTAGTTGAAAGCTCTTTAACTGTGACAATTAATACCAATATAATGGCTTTATTTAAAAAGGATATAATCATTTTATCCTCATGCTAGGGTGGTTATCTGGGTCACCTCTGTCCTTTGCTAGTTTACAAAAGAGTTATTAAAGTGTACAATTAAATTTCTGTCTAGGTAGGACTTTTTCTCAAGGTGTAGGAAAGGGAAAAAAAATCCCCAATCCTGTATTACTTGTAATGGGAGAATTTATTCATATATTTTCAGATGAGGAAATTGTAAAAAGCCAGAAAATGTGATCTTTGAAGTTTCCAGTTACTAATTTTCTTTAAAGTACTTCTGAAATTCTTTCAAGCATTTTGTATGCTTAGCTACTAAAAATCACAACTAAGTCATCACAGGGTTGTGTGTGAGCAATATATGTATAAATTACAGTAGTGTACACCTAAATGTGCCATTTATATGCCTAGATATGGCTCAGAAGTCTGTGCCTACTCCTTTACAATGAATACATGTTCAGGCAGTAAAGATGAAAACCTAATTATACACACATTGTCAGTACTAATATTTGTACTTAATTTGATTTACAGTATACCATATAATAAACCTGACTAAAATTAGAAAAAGTTATGTGTACAGCCATTAATATACTCTTTTTATAGTACCTTATTCATTTTTAAAAAGCATATTAAATGAGTTTTAATGTTTGTAAAGCAGATGAAAGGCATGTAAAGCTAAGATAAGAAACGGTGAATACAATTATTTAGCAGTAATATAGATTGCTTCTACACTCTTCTGTTTGAATCCATTGTGATATTATGTATTTCAAGAGATGAAAGAAGTCTAGCTACAATTAATTACTATGAATTGAAAGCATCAATTAGGAAGTATCCGGTCCTTGGTAATGGAAAACAGCGATGGGAAAGTAGTGAAAAGAGGTTTGAATATTAGTTATCCTTTGATTTCAGCCTCTCATTACGATTGAAGAGGAATATATGTTGTCATGAGTTACACATAGATTTAGCTCTGCAGTTTCAGACTGATGGCTTGATGTCAGCACGTTGCTGAGGGGGACCTACTTGGAATAAATCTACATACAGCTCACGCTACGTCCCATCATGCTCTCATAAAGATAGATGGGCCTGAGCTCAGACCGTGCTGCCATGACTAGGCTTCTGCCGATACTGGTAGTAAGATGTTCAGCTTAGACACGCTCGTTTCTTGTGAAGCCTGCTACTTTGCATATGTTCTTCAAATTGTGGTGCTTGCACTGTTAAAGTCAATGGATGTTTGACAAGCCATTGAGTGTAAAGGGAGGTGGCAGTCTGGGGGAGTGGGAGCGTAACGTCCCAAACAGAAGTCATAAATTATTGCATGTGGAAAGCAAGATGGGCATTATCCTGACCTCATGTGAAAGCAGAACAGCCCTCTGCACCCTTTCGACCTGAGATGCAATACGGAGGGAATTGTCTCTGTGGACGGAGGACATTTTCCTCTATCACAAGAGCACTATCTCACAGTCCAACCCATTCCCTAGGAATTTAAAGTACCTGCAGAAAGCACCTTAGAGATCCTGGCAGAAACTCCCAGTACAATAGTAAATTTGCTAGGGCAGAATGCTCAACAAAGAGAATGAGAAAACAAATTTATCATTTCATATCCATTAATGGCTATCTGGTGCTGTACACACATTAATAATAAAAAATGTTAGGCTTATAAAACAAGGCATCTGCACATTTCTGAAGTATATTCTTTCTCTTATCAGTACCCAAACTTTATGATAGACCATGTAATTTCCTGAGTATGCTGTTCCTTAGCTGGAGCACATATAATACATCTGCTATTAACAGGAAATAAATATGTGCTATTTCACCATTAAGATTCATGTCCCAACATGATATCAGATCTTTCCTAATTTTTTTAACTGATACCTTCAGTAAACCAGAATGCCTAAGGACTTAGATGATCAGATAATGTTAGAAGCACATGGAACAAAAATGCTTTTCCATTCAGTGTCTTGCCACCATCTGCTACATTCTTTAGAGTGGTATTATTTCTACAGACTATTAATAGGAGCTACACAGCAGCTTGAGCTGTTTCTAAATAATTAACTTCAAAAGTCATATTCTTGGCCATATATTTGATACTTTTTTAATCTCCTCAGACTGAAACTTTTCTATCTTTATTTTTTTCCTGATGTTTTCTTACCTATATACCTCAATCTGTTGTGCTGGAGTTTCTAAAAAAATAAAACAAAAAACCCCAAACCCCAACAGAACACCCCCCCCTATT
Organism: Sagittarius serpentarius; assembly: GCA_034782735.1. NCBI lineage: Eukaryota > Metazoa > Chordata > Aves > Accipitriformes > Sagittariidae > Sagittarius > Sagittarius serpentarius. Next base: position 26,726,915 of record JAVKLA010000088.1, read on the forward strand.
GTATTAGAGAGTAATACAGTTTTTTTAATAGTGATGATTTTTAGTGTTTTCTATTCAGATTATTTGATTGTGTGTGGTTAACATATTACTACTGTGAAATATTGTGTGGTTAACATATTACTACTGTGAAACATGTTTACTCTTTCAATACTTAACTTTTCTTAACCAAAAAAGTACCCATGTACATGTGAGGATCCATTAGGAATTCCTAACAGTATTTCTTCGAAATTTCAACTTTGCATATGTATATATACACACAGACATACACACTTCGCAATGTCTTGCAGAAAGCATTTTTCAGTACCTGAATAAGGTTGGTTGTTTTTTTAAATATATATATATAGACAAAGAGAAAAGATCTTTGGAACTCTTGTTCAAGGCACTGAACAATGTCTTTTTATTCTTCACATTTTGTGCCCTTATCCTGAATTATTTAGTGGCCTAGTCATGTGGTGGGAGATTGGTTTGTTTTATTGCAGAGGAGGCAGTTCCCCACGAGACAGATTAGAAGAAATAATTTTTATTTACTTTTTAGAAGCATATATCTGCTTGTGTCAATTGAAAAATGCATGCCTCAAATTGCATACATGAATCTATTTTCCTGAGCTTTCAGTTCTTCAAAGATTAATTGTATTAAGCTAGGCAGTAATATTAGAGTTTATAAACATTTTATAAATATTTGTGCAGTATCGTGCTGTAAAATATAGGTAGATTCAAAGGTGTATGGTAGATGTTTGTAAAATAAGTCCTAAATGTGTAGGGCTCTTTATTTTTAAGGCATTAGTGGGCACATAATCCAAATACTCTAATGCACCTTTGAAGTGATTCTGTAGCTGTTAAGGTTTAATAATTCATAGTCTTTACTACCCTGGTCTAATAAATACAAGTATTATTACTATTATTAAAAAATAATAAACTAGAAATTCACAACAGCATCAAAACCAACATACAAATTAACAAATAAAGACCACTTTCTGCTCTTACAGGAGTATTATTTTTTAATCATCTTTGTGTATTACAGTCAGTGACGTCAAGTATTACACTCCATAGTAATGATCTGAGTCCTCTATTACTTATAAAAATAAAGAAAAATCAGTGTCCAAGCTGTTGAAATAATTATCCCACTACAGAAGCTTCCCATGTTCCCAGAGAATCTTTTAAGAGATGGTTGTTAGGAAAGCAAACAAAGACAGTTTCACATGCTTGTGGAACGCCATAGAACTGGCAGGGATATTAACAGCTCAGCATGATTCATTTGTCCTTCTTGAGTGCTCCAAATCTATCACTCTGCATGACAAAATTCACATTTTTATTGGATCTCCACTTCTTGGAGAAAAGCTACATTTCCATTTTTAATAGATTTTCAGCTTCCAGAATAAGACTTACATTTTTTTGTTATTGCCAATCTCCTAGCAATTCTGCACAGGCGATGTAAAGCTTATTAGTTTATTTTTGTAACAGTCTGTATATGCACATGAATGCAGGTTGCTGAGTAAAGGGAAAGAGGTCTAATTAACCAGACAGTTAATTACTAGGACAACGCCAATCTCTTGTCTGGAGCAATAACGTTTACATAATACAGCAGTTCCAATTTTTAGTCTGAAAGGAATAGTGCAGGCTCTCTATTAAATGGTGGAGCTGGAGGGGCACATCCTAAGCTCATTTCCATCAAGGTAGATAGGAGTTTTAGAAATAGTTGAGTGAAATTCGAATCACGTACGAACACTTATGGTTACTATTGGGATGTATTTACCAGGTAGACAGAGCTCTACTGATAAAGCTGTCAGAAGCGCTCTATACTAATAAATATGTAGTTTTGCCAGCGTAATAAAATTTTCTGTTCCTTTTGACTCTTTCCAAAGAGACATTATTAGTCTTTAAACCCACGGGTAGTACAGTTAAGACAGTAAAAATCTCTAATTTAGACCTGTTCTGATCCAGTAGAACTCAACCCCGAAACCAAGGGGTACTTGCCTCAGAAAACTATTGAGTCTTAATTTGGCTTCTCTTTTGTCTGGAAGGGGATGTAGGAAACAAACATATTCAGCTGTATGAATTGAGGTATCTAGTTTAGGTCCTTCCACAGTCAATACAGAGTGGGGGGTGCATTGCTAAAGCAAACATATGCCACTGTCAAGAAGAAGTGGAAGAGAAATGCAGCAACAGATTATGCTTGCTTAGGATAATACAAATCACCTTTTTAAAAAAAAAAAAAAAATCTCTGTACAGGTTACTAAGAGAGTCTGGACAAGTAATCAAGACTAGTTACCTAGGTTATTAGTCCTTAGAGTGAGCTAACTTAGGTCACCTTTTTAGGAGTAACAGATTATCAGTTGAGTTTGGTGGAAGGGCTACAATTCTTCCACTTGTCTTCCTCCTGCTCTGTGCCGATCATGATAGGATCATACAGACAGTAACTGTTCACTTCTGATGCTCTGGTCAAACAGGAGCTCGAGCTGTCCTTGGTGGCTTTATTTCCTCTGTCCAGCCCAGTGAGGATGTGGAAAAACCTGAATTTAGGAGCATGACTATTCAGTGGGTTTGGTACCCACACTCCTAAGGAGGGTATTAACTTGTGTTTTCAATTTCAAAGCAAGAATTTCTCCTTTCTTCCTTTCTCCCTCTGTTTCTGTAAGAAACACATCTAAGTGCTAGTGTCCCTTATAGGTTCACTTGATGAAATCTGTAGTCTTTAGGCCCTGCTTTTTGTGTTTTCAGTTTTTTCCACATTGACCAGATCTTAGCCTGAACCTGACATTTTGATTCTGCCTCCAAAAGAGGTGGGTTCAGGTAGTCTAGTCTGCATCTTTCTCTAGTAGCAGTTACATTATAATTCCCCTAAAATGTTATTTCTATTCACACTTTGCTTCTCACAGTTAGGTAGTCTTTATGCAAATTCTAGTGGGCATACCAGTCAGCTGAAGCTGCTCATGCTAAACATGCTGTTGTCCCTGTTTTACAAGACACTCCTGACTCTAAGCAGGTTTGATTCCATATATTTCTAACCTCATTTACATCTCAATAGTATCACACCCCATGTGTTTGCACATTTCTTTTGTTGAGGCTTGTCATCTGAATGCTACCTTTTATCCCACCTCAAGCTTTTACATAGGCATACTTGTTGTCGTCTTGTGATCTACCGAGCATTAATATTCTGCAAGGCACTATGGGGGTTGTGCTTCACTGAGCACGTTTTCACCTGAAAGCAGTTTTTTAATATAAACATTTGCTTAATATTCTGTACATTTAGAGTATTTTATCTGCATCAGTGCTTTACTGAAAGTAATTTAAATTCAATGGGAACTGATTATGCATAAAGAATCAACCTCTTTCATAGTAGTTTTAATAATATACATATAGATTATAAAACTTATATGCCTGATTGGAAGAACATTTTGTGTGGATAAATCCACGTATAAGCATTTCATCTATTTCTACACGGACACTGGACTGCATGTTTAAGGGACTCTTCAGCACAGCATTGTGTTGTGCAGCTTTTAAAAGTTTAATTATGAGGCATCCTTTGCATAATAATTCTTTTTATTGTAATAGTAAGCTATTAAAATAAATAGTGTCCCACAGAGGATCTATTTTAGCTCTTTGCAGCTGGAATAAACAAGCAATTTGGAGAAAGAGAGACACATAACCATTGCACAGTCTTTCAATTCTTTTGTTGTGATGGCAGTCTGATCTCGCAGGTCTTCTGGAACATACTAGCCCTTGCTGGTTTTGAGTGGCTGCTCTGTGCAAGGAGTTATTGTGGATGGCTTGCACATTTGGGTTACATTTGCCTCACGTGGCTTATAGATGACTACTATAAACTCTTCATCTGTTTTTCCTCCATCCCACTTGGATTAGATGCAGCTCTTAGGATAGAATGATCTAAACTCTGAAGACATCTTTCAGTTCCTGTTGACTACAGATATATCCTGGATAATTAAACTAGGCACCTAAAGTGCCTACAGGGCTGAAATTAATCCACATGAATCACAATCGGTCCTTGTCCTACCTTGTGTGGTCCTGGGCTGCTGTCCTAAGCCTGGACCGCTCTCTGGGTTTCCTAAATAAATAGCCTGATGTTCAGATGTGGTGAGACCTCCAGAACCTCTAAATTTGAAGTTATATTTTTGGTTCTTAGAGTCTTTGAAAAGAATGTAAAGATAATACAGGTTTTGGTACATAAATTTAAGCATTTGAAGTTTGAAACTTGAGATTCTCTTTGTCTTAGTTTCCACGCCTGTGAAGTAGAGTTAATAAATACTTAAATACTTTAGACAGAGGTGTATTATTAATGTTCATTTATAATTAATATTCACACACTTTTTGAAGATTTAAAGTGACATACAACTGTTAAATATCAAAATCATGGTAACTCTACCAATGAAAAAGGATTACTTGAGCGATAGAAAAATCTATTTTTATCCTTTCACTGTATAGTTTCATCACTGCAGATTTTAAGGAGTTTGTTTTAGTGCTGTCCCAGTTGCATAGTATCTTTGTTCTAATGTGTTTAAATTACAGTGGTTGATTTAATAGCATTTTGAACATCTATTTATTTAGAAATAGATTGATGTCCTACTCATAACTGTTGTAAAACTTGTAAGATGTGTCTGTTTTGCACTTTTGAGGTACATACCTGGTACTGACAACCTTATGATAAATTATAGCACCATGTGATAAATCCCAGAGCCATTGCAAAATATTATTTTGCAGTTCACATTCACTATCACTGTATCTTTTTCCTGTAGGTTTGAAGCTTAATCTCCAAGCGCCCTCTAAAAATGGTCAGCCTAACAGTTCCTTCATATTCTCAAAGCATGAAATCTCTTCCTGCAGCGAGATGTGCAGGAAAGTCCATGGTTGTTTCAGTGACCATGAGAGTGTAAAAGAGACCAAGTCCCATGCTTTCCGCTGTTTCTTTCTTTAACAGTACATGTTAAAGACCAATAATGGGTTCTGTAGAGCTAATAAAATAGGTGTCCAGCTTACATTGAATTTTAATTTTTATCTTCAAATTTTGCTAGTACTCTCTATAGAATATTATTAGTTAGCTATTATATCTAATGCATTCTCAAAGCTGGTAAAATGTGCTAACATATTTTTTTTTCCCTTCTACCTTGTAACTACTTCGTAATTGTATTAGATGCATAGTCTACTTCTAGGTGGACCTATTTGCTAGTAGTGTCAATAGGAAATTCCAAAGTTGTTAACTTATAGTATTTAGGTGGGAACGAAGGAATCTTTGAAAATACCAGACTGTGTTCCTTAGATTGTGGACTTATGTTCAGCTCTGGTTTCAAGCAACTCAAGTGAATGGCAGGTACATAAGAATAATGGAGTAATTCAGCATTTGGTGTACATCTCAGAAAAAAGAAGTTTTATGATGACTCATTAAACTCCAGGTTTTGGTACTGTGTTCTCATTTTGTGCACAACTGTGATGGTTAGCAAATAAAAACCCAACAACATTATATGCTTATGCCACAAATTTCAGGTTACATAACTTGCAAAGGTGTAACGTGTCAATACCCCAAACAGGTCAAAATACTGTGTTTCAATAAGGCTTGAATGAACTGTCGCTTTATTCTGTCACTACCTATTGGCCAATAACTACCTTATTTTTCAGTTTACCTGTCCTTCAGTATGACTTTTCTTTCAATAGATAAGACTTTAAAAACATATTCATGTACTCAACTTTAAAGAACAGTTTAAATTTGTTACACATTGAAGGGGATCAGCTATAAGTTTTCATATCTCAATGTTAGTCCAAGCACTTGTAGATACTGATTTTTCTTTCCTTTTCACCCCTTCTTTTGTAAAGAAAGCAAGCTGGTCAATAGTTACGTAAGCTGAACTACATGCTTTGATCAAGTAATAGTCTTGCTTTAAAAATATATTCCTGGGTTTGTCTTGGCATTCTTCTTCCTTTGGCATATTGTTATCCTGTCATAAGTAATTACCTTATTGTCTTATCTAGGTAGAAACTGTTCAACTGTAGTGCACAATAGAAAAGATGTATTTTCAGTCCAAATGAACACTGAAGGTGCTTTTCTGCACAGACTTACCAAAGAAACTGTGGTGAGGATCAAGGGCAGTGCATAGTTTCTCTTGTACCACTAGTAGTTCTTGGTGAGTTGCTGAAATAAGAGGATTAAGCTAAGAAAGAGGTTTTAGTTTTATGTTTAGGTTTGAAAAGCAAGCAAATTCCAGGCTCTGTATGTAGGAGCTTTGAGTTGAACAGCACTGGACTTTCTGCAGATTCATTTGCATGCATTTTCCTCATGCTGAGTTCAAGAGACTTTATTCTCCTCTGAACAAGAAGTCAGAGGAGGAACCAAAAATGTATTCATGTGAGTCTAATCCAGAGTCATATTTGAAATTCGGGGATTTTGCTCATCTTTTGAGACTCCCCAGATTCACATATGCTCCTTGTGTATCAAGAGATCTTTTGTATTTGTTTGCTGTCTAACCCAATCCTGACAGCACTGACTGGACTAAAAACTGTAGCTAGAGTCATTACGCAAATAGTGACAAATCACTGCAAAAATGTTGAAACTGCTCATCTCTGGGGGAAAAAAAATCAGACTTGTTGAGAACCTCCAAATATCTACTCTTTACTGTTATTTATACTACAGCCATTAGCTATTTTTGTTTCATATGATAGTGTTGGCTGAAAATGAATTGAATATCAGTCTTTATTGCACTGGGGACAAATGGTGTAGTATTAAAAAATGTGAGAAAACACCACACGAAGCACAAATAAAAGAAACCTTTTATGCTGCAGCAAAGGAAAAACTTATTTGTGTAAATGGAATGACACTCATTTTCTTGCCTGTAACAAGGTCCCACACGTTTCAGATATGAACATATAATCATTTTCTGATCAAAAAAGAAGTACCCAGAGCTATGCCAGGATTGATGCAATCATTTATGTGAATCCCTAGGTTCAGTTGTGGACAGAAAGTTTTTACATAAAGCTTTCTTTAATCAGAATTGCATACATTTTCTGTTGTCTGGTGGAAAGGAAACAACCTGTAGCTTCTGGCTTTGCTGGTGATAATGTGCCGCCAGGCTGTTCAATCAATGTAGGTAGTTCTGCTCCCATACCCATATTTTGTCACTTGTATCTTGCAATCTACAGTAGGTTTGATGGATCTACACATATTATGATATTGATTACAAAAACTATTGCAACCCACCAGTGTTTAGGAGAATGCCATTTATTGAGGCTATTTATTTTCGCACTGCTTGTTTTGCTAATTAATTTGCATAGCTTCCTTCAATATTTCCATGACAATTGCAAACCTAATTATTGCATTTCACCAAGATTAAATGTAGGGCCTGTTTCTTATAAAGTACCTTGTCTAGTTTCAAGGGAAGAATTCAGTTCAATATAAACTGTCTTCTCAGAACGATGGCCTAAGAGTTATTGAATGTCCACGGTTGTACCTATCAGGTCTAACTATTACTTAATGCAGACACTTGATATAATTTGGTGACCTAAATGATTATTTGTGTAGTGTTGCCAAAAACCAGCTTTGAACTAAGGACCACTTGATGGACTAACATTTCTATTTAGTTTAAAGATATGGCTTTCTGTAGAGAAAATATTTAGCTTTTTTCACCCTGAGAGACAGCTAGTTGGAAATAAGTACTTGTCTGAAAGAAATGCAACTAAGTTTCATTCTTAAGGCTTATATCCACTTTTTATGACAAGAAGCAAAGTCCATTCTCAATATAAATCCGGAGTAATGTTACTGAAGACACAAACTAATGACCACAAAAGGTTGTTTTATGAATTGATGGTGAGAAGCAAAACCCAACTGTCAGACATTAGGTAAGATGCAGGTGCGTACCTGTATTTCATGAATATTATTTCCACATATGAGCAGGAAATTCATGGATAGACAATGCCAAATAGCTCATTATTCATGTGTATGCACACATGAATTAGCTTGACCCCCAAACACAGCTGTTTGCACAAACTTAATGCACGTTCACAGATGCTTGTGACCTGATTACTAAGCTAAGCCCACGAGCATAATGCATTCATGGACCATCATGACTAGAGAAAACTGTGGTGTCATTCTAATAGTAAAAACGGCCTAATTTCTTCCTTTTACTACAGGGAAGCGATAGTGTTTTAATTCAATTTCAGCTTTGGTTACACTATAAGCTTTGCACAAGGAGCTGATGAAGTGGGCTTGTTTTTAATAGTGTTTTGAGTGTTTATTGGTTTAGGTTCAATGTAACAAAATGCTGCCAGTTGTTTGGTGGTTTGGTTGGGGTTTTTTTGCCTTTTTAGCAAGCAAGTGGTTAATGGGTTTGAGTTTGGAGAAGTAACGTTTGCATTTCTTTTAAACCCTCTACATACAGCACAACTGACACCTACAATAATATTTTAAAAGAGAAGAAGAAGGAATAATAAAATATTCACGTGTAGAACCATGAACAAGTGCCAGCATAATGAGTGAGAGGTAGATATTGCAATATATACTCAGAAACTTGAATATTGTTTTGTGAAAATGATATAGAACGTGTGACCACACAAAGGGCTGCTTTCTTACATTAGCTGGAAAAAGTACTTTTTATTGCTTAATATCTTGTGTTTATGTATAAGAATTTGATAAGATGAAATATTAAAGCATAAAAGTGTCTAAGACTATTATATGCCTACCACAAATAATTTAAAGGATGAATACAAATTTCATCCTAAAAATCAACTCTATTTTTGTCAGTCCTAAAATAATCACATCATATACGCTGTTTTGATATTTTGGGGGGACTTTTAAAATCAGTTTGTTCTAGTAGCAAACCAGCTAGAGATAGGAAGAAAAATGCTTGCATGCAGGAACTCCCACTAGAATGCACCACAGAGGCAGCACTGGTTGAACCCAGAGAAGAAGAAACATAATGAATATTTCAAAACAAAACAAGGAAGACTGGCTTTTACAAGAATAAGGGAAATGAGATACAGGACCAAAGAAAATTTGTGGAGCCAATTTTCTACTGCTCAGAAGCATCACACAGTAGTTAGAGCAGACATACTGCTTGAGCCTGTTTGCATGCTAATACATGTTGACTGGAAAGGGTTTTTTTGCTGCTACAATAGTAAACCCTTTACCAAGACAAAACAAAGCAGCTGGGATCTACAAAATTTATTCCATGACAGTGAAGGAGCTATAGGCTTAGAAACTAGGCTCTTTTTGGAAGCATGGTTAGGATATTGTGCCACTTCACAGACTCACATGTTATAGAAAAGGAAGAAGCATAGAATATCCACTTAAGCATTTGCTTAAGTGACATGGCACTGAAAATAGGAACAGATAGAGAAGTAACAATATTTGTGATTGCTGATAGGGTGTACAAGAAAATGAATTAGAAGTATTTTGGAAAAAAAATACTTTTTACAAGTACAGCAAAGACTATGTATGCATGCCCTACTGTTATCTTTCAAGTGTATTTTTCCATTAGAATTCATGCATTTCTGTCCCTCCACATTGTTGGACAGAAAGCTGCCATCTGAATTTTAACTGACTGAGACCACAATGTGCTAGTGACTCAGAGGAAAATTGGAAGTTGAAAATTTGTTATGCTGTATTTGGTACAGATGAGGTCTTGGTAAAAGGATATTACTTAAAATCAACTGGAGTAAAACCTAGGTACATTTTTATCAGAGGAATTTGGCGAATTTGCTTATGAACTTAGGAGACTGGTAGGGGGAGCAGGGTTTCTCCACCTCAGCTGTTCCATCCTTGCTGACCAGGGGCCCTGGAGCCACAGCAGAAAAAATCCTCCAACAGGTAATTTGGATGAGGGGTCCTTTAGGTACAAAAGATTTTTTTTTTTTTTTTTTTTTTTATGGGGTGACCAGTTGTCCTGGTTTCGGCTGGGATAGAGTTAATTGTCTTCCTAGTAGCTGGTACAGTGCTGTGTTTTCAGTGCGGTATG
>JAVKLA010000088.1:26744416-26762814 GCA_034782735.1 Sagittarius serpentarius
TTCTCTGGTTTGATTGGCAATAAATTAAGTTAATTTTCCCCAGGTCGAGTCTGTTTTGCCCGTGATAGTAACTGGCAAGTGATCTCTCCCTCTCCTTACCTCGACCCATGAGCCTTTCATTATATTTTCTCTCTCCTGTCCAGCTGACGAGGGGAGTGATCGAGTGGCTTTGGTGGGCACCAGCCAGGGTCAACCCACTACAGTGCTCTAAACATAGGAACAATCTAAACACTGCAAAAGGAAAAGTAAGAGAAATCCTGGGAAATTAGCATCCTGTAATGTTGCACATCTATCTTAACTTCTTGATAGCTGTAATAGAGTTACAGCTTGGAATAAAGGGACAAAGACACAAATGCCCTGATCCTGCAGCCTTTAAAGCCCATGCTGACCTGTCTGTGAGTTCAGCAGATGCATGTGTGAAGATTTGCAGGATCAGTGCTCAAAATTATTCTGCCAGAAAGCTTTCCTTCATTTCGTAAACTCTCTTTTCTAAAAGACATGAGAGGACCACATACAGACTGCGTTAAAATGTCTGACCGCAGCTTGTACCACATCAGCTCATCCAGTCATAGGTAAGACCCAGGGCCTGAAGCCAGTTTGACTTTACGAACATATGCAATTGTCATGGTTTAACCCCAGCCAGCAACTAAACACCACGCAGCTGCTCACTCAGTTCCCCCCTCCTCCCAGTGGGATGGGGGAGAGAATCAGAAAAACAAGGTAAAACTCATGGGTTGAGATAAGAACAGTTTAATGGAACAGAAAGGAAGAAACTAACAATGACAATAGTAACAATAATAAAGTGACAATAATAAAAATAAAAGGATCGGAATACACAGAACAAGTGATGCACAATGCAATTGCTCACCACTTGCTGACCGATGCCCAGTTAGTTCCCGAGCAGCAATCCCCCCCAGGCCAAGTCCCCCAGTTTATATACTGGGCATGACGTCCCATGGTATGGAATACCCCTTTGGCCAGTTTGGGTCAGCTGTCCCGGCTGTGTCCCCTCCCAAATTTCTTGTGCCCCTCCAGCCTTCTTGCTGGCTGGGCATGAGAAGCTGAAAAGTCCTTGACTTAGTATAAATGCTACTTAGCAACAATGGAAAACCTCAGTGTGTTATCAACATTCTTTTCATCCTAGATCCAAAACACAGCACTATACCAGCTACTAGAAAAACGATTAACTCTATCCAAGCTGAAACCAGGGCAGAAGGCCAGCTGAAGTACTGCCCTGTATTGTGCTTTAAACTATACCACTAGCCAGCTGCTGTTAACTAGACAGCACCTACATGACTTGAAACCAGAAAAGTGCAATCTGGTGCCTTTATACCTCCTTTAGTTTATTATGCCCTACAGAAGGCACAATGGTTGCCTTTCTGAACTAAGCCCTCTACCCTATGGCTTCTTTACTCTTGATTTTGACTCACTGATGCAAAGAGCTGTAGGATGGAGGCAGGCAAAAAGAGAGAGACACCAAAGGACTTGGAATGTGATTAAGTGTTGAGGTTGAGTTTTTAAAGTAAAAATCAAGGTCTGGGATTATTTTGTTTGCTCTTTGTTTTCCACTTTTGAGTTTAATTAAAAAAAAAAAAATCTATAATAGGTTTTAGGTAAGTGTGACTCACGTTACTTTGCAGTGAGGCTGAGTGGGGGAGAAGATCATACTTGAACTACAAATAGCTACTTCATATAGCATTCTCTCCCTGTGAGTGTGATGTAGTGTATACACCAGCAGAGAAAGCCTCTGCTGCAGGTCCACAACAGGAGATACGCATGTGCAAGTGGGCAAAAGCCCTGTACTCACAACAAGAGACAATGAGTGCTCTGCCTGCACGCCCCAATGATGGGGGCAATCTGGACTGCATTTTCAGCTTCTTATAGGTCTCAGTCTTACATGAATAATATCTTCTCTATCATTACACAGTGAGGAAACTATCGCCAGCCACAGGAGCTGCTTTACACTGCTGTGTTGAAGACCCCCTCTGTTGTCAATGCAAGCAGTAGGCTGTCCATGAGCAACTGTAAAATTGAACATAAATCAATGGTTATGTGGTTACAGGCTTACACATAATAGAAGAACGTTGCACCTGATTGTTTATATGATCATTCCCAGCTCCATATTAACACCAAGCTAGTGGCATCCCAGTCCTTGATGAGGGAAGAACTGACAAAGTGACTTCTCCTACAGACACCAACATCAGAAATAAGCTAAAAAGCACCTATTAAGACACTAAGGCCATGTCTGGACTGTAGGGAAGTAAAGGTTTGCTGTGCTTCCCCATCTGTCTGGACTGGGGGAGTAGATGAAAGCTCCTCCTTTCTGCCCCACTTGCCTGTTACATTCCCGTTGGAAACACCGAGTGGGAAAAGTAGGGTTTATCTCATCCAAGTGTGGAGTCAGGACATCACCCAAGCCTTGGGTCACGTCCCAGGTCCGCAAAGTGTGATATTCTAAATGGCTAAAATATAACGAGAGTATCCTCTTCTGGTGAAGGAAATGGGTGGTGGAGTGGGGTGGTCCTGGCCTGGGAATCTCCTTACCAAATTCACTCCTAAGGCTGAGTTGCAATGTCTTGGAAATAGTCCAGGGTTATGATTAAAATGCTGGCAGATCCTTTAACTTCAGCTGTGGGAGTGGGGCTGCTGTAATACACAGATCCTGTAAATTAGAGATAGAAAGTATGTTTAAGTAGAACCAATATGTGTCTAGATATTCTATTGCTTTTAATGCCCTTTCTGTCCTGTTAATTTTGCTTTACAGTGTGACAGTGATGAATTGATGTCTACTATTTCCAACTGCCAGGTAGACTGTGTACACATTTATTAAGATTAATTAAAAAGTAACAAATTGTAAAGTAATAACATTAACAACCAGTGGAAAAAGTGTAGACGTTTTGACAGTCTTTTTGAATTTCATTAAAAGATGGTAGTGACAAAAACCCAAGAGACTATTTCTACTTTACTAAAGAAATAGGTCACAGATTCAATTACAGTCACTGAAGCATGGACTCAATCTATCATGGCAAATTAAGTACATTTTAGCAACCTACTTTCCTTTAAAAATTTTATAGACACTTTCACTGGAAGAAGAAAGACTATAGAAGATGAAATTGCAAACTGAAGGCTTTTTTTTTTTTCCCTCTCTATTGCTAGTGAGTGCTTGACTTATTTACCGTAGGTGTAAGACACAGAAAAAATCATTATGGAACGTCAAGATATGTGATCATCATTTCTCTTCCCATTTTTTGTCTTTAATTAATGATATATCATTTGTTCTTTGACTAGGAAGCATGGGTCAGATTGAATCCACAGTGCATCACTTAGAGGCTTTGTTCTCTCATTGAAATCAAAGGACCCATTTACTTAGAAAAATTCACTGCACAACCTGAATGCAATTTTGCCACAGATCCATAGCGCTGGGCTGAAAATGTGTTGTACTCCTAGTTCCAAATAAATAAATAAATGAAGACACATACAGCCTGTGGATATGGTTTAGCTGAGTGCAAATATTGGAATGATGAAACACTCTTTTGCCCATAGCAGAATTGATTTCATGTTGACAACTGGAATTTATAAAGATCCTCTTTCAACAGAGTAGCAGTGGCCATATTTGCTGCATTAACACAGCTGCAACAAAACAGCAGCAAACATAAGAACTGATAAGAGAGATGTAATCTATTTCCTCTTTAAATATAACCCCTGGATTTACTGTGGTACCCCTAGGAGATTTATGCACTTTCATATATTAGGGTATTCAGCTGACCTTTAGATAGCAGAGGCATATTAGGATTTTTTTTTTAATATATAACATTTGATCATGCAAAGAAATCTGTGTCTATCATACAAGTGAAACCAGAGTGATGTTGGTTAAAAGTAACACAATGCTTTCCAAGGCAATGTTGATTAAATGTGTGATCTTCTCGAAGTACACTGGGGAGAAGATGCTTTCCATTTCCAGAGGTACCTCTTTCCAACAACGCTTTTTACTTCCTGCTTAACAATTTTTGCTGGTTAAATATTCAGGGACAGACTCACCATTGCACAACTTCACTGTAGCACCAGAAAAGCAAACAGCACAGTAAGGGTAGCACAAAGCTAGACCTGTGAATCAAGCTTTCATTATACTGAATTGCACAAAAATACAGTCCACATATGTGGCTCATACCTATTAACAGTTACACCCTAGCCACAATCATAAGCTCAGGAAGGATGCTTCCAATGACAAGCATAACTACATCAGTACAAATTGTGGAAGGTTGAAAAACACCCACCGTGCCTATTAGTCATCAGATTCTGCTGTATTGCAGGTATCTCAACAATCATGGGAATATTAGATGACAAAAAGCTGACCTGCTTTACTCTGTCAACCGTAATGTACTTATTTTCTTGTCAAAGTTACATTTCCCTTTCAAACGATTCCACTTGTTTTCTATATTAAGGGTACAACATTTAAGTAACTCCTGTCCTGGGTTTTCACGTACTCTTGCTACAATCTATTATCCAGAGAGGAGAAGCAATTGTGACGCCAGCTAAAGCAATGATAAATGTTTTGCAGAAGATCCAAACCTACACAAAGTTCTCCTTCTTTTGGTAATGTGTTCTACTCTTGGTACTCCACCCCATTTTTCAGAAGTTTCAATTTCTTTTTTATTTAATAAGCATAATATTTGCTTTTTAGCAGCATGAGAAGAAAAACTTATTGAGCAATATTAATGATATTTAATAAAATTGAAGGAATATAAAAATCTTTGAAAACAGAGCAAAATAATAAAATGGCAAAATATTAGGAATTATGAAAAGCAGGGTAGAGATGAGAATTGCATCACAGGAAGTGTCCGGGAAGAAGGAAGGAATACTATTTGAGAAGAGATTTGAAAAGAACTGTTGACTCAATTTGGGTGCAGTGTGGCTATCCCCTTGTGAGTTGGAGCATCAAAGATGGAGCTACATGTCCGACAGGGAGGGGGGGCAGGATGGGACACAGAAGGCACTGGAGCTTAGTCATTGTACAGCAAGGAGAACGAGAAAATGAGAGCAGAAAGACCACAAGAGAAAATTACATCATTTATGTACTGGAGAGCTGTGTAATGAATGAATATTAAAATAGCAATTTGGAAATTCATGCACCCAAAGTGTTACTTGTGCATTAAAACTATTCCAAATGGGTCCAAAAAGTTTAGCATTATTCTAAAAAAAAAAAAATCTTCTTTTAGTACAAAAGGGAAAGTTTTAAAGTTCTTTATTGGTCTTAAATGCATCTGTCTTTCTGTTGAAGTGACTGAACATGAAATAGAATTATGTTCATTTTAACATATTTCACTAACCACATTAATAAAAGCTATAGGTACGTTAGTCGAACCACCAGCGCTTGTTAATTAAGTAGGTATTTCTTAGGAAAAATGTAGGATTCCCTCCAACTTTAATGTAATGCTACAGGTACTTTAGTCAAATCACCACTGCTTGTTAATTAAACAGGTATTTCTTAAGAAAAATGTAGGATTCCCTCCAGCTTTCATGTACTGTGTATATTTCTGTGGCAGAATGTTGGTAACTAAATGCAAGCAAGGAGACACAAGCAGGACTGTTTCTGCTCACTGGTATACCAGCACATTGGGGGAAGAAGTGATTCTAGTAAAGCTCAAAAAAAGTTTTATGATTATCAGGTGGCTGAAAGATGACCAGGCTTTATGTTCTAGGCGGTCGGTTTCTGACATATTCCTGCTGGATGTGCAGAACACAACGGAGGGCAGCAGAGCTGACTGAGCACTGCCTTCTTCCCCATTCTTGCTAAGACTCTGGAGGTGTTTCTACCACATGAAGAACAACTTGCATGATTGGAAAACATTCCTTTCTCATTAGTGTGTGTAGGGGTGTTAATATGATTCAGACAGCAGCAGTGTTTTCTGAATGCTCACGCTATTAAGAAGAGGTTGTTGAATGTGTTGCTTTGTGTTTGGCAGACTGAAAGCTTAAACCCAAGTATGTTTAAAGAGGATGTTAAGTGACGGAATCAACTGAAGACAGAGAAAGCATAATATTTACCCTTTATGTCCTTGTCTCTCCATTGCCATCAGAGCTTGCAAGTGATGCCATGGCTGAAATCTGCTATTGTATACAGAGTGATCATAACGGTATGATACTTTTGCTGTTTGATCTCATTGGAGAGCTTATATTTGCTTTTGCATCCTGTGAAATAGATGATGAAATGCTGTGCAGGAAGTACACTTGGGAAGTGAAGCTGCTCGTAGGAGTCTCTGTGAGCAGATGATATTCATGTCCCGGGACATGTACTGGCTTTTAATTATTAGAATTGTTTAACTTTGCTTTGTGAAGTCCCAAATGACTGCACCTGCCTGTTAAAAGTATTCTCTCTTTGTGCAGTTCTGCAGGTGTTATCAGAGCACTTCAGCTTAAACTAGGACCTGACAGGAGGGTGGTGATGCTGGGATGGAGCACGCTGAGCTCTGACTTCAGAATTAGAGCTGGTTTGGGGATTTTCTGTGACAGTGTTGCTGGGAAGTCCAGGTTTTCAAGGTTTGGCTCTTTAACAGCCAGTCTGGTAAACTAGGAAGGAGCCAGCTTTATCAGAAGTTCCAGTAAAGTCACTCTTTAATTTTTGTAGTCTATCTACTTTTATTATTGTTAAAAGGTACCTAGAACTGGGAATAGGGGATTGTGATGCTTTTGTTTTAAGTGGGGAAAAAATGAATAGATTTATTCATAGATTATGCAGAACACCTCTAAAAATATTCTCTCTTCTAAACTGTCTTCTCTCTCCATTTTGCATCTCATTTAAATAAGCACCTTTTACTGGAATACAGAAATATCCAAAAGTACTGCTTTAAGTTTTTCTGTTCTAATATAGTAAGTTTTGTTAGTTTCAACATGTTATTGTAAAGAATATGTAAGGTTTGGAAAAACCGCTTGACAAGAACCACGGCTGTGGGTTTGACTAGTAACTAATAAAACATGCAAATTTTTAGTCATAGTTAATAGTCTTGAGACTATTCATATTCTTTTGCTGTGCCTGAATCATAGGAACTGAAACAGGTCTGTCATTGTCACCACACCCCAGCTGACATCCAAACTTATTTTATATAAACCTTTACTGTCATCTCTGAGGAATTATTGAAAATGTTAGAAAAGGGGAAGGGGGGAACCCTACAGCCTTCAGGAAACCAGTAGTAAGAGCTAAAGCCCATGATAAGCAAAAATGGTTTTATACTATTTCATATATGAGAAAAATCTATGGGCACTGCTTTGTTAAATCTACGGGCACTGCTTTGTATTCTAACGCCTCCATCTGGGTTGCAATTTCATATTGGTACACTAGGTTAAATTGCTAACATCTAAAATACCATCTGGTAAGAGGCTCACTGAAGTTGAAACTTGCATCATGAGTATTTTGTTGCTTTTATGTTCACAGTTGGAACAGCTGAAGGAGAGGAATACATTTGATGTTAAACAAATCATTAGGAGAACATCCGAAAGTCACTTGTGTGTAACAGTGATTGGTGCACTGAGAGGCCTGATTGAGATGTACATAACATGAAAATGCTATTTAATGACTGGGGAAAATCCATTTTGTTTGTTTTAAACCAGGTTTGGGAAGTCACATGTGGAATAATGGGGAGGAGGGGGAACCTCCTTACGACAGTCAAGATTCCCTTTAATCCCAGATTGTAATAACTGACAGCCTGGCTGTAGGGGAAGAATTCCTCTCTGAATGGCAGAACTCATCTGGAGTGTGCTCTCAAAGTGTTGGAAGTAATGGCCATCATTTGGTGTGATTTCATGGCTGTTGCACCAGAGCCTTTAGGGCATTCTGCATAAAGCATCATGCTCTGGCCTTGTGGTGAAATAGGAGCTCGTGGAAGAGGCCTACTTGGCCTTCTATATAGTGCACTAGTATATTTTGGCCGTTATCTATCTAGCATTCGGAATGTTTTTGCAGGAATTGGGTAGGCACCCTTCCCCCAAAGTCCCATTTGTTTCCTTCATTCTTGTTTCTTACTTTGTATATTATTTAAGATTTAGCAGTGGGTGAGCAAATTCTGCTCAGTGAATTTTAGTGATAATGACTGCTTCTCCACATGAAACCCTGGTGCACCAAGAGACGTAAGCATGTGGCTTATCCCAGGGAACAGGAAGATGCTTTAGCTCTGGTACAAGTGTATATCCAGTGCTGCTGCTAGGATGGGGAGTAAATACCCTTCACTCTCCCTGCTTGAGTGAACCAGAGAGATCTCTTCCAAACACAAAACTTTTCAGTTTTCAGGTCCCAACTTCTTTTTAATGCTAGGCTTGGGAAATGTTATTCCAAAGAGAAAACAAGGTTTAATGGCTTACAAATAAATTTTAGGGATTTTTGGTTTTAGTTTTGCTTTTTTTTAAATGAGCCAAATCTTAAGTAAATAACACATACATATTCTTAATCAGTGAAACAGTAAATAAAGGTTTCATGTCACACTGGAATAATTGACTCGTTCCTTGCTTCTGGCAGTCTGAGAATGAATTAGGTTCCAATAACATCAGTTTGCTGTCTTGGCTAAGTTAGCTCTCTGAGCCATAAATAACTACATGTTTTAGCATAAATTTATTCATTTTACAATTTATAAAATGCACTCATCACTAGGATTCTTGGCATGTATACAAAGATAACAGTGAAATAAGAGCATATTGACTTGTTTCAACTAAGTGAACTCCTTCAACATGTCCTCAATAAATGTATAGAAATCATCACCAACATCTCCAAGCAAAGCCATCAATAAATATATAAGCCTTGGACATTGTCCTGAAAGTCAGTGAACTAGAGAATCTATCAGATCACCAGGGAGCGATTTCCAGAGTTAAAAATGCTCTAACAAAAGCTCTGTGACTCAATCTCAGAATTTAAATCCATCAGGTGATATATTTAAATCAATCATTAGTGCTATTCTGGTAGACTCAATGACTGTGATGATACATAGGGAGAGCGTCTCAGCCTAGCACGACTGACCCAATGCTGCAGTAGTGTGCAGCCCAACCTACACTGCACCTGCAAACAAATGAAGAAAATGTTTTGCAGAAGTTGCTGTGTGGGATTAGGCACTCTGCACTGGCTTATGCTTCTGACCTTGAGGGGAAACTCTCGGAGAAATGAAGATAACAGTCTTGTTTCTGGCTTGGTTGGAGAAGTGAAGGCAAGAGCTAGTTGAGTCTACCTCCAAAAGATTCAGGAAACTTTCTCAGTTTAGTGTGTGTGTGTGTGGTTTCTTCCCGACAGCAAATAGAGCTGAGCCAAATACTGGGTAATTTGCAGTAAGTGAAATTTGGAAGTCACTGGAGAGCTTATGTAACAATTTCTCACTCAGCTTTCTTCCTAAAGGAAAAGTTGGAGATGATTTTCCACTGAAAGGGTTTCCAGTGTTAGGAAGGAGATTCTTGGCAGATGATGATTTTTCTCACCCCGAGGTCCCAGGCAGGGCTCAAATCAGCACAGTGAAGGAGCGCTGACAGATGGCAAGTAGTTACAGCACTTTCCCCAGAGGACCTTGCTCTGCGCTTCCCCAGTGACCTGGGCCTGGACACCACTAGGACCTGAATCCTACAGGGCATTGGTATTACCAGCTCCTCATCCAATACCTCTGGGGATCTGGACTGCAGTTTTTGTGCCTTCCATCCCCATCCATTTCACTGTGCTGTTGTGAAGATATTGGAATGAAAAGCTCTAGACCTGTCTTGAGAGGTGCGAGTGCAGGTGGCCCTGCCGCAGTAGAGTAAAGGCCTGGTGCCACAGCAAAGACCAAGATGAGCTTCCAGCTCCCTCCGCTTGGCTCTGCTGCCCTGCACCACCCTTATCACAGAAAAATAGGAGTGTCCCAAGGTGCCCCCTGCAAAGTTCGTGATGTCAGAGTAAGAGTTTATTGCTAAATTATTAGACACAATTATTATCAACAGGCTATCCACAAACTTAGGACATACTGGCAGAAGATAATTTTTCTGTGACCTTGCAGTAACATTTGTAGTGATTTTATTTAGTAATGGGAGCTGAGAATAATAGGGAAGCATGGAAGGGTTGTGAATCATCAGCATAAAAAAAAAAGACCCAGGCCAGTGCCATCCCGCCTTGGCAGTCCTTGTCTCTAGTTGCACACTTCAGGCCTTAGCACATTCTCTGAGGAGGAAGAGCTGAAGGAAGTTTAAGTAGAAAGACTGTTGCGTTTGCTTCTTCTAGAGTACCTGCTGCCAAGAAAGTGGCTAATCCATCTTAATTCCAATTACTTTATTCACAAAGCACGTGGAAAATTCATGGCAGCATAAAAATAGTCCAGGAGACAGGGAAAAGATGCAGTCTCAATTTGCCAACCTGTTCACCTGTTAGGATTTCACAGATGCTACTAAAGGAAAGGAATAACATGTATTTTGTGACATAACCTAGGAATTTAAAACTCTCCAGAGACCAGTTATAGAGATTTGGTCTCTTCAAGCTCCACCTGAGATGCTTCTTCTTTCTAAAGTCCTTGTGTATATCTCTAATTATTTTCCATAGGATAATTGATGGTTTCTATGCCTCGTTCATGCAATCAGTGGATTCTTCTAATGATAACCTGAAGATTAGCACTACATCATGCTTGAGAAACATCCCTAAAGCCTTGGGATTACCTTTTCCATGTTAAATCTACTGATTGATAACTCTTCAAAGCCCTTTCATGATACTTTTCACACGTAACATCTACAAAAATAGCCACTGGGTTTCTACTGAGGTCAGTTCTTTTTGTAGTTTATTTTATGGTACTTTTTGTAACTTAGTACATAAAGGTCTTACTGATATTTTTTTGTGTCCAAAATACAGCCACCAAAATATGCAACCAAAATACTGCCAACTGATAACAGGTAAGTATAAAATTCACTTCTATGACAGGCAGACTTCTGTAAAAGGTAGATCTAAGTATTCCTTAGGTAACTGCCCACTTAGAGAACAACTCACATCAGAAATAACATGCCTAAGTATGCAAACCGTGTTCACCTCCAAGAAGTATTTACCTCTAAGTAGGAGTCATGATAGCTTGAAGTAGGTGGACACTTAGTATAGAGGTCAAGTCCTAAAAATCTTGCCTGTCTCCACAGCTTGGTTTCATCAGATATAAAAGGAAATGTAAATCTTTACTGAGATTTCTTCTGCATTTGAAGAGGGAAAGTTGATAAATGGTTACTTTTATTTCTACTAAAACTCTCAAGACAGGTCTACTTGCTTGCTACCAGGATGATGTTTGTGTGTATGGGAGAGAAACATAATTAGGCTTTGAGTTCTGTACAACATAATCTGTGGCGAGTATGAATGACATGAAAGGCAGCAGAAATTGCCTGGGAGGAGGCTGTTTTTGTTTGTTTTGAAAAAAAGAGGTTGAAAAGATTCTTTCTGTGGCTGATGCAATCTGGCTGTGTTTGCTCTGAGCTAGAGACACTTGTGCATCACAGTGAAGGTAATGGAAGGGGTGGGAAGAAGAGAGAGTCAAGGGGTAAATTCCACTTGCTGCAATACCTGGTTTTGATCTAAGCTTTAATTGGATGTGATTTAGAAAACTGCTGGCATCACGGGGGATATTAATACTCCTATCTTATTCTCTACGCTCTCTGTCCCTGAGGGAGCTGTTATATTTCTGTGTTAAGACTTCTCTTGCCCCTTCCTTTTTCAGTGAAAAAGCATTGGATGGTAGGAGAGAAAACATTGAAGACACCTCGTTTTCCTTCCCAAGTGGCATCATAACTCCCAGGGGTGTTTATCACACACTTGTTTCACGCACAGCTCACACAGTACTCATCCACGTGTCCCCAAATGATTACAGTGTGTTACATAATGTAGTCTGTTGTTCTTCCTTTTCTTTTCCTTTTTTTACCAAACACTGGGCAGCAAGTGTCTTAGTTCTCTTTTTCTTGTTGAGTCACCTGTTAGTCACCCTTGGGCTAGAACGATTTGAATATGCTGCCATCCTTTACAGGTATTAAAACTGGGTATTGCTTTTGACTGAACTGCATAATGCATCTATGGAAAAAACAGTCCGTGGTCAGCATCTTCCCCACTCCGTCAGTTTGGTGGATAAGATCTCCTTATGTAAGGAAGTTCAAAGAAAGTTCTGTTACATCAGTTTATACTTTTGAATCGGATCTAATCACTGCAGAAGTAAATTTTGTTACTAAATCAATCAGCGTTTCTGGCAGCTCAAATCTTATTACTCCATCTTGTGGAAGAAGCCAAAAACAACACAAGTGATGTTAATACAATAGGTGCCATGCTGTGTACGATTACCTAATAACCCCAAAATACAAAGACGTCATAGATTCTCTGTAGACAGTGTTGGTTAATGTCTGTTTTATTCTGAAGCCTTGATTCAAAAAATATTTCAACATTTGTGTAACATGAACATTGATTTCTATGTGTATTTAAGTTTGTGTTGAACTGGGTTTTTAATAGAAGCTAACAGGGAGCTCTGAGGTTTTTTTCCTTCATTCGAGAAAATAGTGTGAAAGTTCAAATGACAGAAGACTAGGCTCTTATATAAGAGACAGATCATTAAGTATTGTTCTCAAGCTATAAAATTAAAACGTATATTATTTGGCTCATGACATACTATTTCCATTTTCCTTCTCTCAGGGTTTTGTGGCTTCAATAAGCATGGACTGAGATATCATCTGTTCAACGGGCTGACATGGTTTTGTTTAACTTCTTATCGTTCTGTAGTTCCACTGAGAATATTTTTCACAACAGAGACCTCTACTGAAAGAAGGAGAGCAGCTCTGCAGAGCTGGAGTGGTTCTGTTGAGCAAATCCACTCTGATGAGACCAGTTGTTAATCAGTGGTATCATACAGGAGTTTAACACGTGTCAGAATAATCTATTGCTTACCGCTTCTCCTCATAGAAATAGAGGAAAATAACCTTAAAGTAGTTAAAAGTCTTACTTTATTTAGTGTTTTCAAAGAAGTGGGATATGTGTTTGATTCACATCACACCAAAGCCCTAATGCTTCTGCTGAAATTGGTGTGCCGATTGCTCCAGCAGAGCTAGTCCTTTTTTAAAGACAGAATTATGTAATAAATTATGTGACGTAGTATAGTTAAAAGATTCTAAAATCTTTTGGTTTAGTCGTACAATTTTCATAGGGGAAAGAACAAGAGATCTTCCAAACCAAGTTACATGTAACATAAGCACAACACTGACATCTGGTGTTTAAATCAGATTTAATCCTGGGGGAAGGTTAAATTAACAAGTACTAGTATTTGGGGCTGTCAGGTGTTCAGGCAGAGGCCAGGGTACAGAGGGACCTACAGAGGCCGATTAATGCCTAAGTGGTCTTCATCACGTTAGCCTACTGTCGTCGAGGCCCTGTACCCATAGTCGCTGGAAAGGGAGCTCCTAGCACTTTGAAAATTTGGCCTGCAAAACCTGCGCTACCTTATAACAGGAATGAAAAGCTTGTGGCAAGATCTGAAGGTCCTCACATTGATTCTTGTGGATACTTGGGATAAGGAGGTCAGGAGGAGTTGTTTCCAAAAGCAAGGCTCTAGCCCAAGTACTTAAAATTCCAAATTTGCTTTAAAATCTAGTTAAGGATATTTTTCCAATAAAAGAGTTGGCTGAGCAGGTTTTTTTCCTATGTGCCAATTTATAATTTTTGCAGTAATGTTTATTTAAGACTTTATAATATCCTCTTTATTAAAGTGCCAGTTTGACACATGCAATGATAGTTTCTGTCTGACCCTTGTATCTTAGGTAATCTCTGCTAGGTATTTGCTATATATTTTGAAAGCAGTAAGTGGGCATGATCATTTATCAATACTTACCTTGTGTGGCATGCAATGTTAACATTCATTTCAGGGAAGCCAAAAACTTTTCCTCTTTTATGCAACTATGCCTGGTTCTTGGCTGATTTTCAGTTTTCTTTTTCCTGCCACCCTGAAACAGAAAATAAAACAGAGTGGAAAATACAGTAGAGGAAGAGGTGATGTGGGATCAGGCTGGCTCAGATAGCTTAAAGGAGAATAGTCAGTTTTACACTTTAAAATATATAATTAGTTCTCAGGTACAGATGAACTATCCATCATTAACCCTGTCATTTATAAGGACCCAAGAGAAGGAGCAGATGCCATTTCCCTGTGACTTGGCTTCCAGGACTGGTGTGACTCAGAAAAGGTACAAGCCTGTTTCTGAAAAGGGGTGTCACTCCAAGTCTGGACTGAGGTTCAATAGGGATCTATTTGCTCTGTGATGAAAACAAGCTAGGAAATACCTGAAAAGCTGCTGTTTATTTGTTGCTTTCTCCTAAAGTTTATTCTACAGTTCAGCCTCACCCCACTTAAAGGAAGTGATGAGCCACTCGTCCTCCCTGTCCTGCATAGGGCTAGCATTGCTATAATTGGCACTGAATCACAAGGCAAACCTCAAGAGAAGAGAAGCTCCTGTATGTCTGAGTTTAGTAGTGACATTAAGCATCTGCCAGTGAGCGAACAGAGAAGATGCTGGAGGCACGTACTGGTGAGCAGCACACCTTTAACAATGGTACTTGTGTAATTATTTTTTTGCTCTGTGAAGTGGCATATGCAGAAAAATGTCCAAAGTGTCATAGGGTCCTTCAGCTCATGGGAATGACAAAACCTGGGGGTCGTTAGTCTATCACAAGCCCTTAAAAAGTAGAGATTTTAATTTGAATGTTCAGTCTTATTATATCTCCAGTCATAAGCTTTTTTCTAGTAACAAAGGCCTTCTGGGCTCACGTCCTCCACTCCCTGCCACGGTGTACTTGATTGCACTCTATATAAAAAAAGCTAGAAAACAAGAGAAGCAACAGCGTTAAAGAAAATAAAGTTTCCATAAGAAAGCGTTTGAAAGTCTTCATGGTTCACCTTCGAAGCTCAGAACAAAGTGGTTATTACATTTCTGAAAAATCAGTACTGAATCTGAAAGTCTGGCAAATAAGGAAACAATACAGCCTTCTGAAGGGACTGATGAGGCAGCTGTGTGTATGGCTAGTTCTAATACACTCTAGCCTATTTCTCTGAATCCTCGTTCAGTGTTGAGTCAGAAGTCTTTATTTCTTCTTTTACATTCATAATAGCCACTAAGGCTATTAAGTTTTTGGCTTAACTGCTGTAAATAGAGTTGGTTTTGTATTTTTCCCTGATTCCCTGAGCATTTGCTTTGGGTTTTGGTGGTTTTTACTTTTGCACTGGAAGCTCACCTAGAAATAAATGATGTTACTAATTTCAAAGTATATTTCTGAGATCAAAGCCAAGTGGGAGTCGTGGTACTTATATGAGACTTAACAAAAGATTGAGACTTCATATCTCAAACCAAATACTTTATGTAAAAGATATGTAATGAGCAACAGGTACAGGAGAATTCATACACTAGCACCAAAATATCAAAAACGGATTGTAGGAGCAACAGAACAATATATCCACACAAAAAGACTCCTTGCAGTGCAGTTGCTGAGGATGGAAACACTTTATCACTTTCTTCTGTGAACAAATCTGAAACAAATGAAAGAGCTGAAGTCCCGGCTACAAAGTTCTCAAAATCATACAAGATGTAGCTACTATTTTGGTGGTAATTTTGTGTGTGTGAAGGGGGAAAAAAGAAAAAAAGAGAAATCATGTAAGAAAGGATGTTTGTGTAAGTACCAGTGTGCATCTACTGTTTACAAATGTAGGAATTCTTCCTCAGCCTGTATCAGCCACTTTATATCTGGAGCCAGAGTATAATTTTTTTTTTTTTTCCTAATCAGTATCTCATCCTGTTACTTCAGTAGAAGTTATAATACTTCCATAAAAAGTCTTCAAGGAAATTAATCCTCTGAATTCCTTTCTAAATGCCCTATCTGCATAATCTAAATCCATCCACTGATTCCATATGGGTGCCAAAATCCCCCGGGAGGATGTCCAAACATGCAGGGTTTTGCACACACTTAATATCCAAGTCAGCAGAGAGGCTCATGCAGCAAAACAACTGCTGGGAGATCCTTTCTTCCAGCTCAGAAGGATTCCTAATTTAATCCACTGAGGTATCAGTAACTTCAAGCATCTGAATTCCCTGGTGCAGCAGGATGCTTTTATCACTTCGTATGCAAATGGTATGGAGGAAGGAGAAGGGATCACTGTTTATTTGCTTTAGTTTTTAATCTACCAGTATCTTCTCCTTTGATTGCAATAAAATGTTCTGGGATCTGAGCTGAAAACATTATGATACATAATTTTAAACACTGAAGAAAAATATTTTTTATCCATTTTTACACTAGGAACATAAAGTGCAATTTGAAGTAATGGATTGCAATCTCAGTGTTATACAGATGCACTGCAAAAAGCATCACTTTCTTTGTTTCTCATCAGTGTGACAAGAAAAGGTAATAACAATAGGGTTTGGCTTCTGTATAATTCAGAGGCAACAAGTACTGTCTCTCTTTTCCCATCTGTGTACTCTAGAGATGAAAATTAGACGTTCTAGGACCAAAAATGTTGTCAAAGGTAATGAGAGCTCTGCAGGCAAACACAGTTTATGTGAAAGGATGAGTCAGTAATCTGCATAGGAATAGCAGAAGGAGGGGGCTGAGATATTGACGACTCATTATCTTTTTTGAAAAGCAGCTTCCAGTCTACTTTCCATGTCTGAAAAGAAACATTTTTTGAATGCACACAAGTAAATTCCCAGATTCTAGAGATTCTTTTATCTAGGACAGATGATGGAGCAGATTTTGCGCCCCCCCCCCCCCCCGAAAAGCTGAAGAGAAGGAATTTAAAATCACATTAACGGAAGAGGAACTTGATGTTACAATAGTCCAAACAAGGACTGCTAGTGCAGTTAAACAAAAATAGAAGCCAGAAATAGGGACCGGTATTCATTATTAACATGTTTTTATTAATATAGAAAGTTGTCACAGGATACTGATAGGAATCGAAAAGGGTAGGAAGGTCTATGGATCTCTGGTTCTGATGGAATGTTGCTACGGAAAATTGATGTTAAGTTTTTGTAAGATGCTAAAAATAATATTGGGATTGAAAACGTCTCCACATTGGAATCCAGGTGTGGAATGGATAACCACTGTAAAAGCATGAATTCTGTATTATCATTAAATTTTTTTTTTAATCATTATCGTTATCTAGTATTCTACTTGTAGTATAATCCACGATGGGAAATGGTATCAAAGCTCGCTCTCTGCGTGTGTGTATGTCCTACTAGAAGACCTGCTTTCCAGATTTTGGCCCGGAAAGGAGTGCGAGTGCTTGGGCCGGGTGAGGCAGGAGGTCCCATGTGGCAGGTCCCTGGCGGTGGGTAACTGCGCATGGGGCCCCCCAGCCTGTGGCCGGCTGCCGGCTGCTTCAGGTTCACATCAAGAACAGTTGTGGCTACAGCAAAGATCCGAGTTTCTTTGGGATTAGCAGGAGTAGTGTACTACCATTCTGTAAAGATGAAGAAAGCAGGACATTAATATATTCTTTGTTGGTTTCTATTTTATGGATTAGAAATTAGGAGAAAACGCAGGTCATTTAAAATTGCTCTTCACGGTTAGACTGTGACAGCTTTCTTCAGGCAGATCTTGGCCTCCTCACTCCTTTCACTCTGATAAAACACTTGCAGAGACTCCTAGGCTGCTACGCAGTCTTGTATCCTCAATGCTCTGGGCTAATACTGCTGTATTAGCAATAACAGTTGTTGCCTAAAGAAGAGAGAGTTCGCCATGTTTTTGGCTAGTGGGTTTGGGTTTTTTCTTCTTTTTCTTTCTCTCTGCTTAAGAAAACAAAAGCCATGGACCTAGTTCTTAATTTACTACGTAAGCAAGCTACTGCCAGTCAGTTTAGGGTTCACATAGAAGAACTGTTGAGCTTTGGGAAAATGAATATTTGTTCAATATTTTAAAAGAACTAGTTTGCTGAACATCTGCTCTTATAAATATTCTAGCAAATTCATTTATTGTCAGAAACATTTGGGTAAACTGTGAGCCTTAAGCAACTACTAAAACATGTCTATGGAAGGTAGAATTCAAATTTACAATATTATTTATGCTAGAAATATAACTCCAGGATTTATGTTCACCCAACTGCGAAAATAGTATGCTTAATCTAAACAGCTCAAATGTTGAGCACTCATAATTCACAGGCCAAAATAAAATAAAAAGTGCCTTTTTTGCAGGTGCCACTTATCAGATCCGTTGCATCTCGCTATATGGCAAGGGAGCAGAGGGATCATGGGGCATTAAGATGCATGACAGCTTCGTATATATAGGTATTGTATACTTTATATGTACAAATGCAGAATACATGTATGCATGCTGCAATGCATTTACATTACTGTCCTGGTTTCGGCTGGGATAGAGTTAATTGTCTTCCTAGTAGCTGGTACAGTGCTGTGTTTTCAGTTCAGTA
>JAVKLA010000088.1:26762914-26775862 GCA_034782735.1 Sagittarius serpentarius
TCCCACTGGGTGGGGGGGGAGCGAGTGAGCGGCTGCGTGGTGCTGTGTTGCTGGCTGGGGTTAAACCACGACAGTTACATACGGATATATTCAACAGTAAAAGCAGACCTGTATTCGCTCGTAATATTGATAATAACTGAAAGACTGTCCAACTATATTTAATTGATTTCTTTATGTTTTTGAGGTTGGGGATTGAAAAGAACCAGCAAACCAGCTGAAGGGACTCCTCTGCTGTGTACAGTCTAGTTTGAGATATCTCCCTTGATACTATCTCTGCTCCTCTCTTGAAGGTGAAAGGCCTATCTTGCATTCAAATACTTCTCATCTTACTTACTTACACGCTTTCCCCTTATTTTTCACCCTAGCAGTAATCCGAGCAGTAGTTCATTCATTTTAATTTAATCCTGTTCTGTTCCTTGTATCCCTCTGTTTGTCACTTACTCAAGCTATATTTTGTGCTGCTCGTGTTCTGGCAACTATTACAGTCATCCTGCAAAGACTGAACTGGTATACAGCTTAGTCTATGGCTCTGCACACTGGTTTAAATCACTTCCATAGGTCTTACAGCTACAATTAGTAGCAACACTACTAAGATCTCTGGCAGGCAGCAGTCATTGCAGGATTTTTGTTGGTGCTCACAGCAAAAAATGAGAAACCATGAGAAATGACAGTGTCAAGGATATAAAAATTAGGTGGTGTCAAATTTGCAATTTTCTTCTGTGATGAAGTTGAAAACTATTCTAGTTTTTCTTAGTCTTTTTCTTAGTATTTTTGAAACTCATTTTATTAAACCATCCTGCAACTAGTTTCTTCATTAATGTGCCTCCCCCATTGTTCTTCTGTATTTTTAATGTAGAAATGCTAAATTCTCTTCCACTGTATGTAAATTACTTACAGCTGCAGTTGCTTTGTTCTTATCTCTTGAATTTTTAGTTTCTCTATAGTTTACCTCAAGTTAGCAACTATTACGTGTTGATCTACTTTCTTACTTTAAAGTTTTTAATATTTTATAATACACAGTGGAGTCTTTTTTTGGTTAAGTACATAAGGTACCTTTCCATAAAGTAGACGATCAATAAAAAAGGAATCTGCAGACTATTTTCAGCTTATATTTCACAAATAAAACATTGATGCTCCCTTTTAAGTTGGCCATCACTCATCCAGCAGGTTTCACAGACAGTAACAGTTCGTTAGTAATTTCGGGAGGGGAAGATGTATGATGTTGTAAATATTTAAAATCAAATTTGAAAAAAAGGACAGAGATGAATGTGATCAGAGTAACACAATGCTGAAGGCAACATTTTCAAAGCAACTCAGTAGATACTGTTTTCCCTTGTAGATGGCAGTATTGAAAAGGAAGTTAAACTGGATCTGGTGCGGGGAACCAAAACTCCCTGCCTGAAACTTACACAAAGTTGGAATATGAAGAAGAAAATAACTGCTGCCAGATCCAGGCAAGGTGAATAAAACTGTGCTAGAGGTTAGCACTTGCCAATTTCAGCCAAAGGTGGATTTTCTTAATTTAAAAAAATTTGCGTTGAAGTTGAATATATCACCTCAAATGTGGCCTCGTGCATACAGCGATATTGCAGAAACTATCTGTATTAGGGTGGGTAAAAGAGTTGTCAGTTTAATTTTTGCCTCAGAATTGTGAACGTGAAGGAGTATTTCCAAAATACCTATCATTTCTGCTCTTTGACAAAGAAAGCATTTAGTATCCTTAATCATATATTTCTATGATACATACGACAGAGGATCTAATTTACAATAAGCTTGTTAGACCTTTATTCTATGCTCTGCTCTAATTGCAAAGAAACTGCCCTGTGACCATCTGGGACTGTTACACTGCTTATTGCTGGACTCTGGAAAAATGCTCGGAGGAACTGAGTGGTTTTAAAGCCAAACAGCAATTGCTGATAGAGCTATGGATTTGTTTTTCTCGTGGCAGGGCAGTCTCGGATAGCGAGCACAAACATCAAGGAGTAAATAGCAAATCTATGTCTTTTTAGCTACCAAGTTACTTTGAATCACTTCCCAGCATTCAGCTGGTGCCCTTCCTTTATTGCCAGGAAATGTCATACCTGGAGGTCTTTGATACTATTATAAGTTGATGTTAAATTAATAAATGAAGAAGCACAAACTTTAAAACAATATATCAGCTCAGAAAGCGTTTCTAGTCAATTAATTTAAAAATGGATTGTAGGATGCAGTGGTGTCTGAAGCTTGTTCAGTCACAGTTTGCAGTAACATACTGCAAAAATTGGCATGGCAATAGCTTAAACATTTTCATTATACGTTGTGCCTAACTAGCAGTAAAAATATTCAGATCACTTGTGATGCACCCTGACTTTAAAAATAATCTAAGAAATAAGAAGAACTAGGTAGCACCGAAATAACAATAAAATGAATAATCAATTTACAGGGTACCAATTTCAATACTTGCATCAGTCATGTAATTTCAGACTGTACATATTTTTTGAAATGAAAAATAATTTGTATATAGAGTGTTCTCTACAATATTGTGGTTCAAAGACACAAACATGGAATTTTTTTTTGAGGTTTTCTTTTTAAGAGATGTTTTTTCATTGTTTTGGGGTTTGGTTTTTTTGTGCAGTCTTTTTTTTTTTTTTTTAGCAATGGTAGTTATAAGGATCACACAGGGCTTGCTTTTTGCTTTTTATTTGCTGCATTTCTGTGCTATAGGAATAGGATCATGGGATAATTCAGGCTGGAAGGGACCTCAGGAAGTCTCTAGTCCAACCTCTGGCTCAGAGCAGAGTCAGCTGTGGGCTTAGACCTGCTTTCTCAGAGCTCTGTCCAGCTGGGGCTCGAAAACCCCCAAGGATGGAGACTGCACTACCTCTCTGTGCAACCTGTGCCCCTGCTTGGCTGGACTGGGCGCAGGTCCCTCAAGCTACTCTCTAGGCTCCTGCTCATAGAGGCCAGGATGCTGTTGTCCATCTTTGCTGCCAGGGCCCTGGCTGGCTTGTGCTCCGGCTGCGGTCCTGTGGGACCCCAGTGCCTCTTCGGCAGAGCTGCTCCCCAGCCCAAATTGTTTTTTAATATTTTTCTGGAATTTAGAATGTCAAAATTGTTTCGATGTGAAACAGGTATTTGCCAAGTACCAGTTTGAATAGATCTGTATTTAATTTTCTATTTCTACAAAGTAAAATTCAAAGTGTAAATTTTAAAATCTCAGACTTCTTGTTAATTGGAATACAACATAATCAAAATATTTTTAGACTGACCCATCCTGTTCTGTGGCATTTAAAAATAAAAGAAGAAATCCAAATAAGGTGTGTTCATCCCTACACTTTTGCTTTATTATTTGTCATATATTTTTAATACATAAGTGACATCTGATGTATTACTTAATCAAGTGAAAAAGAATTATACCTTGCACATAATCAGTTATTTTTGCCATATCAAAAAAATTAGACTAACAGATGAGGAAAATAAATAAGATGAACTTTAAAAATGAAAATGCTTAGCCTTTGGAATTTTAGTTGACAGCTTTTGAAAATTAAATTATAAGTCAAGTACTGATAGGTTTGATATCTTCTTTGCAGCTTTGCAGATGATGTATTGCAGCTTTAATGGAATATCATTTATCATCTGATAATAACAAATGTAGTATTTCTGAGCTTGTCATCTCTTCTGTGATGACAAATAGTCCAACTTGTAACAGTGATAATGGGATTTTATAATGATCTCTCCAAACCAACTCTGCTCTAGCGCAAGCTATTTTACTTTAAATCTCAAAATACCTATTACAGGTAGATTACAATAGCCAAGCTTTTTGAGACCTGCTTGCGTATGTTAGCGTCTGTGCTACAAAAGTTGCGTTTACCTCATCGATTTTAAAGTTTGGTCCATTGCATTTTGTTGGTTTTATAGTAAAAGTTGTCTACATTTACTAAGCAGTATGTTTATCACAATTTTCTTTGTAACAAGACTCCTACGTAGCAGTCCAGCAGCAGACCTTTATACCAACAGAACTTGCTTTGTACCAGTGTATGAGAAGAAACAATGCAGCTCAGTGTTATTCTGAAAAAAGTGGCCAGTTGCCTTCTGAAAGTCTTTCAAATTATTTTATTCACATCATTTAATACCTTAAAAGGAACATCTTTTTTACTTGGTTGTGTTGCTTTTATCTTAAACCGTAAGCAATTTTCATTAGTGATGTTGATTTCTGTAACGCAGCTACCCTGGTGTGTCTGTCTGAACCATTGGATTCTTGGAAAGCATCCTTGTCTTTTCAGGGACTAATAGACAGAGTTTAAATTTACTTGAGCTTGGCAGTTTTTACATTTGAACTGTTCTTCAGGAGAATGACTGAAAAAGGAGGAATGGTGAAGAAAATGGGTTTAGTTATATAAAATGCATTAAAAAAAAACCCTGGAGAATCTACTTCTTGTAGACAAACATCTACGAGGATGGTGAAGTAATTTAAAGTACCCTAATACTCAGATATGAAATATAACCTTGATGCAAGTAATTTTAATAGAATTTGATCAGGTTGTCCAGATGTTTTGCCATTAAATATTTAAACAGGGCAATTTGAAACATGTGTGATCATAAACAGATTCTTGCAATGATTCTTCCAATCCAAAGATATTAAAAACTTAATCTGAATTTCCTAGGCTTAGTTCTGTATACTCTTGTGTCTTCCATGAACATTTATTCATACAGAGCTTATTTCAAATGAACGTGTGTGAGAAGTTTAGGGAAAGATTTGAACTTTATGAAAAAATGAAAATTTTACTTCCTCTTTCTCCAACGCAGCTCACTGCAGTAAGGGAGCTGCTTCCAAGATTGCTGTAATTCTCTGGCCTCTCTCATCAGAGATAGTGCTCACCAAAAGCGTATGCTGCTCTGTTACCACTTTTTCTGCTTGTTGTGTGAGAGTGTCCCGTTCGGACAGGTCCCCAAAACCTCTGCCCTGGGAACAGGAGGGACCTGGTGAAGAGCTCTGCGAGACCCTGGCCAGAGCCCTGACCCCAGCAGCCTTCCCAGAGCACCGCCTAGCAGGGCCAAGCTGCAACCTCAACCACATTTTTGCTTGAGCGAGGGCCAGACTGATAAATTTAAGGACCGTGCTGTGTGGACAGGTGAAAAATTACTTTGGAGACCTCCAGAGCAGCACATGCACTCTGTGCATCCCAGCGGCTGGCTGGAGCCCTGTTGAGGATTCACAGTTCAGGACCTTTTTCTGTGGCAGCTACTGTAATATTAATGGCTATAATGTTGTCATTGAAGCATCTAAACAAAACACTGCTTAGTGTGCAGCAGTTTGGATTTTGCATCCACACACGGCTCACAATTATGAAGCAATACACATTTTATGCAAGTCTAATTCAAGACCTAAACTAACCTACAAACACATCAAAACACATCCATATTGTGCTTTATAATCTAAACTGTTTTACTGTCAACATCGCCAGATAACATTAAATCCTTAATAAAATTAATCCCAATTACCCCTTTTTATGATTATTTATGAACAGTTGTTAAAGTTCCAAAGGGATGCTACGTAATTAAGAATTCACAGAAAGCAGTCTGCTGAAATATGGCCGGTAACTTTTTTAAATTCTCAGATTACAGTAAGAGTCAAGAGATTTAAGCATCTCTAATCTAGTAATTTCTTTCAAGTCTCTTACACCCTGTTCTTGTGAAAATGAAGACCAAGTAGTTCTATATTCTAAGGGACCAAGTATATGAAAAATAGACGTAATAACAAATATTCAGTACTTTCAGTTGAACACAACTCATGCTCATAAACTTCATCCATGTTCTAATGTAAACTGAAAAAAATCAAATTATAAACCAGATTATATGATAACATATATATCTGCTTATGAACAATTCATAAAGAGAAAAAAGTCACTTAAAAATACGGTTTAAATATTTTACCCGGACTTCATAAAGGCAAAATAAGAGCATGCTTAGAAATGTAGAGAATTAAGCAAATACCCTTCCATTCTTTCCTTCAAGTATACCAAAATTTAGCACATCAGATTTTCCCTTTAGTGTCGAAGTAGTGACATAAAATCTGAAGATTAGGGGACTTGACTTGTAGATAAAAGATAAAAAAAGCTGAAAGTGCAGAGCTTGCCTAAGCAGTGATAAAGTGAGAGTATGATAACCATCTACGAGTATATGCAAAGTGTTACCACCAAGGCAGGAGAGGAATTGCTCAGTAAGCGAGGGTATGGCTAGAAGTTACAGTGAGATAGTAAAAAAGGTAAAGTTTTGGTTGATTATCAGCAAGAAGCTTCTGACAGCATTATACATCAGTTGTGGGAAAGTGTCTGAAGTGATCTCCCTTGGGATACTGTTAGTCAGAGTGGACAATCCACAAGATGATTTAGGAATAATCCTGCACTCGTAGTCAGGCACTGGGCCAAAAACCGATACAGGTTTTTTGACACTTTCAAATTTTCTGACTCTTTGTTTCTAAATGTAATTCTTGCTGTTGGGGGAAAAAAAAAAGCGTTATTTTATATCAACATAACCACTTCTATTATGTAAGAACAGATCTATTCACCAGTGTGAATTCCCGCAGATGAATACCAGTGCCCAGTTTCCTACCATGTTACAGCCCTGAAACAAATGACTGATGTCCAGTGCTAATCATTCGCCTTCTGTCATTCAGTTGCACATTCCTCTTTTAATGTGATCTAACCCCTGCAGCAACCGAAATAGTGTACATCACTGCTGTAGTCAGACTTCCATTCATCACTAGAGAAAAAAGCCACCACCTCCTCCTCCTTTCCCTACCTCTGTACTCCCATGTAGCAGATACTTCAGCCAACCTAAAAGGCTGAGATAGAAATTAATAAAAGCAATTTAATGTTGCGGGGTTTTTTTTATTCTTGAGATTTTTCTTCGAGTGCAACTCACGGGAATACATAGTCTTTGGCATTGAGTCTTTGGGAAGTTTCGGTGTTAAACAAATGTTGATTGGAGTATTACAGCGCAGTGTAAATGTAGTTTTAATTCTGTTGACTTCAGTGGCATTCTGATGTGCGCCAGCTAGGAACCTCCCTCAAAAACCTGGTCTTCGTTTACCCATCCAAATGGGTGACAATTTGTAAACATGCAAATCTGGATTTTATAGAAACAAGCATATAGGAATAAAAAGAAAAGGAAGCAAACAAAAGCAAAACCAAAAAACTGCTAAAAGAGCACATGGTGGTAACTTACAAATTCTTCTGTACACAGTCATTAATGCATCCTTATTTAGCAGAGTATTTTCTGAAAATATTTGACAAAAATCTATTGACCTCAAAATCTAAATACCGAGTCCTGTCTTCAAATCCAGCTGAGCACTGCAGGAAAACTGAACTGAAATCTTAACCAATTTCCACATCCTTTTCTAACAACATCAGAAAATCATAGGTAGGAGGTAGTTGCTCAAACTTCTTTAAATAAGCTGTTTCCTTAGCTGTTCCTTATGGAATCTCTCTTATATGCGCTATGTTTTGTTTTATTCCATCATGCCTTCAGTTCCAATGACCTCCAGTGTGGATAATTTTGAAATCTGTGAGCTGTATTTTCTTACAGTATTGTGTTCTTAATAATTGTTGGAGTTAATGAAAAGATATATTAAAATTACTGAAGTTACAAGGCTGAATGTGATTTAAGAGCAAATAATGTTTTTTACACCTCTGAGGGTAAATATTTCTACGATTTAATATTCATGACCACAAAATCATCATGTTCCAGGTTGTAGATTTGTTTTGTCCCCTGCTGAATGTAGACTCTGACCAATGCAGACTCAACTTTTCTCCCGTAACTTTGTGAGATCTTTTCTAGAGCTCAACTGTCTGTTAAGAAATTATTAGATAACTTAATAAAAATGAAATGGCAGATTTCTGTATGTGACAGGCCCTATGAATGATTAAGTCTTAAACTGCAATTTTCAATTTGACAAGCTCTATTAAACATAAAATTGAATGTCATCTGTAATGGAAATATGATTACATTTTACTATTAAAATTATCTTTGTGAGAGAAAATTAAATTTCTTTTAACAGAAATGTATACAAAATTAAATACCAGCTGGCTTGATTAAAATAAGTATATATGGTAGTGTTTCCTTACCTTATCGAAGAGGTGATTTTTCTGTGCATACGGATGCTTAGAGCTGGTGAATAATGACAGGAATCATTAATAAATTGTGATATGACTTAAAATGCTACTGTGTTAATGACCATTTAATCAGGTTTTTGATTAAAAAAAATTGATATAGTTTTGCTTATGAGTTGACTGTAAATACAACTTTTCTCCTTCTACCAGATATGGATTTCTAGTTAAGTTGCTTCCCAACAAAACATTATTTATATAGAGGGGAAGTAAAACAATTCATAGTATCAGTTAGTCCAACCAGGAAACAAATTATACTGCGTGATTGATTACGCAGTTTAAGAATCAAATATGCGAAAAGTGTTTGTCTGCTGACAGTTCACAAGTCATCCATAGATAGGAAATAATTTTCACTGTAACTGGGACAACTTTAATGAAAGAATAATACATTAAAACGGCTGAAGAAAATTATGCACAGGAAATTACAGTGCTGATTTTCCAAACGGGTTGTTACAAAGTGCTTGTCTCTGTTATCTGGGGAACTGTAGATTGGTCGTCTCCACCGTGACTCACTCTGGGGGTCTTCCAAGCTAAATACACTTCTCTCTCCACAGATTCTGTGGAAAGGCTTCTGTACTTAGGGGCTGGAACGACTCTCATCTAGTCGGGACTGGGCATAAAGCTCAGTGGGCTAGAGGGCTACTGAACGGTTACTGAGTACCTGGTGCTGTACTCTCAGCTTAGATTCTGCGTAACAGTTTGCCTTTAACAGGCAAAGGACGTGCAATAAGGCCATTTGCTTGTCTGCATCTACACTGTTAACCCAACTTGCAGAAGGCATAAATCTAAGGGGCCCACGGTTTGTGGTGTTTGTTTCTGTTCTAGTATATTGCTATCGGGTATGAGATCAAAGATGTTTCCCAATGCAAGATCTGCGCAGTTGGCTTGCTGCTCCAGGGCTGGATGAGGGGCTGAGGTGGCAGAAATGTGTGTCACATCTTTCTGTACCTGTAGGTGCTGCTTTGTCTGGGTTTGCACTTCCTATTCTAACAATATCCTAGTATGCTTGAAAAAGAGAGCGGAATGGCACGTTTCTGCAAACTTGGGTGTTCAGGTCCAGATTCGTGTCCTAAAAGCTGCTTTTCCTTGTTACCCTGTTTAAGCTAATTGCTGAATGGGGTTTCGGTAGTACTGTGGGAGTGAAAGAATGATCTAAGTAATTTCTGATGCGTTCTAACCACACTTCAAAATTCCGCTGGGAATTTGCCTTGTTCATGTGTCGATTTCTATATTTATGGACTTTGTGAGTCTCTTTAGTCAACATAAAAAAGTGCTATAATTCTTGGAATTAACAAGAGAGAATGTATCAGGCAACAAACAATGATTCTTGCAGTGGTGTTTTTTGTGGTGGTGTCTTTTTGTGTTGTTTTTTTTTTGTTTTGTTTTTTAAAAGGTAGTTTTTTAAAAAAACTGCGTAGAAGAGTGGCAAATTAAAGGAATCCTTTTGTGGGGCATAAGGGGGAACTTTGCCTCTCCTCATTAAAAATGTAATAATGAATAGAGAATTAACTGTGGATTCCTTTCACCTGTTCATACTGTTCACTCATCACACTGTAAAAAGCCGTAACATAGACTCTATATTAAATACAATTAAGTCTCTGATTTGTATTCATGTTCACCTTAAGTAAAGTCACAGGATTCAAAGGTCCTGCTTGTATATGTTCAAGAGCAGAACTATCCAGGCAGATGATGCAGGTACTGCATCAAGCATACAATATTTTTATTATTTGCATGAATCATACCTATGACTCTTTGATACCTCTGGGCTGTATATTCCTAGCAGATGTGTGCATTCAAAGGATTCATAAAGTACATTTGAGCAAACAAGCTACCTACTGTTCCTGTTCATCATGTCCCTTATCTTAATAAATAATGAAGGTGCCATGGGCTGACAATGAAATATTTTGAAAATAGTTTTAATGTATAGCTGGCAGAGGACCTGTTGGGCATTGATAAATTACACAGACGGAGAGGATGAGAAATCTGTAAAATATTAATGGTCTGCTTCTGTAGGCAGTAAAGGAGAATATACCTGTGTCTCACGTAAGGCCTTGCGCTGCCCACGTAAGGCTAAAGGGAATGTTTCCTACTGACCTGCGGGCTTCACGTATTCCAAGCAGAGCTCATTGCCTTTGGAACTGCTCAGAACACTGGTGAAGTGAGTGGTCCAAGGGACACGAAACACAGCGCCTGAAGATTCATCCGCAATTATTGT
Source organism: Sagittarius serpentarius (assembly GCA_034782735.1). Classification (NCBI taxonomy): domain Eukaryota; kingdom Metazoa; phylum Chordata; class Aves; order Accipitriformes; family Sagittariidae; genus Sagittarius; species Sagittarius serpentarius. The sequence continues at coordinate 26,773,277 of JAVKLA010000088.1, forward strand.
AGCGCGTGGTCCACAAGGTAAAGCCATCCCCATGGTGAAGAGGTGTAGAAGTGGCTCTTGGCTTGTAAGGAGAGGAGTGGATTTGTAAGGAACCCCTTGTGCCCCAGTGCTCAGGGTCCCCGTTACGCCCTGGGTGCTCAGGTTGTCTTAGATGGCACTGCCTGGAGGGACTAGTGTACAGGGGGATATAACAAGTACGGGGAGATATATGGGGCATGCTGTCCCCTGAGGAAACCGAGTCCTGTCATGGTAATGCCATGAATGAAGAGAGGAAGGATGGGGTCGCAGCCCTTCCCCCTCATCTTCTTCTGAGGCCAGGAGCTCTGTCATTTTCCTTTACCCTAATAATCAGCATATTCTTACTGGGTGAAAACAACTTCTCTCACACTCTTGTCTTCATTTGTAGTAGTAGTTAAATACTGCAATTATACCCCAGTGGATACTTTCTGTAAAACTATTGTCCAGTGCTACTATAAAACCATTAGACATCTAGTTACATGCTGCCAGGAAGCGATCTCTTATGCAGTGATTTGGCAATGTTATTGCTCTTTTAGAAACACTAGTTTTGAAAGGAACTCTCCCTTAAATTGGTGGATGTTTTGATCCGGATATTTTATTATACCTCAAATGAAACTGTCTGCAGCAAAGTGTTATTTGAATTCAGCAAATCAGGATTTCTGCGATGTCTGTGTTGCGCAAAAAATAAATTCCTTTAAGAGTTTCGAAAATTATTGAGTAGAACATATTTTGACTGGGAAGTGGGGTAATGGAGCAATGAATTAAAATGGCAATATAGCAGCATGCTTTCAGCTCACTCATGATAATGATTTTACTTCATTTCTGGATAATTCTGAAGTTGAATTAAAGCTACAAATGTCATTTCAGTGAGAGAGATAAGCACACGTATAAATAAGAGAAGTACAAATCACTAAAGACTTCAATTTTTGTAGTAACTGTACCATAAAACTCAAAATACTGCCTTAGCAGGGCTACGTATGCAAAGCAGAGATTTCGGCTGGTGCTGGAGACACCCCAAGGCACAGCTGCTGGCGGGCTGCTGGCGTGCTGCGCACCTCTGCAGCCCTCTCGCCACCTGGGAGCCATCCATCACAAAGCATCTGCCCTGAGTGACAAGAGGAAAAGTGTCACGTTGTCTGTCCATCACATGTAGTTCATCGAACTAAACACTTTTTAAGTTTTGCATTTTGGGTTGCGTTACAACATACAGTTTCTGTTCAGAGGACGTTTAGGCATAAGCTGTGAGTAACAGAGAGCTGAGGTACAAGTATGATTTCTGTTTTTTCAGATGTGTTTTCTATATCCCAAATTCTGTTTAATTGCTTACTAATATCTGAAATGAACATATTCTTTATTAAAATTACGTGTTTAAAAATACAATCTCTGTAGTTACCTCAGCTCTGAAGCTCAGCTAATAGTTTTATCCACTTCCAACTAGTCTCATTGCACAGCCTGAATTTAATTTCAGTAAGAAACGCACAGGTGTGTAATCCATAACACACTCTAATATTCTGTATGCGAGTATACCCTGCGTTATCTCTGATATTGAATTATTTCACTGTGGAGCATAATTATCTGCGCAGGCAAATTCTTATTTAATTTCACTGAAAATTATGTAAAGATTTTCCGTACGTCGTGCACTAACCTTGCAGCTGGATTAACATGATGGACTATCAAGACTTCTTTAGGGACATAATGCACCGTTGGGTCAATAGTCCATGAACAAAGAAGGATTTACACAATAATCTATAATGGCTCTTTAGGAGCTGTTATGGTCTATCAGGATAAAAATCAGGTAGGTAATACGTATAAAGTGCATACTTGCTTGAGGAAAGCAAGCATTTGCCTGCTAAAATTCTAGCCCTTTAAAGGTCAGATTGGATTCTTTTAACATTTTGAATGCAAGTTTACCTGTGGGAAGATTTAGCTCAACTTTCTTAATTGCATGCTATGTAATGAAAATGAAATTCATTAAAATACACAGCAGGTTTATGAAAAAAAAAAGCCCACAAAACCCGAAAAAACCGCCCCCGAAGTATCTCTTTTTAAGCTATCAACACTTCCCTTTCAAAATGCTGTTCCATGATTAATTTCTGCCATCCTCTCTGCCTTGGTGGCCAGTGAATTTCAGGGAGGGGAGACGGCGACCCAGCCCCAACAGGCCTGAAGGGTAGGGGGGCTGGCGGGGGGCGGCACCCCGGCTCTGCAGCGGGCTGCGGGCTCACCACGCTGCCGGGCGTCGTCCCTCCCCGCCCCCGCCCCCGCCCCCGCCCCCGCCCCCTCCGGGGCGCAGGTGTCCCTAGAAAGCAGCTTATGTCCTCGGGAGGCGGTGCGAGTGGCCGGGAAAAAAATCCTTCTGGGAACTGTTCGCTATGAAGTGACGTTCCCTGGTCTTACCCGTCGCAAGAAAGCAGTCCGGTTCTGGGCAGGCCGGAGCGCGGGGCGGCGCCGCGCTGCGCTGCGCTAGCTGCGTTTCCCGCACGGCCCAGGGAAAGGCAGGGCCGCAGCTGTTGGGGGATTCCCCCTGAACAGGGGCAGCCCCTTCTCTCGTCGCGCTGAGCCGTAACG
>JAVKLA010000088.1:26775945-26793866 GCA_034782735.1 Sagittarius serpentarius
GGCCGGCCGGCAGGGGGCAGCAGAGCCGCGGGTATCCGCCGCCCGGCGGCGCCGGGTTTGATACCGCCCCGACACATAAACACCTCGGGGCGGGTTTGCGAAGGTTATTTGCGCACTAAAAGGGGAATTAGCCGAATGAACTTGCACGCCAAAAGTAATTTTGAATATTCTGAAAGACCGCCGCCCTGTCGAAAGGGGTGCTTTCGGGCAGAAAAAGCCCCTGCCCTCCTTAAGGTGCAAATAGGGGTTAAACCGACTTCAGCATTGCGAAGGAGCCGAAATGGCTGCTGGGGAAGTGCGGGCATCAAAATATGGAATAATCGCAAGGAAGTCCAGCATTATTTGCAGGCGTCAGGCCACGTTACCTCAGCCACGAAACCCTCGTATTTTTTTTTTTATACTTAATATTTGCTTGCAGCATAAGCCCGAAAATACTGGTGTTAATATGAAGAGAGTAACCGTGGTGCTTAATATATTGCTGTGTTTGTTACCGTGCAATTTACTTTGAAGTCATTACTCTACCTTGTACATGAGAAGTCAGCAAATTATCAGAGTTTATTCCATTGACTTTCTCACACCTTGAGAAATAGCCCATTTGTATTATCACAGTTTGATATATTTCCCATTTACTGGGCTTCTTTGGCAAGCTGGCATTTTAATTTAATTATACTTTTTTGCTAATGGTCTTTATTTTTCAGTGTCTCTGTGGTAAAATGCCTTTAAGGTCCGGGATTCTTTTATTTCCTTTTTTTCCCCCACCTTTTGGTGTGCTCTAGTGTAAATTTATAAACTGAGAAAATTCAGTGTAAAATTCAAAGAGGTGAAATTAAGGAATCTGTTAAGAAATCCTGCGCTTAAACAATTAAGCATCTTTTCACTTTGAGAATGTGATTTCTGAACATATTTAGTATCGTATACCCCTAATTAGGACCCACAATGCAAAGAGAATAGAGCACGTATAACAGACGTTTAGGAGGTTTCATGCAGTTTCCTGTACGTTGCCTAAAAAACCTTGTTATGGGGCTCAGCCTCAGACCACTGAACTCAATGGGAGCTTCGCTGTATTTTTTCTTTGTGCATAGGTCCTTAATCCTTAGTGTGTATCCTTAGCGTAAATTAAAACTACCGTTAAGAATAAAATACGTGCAGTTATAATAATACTTTGATATGTGATTGGTATCAATGGAAAATTCTGTTTTAATACATGAATTCACTGGTTTTTGCTCTGTAGTCCTTTCTGCAATTTCTGTTAGCTCCTCGCCTTCAGAAAGGTGGTACGTACACATCCTGCTAATCCTTTTAGCATCCTCGTGTTTGCACCATCACCTTCCTAATAGCCTGCAGGAACTGCTGGATCTCTTTTCCTGGAACATTAACAGAAGTTTGTGGTGTGATTGCTAACTGTTTGCTTTGGCACCTCCTAGGAGCCAGAGAGAAAAGGGTAGGAATTTTTCAGTGGCGGGGACATTGCACACTGGGGTGTGAATTAGGAGATCAAAACACAGCTAAACAAATGGGACCCGTGCTGTAGGGACGATGGAAAACCAGGAGTGGACGTAGCACACCTAAGCTCACTGCAATTACAGCTCGACTAAAGCACCAAAAACATTCCAGAGACGGGAAAGCTTGCGGTACGGAGAAAACACACTGAAAACGTGACTTTTTTGAATTAGCGCCTTCTGTAAATAAGAGTTAGTGACGCTAGGCCTAGATCTGTCTTCTGCATACCCGATAAATCAGTATGACTGTGATTAAAATTCCACCTTTGGTATGAAAAGACAAAATAAGAAATCACACTTTCAGTCCTGACAGCAAAGCTCTCCAGTTTCTCACAAAGAAGTGGCTGCTTTGCAAGAGGGTGCCTGCGTGCACACTTTAGCATCAATTGCCTTAACTGGAGTGCAAGTTTAGAGAAAATCGACTGCCTCATCCTCCGCTAAATTCCCGGTAAAATCTTCCTGCTTTTCCTTCTGCCATGTTATCGCTGTCCTTAACAACTGCGCTTTTTACTTTGCGCTTCACCCTTCTAAATCTTGGCATTTTCTTTCTTTGGTCTATGTTCATATATGCTGTCGTACTGTTCATGGGAAGTCGTTATAACCCCACCCACAGCCACAGTACCGTGTACTGAGGCAGGTGTTAGATAAAAGCGGTCCTCTTAACCGTGTATTTGCAGATCCTGTTTGCGCTGACTTTCTGCTCGCTGAAGCCCGGATTGGTTTTGTCGCACAAACTTTGGGGTCTGCTTACCTAAATTCAGTCTTGGCAAAGGTTGATTCCCCTTCGTGTGCTCGGTTTAGAGCTTCTGCATTTGCCGCAGCTGATCGCAGCTAGCCAGATTATGTATCAAATACATTGTTCGTCGTAATGACAACAAACGACAAGGAAATTATTTGCAGTAACTGCGAACTGGAACTCTGTACAAGCTGGGCTGTATGCAAGAGTCAGAGCTGTCTTGGCTATAGCTGCTGTGACAACTGCTGTTTGTTCACTGTGCGTAACAGCTCTGCAAGATGCAGCGTCACAGTTACACCTTCCTCATGAAGAAATGACATAAGGAAAATAGGTACTTGCCGGGCTGTTTGAAGGGGTTTGGAAAAGAAATGACATAAACATCCAGAAGAGCACGAAAACGAAACCTTCTCTTGGTGTATAAGAAAGAAATACTGTTACCCATATATGAAGTATTAATAAAGCATTTTTCTTTTTTTTATAGATTTTCTATTGAAAAAAAGAACAAAACTCAGAAAAAGCCATAAAAATTAGTTCAAGATCTTGAAAACAAATCCATAGTGAGACTTAATGAATTCAATGTATTTAAATCCCCAGAGAGAGTGCTAAAATTGGATAATTTAATCACAGGAGGGAAAAGGAAACAAATGATAAAAACATCCTTTAGCCAAGTGACAGTGCATAAAGAAGTCTGAGAGTTAAAAAAACCTTGAATCAAAAATAATATACAAGCCTAACATTAAGATTAATTAACCACTAGACAATTTAAAGTGTTTTTTTCAAACGCTGATTCTCCATCATTTGAAATCAAGAGTGGATGTCTTCCCAGCTAGATGAAGTGCAGGCTGCAGAGCCTCTGTTGTGCTTGTCCATCGTATGCTCTTTTTCAGACTAGCTCTTTAATCTGTTTGTACTTGCCACCGTCCACAAAGATGTATGAAGCTTTTCATAGAAAACTATTCTTTGTGGCCTCTTTCTATCATCAGAGCAAGGGCAGTAGATAATAACCTCTCATTTTACAACTTCCTCTGTAAATGTTGGCTTGACAATTAGCATTTTCAAAGACCGAGAGCGACCTTCAAAGACAACCATCACCAAACAGAAGGTTGATTGTCGAACCAAACATCAGGATTAATGGCAGAGCATTAACAATGTGACAAAGTCTACCTCGAGTGTTTATTTGGCGCCATTTTCTGTCCTCGCTAATACTGATGCAATAAGAGGATGTCAGCTCAAATACTCCCAAAGTTAGCTTTGAAGACTATATTTACAAATTCCACATTTTTGTGATACTGACCTAGAGCACCGGGAACCTGAACTAGGAGGGACTGAAGCGTAAATGCTGCCATGAAGCTCTGCCCGAGGCAGAGTGCCGCTGCCTACCTCAGCCAGAGCTCGAGGCAGCAGCGACGTGATCTGAGAGATCTTGGGCTTGGGCACATTCAGCAGGGCTTTGCCTGGGCCTCTGGCTGACAGCTGGCTCTGTTTGCAAGCCGTGAGAAAAAAAGTAAAGAATGGGTTTTGCCACACTTTTTCAAAGTTTTTATCATACTTCTTTTCTCCAAGTTCAGTGTGCGTAGTTGGTTGAAAGTTGAAATTTTGACCAGACTGCTTCTTTTGCTGCTGATCTAAGCAGATGTGACTACTCGGTGGTTGAGCCTTGAGCTTCAGGCTTTCAGTTTCTGTCTGTTCGTGGGGCTCTGGAGGTTACCAGAGCAGTGGTGGTGTACTGGCTTGGTTTGTTTAAACCTGAGCAGTGTAAACTGTGTTAACATATCCCATTGTGACGGCGGTTCATAAGAACAGGAATAAATCAATTAACTAAATGGATCGTATAGTTCATAGAGAGCACCTTACAGTGCTCTTCTCTCATGCCTTACACTGTGACGGCAAGAACAGAGGACAGTTGAAAAGGACTATTCAGAAGTGATGGTATGTATGTCTTAAACAATTGTTTTGCTCATGCAAAACTGAGAAGTGGAAGTTATGTACAATAGAAGGAGAACAATGGGAGGGAGGTCTTGACTGCATATTTCAGAATGAAGTTGGAGTAGAGCAAAACCAGAAGACATCAGCCTTCGCTCACACTGTGCCCTGAAGGCCTGGCATATGGTCGTAGCTTTACAAGCAAAATCAATTTTATTCTTCCATAGAAAATAAACAAGTTTTTTTTGTTGTGTTGTGTGTTGTTTGGTGTTTTTTTCTTTTTTAATCCACAAGTATCTTTCCCTTTTCTTTCTGTTTCATAGTGTTCTGCATCCATTTTTTTTTCTTGGAAATTAACATAGTACTGGATATTAAATCATTTGGTATACAAACGTTACTATTCCTAGTCCTTTACAATAAGTATGGACAGATGCAACTGTTGCCAGATGGAATCTTTTCTGAATATAATTCTTTCATTCAGTTCAGATTCCCTACAGCATCTCGCACTAATGCAGTGTCGCTTAGAGAACTGTTAACCATTAATTAAATTCCATTTTATTAGATGGTATCTCCATAAGTCATCAAAAGTGAGGCAAAAGAAATAAAAAAAATGTTTTCAATCAGTTTTACATCTGACAGTAAAAAGTCTTAGTCATTTGTAGCACTGACAGAATTAAAACTTGTGAGCAAAGTGTGTCCAGCTGCGATTCCAAAGGGGGAGTGTTCCGTAATGCAGCAGCATCAAAGCGGGAACTCCTGCCACTTGCACTGGGTAGTGTAATTTTGGAAACAGTCTATCAGTTCTGGAAAATTCATCAAAGTGCACTAAAGCAGTGCTTTTTTAGTGATAGCTTTCAGTTTAAATCTCTTAAGCGTTGCGGTGGGAGAGCTGAACTCCAGGATTTTCAAAAACTAGTGCAAGTGATGAGCTATTGGAATTCATGTAAAGGAGAACTTTTAAAACTTTAAAAAAACCCTAAAGACGCAGTTGCTGTAATTTTGTATGAGCTGAAGGCAAGAAAGGAATGACTGTACCAGGTGAGCTTGGGCTGAACTTCACTGCTTCAAAGCTGACAAAAAGAAACTTCAAAATTTTCGGACAAGAATATAGTAAAATTGGAGAAGCTTAAGAGAAGAGCCAGAAGAATGATTCAAGATCTGGAAAAACAGTGTTACCTGAGAACCTAAGTCTGTTCTGTTTATTGAAGAAAAGGTTAACCAGTGACTTGATCAGGGTGTATAATTATCTTCCTAGGGAGAAGATTTCACATTCAGAAGGGCTCCTTTAATAAAAAGAAGGAGCAACAAGGCAAAATGTCTAGAAGTTGAAGCTAGTTGAAGTTAAAATCAGAGGAAAAATTGGATGCACATTTTCAATATGAATGTTAATTAATCGTTGGAATACCATTGTATGTGGCAAGTTTCCGTTGCCGTTAAATCAAGATAAAACAAAGCAGAACAGTTTTAGAGGGCTGCAAGCTTTCGTAGTAGAATAATGCAAAATTCTAGGAATTGAAGTAACTAATCAAAATAGATTTACAAGTTTAAAACAAATCAGTTTTGCAGTTTTAAAATAGCAAGCCAGAGCTACTAGGCCTCTTTTTCTTTACCCCCCTTTGGTTCAAGCACATCTCTAGTAAGCCAGTGCGTGGTCACTGACACCTTGGTATACTGCCTCTTTGCTTGTTTGAATCTTGAACTTACTAGAGGCCAAGGCTCACCAGTGTAACAGCTGTGGATTTTGAGGTTGCCATGGATTTTGGTGGATCCTGTGGGGGTGTCTGACTCTCTTCAAACGTGTGTATCTGTCCCTTCTCTGTCTTTTCCAGGCATAAACATTGTCTATGTGACCAGGCTGTAGAAGAATGATAGCTACATATATAGAGAGTACCGGCGGTTGCCTCCAAAGAGAGTGGTCCAGCTTCCACATCCATCCGTCTCCCTTTTCCCGGTGTTGCAGTTTTCTGCTTTCCTTTTACTCACTCTGCTAGCTTTGCGGAGCTGGCTCGTCTGCCTGGGCATAAAACTATTCTTTTTTTCCCGTACAGTTTAGTTTAGAAAGTTTATCAGTAGAATCTGTTCAGAAGGGCACTAAGACAAGCCAGCACAAGAGAAGAGGCAGGAGCACGCAGCCGAGGGTGGGAAAGGGGGCATGCAAAGGGAAAGGTGGATGGAAGAGACCATCCTGCAGCTCTGAGCCACAAATCAACTCAGCAATCTCCTGTGATTGTGCCCCAGCTGTAGTCCCGCGGAGTGTGCACGCTGCTTGGTGATAGATTATGTTTTCAGTGCTTATGAAACTCAAGCTACCCATAGACTTTTTTTGCTACTGCTGCAGCTTTATATAACTGTGGCCATTGCTGTTTCTTTTGTCTTTGTTCTCTGGAATGTTTAAGAGAGTTGTGCACATGCTGTTTAATGAGATTTATTTGGCCTGCAAGCTGCAGATGGGCAGAAATCAAAGGAGGTGGAAGTGGACATTGACATGACCTCCAGCGTGTTGTTTATGGAGAACATCCTTCTAGTGATGTATGACAAGTCTGAGGTCAATGATTAGTATCTATTAGCTCTTTGAAAAATGGAGAAAGCAATAGTCCCTGATGGTGCATGTTTTAGACCTGGTTAAAATGGAGAAGCCTGATGCGAGAAGAAAAAATTGCTTCAGTGTCTATATATACAATTACCACACATCACCAGGGCATCTTAACACTCAAAATACTTACATGCCAAGTTATGTTAGTAGGAAGAACTGTGGTCTAGATTCCTTCTCCCCTCTGAAACAGCTGGATTTGATTATTTATTATTATTCTCTTCTTCCTCCTTTTTCCTCTAAATTCTCTTCATTTCTTTTTGTTTTTGTTGGAAAGCTAAATCAAAGAGGAGCTTTACATTCAGTTCTGAACACACTGAGCGATGCGGTAACTTGTTCTTCTGCAAAAAAAGAATTGTAAAGTCTTGTATGAGTCCCCTCATGCCAGCTCTCCTCCAGTTCAGCCGCATCGTGAAGAAATGGACAGGCTTTCTAGGACTTTGAGGAAATTCCAATACAATATTAGCACGAAAAATCTCTGCAATTGTCTAAAGTAGCTGGTACAGTAATTTCTGACTTTCTAACCACTAATGTTACATGGTACTGCAACAGAATTTGCAAGGTTCAGCAGCCTTTTCATAGACCTTTTTTTCATATAATTGCAGGTAGAATTGAAGTAAAACAGATTGGTCATATACACTTAAGGAACTGTGAACAAATCCATGCATACTTGAAACGGGGGCAGTCAGAACTCTCTCTCCAAAAAAATCTTTTTAATGGTTTTGTTGGTAGGACAAAAATGTCTTTTTCGCTTAAAAAGGGTTTCCTGCCTATTCTTCAGGAAAAAAAAATTGAAAAAATGATTTCTAAAATTCAGAAGAAATGGTACCACAAAACAGTCCTTTGCTTCTACTATTTATACCAACGATGAGTGCTTGTACAGAATAAGTTGGTACAGAGTCCAAAATGACCGTTGTCTTTAAAATGAGACCAGAAACTCTTTATACCAGCAGTGTATCTTCAAAATTAAGTTTTCTTCAGAAGAAGCCTCTCTTCCCTACCGTACCGTACTTGTTTGAGGAGGTCAGTCCCCAGTGACAGCTGCTCTTCATCTTTGCGGTGTCCAGGCAAAAAAATCCTTTAGGAAAAGTGATGATTCGGACTTTGAGTAAAAGATACGAGAGGCTGCATGAGTTGCTCAGCCACGAGCCTGCGATGCCTCTGTGTCTCTCCGACAGGCTGTGCTAGAGGACACGGTCTAGCAGAGCAGCGCTCGTAAATGCTTTGGAAATTATTTGAATGCACTTTCAGTAACGGAGGCGGGAGAGCTCTATTGTCTGTGAAACTGAGGCTCACACGGAGCGAACCGTGTTTGTTTATGGCTGGACTGAGACATAAAACGGTCCAGGGGCTCCAAAGCACCTAGTTGCCACTATTTCCTCACGTTGCTTTGGAGATGCAGCTTGATAAACAGAGTACCCGAAGTTTTATGTAACTTCCTGTGAATCATTTTCCTCTTACAGAAGGGATTTTAGTTTGTTCCCCAGTGGCTCCACTGCAAAGAGCAGTGACATTTACTCTGGGGAATACTGTGCGTGGGTGCCTCTGTGGGAATGTGTATGTGTGTGGAGAGATGATAGTAAATATATTTGTACGCTGTCATTCAGGTATTGGCATTGGCGTTGCCAGTTCACAGCAGCGAGATTCTCTAGATTAGCCCCTAAATCTTAATGAAGACCTCCTGTCTTCGGAAATCCTCTTCCACAATGGTTTTCAGTGCTTTAGGCAGGCGTACAGCTTTCCATTCCCATTCATAACTTGGAGTCTTATCCTTTTTTTTTCTTTTTTCTTTCTTCTTTTTTTTTCCCACTCGTCTTTCACAGAAATGAAATGGCAGTGGTTGGCTCCAATCGCCACATTCTCTCTCTGCTTAATTTCTGCTACAAAGTTCTCCGGTTCTTTTATCTGCACAGCTGTTTTTAATGGGCTGTTCAGAGAAGGAACTGATAATGGGCACTTTGTGCTGTTTGGATTATCACTAGTTCTAAGGTTGGCAGCCAGCATTGGCAATATGCTCTTCTTTAGGCAGCGTTTTTTTTTAGCTGGACAGCAACCCAGTGACACTAGGCAAAGCTGCAGCAGCAGGCTGACTAGCAGCAGCATGCTATCTGCTCACTGTGCTTCAGCGAATACCCCAGTGGCTGCGACTATCCACTTGGGAACTGTTTTCCTTCCTTCCTTCCTTTCTTTCTGACCCTTTATCCTGGGACTTGTCTTCAAGGGAAGCTAAGGATGAAGTTGAGCTTCATCAGGATATATAACACGTACACAGAAGGGAAGTGGTTTTTTGTGACGAGACTGGCTAATAGATGTGCAAAGTAGGGGAGTGTCTAAAGACGCTTTTGAAAATGCCCCAGCCTTTCGCAAAATTACCTCTAAGCCTTGTCATTTGTAACAAAATATTTGGGAAAAGGGAAACGAGTGGATAGTGTGTGATCAGAGTCTGTGTGAAGTGGAAGGAGGGTTTGTACCCCACTGTCATTTCATGTAGCTTTCTCCAGTCACTGTTAAGGTGACAAACAGTTGAAAATAGCCTGTCCATTTTTTGTATCCTTTCTTGACCTCTAGATAGTTTGGATATATCTACAGTTCTCTAGAGAAGAAAAATGAGAATATATGAAGGAAAGAATATGAAGCAGCGCTTTCCTAAGTAATAATATTCTCCTGGTTGTTAGTATTGGCCACTAGCTTAAAACAAGGACATGTGATGAAGAGTTCATGCTTCTTATTTCAGCCCTGCATGGATACTATCATCATTTTAAAAATCACTACGCTCTTAAGGTCAGGCCAGATGTAGAGTTCCTATTCAGTCTGCTTTGTGGCAACATAAAGCAGTTTATTCATCTCGCTGAGCAGCTTAAAATACTAAACCCATTAATTTAGTTACATTAAAAAAAAAAGTTAGATACTAGCTTTGGAGCAGTTTCATGGGGTCAACCACTATACAGTGTGTCTTCAGTTGCCAGGGCTTTCTGAGAGCTGTTTCTTCTCTGTAGCATGTACTCTAGTTCAAGTACCAAGGAATTTTACTCACACAAACAGAGTTAGTATCTTGTTTGGTTCTGAAAGCCCACTACATTTTGTCTGAGATGGTAATATTTTCTGATTTCTGTATGTGTTTGTATGTACCTAGATTTCTCTAGTGCTTAGTAATTTTATTCTGATTTTTATTATTTTGGAAATAGAATATATATGTACATGCAAAAAGTCAACATAGCCAGTTTGTCATAGCTGCAGCTGTAAAAAATATTACATGGTATTACTCCTTAGTACTAAATGCAGAGTTGCAAAAGCTTCTCTTTAGTTTCTAAGAAAAAAATTGCATCCTCTTGAAAAACAGAAAAAGAAGGTTCAATTTGTTCAAAAAATGACTAAAATTTATTCCCAAAAGGGAGAAACACCTTCAAGTAACTGACATTACTGCTGGAGAAGTCATTGTTCTCTTCCTGAATTACCAAAAAATTGCAAAAATTTTTCAGGATCTTTCCCTAACATTTCTTGAGAAGCTACCTTTTTCATAATGGGGAAATAGGGAAGTACAAAGTGCAAGTACCTAAAGGAGATTAAGTAAACCTAAAATAACCCCAAAGGAGTTGGGGGAAAAGAGAACTGTTGTAATACAGCCATCTTGAGAACCTTGTTGTCGGTATACCTAGCACATAGCTTTAACTTAAATCCACGGGAAAGTATGCTTATTTTTCCAGAAGAAAAATGTCTATGAATTCAATGTAGTCTGACGGTTCTCAAAACCATTGTGAAATTATCATGAACCTCAATTTCTGAAAAATTGTCTGCGTGTTTTTTTGCATATGCATGAAAAAACAATTTTGGAACATAACAATAATATTTATTATTTTCATCACACATTCCATCTCTTGAATTGCTTTGTACTTATTAATTGTCATGACAACTCTGTGAGTTAGGTAACAATGTTAGAGTGAATTGGGTAATTCACGACGAATAATTTATTTGAAGAAGTCAGTCCCTTGGTTTGCTTTCAGAACATCCATCAGAATCTCACTGCTTCTAAGACTTTAAGCATTTAAAGGGTTGGGTTTGGTTTTTTTTGCATTTTAGTGACGTTTATTAATTGCAGATACTTCTGTTCAACTTTAAGCTATTACAGCTACTTTTTGTGTGCTTGATGTGATAAGATAAAACATTAAAGTAATGGTAATATGGTAGGAGGATGATCAGGAGATGAGTACATCCTAGTCACAAATCACATTTTCCTTTTGTTCAGTCTCCATGATTCATTTCTCCGTGATATGTCGGATCCTCAGGCCAAGGCACTCTAGGTCTTGGAACATACTGCTTTGCACCAGCGAGATGGGGCAGTTTTCCCTCGCTTGTTGAGCTTGCTTCACTCTAAAATGAAAGAGCATTAGCTTGAAGTCAAGTCGAATTTGTAAAGCCAGCATGACAGGTATAGTGGATGTTCAAAGGCCAAATATAATTTGGGAGGCAGGGGGAAGTGAACGTATCTAAAAACTCGCTATTTATAGCTGCTACATGACTGGAACAGGAGATTTGCAACCTTGAAGGGCAGGCATCAGGTTCCACTGGTAAGAAATCCCAAATATTATTTTTGAGGAAGAATTGAGAAGAGGGAAGGAGGAATTTTATCGCTACAAGCATAGCATAGATATATTTAAGATTCTCATTGTTTTATTAGTAAAGAAAATAGCAGGTTCCCAGACATTTCTTGAAATCAAGGGCCTGATGGAAGCCAGCTGAAATCAGTGGGGAAAATGTCTCCAAATGCTTCAGTAGGACTCAGATCAGGTCTTCAAAGTATGAATAAGCAGTAATCAAGAGTAACTTTACACTGAAGAACTGCAATGAAAACATAAGCTATACTCACGCTAGTATGATATAGTAAGAAAAAGTAATTATGATTACTGGATTTCATGATAAGTTTAGAAATCATTTCCTGCTTTGCCTTAAAAAAAATGAACAAAAAATGACAAAACGTCAGGTGTTTATAACCCATAGTTTATAGTCTGAAGGAAAGTTTTCCGCATCAACTCAAATACAACGCCCGTGTTTATATTAATGACACTATATTGTATTGTCAGTTTCAGTAAACCGATGTTGTTATAGACCTAATGTATGGAAAGTGTAATGAATGAGGCTGCACAAGGGCACACACTATCCAAGACTTTAAAAAAAAAAAAAAGTTATTTAACTTTTAGGAACACTAAAAACACAAACTGTGTCACATAAAATTAGAAATCAGTTCATAAAATAGTAATAACTGACCTGCACAATGTAAATTTCCTGAAATGTGCACTCATGTTGGCAGCAAGTAACAGCTAATGAAGGGAGTTTACAGAGCTGATTAACAAGGCCCTATGCTTTTTATTAGACTCATTTTGTTAATCCCTAAAATTAAGGAATTCCAGGTGTATGGAGCCAAGTATGCAAATGATTTCCTTCCGTCTAGCTGCTGATTTCATAAAAGGTCCTCCAAACAGTGAAATAAAACACAACATGCATAATGTGGAAACCTTTACTACATGAGAGAACAGTCTGGCTTTACAGAGTTAAGCACAGTGCGCCGTAAACTCGCCACAGATACAAGTTTGAACAAAGCCGTAAAATAAGTATAAATAAGTAAATTAAAGGAATGAATAAAACAGAAGAAAAAAAAAGACAAAAGAAAAAAACATGCCTTCAGTTTACTGGTTGTCAGTTCAGCTGTTGTTACAGCTGAAAACAATATACCTAAAATTAAGCTTATCAGACTAGCGTGAGGCATACAGATCTCTGCTGAAGCAGAAACAGATGTAAAATGATAAAGGAAACCATCATAATCTGCTAAAGATGTACCAATTAGTCTGGTGGTGCTATGGTACTGCCTATGCTTCTTAAGTACAATTATACCTTTAAACTGTCTTATTAGCCTATAATGTATGCAAATACCTAACTCACTGTTTAATTTTGGGTATACAGGCCTGGCACCATTAAAGTCAATGATAAAACTCCTCTGACTAAAACAAATATGCACCCTCAAGCTGCTCATTACTTTCACCTCCTTTCATCTTGTCACAGTTCAGCAAAGTACTTTAGCATGTGAGGAGTCCCAGTAACTCTTAAAATTAACCCTAGCTTTTGAAATTCAACAGGCTATAAAATACTCACTACCTTTTGGGGCAGACTGCTCTGCTTCTGTATGACATGATAGAGACAGTTCATTTCCATATTAATTTTTAAGAGCTTATCATTTCTGCAGGTACAATGTTACATGTTTCAGGATGCTCTTTCTTCCATTTAGCCGTGGATAGACACTGCCCATTCATCTGAGAATAGTCCTTACTTACCTGGTGGGACAAGTGGGGCTATCAAACATGCAGGAAAGGGAAGAATTTCCAGATTGGCAAGCTGTGGTTTACCTGGAGTCACTGTAAAGCCATGAGGCCAGATCCTGGAAATGCAAGGCGTGCGTTCAGGGCGAGGTAACATGCTGCTGTAGAAGTGCACTCTTTATAAAACACAAAGACTCAGGAGTCTGAGATGAGACTGGCAGTGGCTTTAATGACGTGATGCGAAAGGTACTTATTCCAGACAAATAACTCATCTGTTAGTCTCTGGTTGCTGGAGTCCGTGGTAATAGAAAGAAAAGCCTCTGTATTGCTTTATCACGTATCTTACATTCTTTACAGTGAACTTACCTTTAGGGTTTGGTCCTGAGAATGCATCCTCACTCAGTTAAATGGATTAAGTCAGTAGGAATATCCTTGTAACCTGAGCTTACTTACAAGTATGTAGGACTGGGTGTTCAGGTAGGTACTACGTAGTAAACTCATCTTGCGGGAGTGTGGCAAGGTGAACTGATGACATGGCATACACCCAAAACAACCCTTCTGGCAACATACTGTGTATCATGTCCTGCAGCTGCCAAAGGCATCTAGGCAATTGTCTAGTTTCAGTATCGTATCTACAGGTTAGACGGACTATGGATTTTCCACAGACCAGCCCCGGGAAGGCTACTCATGGGCTGGAACTATCTGATCTTCCAACTTCGTTTTCCTGATTAAATGACATAGAGCTTTCCTCTGTGTCCTGTCAAATTAAATATTGCACGGGATGCTCTTGGGTTATTTCATGTAAAAAAAGTCTTTCAAACAGGTTCTTTCAAAATCTCTCTTGGTCTCGGGACACCACTCTTTTACGTACTGGGTTGGAGGAAAAGAAACAAAAATTGCCTTTGTCTCTTGCGTAATATGTGTGATTGTGGTTGCTGTATTCCAGCTTTGGTCCTAATATATTTCAAAATTATATTTTTCTAGTGATACACTGAAAAAAAAATAGTATTTACATTCCAGCCAGGCTCATTCAACTTTTTTAAAGGTGCTTAAAAAGAGGAAATAATTACATTTATGGCCACTTCACCATAACTGAGCAAAATGGCAGAGACGTAAATGACAATACGGCCATGTGTGCTCTTAACACACTTGTACTATTCACGTGCTGTTATATGAGACACGATGTTTGCATCCTCACAAGCTAGCAGTGCTTGCAGTGTATTTACTTATGACAAGAAAAAATAATTGATAAAGGTAAATATTAGAAGGCTGTTTCAGTTACTTGTCTTTCCTGTTTGTTGTAAGTTTGTTGATAGAGCAGACAATCGTAAACCGTGTGCTGAGGTTTAAAGGTACTCACTGGGTGCTGGAAATAGAAAAAAAAAAAACCAGTCGCAAAATCTTAGAGTTAACCACAAGTCCAGTTTGCTGAATGTTCAGATCTGAATCCACCTTTGAGTCAAATAGAAACTATTGTTATAAATCTTATGCAGTTAGATTAAGTGCCATTTTTCCAACCTGTTCTTTGATAACACTTGTGTGCTGCTACTACATATCATGTTAAAAAGGCTCTGGAGCAAAGAGTTTGGATAAAAGTTGGAAGCGTGGCATGTGGTTGTTATTATAAATGTTGTCAGGGAAGACTAGCTGTCAGGACGTGGATTGACAGTGAGTGTGCACACCACGTTAGTACGCAGGGCGTCAGTTCACAGTCAGCGTTGCATAGAACATGGCAGTGCTTTTTTTGGTCCCCCAGGAAAGATGTAGGAGGACGTGATGAGAGGCAGTTGTGAATGAGCATTCTTTGACAAAGGTCAAATGGAATTGTTTGCCACCTGCCCTTTGCCAAGTGGGTTATATTTAATCTCAGCCATCATCTTTAGCAAGCTGTACCAGAGGACTGTATAACATTCTGTGATAACAGTATCTTCAGATACACCTCTTTGGCATGCTAGGTTATCCTTTCGGGTTGCAAATAAAACATTTTGAATAGAAATCACAGGTAGCAAAAAAATTCCATTAAATGAAATTAATAAGTTTATTATTCAGCCTGTCATAAATACCAAAGTAATAACGGATTTCAGCATTTGCCATAAATTCATTGCGAAACTGGTATAAAGAAAACCTTTTACAGCTGCAAGAAGTACGTCACTCATCCAACTCAGTGGTAACAAGTAAATACAGCTCAGAATTGTATTATCCAATGTGCAAAACAAAGAATTCTTTCATAAACTCACCTAATTAGTCCAACTAATGTACATGTTCAAAGTCTAGGCATTAGCCAGATATACATGTACTATTATACTCCAAGAATTTTGCAGAAGAATGACAGGCTTTTTTTTTTCTTTTTTTTTTTTTAAAGGAAACTAAACATGAGACTTGGATACTTACCCTTGACATTTTGTTTTTGTTTTGAAAAGACTGAAAACAAAAGTTTGACCCTTTTGTCATTTACATGCTTGATTACTGTTGATTTTATGTGAAGCCGATGGACCTGTTTCTGGGAGCATGCGGGATACCACAAGTTTGTAACTCTAGTTCCAGTTAAAACGTGTTTATCGTTGTGTGAACAAATGCAATGAATTGTGGAGTTCAAACAGATAATTACATTCCAATTTATGACACTGAAACCTTCAGCCAGACTAATATCTAATAGGAAATCTGTGAATAGTACTTCCACTGATCTAATCATAGTAACTGTGTGGATAGGTGCTTTTCTATCCTGCTGTGAAGCTAAATAAGCATCTTCTGTTGCAGATACTCCTCGAACTCAGCTTGGGCCTTGATAACAAAGCGTAGGTCCAAACTTTGCCAAGAGCCCACAACCATTTGCAATCTCAGAAATGCTCAGGTTGTTACCTAGATCCATCCCAGCTCGGAAAAGGCTCCTGTTTCACTCCATCTGGAGGGCAGCAAGGCACCAACTAGCTCAGTGAGTCAAGAGACCCATTTTAACCTTCTCCCAGTGTCACACCAACATTGCAGTGCCCATCTCTCACAGGCATGATTTTGGGATGGTTTCCAAGGATGTACTTTACTGACAGCATCCTTTTTATCTACGGCTATGTGCTGGTTTCATGACTGTCATCAAGTTTTCATTGGCAGAGTCAGTGTGTACTAGCTGTCCTCATAAAATACTGGGGTAAGAAGGGGGCTATTTGTGATCAAAGCTGACTTTACAGATTTCCTTTCAAGAATTTGATTTCACCTAAAAACAGATCAAAGAAGTTTTTCTTTATAACAATGTTTACTGGGTAGCAACTTGGCATTCTTCTTGGCTCTCACCTTTCTGCATAAATTTCTGAGTAGATGAAGCCACTGCAGCTCTCTTGAGAAAAATATATCCCCAGAAGCCTCAGACTGCATGGTCTCGGCATCACTTTTCATATCTCTCTAAGGCAGAATTTCAAGCAAAGCCACAGTGACCTGTCTAGTTACTAGTTTCATATGCTTCTTTATATCCTACAAAGCCAGACGCAGTTATTGGTCTTGGCCACCTCTCCCTGCACCTTATGAGACACGTTACCTCAATGCTGTTCCTAAACCCTGTGTCTGACTCTTCTCCTATCGTACAGTCTGCCAGCTTGAATCCATGAAGATGAGGAAGATTTTGTAAACTCAAGCTGTTTGTTTCATAGGTGAATATAGATTTAACATCTTATTCTTGAAGACTTGGAAGCAAATTATTAGCCCTTATGGAACTGCTCTTCCAAACGTCGTCTGTGAAGCTTGATGCTTTATTGTTACCAGATTAACATACAAAAATATTGTGGAACCTGGACTCAAGGGGATCATTGCATCTTACAAGTTATAAAAGCCTCACTGTATTTCTGACTTCAAATAAGACTGTAGTCCTAGAGTCAGAGAGTAACAGTTCATGGTAGGATGCAACACAGATGAATAATTTAACGAAGTATCATTTTACATACACAGAGAATGATCGTCAACATTTGGAATATACTACCAGAAGCAGCAATAGTAATAACAATCATTTCAGGAAAGTTACACAAATAAGTGGAAGAATAAAATAAATCTGCTAGCTCTAAAAATGTTCCAGGCGTGGACTAGGCACAGACTTTGGTCTCCTTTCATGTTATAATTTTCTGGTTTTGCTTTCTCTGAGAGACTAAAGCATATATTCAATCAAACTCACTGCACTAAATCTGCTCTGTGGTTTATCTTGAGCTTTAACTTCAAAGTGTTTTTACCTATTAAGAAACTGATTGTTCCTCTGTAATTGAAAAAGGAAGAAACTATTTTCAGAGTATGAAGATAACAAAACTGTTTTACTATAACATGACGTACATGTTGTAATTTATATGCATTGGCTCAGGTTCTCCTTCTGCTTACCTGGTCTGGTGCACTTTTCTCATATGCACGTGACCTTCAGATGGTGGAAAAATCCCTGTTAGAAGGAGGACAAACTTGTATTATTAGCAAAGGAAAAGAATCCATAGATATGGTGGTGTGATTCAGAGGTTAAATTCAGTTTCTGCCTTTCATGTGATATAAGACACTCATCCATAACTCTTGCAGTTCATGAGGATGCTGGAAATTATCTCAAAATGGGTGTTGAGAAGAAAAGAAAGGCAGGTTGAAATGAAGGAAGTAGTTTATTTCATCTAACTAAAATTTTAACTTACACTCTCTTTGACTTTTCTTGGGTTTTCCTGTGTTGCCTGAATGGGTAGCAAATCATGTTTCAAGACATTTTAGAACACCTGATTACCTGTGTTCCTGCAAGTCGTGAATGCAGAGATTCAAGCTGTTGCATTGCAGCTTATTTCAGCATTGCATTGTCATTGGCAAAATACAACTGCAGACGCAGACTGTAGCGGGGAGAGAACCTTTGGTGTGTAAAATGG
>JAVKLA010000088.1:26793966-26925296 GCA_034782735.1 Sagittarius serpentarius
TTCAAGACATTTTAGAACACCTGATTACCTGTGTTCCTGCAAGTCGTGAATGCAGAGATTCAAGCTGTTGCATTGCATTGTCATTGGCAAAATACAACTGCAGACGCAGACTGTAGCGGGGAGAGAACCTTTGGTGTGTAAAATGGAGTTCCTGTTTTAAGGACAGGGAGCAGGTTGTTTTTCTGTTAGAAAAGAGCTTTGTGCCTCCAAATCATCTCTCATTAGAACAGGTTTGATTGACTGTGAGCCTCTTTCATTATTTTTTTCTCTAGTTCTCCCATAGGCAAAGATCAATTGATGTCACACCTACCTGTTTAAAAGTCATGAGAAAATCCCTACTGATTGCAGCCAGAATTACAGCCTGCCACAAACTGCCTTGTATTCCGGAATGTAATGGTTAGTCAGAACCACAGCGTTAATTCTAGCACAAGCTGAACTTGAGCTTCTCAAAACATTTTGTACAGTAACTAAGAAAAAAACTTGAAAAGTGTGGGATTTGCAAAAATGGTCTGATCAGCCTAGAAATACTAATATCTGCTCTGCAGGATGAAAGAAAAGTGTTTATGAATAATCATGGTGTAGTAACGTTTAAAATATTACTCTATTTCCCTCTTTTTAATAAGGAGAAAATCTTTGTCAGGTATTGTTTTGGTAGGTGTTAGCTGCTCAGTAATGCTAAACTGTAGCGTTTTGTGTCAGAGGACAAAAACTCCCAGAGTGTATATGACTTGCCAGTGATGTTTAGGTGACCTGAAGTTTAACAGCTCTAGCGCTAGCTCTGTAAATGGAGGAAAAACAAAACAAAAAATACCTCAGACCATGCGTTAGCTGCCAAATCAGCAGAACTGTGGTTATTTCAGCAGGTTTTTTAAAGTTGTTAAAGTTGTTTGTGTACTGAGCATTAATTCTCATGCAAACGAACAACACAAGCCATTCCACATAGAAAGACAAGTTGGTGTAAAAACTGTTCCCGTGGTGCAGCTCCTGTCACTGAGGACCAGCGACAGTATGGATAGATTAAGTAAAACCAAACCGACTTTTTGTTAATGCTAACAGACATTGCAATGTAAAAATGGAGCTATTGTCTGCCTTCCTCATACACAACTGATTTTGAAAACGTGTTGAACAAGTTGGAGATTATCTCCTTGTATTGAAACTCATTATGAAGTCAAGTGGTAGGAGGTCATCCAAAATGTTTTCTAGCAAAGTACACAGATAGCACAGCATTAACTGTTGAGAAGTAAGAAACAAGGTTAGAAAAAGAAGATTCTCTGTAACAGGAAGAAAAGAAATCCCATCATGCGGCTACACAGCAACAGTAGCAACAGAGGGCTTCATCCTGAGGAGTTGCATGTCCACTCGGTCAGGGCCAGGCCCAGAAGTGCTCAGCTCGGCTTCCCTGCCTGTTAATAGTCTGGTGTTGCACCCCAGAGAAGCATTGAATCAAATCTATTGAATTGTTGCAGTTGTTGAGCAGAAATGGCTTTCAAAGTGTTTTGGGTCGTTTGGTAGCCATACTATACTATGCTAGGCAGATTTTATAGACTGTTAAATAAAAACCAGAACCATGTTTCCCCATCAAAGAATTTGCCCTACTGCCTCTAGGTTACCACACAGAAACTTTTCTCCTTGTTTGTGAGACCTCAGGAGTGCAACCGGTGTGTAGAGAGGCAGCTCTAGATATCAGCAGATATCTCAGGAAAAAAAGGCGATTCCTTTTTCAAATTAGGTACAGCTTCAAAGGTTTTGTCTTGTTCCTTTTCTCACCAGGAATCTGGCTGCAATACTGTATGTACCTGCTCAAGTTATTGGCATGTGTTCCAGGTTACAGAAAGTCTCAGTTAAGGTTATGAAAAATGATTTCAGCACCTACTGTGTAAGTGTATGTGACTATTCTAATTAGATTGATGTTAAATTATATTTCAAATTTAGCTGGTTAATGCAAAAACTATTATTAAGGAACATTCCTTCGTGTTCTAAATGAATGATTGAGTGTGTCATTAATTTATTTTATGGCAGGAACGTGACTAGGGGAAGAAATTCTAGGTGACTGTTTGGATAGTAAGTACAGAGATTTAAGATTTGATTGACAATCAAAATTTCTGTTAACCAGAAAGAACGGAAGAAAGAGTCTAATCACTGACAGAGAAAATCGATTTGCTTCAACATATTCAACAAATGTTTCTTTGTTATAAAAAGGAACATTTTGTTGATTTCTAAAGTATTCAAAATAATAGTTTTAGAGAATCTAATGGTTTTTTATATTTAGGCACCATGAAATTGATTGTTCTGAATGCCTTGAAAATTTAATCATATGAGCAACTATACACACACTGTTAGTTCTATTAATTTTGAAGAATTACTTACATGCGCACAGTTATAATTTTCTTCTGTTAGGAAAAGTTATCCTATATCACGCAGCTGGAGCCTGTCAGACTCTCCTCATGCATGCAAAGACCACGTAAGACAGTTAGGGGGTTTGGCCTGCAGGACGGGAAGGCTTTCCCCAAAGCCCACTTGGCTGAGTTTTGAGCACAGTTTAAGGCCACCGAGCAACCTTCCTCGCTCTCCCCTCTGAGACCTGAGGACTAAAGCTTTTCCTCTGAGCAGGCTGGGCTCTGCCCACTTGTATTACCGCTGTCCCTCTGCAGCAGAGCTGGGACATCCCCCGCGCTGGGAAGCTCCTGTTTGCTCTGACGGAGCATTTTGGTGCTTGCTAGTTTGGCTTCCCACGAGAATTCCTTCTTGGCTGTTTGGTATCCCTGCCTAAAGTGAGCTATGTTGCTGGCCTTCCTGCAGCTTCACTAACCATAATTTAAGATTTTCTTTTCATAGTTAACAAAAAGCTATCTTCTGTTGTTGTGGAGCCATACTGTATTCTCAGCTGGTGGTACTGCACCCTCAGAGTACACTCACCCTCACAGTCATAATGTATTTTTATCATCCATATAGATCAAATGGTATTGAAACATGAAAATCTTGTCGTAATCGTAACTTCAGTTCAAAGAAGAATTTTAGCTTTGTTTTAATGCTGAAATATTAGCCACGTTTTCCTCTGAAAGCATAACAAATTCCAACAAGTACTATCTGGCAGTACCAAGACTGTATAAAAACTTAAAAATCTGATTACCAAATCAAACTGTTTATTTTTGATGTCTGAGTATTTCTGGGATTGCACACAAGAACTAAATACATTCAAACTCTGTCACATAATTCCGTCTCTGCAGTTTACTGTGCTTAGAAAACTTTTATTTTGTTCCTCGTGTGTCCAGCATTGATCTTAATTTCATTTTCCCAGTGGAGTACTGTTCCAACTCAGGAATTGTAATGTTCTGGCAGTTAATGAGGCTTACAAGGGAGAAAGAAATAAAAGAAAAAAAAAAAGGTTTAGTACTTTTCTGTTAGGATTTAACCTCTTTGAGACTAACTCTTCTCTGCAACTCTGATTAATTTAGGAATGAGTCCTCTGCAGCCTGTGAAGTATTTCTGATTCAAACTGGCATCAGGGAAAGCAGAACTGCCTCCCTTGTTTTGGTGAAAGTCAAGGATAAAAGCTTTTTAAAATCCTTTTAATAATTTACAATATAATAAAGTTGAAGATAACAGAGGTTTTAAAGGCCATCTTCTAGCTGATGTTTCTTTAAGATGTGTCAAAAAACCCAAGAGCTGGAAAAAAGCTAAGTAAATATGAAAGGGTCCAAGCGTTTGCATTAGTAATGACTATTCTAATGTGCAGTTGCACTGGCCGCTACGTAGAAACATAGAAACACGTAATGTGTATTAGAAGCAGTATCTTTGTTCAACAAATCCAAGTGTATTGTACTCTTCCAGCAGCGTAATGAACATTTGCACTGAGTGAAATCCACCGTGTGCCAAGGGTCAGCACAGCTGAGTCACCCCTTAATTCCCACCTAAGTGCTGCTTTGAAGGCTTAGGTGATCCCCAGTCCTTGTGCTAACATACTGCCCATGGGTAAACCCCCTGCCCACTGCAGTAGCTCCAGGGGCTTGTTAGAGCCGGTCTGACTTTGCCAAAAGAGAGTCTAGAAATCTGCCTAGCGATCAGTACAGCCCAAGCTTAGTTTTCAGCTGCAGAAATAAAATGGTTCAGGACGAATGCATGTTGTGGTGCTGAGCAGGGTCAAGGGGACTATTTTTACTCTCCACTTGAGTCCTACCATCTGGCCACCCATCAGAAGGCGCACTAGTATGTATTTAAATGTAATCTGCTGCACTGATGGCAATATTATAGTCAAACCATAACCTGTTAGCACCTGTGAAATCTTGTGAACAGAGAGCTGGAAAAGGAGCCGGAGGGATCTGCAGGTGGATCCCCAGCTGTACCCGGTGCAGCAGGAAGGAGAGGATGTGGGGGAGCAGGCAGAGTCTATATATTCTCAAAAGCACAGCTTCGACCTTCTTAAGAACGCCTTTAAAGGGCCCTCCAATATACAGTAGATCCCATGAGTGATGCTAGAGGCCCGGCAGGTTCTGTGCCTTGTATTTGGCTGAAAAGCGCTGACTACCTGGCGTTGGAAGGCACTTGCGTACAACAGTGTTTCAGTCTTCACCTGTTATGAAATTATCATAATGAAGTCCTCCAGAGAAAGTTCATTAGAATGCTGCTTGGCTGCTGTCAACAATATTCCAGCAAGTGTAATTACATTTCTCTAGGAGTGTTACTACATAATTATGCATCTGACGTAAACTGAATTATATTTGCACAATATCGAGAGATGCATTTTAGTGTGTTGAGTGTTTGAACTTAATTTGACCACCTTTCTCTTTGAAAAGTTCAATGTCAATGTGAGTAAATTAAACTGTTAACAAAAGAAATAAAAATTCAGGTTAGATCTGAAATGCATCTAGGATTGTGCATCTAGGATCCTAGACTTTAATCTGTGCCACATCAGCAAGACCATCGTCTTTCCCCTTACAGTAAAGGGAAAGGGGCAAATTTCATTCAAATCCACAGTCACGGGGGCTTCTGAATAATATCGCAAAGCTCAGACATCGTACTCAGTAAAAATTCCCGCTGTCTTGAAGGGGGCAGACCCAAACTGCTTTGAGACCCTTTACAATAAATATATATTGTATATGCAAATGATTCTAAGCTAGTTTCTGGTGGTTTTGGAAGGTCCCTGAACAACCCACAATATTTGCCAGACACCACTGATTTGAAGGTGCTTTTTAGCATGCAAGACTTAATTCAGTTTGGCTAATGAGTAGCTCGAACTTGTCTTGATCACAAAGACGACTGCTAAATTTATCCAAACCTTTCATCAGTCAGTGGTAGCTCGCTTGATCAGAGAGTGAAATAACATTCCCTGGTATCAGCACATTTGTTATATAGCAGTAATTTCCTCCCCTGGCATTGGACAGTAGTACTGCCTGATGTGTTTAGGTTCTAGACAGAGAAAAAATGATCAAAATCCATACTTCTTTCTCAAAACTTCATATTTAAAGTCAAATCACAACATTGGGTTAAACTGGTAGGGTAGTAAATAAAACAAGGGTTCAATATCAACTCCAGCCATCAGAGTATCTAATCACCTTAGCAGATGAATGGATTAATTGAACACTGCATAAAACACTGAACATTTTCTTCTGTTAATCATTCGCTGATTCACCTTGAGGGTAGGATAAGTGGTGGATTAACCTAAACTTAATTTGTTCCTTCTTAGGCCCCATACTTGGAAAGAGCTTTACTGTATTCACTCAGTGATTTACTCACTGGCTGCACTGACTGACACCTTATCCTTTCAAAGGACTGACAGCTTTTCAGAATTTATAAAAATATCTGCTGTGTTGTATAGCTCTGTATCACTCTATACACTGGAGGTGCTAATATGTCTGATTATTTTGTGATAGTAAACCCACTTTATAGTTTGCCCTTTGATGTCAGACTTCTTAAAACTAACAAAACTACGTATTACTAGCTGCAGTTTGGGAGTAAGTATTTGCAGAATCTTTCTGGTGATGTATTGTCTCAGCTAAAAGAGAAAGCACGACATCAGTATCCTTGAAGGCAGTTTCCATGAGCCTGTTTGGCAGAGTTAGCAGCGTGCGGCGCTGGCTATCTTATCTCATTTTACAAAACAGTGACTTAACTTTGTCATTTGCTATAGTAGCCAAAGCAAATAAATATTGGTCATGCTGTGAAACATTAGGGTTTAAAGTCACTGAAACTTACTACAATGAGTTCCTGAATGTATACCAACCAATTTCCACGGAATATATGTACTGCCAAGGGTAAAGCCGTGGGGATTTTAAGCACTGGAGATCTGTACAAAGTACTGGATGTGCAGGAAGTCCCGTGGCCTGTCAGAGCTCCTAGGAGGAGCAGGTTTCCTAACTGGTATCTGTAAGAGAATTTGTGAGTGTCTTTGGGTAAACAAAGGATTCAAGTGACATTACTATATCTTATGTGATATATATTTGAAGTTATCATTTTAAGGCGATTTTCCTCCATTGCCAAAGACTGTTCAATAAATAAAACCACATTCTACTGTATCATTCAAATCATAATTAACTGCTCTGTATTTTCTAAGCATGTGTGATCAGTTAACTAGTTTATGCTTTTGCTAGAAATCTCAGTTGATCACTAAGTTTATGAAAAAATAATCCATGGCTCAACCTTCTTCTTTTGAAAGTTATAAATTAAAACCAGTGGACCCTGTTAAGTGCAGCTTCACAAATTAATATGAAATATAGTGCTTTTTCATAAGGTTTGAGAACCAGATTTAAAAGCATATTGGTGTTTGTGCACAGCAGGCAATAATGATCCATTATCCTGCAAGCAGAGGAGCTAGCAGCAACACATAAATAAGAAGCAATTGGACCATCTGCTTTGATTTCTGTAGCATCCCCAGAGGATGTAAGCAGGAGCTGACACTTCTCTCCATCTGCCCTTACATTATCAATTACAGTTAAATTATGCTGCATGCTACAAGGCTGGCAGATATGGATTGTAGATTGTGGCACCTGAAAAATATAGAAGAAAATACATATGTTGCAAGCCAGCTGTTTATTTACAAGTTCTTGACATTTTTCCTCACTTTCTTTGATGTCTTTTTTTAAAGTGTCTAAGAAACATCTCTGCTTACTGAGAAACAGAGAAGAAATTAGGTCTAACAGTATAGCACCAGGCCCAAAATATTCCGGTTCCCTGTTTTATGGTCGAATCCTGAATGGAGCACAAAACACCAGGTAGAGCAGATTTTAAATTTTGAAATAAATCAGTTCTTCGTACGTCTGGGTCAGCTGCTCCAGCCAGTGTTTATAAAGCATGTTAGAGCAGGAGGGGCAACACACCCTGTACATTTTTTGTAGCTTAGAAATCACGTGTAAAACTGTAACTTTTATGAAATGTTAAGTGTTTATGAAAGCTCTGGGAGTGGTAGAAACTGGAATTGAGGGCCACAGTTGCCGTGTGCTGCGAGCGAGCGCTCTGTCGAAGTGTCTTACCGCAACCCATAGGAATGCTACTCACTTTCGACCGGGGATAATTTTGTTGTAAGTTCATTCAATTTTCGACCTGTTTGATGGATGGTTGCCAGTCGTGCTGAATTGCATTTTGGTTTTGTGGTATGGTATTCTGGCCATCGGAGCTGACATATGAACACTACTTAACAACTTTCCTTTTGCCCCGACTGCAATTGGAAGCCTGGCGCATTCATCAATCGCACTAGCCACTTAACCAAGGGATGCTCCAAGGCAAACACACTCCAAACTTTGAACATTGTGCCTTTCTCATGGTTTCTAACACTACTCCTTGCATTTTCAATATCATTAGCGCTCTCATTAAACGAAGCCTTTAGCAAGTGCTTCAAAATAATAAAATTGATTACATATATTTTAATAGCCTCTTGCCAATGCTGTCTGATCAGTATAAGCTATTAGAATACTGCGCAAGACAGAAGTTAAGAGGAAAAAAAAAAAGACTCTGAAAAGACCAGAAAGAAAAGCTTAAACAGGATGTAGCAAATAGCATGCAGCAAAGAAGAGGTGAAAAAAAGGTATTTATCTGCATTATGACTACTTGTTATAATAAGCAATTTAAAGGTGCTTTCTCTTCCTGAAATCCCAGCAGAGGACTGTCATGGGTGAGCTTTGGGAGTTCCAGAAAGGAAAGATGGGCTGTCTTGCTATATATGGGCTATACTCTCATTCTTACAGTTGCGTATATTTCACTCCTTTTGCCTTTGCTTATTGGGAGCATTTGGCACTAGCAGTAGTACTACCTGAGGAGAGTGTATTGCAGGCTCTGCCTCCTGTGTCTTACTCTATAGGACTTTCTGGAGGCCATTCCACCCTCTCTGAAGCAAAGGGTCTTGTTACCTTCAGTCTAGAAAGCAAAATATTTTGCTCCCTGGTTCTCTTCCCGAGTCCTCCGAGGACTGTCCTTTCCTTTTTCCATTGTTTCTTGCAGTTGTGTGGTTTTGTACCTGCATCACTATGATATGGCTTCTTCTCCCTGAATTTTCCTTCTGAGGGTTGTGTTGACAAGCCCACTTTTCCAGGGGGGAAGACATGGTTCTTCCTGGCTTCACACCTGTTCCTCTCCACAGGTGTGGAAGTGATAATATTACCCTCTATTGCAAAGGGATTCATCATGCGAGGGATATGAGAATTGTCCTTGGATAACGAAAGACAGAGCCCTGCTCAGGGATCCCACGATACAGGCAAAGTTGGCTTCATTTCCTCATTGAAGTGGAATTTATCAATAGGCTTGTAACAGGATACATCGGGATCTGCCTTGAGCCTGCCTGCTCCAGCAGTGGTGTTGTCCTTGGCATGGACGTGCAGGAAATTCTGTCTTTATCAGCCCACTATCACTGAATATGCCCATGGAGGGGCCAGACCTTCCCTCCACTATTAGTCACAAAGCCCAGACTAAAGCAGCGAACTCTCTCCGTTAGTATAGTTGTAAGAGCTTTAAAATTCTTGTGAAACCAGACTCTCCCAATATTCAGGACTTTACTCTGTGTGTTTATGCTAACCTGAGAGTTTCTGTGTGCTTGTCTGCATCTGCCCACTTGCTCACGCAGGCCTACCTAGAAGACTAAATTGTGTTCTTCACAAGCGGCTGAAATACTTGGATGTGAGGCTGATAAAGATGGCATGTGCTTTGAAAGTATCGCCCTACAAGACTTGTCCAAACCATATAAAATGATTGTGATGGAAAAGTTTTGTTTTTAAATTAAAATGTCTTAAAATTAATTGAAATTGTCTCCGGTTCCAGACTTACACTGTTATTATTGAACAACCCTTTTTAGCTGCTTTGCTGCTGTGAAAGCTCAGTATTTAGTTTCTTCCCTTTGGAGGCGGGGGGGAAATCAGAACAGCTCTGTAGTGCCATGTACTGTCTGAATTCTAGAACTACCTGGCATCTTGCAGCACCTTTATAGCAAACTGACTGAAAAATATTAGATTTTTCCAGTCTAGCAATGATAATAGTAACAAGCCTGTAAAATAGAAAAAAGAGGCCAAAATGTCTAAGGTAAGTTAAACACATTTCACATTCCCGATATAGCTCACTATAAGCCATCATTAAGAATATTCGTGGAATCACTAAGAAAATTTTTGCTTTCTTAGTCACCACTTTGAAATAAAATCTTTTCTTCTACCAGTTCTATGAAGGAGGCTTTCAATTTGCATCTTTATGTACAGCAGATAACTATGTGAAAAACATTACTTTTCTAGTTTACATACGTGGTCCATAAAACTAGAGTTACTAGCTCAGTGGGTAATTATTTCTACGAAATTATTATAATAGCTATGAACAAGGATTTACATTACTATGGTAAAATAACTAACAGTTATGTATATTATATTTCATTTTTCAGCAGCAACGTTTGTGTTTTGAAAGCTTGTCCCTCAGAAGTTGTATATCTTTTGGACAGGGAGGGGCAATAAATGAAATGTGCGTATTGTTTACACTGGCATTATAGAGAACAATGCAAGTTATGAATCTGTGACTTAGCTAAAAACTCACTGAAGACAAAAGAATGAATTTGCCACTTTTTCAAACAGCTTTTGATGCGGTGCTTTGTTCAGGTTATTAATCAGATCATCTTAAAATAGGTGTTTTGTCTAAGTAATAAATTGTAAGCTGTTTGTAAATTATGGAAGGAAAATTCTGTATGTCTCTGTCTAAACCCAGAATGGAGGTTCAAATGCTGCGAATATTGTATAATGTCTCTGTCTGTATAATGTCTCCGTCTGTATAACGTCTCTGTGTATTCTATAAGAAGAAATAATAAGAAGGTCCCTAAGAAAGGCTCCAAAACTGCCTTAACAAAGCTCAGTAAAAACAAGGCTTTAAGGCAAAAGCTATGCCAGGCCTTTTCACACGGCTAACCCTCAATGATAGGAAGTTGCCTAAATCCAAATGCTCTAAGTTCGCTTCTGGCATCAAGCTTGAAATCTTTGACTTCAGAAATCAGGTTCTTGCTTTTTGCCAG
This sequence comes from Sagittarius serpentarius, assembly GCA_034782735.1. Lineage (NCBI taxonomy): Eukaryota > Metazoa > Chordata > Aves > Accipitriformes > Sagittariidae > Sagittarius > Sagittarius serpentarius. The sequence goes on from JAVKLA010000088.1 coordinate 26,804,432, forward strand.
AACCGCCCCCTTGCAAACCAGTGCTGAAGCACCAGAAAAACAGGGAGGGGGGATTGGTTTTAAGTCCATAAAGATGGAACTTAAAAGAGTCCAAACTGACAAAGGTTAATATAAAAATATTCTGTGATTGATTACAATTAAATAATTCAATTTCTGACGACTCGGGGACCTGGCTGGCTGGCAAAGAGAGAGCCAGGCTCCCCACGGACACCAGACCCCTTGGCAGACCACCGGAATGGGACGTCTCGGTCCTTGGGTGTGGCGGGTGGTACCAGATGTGGGACTCGAGGTTGGAGCTCTGAGAGTATTGGCCTTCCTACGTTCATGGAGTGCTTTTAGGGTCCTAGCTCATTATAAACTTGGCAGAGAGCTGTAAATCCCTTTCCCAGGCAACTCTGAAATGTTTTCGGTTTTAACTGGAACATAACAAAATGTCACATTCTTGCATCCTCAATAAAATGGAAATAACTTTGTCTACCTATCTCGGCTGAAGGAGTAAAGGGTTTGTTTTCACTTAAGCTTACTATCTCCCTTTGTTGGGTTTTTTGTTTTTTTTTTTTTAACACAAACAAGTTAATTCAAAGAATGCATTTGTTTCTAACAGGTTTTGATACAGCAAATGGCAGAAGTGGTCAATATTGTTGGTTCTTGTCCATCCAAACTTGCGTATCTAGAAAAGGCTGTATACAGCCATTTAAAGATGCTATTGAATAATTTTCGTTTAGTTCAACATGTGTCCAGTGCATTTTCAGGGTAAGAGTGGAACTGAAAGGTACAGTTTCTAAATCTGTGCTAACTGCATTAATAGTGCCTTTTGTATTTCAATTGCTCTGAACTCTGGATCCTCTCTCATGTCAATAGCCTATCTTTTTAAAAGTCTACTGATTAAGTAAATAATTTTGTAGCATGTGAAAGTCCTTGTATTTAATTTGATGGGATGGGAAGCTGCATCTCCCCCTTAAAGTCTAATTAACAGGGAGACTATCTTCTCTGATGAGTTCATAAGCTGTTCACAGACAGTTGGGATGTAGCAACTTTGCAAGACACTGTTTAAAGATCTCTGACATCTGAGAAAGCCACAAAATCCAATAATCCTACTTTCAGAACTCCAGGGTGTCCTCTGAGATCAATCTCATATCTAAACATCACATAAAGGGAGTGCACTGCGTTATAGACTGCTTTCTATTGAACACCAAGTAAGAAGCAGCATTAGACATTCTTGAAGAAGAGCTTTTATCAGGAGAATAGAAAAGGTTGTCAAATTCTGAAAATTTTAACCATGATTAAAGCGGTACCATGAAAATTGTTACATTTTTAACAAAGGTCAGCTTATCCTCCATAGAGCTCTCTTGAGAGTATCCAACAAATTATTTATTGGGAATAAAGTTGAGCAGCTTTCATGTTTATCTGTGCGCATGAACAGAGCTGGCATTAATTCTCTCGTCTCTAATCACCATACTATCATGTCAAATATCATTTCAAGTAGTCTTGGGTTCTGGTTTCAGTTGTGCTTTTGGTCCACATATATTTAGATAAAATTTCAAGGCAGTTTTAAATACAGTGAAACTGTCTGAAAAAAAGGCTATGTAGGATTCGTAATGTATTCGTGTTCTCATTATCCTTGTGCCTGTGTTTTCATACATACGCAGGCCACTCACATTCAGTCTGCCGTGCTGATATTTCACAGTGTATTTTTCATAGCGTTATAAGTGGATCTAAGCATTAAAGATCTTTATACCTGCTCTGCAACAAAAACAGAACTAAAAAGGGACTGGTGCTGTAAATTTAAACTGGGCTGTTTAACCCAATATACCAGCCATGGTGTGGAGTTATTCCAGAATATCTCAGGGGAACACACTTCAGGAGCGTGTTTTACTTTGCTCCCAACAGGAAAAATTCTCACGCTGTCGGTCACAGCATAATAGGGCACTGTAACCCAGCCGTACATTTGAACCTGTACCCCTGTGTACCTGTTTGCACAGAAAGTCAAATTAAATTTTCTTAATTTGATAATTCAGTGAAAATTTTAAAGACTTTCATGTGAGGATTCAGTGAAATTTTCTAACGTCTAGCTTTATTCCACTTTTGAGTGGTGACAAAATCAGTTTGATGGGGTTTGGGTTTTTTTTTTGTTTATTATTTAAGTTGTGTGATTCATATGATTTTGTTGCTCTTCTTTCTTTCTTTTTCCAAAGATGTGTTCTCTGCCTTAAGTCTCCATACTAATTTTGGCAAAATTTCGTTTGCACTTTGAGTTGTTGCATTCACTGGATAAAGCATTAAAAGATTAAAACATATAGTTTATATACAGCTAACGAAGGATTGTAATAGAGCTTTAGAATATTGGCCTTTCAGATAGTCTTACAATATTTAATGTAAAGCTCTGCATTCTTAAATGAAAGGTCCAGATGCAGACACAGCCTGAGCAAATGCATTTGTGTGTCTGTATAAACAGTTACACAGTTTGGTCATACAAACTAGTATTCTTATGCGCGTTAATGATGGCTGTAGTGGTACTCAAATACCACAATACTGCAGATACGTTGCTGGAATTGTTAAACCAGTTGCATTTTTCAAACATGCAATAGTGAAAGGCTTCTTGAATCTTAACCTCTGGATTTCTAATATTTACCTCTAAGAAACAAGCGGAGTTTATCTGGAAACTACATTTGAACATTTGGATTCTGCCACAAACTTTTAACATTTTAAACTGGTCCCATGTTGAACTCCTCCCTACTTTCTAGTGCCTGTCTGTTCCCACTGAGAAATATCAGTTTTGAGAGACAAAACATTTATAAGCAAATGGAAAGTAGTAGTAATAGATGTAGTAAATTAAGCAGAAATATTTTGTGTGGAGCTAAGACCGGGTAGTATTGTGTATTAACTGTGCCAGACCTCAAAAAATACCTGTTTAATGTGTCCTCTGGGAAATATGGTAAGTTGCTGTAAACAATGACTACAGAATAATCAGAGTAAATACGATTTGTTTTCTTACAGTAGCAGTTAGTAGATGATAGCAGTTTCTAATACCGGTGTAATTCTGCTACAATACACACAAGGGGACGTGAGCGTACTCTGCATTAAAACCTGTCCAGAAACAACGTGTCGGTAATACAAAACTTCTGATCAGCTGCTCCAAGTTGGCATTTGTTTCATAAATATCATACCTAGATGTCTATTATGTATTTCCTACAACTGCTAAAAAATGTAGGCAGATCAGGCTTTTCACTCTGAAGATGATTCCCAAAGCACTGTTAATTTGCTAGTGGTCAGGATATTCCACTGAAGCATGTATCCCATTTTAATATCTGTAACATTGATGATAAACACCTATTTCTCTACCTGCACAAATCTGATGCTGGGGCTTAGAGTTCTGAAATGCAAATACAGTATTTGTACTGTTGCATTAGAAACGTGTGCTAAGAAGTACAGCTACAGGTGCTGGGGCGGGGGGGGGCATTTTGTGGTGTCTGTATTGGAAAACCTAACTGTGACATTCCTTTTGCCTTGCGGAGGAGTCAATAGAATCATGTTTCAAGACATTTTAAAATTCTCTTTTAATTCATTGTAATGGTTTACATGTATATTACATTTTCTACTTTATTCTTTGACTTGAGTCAATACGTATCCAATGTAAGTGCAGTTCATTTATAAATAAATTGATATTCTGTCCCTCATTACCTATATTTCTAATGCATTCTGATACATTAGTAAATAGACTTGTCTGATTAATCATTAGCACATGAAAAGAATTAGCTGTCTGCTGCCAAATGGAACTATTGACAATGATAATAAGACCAGCTACTGTATCATCTGGAAGCTGGTGTTTTACAGGAAAGCTGAAAATGGGTGGTATTCCATTTGTACACTGAAACTGAATGACAGAAGTCATCTGTCTGTCTAAAAGAAAAATAATAATTTCTCTATATGCCTTCATGTATTTCTACCACTAAAATACAATAATGGCTTTGTACCAAGGGTATTGATTGGACTGCTTTCATGCCATCTTCAGTTTGTTATTCAGACTGAGGAAAAAAAGATAAAATGTATTTTCCTTAAAAGCAACATGTGTAAGTTTCTAAGATAATTATGCAGAGAAAAAAAGAAAAGCATAAAAATACCCTGTCCTGAATATTGTGTCATCTTGCTACCATAATTCAGCTTAGCACATCGAGAAGGGTCACCACCGCAGCGTTTGAAACTAGTCATGCGATTTTTCCTTTTTGTCTGTACCATTTAAAAGCAGGACTTAAAATTATTCCAGTACAATTGCCATAAATATGCAAGTTAACTATATGATAAAAGCAGCAATTTAATTTAGCAAAACCTTGTGAATAATTTTATTATGGTTATTACAATATCTGCATTGTATGCTGAGTATTTGTAACAGGTGACAAAACACTGCCACTGTTCAATGCAGTACTTGCACCTTTTCTCAGATGCTCAGAAATTCCCATTGTGTGGACATTCATGAAATGCTGACAAGAAAGCTGAACAGGATTTTATTGACACATCGTTAACCTTCCAATGTGTTCAAATAATATACAGTTACCAAAGGCAAAAAGGTGTCAACCGTATTCTAAATAATTTAATAAGCACTGTATGCACTCAGTTGCGTCGTAGTATGTGCAAGAAAATGCAAATATCTGATTCAAACACCTTGAGAATTTCCCCTTACCTGAGCAGGATTTACCCTGGCAAAGCAAAATGGTGCAGAGACCACTAGCTTCTGCTGTTCCTGTTCATCCCCTGTATGACCCACAGAGGCCATAGACTTGTCATCGGCGTTTGCCACACCGGACCTGTTTACTCTGCAGAAGTCCCATGCAGTGGCCTTGGAGGTGCTGGGCTTGCTACCCCTGCTTACGAGTGGATCTTCTGCTTTCATCCTGTACAAGGGCTGCCTGGGCCTGGGGCAGCCACCCACACCTACACCGACCTACGGCAGGGCGGCAGGACTGGGCATCCCGAGGTGCCGTCACCAGCCTGGCACACATTCGCACCTAGCAATTTCCCAGGTCAGGGCTGCTTTTCTGCAAAAGCCCCCGTAGCCATCCCTGAGCCCTCTTACTATCTTTTCTCTCTAGCTGGTAAAACATAAAGAGACTAAGGGAGAGCATAAGCAATCAAAATGAGAGTTGTTCTGTAAATATTTTTTCTTCTTGCGTTTAGTTTTCTTGCACTTAGTCTTCACCTTTGAAGAATGGGGGACAACTGTAATTATTAGAGACTCATTTTAGAACACCTTTTGACAATTCAGACCTTGTATCTGTATTATGTGGAAAGTAGCATCTTCATTTTTTTAAATTAACACCAATCATTTCAGATTAAGTCCTTTTTCATGTGATGTTGATTAGGCAAGTAAACATGAGCAGTGTTCTGAAAAGCAAATTTATTCACAGGTAGGATAAAATACTTTTTGTGCATCTGCGATAGCTAAAAACTGATAGAGACTCCACTAAGAAAGTAAACAATATAAAATGTAGAGTGTAAAATATTGAGTCCCTCAATCCTTTTTCAGGGCCTGAGGTATGATTGTGCTTTTTGGTTCCCCCATTAGGAAAAGCAGCTGATACCTTACTGCAGTTTAGATTTCTGATTCTTTGTAATGTTTTGGCTTAAGAAATAAGAGAGTGCAAAAGGCTGCTTAGCACGCTTATGTGAAAGTGACATTTTGTCTGTGTGGTTCCGTTGTAGAGAGGAATGCAAAAGTGGTATGCAGTGGGCAGAAATGGTATAAGAAATAATATTTGTAAATGTGTCATATCTAATATGTGTAGGATTAAAGTACAGCTATAGTAATTAATGTGTTACCAAACACAAAATACGAATAAAGGACAGGAAACACCCCCAAAAAACAAGCAACCTGTGGGGAAAAAATAAAAAATATGACAGCATATATATGTAAATTTGTGTGTCTGTGGGAGGAAGTGGCAGACTGCCACCCATAAGTCAAATATAATTTCCAAAGGAGCTATTTTCAGATCCTTTTAAAATTCAGTTGAGAAGAATACATCTATATGTTAAATTTAGGGAAACTGAAAAGATAAGTTTGTTCAGAATAAAGACCTAATCTGCAATCTCTTTAACCGTTCCCTTATTTATAACAGAGTATGAGTAAGGCCATTTATATTAATACGGATTCACAGGATGGGGCTGTGAAGTTTGCTGTATCCAGCTTTGTTACTTCCATATTTATAGTGTTTAGATTGCATAGTATCAGTGCTTCCTAGGTTCACTTACCAGTGCTTTTGAGACTCTATCCAGGGACCTAATTAGTGCTTGAATTTGCAGTTCTCTTGTAAGAAAAGTGCTACATTTAACATAAGTCAATGGGACCTTCACTTTTGCAAAGACTGTTGGATCAGGTTCTTACTGAATACAAGAAATATTTCAGCTCGATTACCTTCTCTTTGCCATATTTGAAACTGAAGCAAAAAGAAGGTCATTGTTTTATGAAAAATATTAAAAATTCATGATATGTTTTGGTTTCTGCACTTGGATTCCTGGAGTAAATAATACTAATGGTATATTTTCAACATGTCTCTTAGCAATTACTGTATATTATGTAAATACTAGCAGGTAGCATACAGTAAATCTGCAACTGAAGAAATATTGACTTGAAACAAACTCATTTTAATTGAGAAACAGTGAACTTTTTGTGCCTTTTTACTGGTCTCAGATTCATGGTGTAACAAATCCTTAATTTCCTAAGACGGTACACAGAGAAACTGTAAAATGCCATTCTCAGTGTTCAGGGAATAAAGCAAGCAGAAAGACATTTTTACTAAAATAAACAACTTGACTAAAACCAATGCTGTAAAGTGCAAGTGTGAAAATCCCACTTTAATTGTGAAAGAGAAAAAATGCATCCTCGCTATGAATAAAGATACACCTTCAGCAGCATGTACGGAAGGGAATAGAGTAGATAAATACCAACACACTGCAGAGATGTACGTTCACAGAAGGCGACGGCAATAGATCATAAGTTTCCATCATGACTACACACTGCTTTTGTTTTCTTACTCAATGCAGTAATGTCGCTGAATGCTTTAACGAAAGGTTCTTTCCAGCAAATTACCTATTTCCAGTACTGTTTTGAAAAAAGAATACTCTGGAGCACCATTTGGTGTGTCCTAACTCGACACATTAGAACAGCATGAGTGAAACATAGCAAGATCAGCTGTGTCTTGTTAAATAGAGCCTGTTCTTGAGCGCAGTGTCCTTTGTGCACAGACCCAAACGCACGGTGTCGTAAGTGGTACTGGCTTAGAAATGTGAGCAAGGTCTGTGCAGGGTTATGGCAGTGGCAAGCAATGACAAGGAAATAGCAACAAGGGGCGTGTGCAGTTTCAGGTGCTTCAGCGTGCTGGGGCACACTTACACCCTGGCTTCAGCGTGCTGGGGCACACTTACACACCAGGCAGCCATGCCCCTTGGAGCACCACGTGAAACAGTGCACACTAAAAACTGGGAAGTGACCTTTTTTTATGATACGCTTGCCAAGTTGTAACAAATTCCTTATTTTCATCACTTAGCGACAAAAGGGGTTTTTTGAGAACATTTGGGAAAAAATCGCAGTTTATTATTCTAAAACTAGCAGTTATGTATCACAAAAGCAAAGGTCTTAGCATTTATTTCCCTAGAATTATTGATTTCTACTTTCCTTTATCATCGTTCTCCTGAAATAATATGCCAGACTCGCGCTTATGCGTATCAACTCTACGTGCTTTTGATATTCTATTCATGTCAAGGGGAGGAGGCACAGATAAAGAGAAGTATCTCTTTCCAGAAACCTTTGCAGCCATTTCACCACCAAATTTCCATTTGTTGCAGTGATGCAGGTACAAGCCCTAATTCACTTCTTCACACGTTGATCAACTTTTATATGATACTGACCCCTCAGTGGAATTAGTGAGCAGTGCGGTGCTCTGCGCTTTGAAACACAGATTTCTGAAGGACAAGATCACATCTAAAAGTTTTTATCCAGCTCTGATATTTATTAGGTTTCTGTGTGTGAAGTTTTATTTGAATTTCTCAAAGGGATCTTTGTTAAATACTCCCCTGTCAGCTCACCAGTAAGTCATTAAATCAATCTAAGTAATGTGGGTTTGGGGTTGTTGGTTGGGTTTTTTTAACTCCTTTTAGTAATTTTTTCCTTGCTAAGCGCAGGAGCTTATGTGGTGCTGAGTGCCTTTGTCTTCCTATGAAGGGTGACAACATGGCATGGAATAAGATTGTAAGTAATACTAAATGAAATAACTTAAAAACCTGAAGGATGCCATAGACAAGCGTGCATCTAAATACGGAAATAAAATATATCATTGTGTGCTTCAAAATCTGAGTTTCTCTTGCTGCTGAATGTGTAGGGTTATGCTTACAGACCAGGATATGTATCATAACAGGCCAAGCTTTTCTACCTTTTCCACCTTTGCTATCCTTATGGCAAAAAAAAGGACCTGCCTATTAAGAGTTGAAAGTAATTTCCCTTTTTACTCTGTTTGTTTTAATAGGCTTACTTTTAAAAGTAACCTTGTATTTAGCGAAATGTCCCTTGCTTACAAAGGTAAACCAGACATTTTTAAATGATGAAGGAGCAACTTGGCACCTCTCTAGATAAACAGTTATTGGAAAATATGATAGTGAAATGTGAAGTGCAACTTAGGATTTGGTGTAAATTTTATATGCAAAATAATTTCATTTATTTGTTAAAAGAGACTAAATACCTTTAAGATTAGATTATGAGCTTCTGTATCAGAGTAGAATCTTATTTCTGAGGAGTTCGAGCAAATCCAGTATTGGGGAAAAAATCCAGTGGGGAAAAAAATACTACCCAGCGTAATGGTGCGACAGTCTATTCCCATCTTGCATATGAGAGGTGAAAGCCCGAATTTCCAAAAGCTGGTGTGGAGGAAGCCTGCAGTTTGTTTCGGCAAAGGGTTTGGGCTCCTGTCTCCACTGGTGACTCCAAAGGAGCTGGTAATTTTGCCTGGGGGCTCTGTGTATGACAGGAGAATGAGCTATTCTGAAGATTTAATCCTCTGAATATTCTCTATCCAAAATGTATGAATGGTGCAATGGTGAAAGGTAGCTCTTTCAAGTGGAATAACTTTGTTTTGTGAGATTCTGATTTTATTGTATGTCTTGTGTCAACATATGTATATGTTTATAGCAAACAATTAGTTGTGCCATTATTCTTCGTCAAAACTACTACAAATATGTTTTTTATTTTAAAGGTTACTCTTTTCATTATAAATGGATTAGTATTTTATTTTATAAGCCTAGCAAATGTTGTATAATGAAAAGGCTAACCCTTAAAATAAACTAAATACATGTTCAGTGATTAAGTGGTTTGCTTATTTCCATTGAAAAGACTATATAAATTACTTAAAAGCCACACGGACATTATTTATGAGGCTTAGAGATTGCTTTTCAAAGTTCACTTGAAACTGTCAGAGGACAGGGATCCTTAAAAGTTTTACTTGTACCAGATGATACTAAAATATTTTAAATTATTTTTACTGTTTTTCTGAGTGATAGATGTAAAATGGGGTAAAATGTTCAGCACATGATGTTTTGTTAGTTTTCTTTCAGTTAGTAATAATTTGGCTAGACCTTGAAAAAAGCATTTTAAAAGTCTTCATGTTCTATTATATTGTATTCTCTGGTATTTTTTATAATGTAACAATTAAATAGTGAAAAAATGTGCAGTAGAAATATTCCTAACAGTAAAAGTCACATGAAATTTATATATATTTATATAAATTTATTTAAATACTTGAAAGCTATGAGGCAGCATAAAAAGATATAAAGCATCTGCAATATCAGATAATAAGATTGCACATTTATAGTAACTTTAGGCTTGGTATCATGAAAAAAAGATACAGGAAAAATGCATGCCAGTATCTTTATACCAACTTTTATTTATAACTGTCTTCCATACTGGTACCTATGTGACTCATTCATTATTCATCAGGAATATATTAATGATCAGCAAATGTTGTGTGGAAGTTTGTAAGAAAGCAACTGGCATTATTCAAAGCTGGAATTTTCCTGTAAAGTCTTGTAAGAGGCAGTGCTTAAGTTTACTGCAAATAAACCTTTTAGTGACTCAGAATTATCTCCCAGTTATCCTGAAAGCAATACTAGAACAGAAATATCAGCAGATTCATTTTAGTTCAGTAGTGGGTGCCAATCATATCCAATTAGATGAATTTCATGTAATTAGTCCTCTCACTTTCAGATTCACCTCACCCCCTAAGAATAGATGAGGTGTGTAAATGTTGTTAAAATGTTGCTAATGGGGGAAAAGTCTGTTCTGAGATGGATGAGCCAAAATTTTGATATCTAGCTCTATTAAAGGCAGTGACAAATCTCTTATTCACATAAATAAGGAGTTCATTCCCAATTCTCAGAAACTTTCTTTAAATAGCTGATGATTTATTTATCTGCATGTGTAGAGCAAGTTTAAATAATGTTCCTAATCTTGAACATGGCATGTAGTATGCAATTTTGGATGTGCAGTTTCAGTAAAGGTGCTGTTTTACTCTCATCTAATAAATTTTGAAAAATATTCCAGGTTTGAACAATGTCCCTATATTTCAAAACAGAATATACTCTTTCAAAAATAGTCTCAGCGTGCAAGTCACGTAAGTCCTGTAAATATGTATACACGAAATACCATATAAATACATAAAGATCTGGAATACTTCATATGAAATTAATAAAAAGGCTCAGTGCACCACAAACAGACCTGGAACCTAGCCACTCTGGATTTGCCTCTTTCAGTTGTCTTTATATTTGAAACATGACTTCATATCTGTAGATGTATTTTTTTTTTTAAAATCAAACAAACATGACCTATGTATTTGTGTGACTATCTGGACTGCTTATGGGAATATTTACATGACACTTTTCTATCTTAATTCCCCTTTCCTTTACTTTCCTTTTCTACTTTCATTAACACAGCCATGATAGAATTTGCAGGGAGGTGCAGAATTCACAAAGTAAGTGAGTTTGGAAGAAATACCCAGCCTTATCTTTCTGCAAGTGGCACAAACACAAACTGTAGATTCAACGTCTTTGTGAGTGTTTTCTTAAAGCAAGTGTTAGTTAGTTTTAGAAACATTTATTCTTCCATTGTTTCAGCAGAAATTAAAAAATATAGTAGAAATGACCAGTCTAATGAGATTCTCAAGAAGAACACGTAACAGCCTGGATAGAGTTGGACGGAATGCTGGCTTTCTAGACAACGTATTTTTTATGTGTAAAAGCAGCCAAATTCTATATAAACTGATACTTAGTTAAAAAAACCCAACAATAATAACAAAAAACCTTCCCAAACCCATTTCTTTCAATGTCTTTTTCATTTTCTTATTAGTGGAAAGAGGCAAGGACTCAGTGAACTCTATTGTGAAGAATAATGGCCAGAATACATGATAAAGGAAGTTGATAAGTACAATGTTTTTATGCAAATAAACTTACAAAAACTGAACAAAGACAGTTGGTTTTTTTTTGTCAAAGCAAGTAATGAGACAAAAATACTTATTCCGTGTAACTAAAAACCGATGTCCAGCTATAACTTGAAAAACCCTAGAGAATGCCTGATGGCTTCTGGTAGGAAGACACGACTCAATTCTTGAGGGCTTGGTAAAGCAGTCCTTGAGATCTCCTAAATCCTTGAGATCCTCTTCTGAAGAGGAAGGGCAGCAGAACTAGCCAGGAGAAAAGACCAAAATAATAACAACCATTAGTTTTGAGCATAGATGGAAGCTGAAAGGCGCTCAGGAGGCAAAGTGACCAAGAAGGCATCCATCACACCCAGTGTACATGCTGTAGAAATGATACAAAGGACAAAAATAAAAGTGTTCAGCCATGGGCAAGGTTCTGTGCTGTGGGAAACAGAATCACTCTCTATCATAATGCTAATGGCAAAGTGCTAGGAAGGTAGGAGCATTAATATATCAAGTGATTGAAGACATGAAGTTCTGCGAAGAAAAAGATGCATATAGGGTGATGTTGAGAGATCCTAGGCAAATGCATGTAAAGTACATGTACATGGTGAAAGAAAGCTTCCAGCTATTTTTCTTCCAGCTATTCCCATTAGAAAGCATGCTCATATCAATTCAGGTCTAGCTGGGTTACAGAATTCTAGCTCCAATATGCTGCTTATCATCAGTAGAGATTTAATAGGAAAGCATGGCCAAGTTTTGGAGAAATTCAGTAACACATTTCTGAAGCTACTGAACAAATAAGTAGTTCACGAAAAAATTGCTAAATAAAAGCATTATTATTTAGAGGGGACACAACAGAAGACACAAGGGTGAGGGCAAATAAGGGGTTTTTCACACTGTCAAAACACAATCATTTAGCATACTTGTTTAAGCATATTATGCCTGTTTATTTTCTATGTCTGAGTGAAAACTAGAGAAAAAAGTCTGTGCAGGTTAGAAAGACAACTAAAAAAAGTTATCTTGCAGTTCTGCTGCTCAATAGGGAACACTGAGCAATGAAACTCACATGTTGGCTACCTTCACATGATTAGATATTGCACAAATAAAACGTCTGTTGCTTGAGCTGTCACGATCTCTTTGCACATTCAAACTCTGGGAAGCTTTTTTCTTTTTGGGTCAGTTGTTGAAGGTGAATAGCAGTTGCAGTTGTGGAATAATGCAACACTGACAGTGGCATTTCCACGTCAGGACCACGGAAGACAAAGATGATGACTAGTGATGAGGACTAAATATCCATATTGTATTCTGTAGTGCACCACAGAAATATAAGCACATCTCAGATTGTTTTTCTAGTTCATTTATTCTAAGCTATCTAGACAAAGGATAAGCCGGTCAAGGTTATTCTCAGCAAAGCCCTGAGAATAATCAAGTATTAGTATGGTTTGCCTTCCCTTTTCTTGTCATCACAGATTGATGTATACCTTCTATTGCTTCTTCAAGATCTCAGTTTCTGACTTGCATGCTCACATCTGCTTTCTATATATGCTGACATAACTCAGATGTATGAATGAATATTTGAGCAAAATGGACATTAAATATGATACCTAGATCTTGTTAGGCTACTAGCAATTTCAGAGTAGACACAATCACTTTCTGAAGGACAGAGTGTAGAGTAATTTCGATACTGCAGACGAGTTCTTTCTAAAAGTGAATCACTTGTAAGAATATTCACCCTATAACTTATAACTGAAGAAAGTGGGCAGAGGAGGAGATAGGACTGTAGGTTTCTGATGATTGCAGGTTTTGTATGGAAAGGGGGATAAGTATTAAGAAATCTGGTCAAATCACAAGACACTATGTTTCCCTAGCAAGAACTGCATTTTTCTTTATTATGTCCTGCTTTTCCAATATAACTTTTTTTCTTTAAGAACTGTTGCCATAAAAATTTAAATCCAATAAATTTTACCTTTCAGAATCTTTCAAAGATATTTGTGCAGCCAGTACTGAGTGGAAGAAAAATCCTAACATTTCAGTTTTCAGTGGTTTAAAAATTTCTTGAAGTGCTTATTACTTTTGGTTCATTCTGTTAGCAGTTCTCTTTCCAATACATCTTTTTTTTCTGTCTCTGTTAGTTCCTTTCCATCTAAAAGAAAAGAAAATGGAAGAAAAAATATTCCCGTGACTTTCTGAAAATTCGTAGCAAGACATTGGAAGACCAGATGCTATAGTCTTATAAATTAAAATGGCATTGTATACAGCCAGCTGTACCGTATAAACTCAGATTTTTATACCACATTGTGGTGTTCTGTGAATCCTTATTTGTTTTCAACATCTGCTCGGACCTGTCCATACTTCCCATATATTAATTATAATTAATCGTATGCTAGAACATATTTTTATGTTTGAGGTTTGACCCGATAAGAAAACTATTATAGTATTCTTGCTATATGATGTTAGACTTGCTATATGATATTAGCTAAAGAGAAAATGGTATTCTGTTTATGCTTTTGCTGATTAATGGAAATTGCTTTACTTTCCTGCATATTTCTTAGCTTTGAAAAAAACTTAATTGTAGGTTAATTTATGCAAAAACATTATGGAGAATAAACTCCATATAAATATCCTTCTTTTTCTTTTCAGTTCAGTTGATTATTCACTTCCACGTGAAAATGTTATACTGTCTGGCTCTTTGATGCATGTCCCTTCTTATTGGCATTTCAACATTCTTCTACTCTACTATTCTGATTTTTATGGGAAGTTACTAAATCCTCCTCTAGGCACATCACTTAATGAGAGTTTTAATAAGGCCTTTGCGTGATCTCCAAAAGCAATTTTGGCTTTCTGTGTGCTAAGGTGACACAATGAATTAAAAATAGAATACTTGAAATTCAGAGTTAAGTGTTTCAGCTGAGTCTGCATTTTCCTGTGTAGGTCCCGCGTAGCTTCTCAGTTCAAATTAGAAAACCCAAGGATAAATCCAAACCAAGAACTTTGAATAAAGCAAAGCCAGAGTGACACATTTATAAGGCACTGCAAATGCCACGAAACGTGGCAATATACTAGAGGGTGCTCAGATCTCTGCAGGCAAGATTCCCGTTCCTTTCCAGGCAGGGTAGGTTTTCATGTGACTTCTGAGGGACTCGTAGCATCTTAGAATATCCCGTATCCAGATCTGCTCAGTCAGCATCCAGAAAGAGAGACTCAGACTAGAACAGGTCCAGCGAAGGGCTGCAAGTATTTGTAGGAGGGCAGGGAGTTTTCTTATGGGACAGGGCTAACTGAATTTGGCTTGGTTAGCCTGACAAAACAGGGACTGACTAGAGATACAGAGCCAGCATTGTGGATGTGGAGCCATGAACCACTATAAACTGACCAGGAATAAATTTAGACTGGAAATACAAGAGGTTTGTCACATGACACAGAGCGGCTCTTTCCTTGGACTGTGACCCCGTAGTTTTCTTTGGGAAAAGCTGTCCCTGATAGGGCCGGGGGGGTTATTAGTCTTTGGGGGTTGGGCCTGCAGTTCCTGGTTTTCCTGTCTCTTTTCCCGTAGTTCACGAAGAGGGCATATTGCCCAAGACTAGTGCTTTATCAGAAGTGGGCTGCTCATTTAAATACTTTCCTCTCTGAGGGTTTGCTATCCTATTTCTCTGAAAGCCAAATAAGGTAGTAGGGAATAATTCTTTCCCTATATTTGGCTACAGCTGATGTATAAATAGTGGATAAAAGAAGGTATGTGGCAAGAAGTAATTTTTAAGAATTGAACGTGCATAAAGTGTGTAGGTTTTTCCATCCTTCGTTCACTTCATTAAATGCAAAGCAAGCAAAGTTTTAAAATAACTTTAATAAGTGTTTAATAGTTCCTGACACATTTGAATGGAAATCGTTATATTATCTTTTCCATGTAGGAGATACTATTAGGCAATGATTTTAAACTTAATATTTGCAGAATTATATCTACCATATAAATACTCAAACTTTTAAAATTCAAACACATTTGGGGATTCTGAGACTCTGACTTTTTAAATATACATTTTTAGTTTGTAAAGGTTTTCAGTACACTTTGAAACATATATGCACTAGGCTTAAAGGCAAAAGGAAGCAATGAGTGGTAAATTACTAGTGGCTGAAATAAAACAGTGTTTCAGGATCAAAGTGTCGGCCCGCATTAACACAAGCCTTTCTAAATTTTTGAATGTTTTCAATTCTACAGCTAAAATTGATGCCAGAAGAGTTAGATTATATTTATTTAATTTCCCCCTTTTTATCATCACAAATGCACTGAAATACACAGCACGTAGCACACTCTGCTTGTATTTCCCTGGGAAATATATAGTCTTATGCCCAGTGGAAGCGTGAGAGTCAGCGTAAAACTTTGTCTTCAGAAGTGTGAACTGAATATACCTGGTCACCACGAGAAAGTTAAAACAGATTATATTAAACTGTCCAATATGGTGTCACTGATTAATAATGATTGATTCTGTAATAACCATGCAAATGTAAACTATTCATTTATTCCAAATACGTATGAATTGGGAGAATGATATCTCATCTAATCTGGTGTTAGTCTATTCACTGCATCATAAAAATTAATTTGTCTAATTAATGACATTAGTCCTTTTATAAGTGCATAATTCATATTAATTGATAGGTCTGCCTAAAAAGAGTACCTTTTGGAAGAAAAATGATCCTATTAGTGCAAGTTTAATCCAAATCAGGGCTGACAAAGCATGGTGCTTTCAAGGCTTATCTCCAGCTTTGTTAATTGTCATAAGCATTCTAAATTGATTATTCTTACATTAGCATGGGACATTTCATTCATCAATGCTTTGCTGTAAAGAAAATTTGTCTAATGGATTTGCGTAGCAGCACTAAATAAGCATGTTGGTCCATTTTTCCACTGTAGCTACAGGGGTATTCAAAGCATATTAATTCACTAATACGGAAAAAATTAGCTGCTAAAATATATAGAAATATCATACAAAATTAGATTTCTGACACTGAATAATTTTTGTGATATTTCAATAGTAAATGAGTGCGTGCACTAGCACTTTTATTGCTTTTCTGTTTCGCAGATGCCTTGATAAACAGCCAATGTTAATATTTCTTATGAGCAATGTTGCTTCACCTTCCAGGGCCACAGGGGCACAAAGTATAGGATAAATTAGTTAAATATGCATTTTAAGGAGCTGCTTGGAGGAACAAAAATTATAATATAGTCAGGCTTTATAATGTACAACCTTATAGTTAACATTTTAATAATTTATTTGCAGATGATCAAGTTTACTATTGGTCAATGAAAGAGTTCAGACTCAGACTGAGTTTAGTGAAACAAGTGAATTTTGAAGTGTGTGTTGCTTTCTCTGCCAGTTAAGTTACTATTCTGATTTTTTTAAACATATATTCGTAAACACAGAAAATACAACCCTTACAAATCTTTACAAATTCATCTGGTTTCTGCTCAGAATGGGAGGGGCTGACTTTCAGAAACTACACTCCTTTTATAAGTATTGGCTCTGTTGGCAAACGGAATGCACTTTATGTGCACTTTTTATGACGCTCTAGTTTCTTTTCCCCATTCACCTGATCTTTGTTTGTCTTGCACTTTCTAGCATTCTGTTAATCACTGGAAGCCGCTGTGGAATCAGATCTGCGGCAGTGCCAAGAATTTCAGGAAGCTTTTTATAGTACTTTGCAATTGAAGGCATGCATCATAAAATGAATGGGGAGGAAGGGAAGATGCTGTCCAATAGAAGTTAAAGGCCTGTTCTCTCCAACTCTCTAATCAGTGCATATTTTTCCACTTTGTTGAGCCTATCATTGAACAGCAACCCATAAAATGAGGCCGTGCCTGACCTCCATTGCTTCTGCTATAGTTTAAAAGGATCCATGAAGGAAACAAAAATGCTTTTCCCTCTTTCTATTCATCTCAGTATTGGTTCAGAGGGTGTAGATCAACACTTCAGTTTAGCCTAGGAGTTTTGAGGTTCATTCTGTGTTTGTATGGGGCTTTGGGGTCTGAACACCAAAGCTGTTTCCATGCCTCTGCTGCTTTATCTTGGCTTTCTCGTTCCATGGGGCAGGTTGGAGATGGTTTTGTTTGGTTTTGTTGTTTCAAACACTAAAAAAGGTATCTGAGGTTTTGATCTTTGTATTGCATACTCAGATTCTCCTTCAGTCAACGAGAGCAACAGATGAAAAAATGCAGCTGAAGAGCTGGCTAGGTTATTTTCTGTTCTTCAAACACAAAACTTAGATAAAAGTGAACGGTGTTGATTTGAATTTAGTCCTATGGGAAGGGATTCTACTCTTGCTGATGAATTTTATGCAGGAGATGCTCTATTACTCTGTAATAAACCCTTGACAATTATATGGTAATTGTACAGCATAGGGTGGTTCTTCCGTTTGCACCAGGCTAGGAATCAACATAACCTTAAGCCTGATATTGCTTGCATTAAAACGCTTAGTAACTTACTGTTTATGCAGAAACGCAATGGCAAGGACCACCTTTTTGCTTGCCTCTTCTGTAATCCCGACTCATTTCAGAAATAAATAGTACAACTTGTTTCATTTGAAATATGTATCCTAACACTGTAAATTTGATTCCTGTATAAAAATGCACTTAGAATCCATAAAAAAACCCATGTACTTCTCCTTCCTGAATGCCATCATTTATAAGTATGCTGTCTTCATTTATCACCTTTGACTTAGATCCAGTCCTGATTGCTAATTTATATATCCTAATAACTGAAGCACCTTCAAGTTTATATCCATTCCTGTGGTCTAAAAAAAATCCCTTTGTTCCAATCATGACTGGTTTTTCACATCCATTTTTAATCCATATGCCACGCATTCTCCATAGGGTTCAAATTTCAGTGAAAAAGGAACACTTCCGAAAGTTGTTCAGTTTGGTTTACAGTAGACAATGTTTGGGAAAGACAGAGATATTCCATATCCCAAAACTAAAATATACCAGATGTGCAGCTTTATTCTGGTTAAAAACAGATCAGAAAAAAAACATATATAATATTCTTTGTTTCCTAAAAGTAATTTAATATTGCTTTCAACAGAGAATATGATACTCCAATTTTATATAGTAGAAGTGGAAAAGCTATATATCTATGATAAAGAAGGAAATGAAAACAAATGACCTGTGTTTAAAATCCAATAAAATTCAACAAATACCTTCATGTCTGATATTAGTTGAATACATACTTCCAAGTCACGTAAGAATTAATTACTCTTCAAGTAATGTCATTTACCAGTGCCTGCATGTAACAGATTGCTTAGGTTGACATGGGAGTCTGGTAATTTTTATTATTTTAAAATGAATGGAACTAACAGGTTTTTACTGGTCATTCAAGGAAGTATTATTGGGTTCCAGTATGACTCTCATGTGCTCTGAGTTTGAAGGATAAAAAGCAAAGGGGTAGTTTTTCTCATTAAAACACAACAGTGAAATGAGATACTCCCGTCTTCTTCCTTTACACCACAAGAAGCAGAACACAATATTTCCTCCAAATGCTTTTGTTTGTTAGGGGTTTCCTGTAAGGCTGATTGTTTTAAGAGACAGGAGAAAGGAGGAGGAGTTGAACTTGTTGGAGGCTGTTTAATGATCTTACAAGTTGTTACCTTGGAAGTGTCTACAAGACATTGTTTTCCCAGGCTGACAGGAAGAGGCTGTTGAGATTCACTTACCTTCAGATATTAGACATAATGGTGATGATTGAAGCGTGGGACCTTCACAGACTAAAAATACATGATCTACTGAATTGCTTTTCCTTGTCCATATCTTTTTTTTAGAGTGAGTTCAGGCTGTCTGAGCTATCCTCTATGCTCTCCACAGTCTTAATGTCTTTCATACAAGACACGTGTGTCTAAGCATATCTGTCACTATCCTTAGATTTCCAACTCTGACTGGAATTTTGGTAACTATTAGGTTTTGAATGTTTGGCGTTGGAGTTCTGGGTCAGCTGGTTGCAACTTTAAAATCTCAGCCATGGAATTCACATCCTGTTGCAAACTGACTGCAGTGTTTAGAGACATTCATATTTGGGTCTATATTTTAGTCTTTTATTTGGTTATAGTCCAATGACAGGAACAAGTAAGATTAAGGAACCAAAATGATTCAGATGGATTTTCCCAAGTCTGGCTCCCCACTGAATAAAAAACTAAAACCCATCCCACAATGTTTATGTTCCTGGTGGGCATCTATGACAAAACCAATGAATTTACTGTGGAACAGATCCCTTATTGGATAAATCTGTGCTCCAAATGTCAATTCTGTATGACATCTGTCTGGCAGTGTGCGTTAAATCCACACAAAGTCCTCTTCTGAAATATTATTTGCAGGAACATTAATATTGGCTAAACAAAAAAAAAAAAATCAAATGGATGTGTACTTCCCAGAAATACATGGGCTTGGGACACAGCCTGTGGATTTCTAGATTTGTCAACAAACAGGGGGAAGGAAAATCCAGGCGTGGTGCTGTTCCATCTGTCACATTCCTGTACATACCTAAAGGCAAAGGAGGTAATGAACAGAAGAATTGTGACAGAGAACAGGCTTATGCTTAGAGAAGAAAACACCACTGAAGTCTGTTTCTTCTCTGTTTATAAAGCCTTTGTCTCCAAACCCCCACAGCTTCTCAGTTTAATTGGAATGAGGAGAGAGAAAGGAGTAAGAACAGTTCATATTCTGCTTTCTGCTCTCCAAAAATTAATCCTGAAAGAGAAATCTCAAAAGGTCATGTTTGTATCACCCCTGACTCAGAAGATCTGTATTTGTTCTCACAGTACAGCTCTCTGTGATGCCTCGGTTTAATCAGACTTTGCTTAGGCTTCTAATGGGAGAGTCTTCTGTGTAAGGCCCATCAACTGGCTTACTCCCACTTTTTGTTTAGGCTACGTTCTTCCTCAAAATAAATCATCTGTAGGCTGGCAATAGGGAAATGGCTGAGGAACTTCACGTAGAGGGTATTCCTCCACAGCATCATGGATTTTCTGTAGCTGTTAGACTCTCTGGACTGAGATAATGACATTTCAAAAATCAAGTACTGATATCAGTGCAAAGTCGCTAATAGATTATATAATTAATTTTGTTAAATTGGAGGTGTTCCAATAACCTTTCAAATTCCAGCTAGGTTACTACTGATGATTTTCTCGGGGACAGCAGAATGGGAATTCTGGGAGGATACATTTGTGGGGTTGTGGTTTGGGTTTTTTTTCGCGGGGGGCGCAGTTTACCATGTCATTTCACTACAATTTTAATTTTGAGTCATCAGAACACAATGAAAACTGCTTGTCAGAAACACAGCATGGCTTGACAAAGTGATGCAGCACCTCTTGTGTACATCAGGTTATTGCTTTAGAATACGACATGCCGATTACACCATGCTCTGTTACAAATTAGTGATACCATGTCTCACTCTATGAGAATTATTATGAAATGCTGCTGCAGATAAAGGGCATTGTATGACCAAATGTTTATGATCAACCAGAAGGAGATAAAAGGTTTGCATTATCCAGCAGACAATCAGATTTTCTCTGTCCCAGCCCTAAACGAAATACCAACTTCTAATATGTTGATGAAAGATTGTCTTTCCCATGTTTCCCCTCCTCCCCCATTCCTTTGTAAAGCAATTTCAAAGTAAACAATGGCCTACCACCAAATAAGAGTTTACTAAGAATAAAAATTGAATTTGGTCTGCCTGTTGACAAGCTGATTGATTTGTGAGCTCTTATGACTGAATCCTCTCCTAAATGTGCTCTCATTTATCATGTGTAAGATTGTTTCAGAATCAATACCAGCTTAACACAGAAGCATTTCTGCCATGGACATTTTGAAAACAACTTGCCTTCTCAATATTGCTGCTAATTTTTTCAGGCAGAATTATCGGAACAGTTTAATTGCACTTTGCAAGTTAGCACATGCTTATGCTACGTTCTGCTTTGAAAGGATGATTTTCAAAGTAACTTCTATATATCATCTTTTTAAGAGAACAAAAATAGATTAAAATTGGATTTTCCTTCCTCTTCTAATGGGGAAATCAGATCGAACTTTCTCTAGTTGTTAAATGTGCCCTTTGAAAACCCATTTTCCAAAAATTGGATTTCTTAAATTAGCTTTTTAACATAATTATTAGCATTCTATTGGAATAAGTACCAGAGAGCAATCTGGGAGAAAGCCTGCTTGTGTATATGCTCCTTTTCTTCCCCAGTGCTTGGAAGAGTTTGAAGTTACTTTTCTTGATGAAACACCCATAAATTACATTTTAAAATGACAGAGAAGGACTCTGGAGTCAAATACAGCACCAGGAACGGAGGAATGAGGAGAGAGCGGAACACAGTAAAAGGTTCCGAGCTCTTCAAGGAGCTCCTGCGTTCTCTCGGGCCTAGCGCGCGACTCTCCCTGTGCGGAGAGACGGAGCACGGCAAAGCTGGGCTCCGCTCCCTCCCTCCCTCCCGTCACAGGGCAGGGTGCTCGGGCAGCAACGGTAGGTAGCGTAGCTGGTGCACGCAGGGAAGCGCAGAGGTGGGCCGTGCTGGGTACCAGGCGGCCAGCCAGGAGCGGGGACTGGGACAAAGGAGCACTTGGTGTCAAGTATCTTCCATCGGCCTTCTGCAATCAGCACGGTTTTTTCCGTACATTTTTACACCCGCAAACTGTACTTACGTAACAAGCAGTCTGGATACGGCAGGATCGATTTGGGAAATAACGAAAGGTTTATTCACACTCCAATTTAACTCTGAACCCTGAAAGAGAGGTTTCTGTTGAGGCCACTTGAATTTGGTGTTCTGAAGGACTTTACCTCCAGACACTCCCATTTGTGGTCTCGGATGGTCCCACTTCCTATCTGTTGATCTCCGTGTTTAGTCTGCTTTGGGTGAGTCAGAAGGACTTGCCTTAGTTCAGCCTGTAAGGCACCGGGCTATGCAAGACATCCAGGGAACAGCCCTGCGCTCGCTCAGCAGCACTGAATGCAATTTTAGAAAGGACCGCCTGTGTCGTCCAGCCCAGAGGCATTTCACAGGTTCCCGCATCATACAGACCTTTTCATAGATCTGTCACGCTCGGAGATACTTCATTTGAACAAAAGGCCTGAACTTCACAAGACAAAAATGTCCTGACTAAAACTGACTTCTTTACAAACGAAACTTTATTCTGTGTAAAAATACATATTTAATACATAATTATACTGCATTTAACTACTCTTCTACTTCATTATATTGTACTTCATATAGAATTATTTTTATTTATAGTTAGGTATATTTAAATCTCATTTGTTTCACCAAGGAAAAAAGAAAAAGTGTCTTTTAATTTTTCAGGGAGTGGCTTAGCTTCTAATCCAAACAACTGGCTATTCATACAGCCTTACGTGTTACATTATTCACAGTCTGTAAATGTTTTTACTACAGTGCTTTATACTCTGCTACCATGCTATGTTGCTCACACAGAAAGTAAATAAGACATTTGATTTTGAATTGTATGATTGCTCAGAAAAACTTTCAGCTTTCACCTTCATTTTTAGATTTCTGCTGAGGTGGTGGCAAACACGAAATCGTGACCGCACTGAGTATGTGCTCTGTCTCCACTTAGATCAAAAGAAACTTTTCTGTAACTTTAATTAGAGCAAGACACTGTCATATGATTGATTTAAATGGTTTCATGGCTCGAAATTAAGTTGATGGAATAAATTCAGCATTCTGATGGAAAATAAAAAAACAAAATAGTTGAAGTGCTAAAACAGTTGAAGGTATTTGCAGGCAATTAATACTGGACAAAATGTTCATAAATAAAAGAAGAGAAATAAGCATTTAAATAAACATGATTATTACTGTACTGTGTAGCATAAATGTGAATTAGATCTGGGGTTCAGCTGTGGTTTAATTGGTGCAGTCAAAAACTAAGTATGTTCTAGAGCTGTATTATAAAATTTTAAAAAAGTTTACACTTTATGCTAAATATATATATGTTCAGCTATCGTTCTCAAAAGAAAGGAGCAGTATTTTCTATGAAATATCTGTAACAACCTATTTCTGTACCATGAAGTGCTATTAGGGCTTACCTCAGAGTGGGAGATGATGATAATGTATACATGCAGACAGATAAATGATTCAATTCCTACTTACAAGAACAGCTGACAGTGATTGCTTATGCTCATTTCCTTTATGCACGCTATGTAGACCAGGAAACTCCAGGTTTCATGGCCTTTCATGTTCTCCAAAGTAAATCAGTCACTCACATAATAATTATTAATTATTTCATGTTGGCAGATTGTTGTACTGGTTTATGACAGTTGAAAGTACCACACAAAATCCAAAAAAATGCAGCAGCTGATAAAATACATTACAGCTCCAGTGATAGCATAAATAATTATCAGCTGTTTGTAAATAACTAGCCAGGTAAATTGAGATATTTGTTGTTGAGACCTAGCTCACTGCAGTCTAAACGTTCAGCTTTGTAGATTATGAAGCTGGAGGTACGCAACAAAAGTTTTGGTTCATATTACAGTGGATTTTTCCAGGTCATATTTGGGTCTCTACCCTGTATATTAAGAACATATGTGGTTAAACTTCTATTATGCAAGATATACACCAGTTGGTTGTGAATTTCTAGCATTATGCTGACTCCAATATTTAATTTCAACTTCAGCCCTCTCAGAGCTGTGGTGTTTGGAATAGTTCTGATTTTAATCTGAGCTCTTTATCCTGCTGTGCTTTCAAACTGGACTCCTAATCACCTAGCTGAGTTGAACTTTTCATCTGGGGAAGACCGTGAGGTATCCTAGCCAAAGATGAAATATTCTCACCTGCTGGGCAGCATGGAAGCGAGCCAAAGTGACCACCAAAAGCATTGCGAAAAAGGAAAGGAAGCTGTGATGTTCTTAATATTTTTCTCTGTTCGGAAGCTCCTCTGTAGCTGCTGAATGGGGGATATCTGCTGGTAAGGCAAGGCATCTCTGAACAAAACCATGGTACAGAGAAGATAGTTGCTGTCTGTGACGGGTCTTCCCCAGCAGCAGCTAGAGACCAAGAAGGCAAGTGCGGGGCTGGCAGCGTGGTGCCAGCCCGGTGAGGTCGATGGGAACCGACCCTGTCATCTTGGCCTCCTCGGGGACTGCCTGCCCTGTACATGTTCTTCCCCACCACTGGATTTTCTTCCAGTGGAGCTGGTAAGGTGGAATAGAGGGACAGAGAAGGTGTCTGGTCTCTGCATTAAAGAGCCGAGAAGATTAGCTTCTGCAGTTAAATCCTTATCTGGCTGGCTAGAAGAGTAGTTTTTACTTGGAGGATCTGCTCACATGACTGGCTGCCATGGGAAGAGCTGGAAATGACAAATACATGTATGCTTGATCATTTTCCACTCCTTTTCTTTTACTATGGTCCCTGTGCCAAAGTAGGAGTGCTGAGCTCTTGTGATATCCGTGTAGTTATACTTGCAACCAGAGTGCTCTTATCTATACTGCAAAGAATACTGTGTGCTTCTGAGTGAGTGGTTCAGCTGCTAGCAACAAGCTGCTTTCTGCTTTTCTGCTTTCTACTAAAGAATAAATGAATTGTGCTATGAATCATATGGACATTGTGATCAGTACTCCAGCATTTTTTTTTAAGTGAAAGGTTGCTACACAAAATAAAAATACCTTTTTTTTTTATTTTACCATAATATATCACTACAATCAGGAAGTTTATTCATTTATAAACATATCTTATCTTTAGCATCTCAGTCATATGCAACTGAGTTATCATTGTTTGTATTATGCAGATGACTCATTTCCCTTTCAAGGATGTGCAAATCATATGTCATATACAGTATCTGACCTTTCTTCTTCCAGTGTCTACAGGCCACCATTTGATTATTCAAAGCAATGCTTACAGTAATGATAACAATGTGAAGCAAAACAGTGCAGAAGCAAAAAAAATGTCCCTTAAGGATGTCTGATATTAAATGCATGCAATATTGAAATATTACTGCAAAAGCAATAGAGAAAAGTTGAAAATAATAGTAGCAGAGACCACTTGGAAATGAGGAACAGCATGGGAAAAACAGCAGTGTGGAGCAAACTGTCTAAGAAATCCAAGTATTTTCCAGATGAATTTCAAAACATGAAAGGACTGCCTTTGTGAAAATGTAGATTCAAACAGGGAGGCTATAACCAAGAAGGCAGACCCTATTCCTGCAATGCAGATCTGCCATGGTTTCAGATTGCAAATCAGACAATGTCCCTTCATGATTTCCCCTCTTGAAACAGACTTTCAAAGCGCTAATCGTTTCATGTCAGTGGTTGTCTCTGGTAACACCTTCGAAGGGGAATGGGATAAGATAAAGGGGTATCCCTGGCAGTAGTAGAGTTTCGCCTTTTTCCACGCATCTGCTGCAACCACAGTCACTTGCAATGTTGTGAAACTACCAAAAATATGCCTTCAGAGGTGCCTGGCATTACCCCAAATGTAACACTGCATCCTTTTGGGTGTCAGGTGTTGGCAAAGTGTAAGGTGCTGTACAGACACAGAACAGGGAACCCCCAAAGTCACTTTTCTGTTAGATTTGGTAATGGGTGATAGTCGAACAGCAGAATATTCAGATTGCGTAGCCCATAGTACCAGACCAAACTTGATTCCTGCTGAGGTCTGCGCTGAGTGCCAGAAGAGGTTACTAGCTCGAGTGTAATGCTAAGCCATGAAGGGAGCCGGCTAAGGTCAGGAGCTCTAGGCACGACACCATGGGGTCTAGGAAAGCTCGTGAGTTTGGCTCTGTGTCACACAAAGCAGCTGCTTCGCCTTCAAGGACAATCCGGCTGTGCTGGCGACATGGCCGTGTTTCCTTGGGGGGGTGGTGGCGGGTGAATTTGGTCTGCTGAACGCAGACTGGCCCCGCAGGAAGCAGTTGTGAGCGCTTGTGCCCCCATGGCACAGTTAGTGTGCGACATGGCCTCCCTACCTGAGGTGACTGAGCATTGTCCGTCACCTTCCAGGGGGGTCCTGCAAGCATTGTTTTCTGCAGGGTGCGTTTTGTTTTTTTTTTTTAATATCTTTTAAGTCCATTTCCATTACTCTGACTCACTCTGTTTTGGTGGAAAATCTGTATTCTTTTTTGTATAAAATCTCTGTTTATGACATGTGTCAGGATAGCATATAAACTGCTGCTGAATCCCACCTGTACTTTTAATCTTCTTGGAACTAGAGTATTTTACTAGCAATGGATGTTATTGCAATGATTTTAGTGTGCGTGGTTTTGTAATTTGCTAACCTTCCTATTAAAATTAATATTTAGGTTTTATATCTTTCAAATGGGAATAATGATGTTAGTTATCTGATGTTTATGTCTTTCAGTCACGAAAATGTTCCTATTTAGGCTGTAACAGGCCACACACATGTAATCACAATAAATAGCATTTAATATGTTTACAGTAGTGGAAGGATGAGGTTAACTTCTGTTTTTATATTGATGGACTCAGCTGGACTTGGAATACTATTGTTTACAATTAGCTACATTTTTGTTGTTGTGCTTTTCCCTCAAATTAAATCTTTATTTCATCAACTAACCCTAGGGATTCCCTGTTATAATCAATGTAATAAACAGCATTAGTTGATAGCCTATAGCTGATGTTCATTTGTAATTAGGCTTGTGTTTAAAGAAGAATAATTTTCTAGATTTCACTGCAATAATTTTCCTTTAGATTTATTTATGAAAGGCAGGATTAAAAGTTGACTATGGTTTGTCTTGTCTCCACATGTCTTTAAAGCAAGGTCACTCGAATGGGACAGCATTTTTCAATGTCTTTTTTAAGCATAATTTAGAAGGGAAATTACTAACAGTCAGTATGGGCTGAGCACCTAACTGCCAAATACTCACTCAAAAATCTGCTCTACTACTTTGTCAAATGCTTGTTAAAGACATGGCTAACGTATTGACTACCCATGTAAGACCAGAGCATATGGCAAGTATCAGTGACACCCTACTAAACGGAAAAAAGTAGGAGCAAGATGCAACGGGTTAGGGCACAGGTAACAGCCTCCAAGTTAGGTTTTACTTGATGAAAAAATGGCCAGAGGCA
This sequence comes from Sagittarius serpentarius, assembly GCA_034782735.1. NCBI lineage: Eukaryota > Metazoa > Chordata > Aves > Accipitriformes > Sagittariidae > Sagittarius > Sagittarius serpentarius. Next base: position 26,831,943 of record JAVKLA010000088.1, read on the forward strand.
GAAGTCCTGCAGGACTGAAATATAAGCCTTTAATAGCAGTTCTCAGAATGCAGGTGACCCCAAAGCCTTTTGTCTACAGCGAGCAAAGGGACATCTAGTGAAAGCTGTCTTGCAGAGGAGTTACTAACTTTACCCATTAAGTTACCCTTCACTGGGTAATTTTTGAAAATTTGTAAATGCCTGTCTATGCAACATTAATTTAAATCTGATGAGGTGATCTGTACAGTTCTGATCTCTGATGAAAGTAATATCGTAATAAGCTTTAACTTCTAAAGCAAGACATGAACAAAACCACTTCAGTCATCTGAAAGAAAATAAAAGGAAAGAGTGCTTTATAAAGTACGTCCTTGACGAACCAAGAGGAACAGCAAGCTGAAAGAGGTCTCAAACTTTGGGTAAGTTTTATACACGTTGTCAGATTAAGCGTATTTTTGATAAAACAGAATGTGGCAAATCTGTGTGCATCTCAGATTAGACCACTGGTGTTTAGGAAAAGCATAAAAGGAGAAAGGAGCTGACAAGAAAGCTGATAGATTATTTAGGCATGGGTGGTTTAAAGCATGTATCTGTGTGAAACTCAAGACAGCCCTGAGCAAGTCGCTCTGGTAGTACAAGTCATCCAGCTTGCACCATTAGTGCAGTGCTTTATTTCAATCCAGCTTGCGCAAAGTAGACTTACTCTTTGAAGCAAGATTAATTTCCCCTAAAACCACTGCTAATACTCTCAAACCTCCTGCTTATGTGACTGGTTTCCTGCATTTAACTCTGGGAGGAAGTGTCGAACCACCCCTTCAGAGTCTCTGGTTAACACTCCTTGCTGCCAGCTAGTACTCAGGCTGGACAAGCTGAGCTCAGTAATAAATGAGCTTTAGTTAATACAGAAGAGAAAAACAGTAATCGAAAAGTGGAAAGGTACGAGGAGATTCATTAATCTGAGTTTTGTAGTATGGGCCGTTACACAACCTGTAGGATGCAAATTGATCATCCTTATTTGCATGGTTACTCATATGCATTTTATTCAAATTTAGTTACAAATATTAGACAAAATATATGTATACAGCAAAGACTGATAAAATAATTTGCAAGGTGTGAAGCTTATTGTCTTACATAACAAAGCTACTGACAGAACAAATTAATATGCTGCACTGGACACAGAGTAGGGTTGTTCACCCTGAGCTATGAATGCAGAATACATTTCACTTGAGAGACCTGAGCTAGCAATTCAGTGTTCTTACATGGTTCCCATAATATCTATTTCTCTATGACTGTCATGATTTAAAACTCATGGATCAGGATATCCACCAGTCTTTCCCAACAGTCTTCTCTAGTTCTGTTTTGATGTGTGTGTGTGTTTGAACATGCATATATGTTTATATTTATACACAAATGCATAATGGCAGAGATGCAGGGCATAGGAGACTAGTAAAAAAGCGTTAAAGGTTTCATCTGAAAGTCTCAGGTTCAGATGACTGGTACTGACCTGGTGTAGGTGCCGTCTTGCCTAAGTGAAATGACTGGAGAATCCCAAGCAGTATTGCAGAGGTATGCTTATTATATGAATTGGGTGGAGGTTTGTGGACAACAAGCTTCTAAAAGGTAAATGGAAGACTTTAGTCTATGTGGTTGCTGTTTAGGATCATATCTTTAAGTACTAAGATGCAGGTCCTCAAAAGTATTTGAGAAACTGAACTGAATTAAATGGCAATCAAGTAGAAAAACAGGAGTGAGACGCTGAAATGCCTTTCAGAATTGTTTGAGATGTATGTGTAAGTACAGTTGTCTTGGGTCCATTTGCGGATATTGTGCTAAAGCTGGTTTTCACATTTGTGGTCCTGAATTTTTCTAAGAAAATCACTGCATTTATCCAAGACATGGAAAAACAGGTAGAATTAGTTCTCCTGTGAAGAAACACAGAGTGAAAAAACCATCTTTTCTGCCCAATAAGAAATTACCCTTTCATAGGAAGTTGTATTTTTGAATTCCAGCTATGCGTAGGAATGTCTTATTATTTCAAATTATTAGCCATTAGTTCAAAGGAAAAATATGTTATACGACTGTGGTTATGACCAGACTGTGAAACTCTTATTGATGCTGAGTAGTTTCTGTGACTAGCTGTTGTGAAGTCAGTAAGGGGTAGATCATGACTTACCTTGGTATGCAGCTATTCACCTCAAATTCCCGGGAAGACAGTGGAACTACACATGTGAGTAGCTGCTCACTGGTGTAATGAAGGGGCTCACAATCTGACCTTCAGTGACAAAGTGCATTAAAATCTGGGCTTGACATTTCAGGAAACTTTTAAGTGAGAATAAATTAACCACTTTATGCCAGATATCCACAGCAGGCCTCGGAGATCTCGTAATCATGTGAGGAAATGTGCCTCTCAATATGGGAGGTTTAAATAAAAAAAATTTCATTTGTATTCAGGTAACATTTTTATAGCATCAGTTTTACGATAAACACAACAGCTGCAGCAAGATTGTTGTTCTTGCTGTAAGGCATAGTACAGAGTGTTTGCCAATTTTCTGTCTCAAAAAAGGTGTCTTCACATCTTGATTTAGCCCTGAATATTTCAGCAGAATCTTTAATAACAGACTTGCATGTTATAAGACCCTAAAACATGTTATAGCTTAAAGAGGCAGGAAGAAACTGGATGTCATCATAGGACTGTGGTTTTAAGGATATGTTGTATATTATTTTGTTTATCGTGACTGACTTTTGCTTGACCCAGGTCAGAATCTGTGACCCTGAAACAAACTATATTCCCTTGCTGAACCTTGTAAGAGTAATATAGAAAAGTACATGCTTATCTATTGCACTTAATACATTCTTTCTCAAAGCAGCCGCTTTCATGAATAGGAAGCAAAGAATTAACATAGGGGAGAAGATCTCCTGTGTCTGCAATTTCATCTATAAATAAGGAAAAGAGCTATTTTGCCATGGCTTGTAGGCGGTACAATAGCACCAGCCTGAGTTTTACATTAGGATTTTTTAAATTGTTTGAACATTGTTTGAAATAAAAATAACAAGAGCTGACAGGAAACATTGTTTGAAATAAAAATAACAAGAGCTGACAGGAAGACCAAGAGCATCTTCAGTACTGAAGCAATACGTATTTCTCTGTTTTTCCAAAGCTTCTGTACTTTCAGTTACAGTATAGTTACATTAATGTTTCCTGTCTCAATAAGGCACAATCACCTGGAGCAGTGATGGCAAGTTGTTCTGTCACATAACCAAATCCTCAGTTAGCCGAGAAACATGAGAGATATCAAATACCTAGGAGAAGACAGAATCCTGGGAGTAGTTTGTACATGGATGCTCCCAGAAGAGTCTGCTGCTCCAGTGAAGGATACTTCGGGCATGAAGTTATGTCCTAAGGTGTCCGGGCTGACTTTTACAGAAGAGGATGTGCAGAGCTGCCTTACAGTGCCCCTCTCAGCCATGTAAGTGCTTGGGAGTTGCCTGAAGTTTAAAAGCCACCAGCTGGCCACCCCTAATTCAGGATACACAGAATCACATGAATTCTCTAAGTAACTTAAAGAAATTATTCTTACAGTGCCCTTACCATTTGAATAAGCAACTTGGGAAGATGAAATAAGGTATGAGCAGGATATCTGTTGTTGACAAACACTCTAACATAGGAAGAGCAGAATAAACATTGCCTCACAGCTTTGTCTCTGAGTTGCATGCCGAACGCTAATCAGCATAGCGTGGTATTTTCCTAAAACAAAATGGCTGCGGAGTCATTAAAGTAATGGAAAATCTTTACAACAAGAACGTTCATAAAAGGATACGTTGCATGTTAATCAAACTTATGGCAGCTGCTAGAAGGGATTGTCAGTTTCTTTTATGATGAAAATCCACATGGGGCCAATTCACAATGCTGGCCAAGTTACAGGTGTCACATGTATAAAACATGTAGTTGGTTTAAGATTTAATTAGGACTTTCTTCTCTGATCATAACACTTTAAAGGAAAAATACACTTAGGATTTAATTTTCTTTGAGAGTGGTTATTAATTTGATGTGATTGATGTTAAATGGGAATTAAATCATAAATGTGATTATGCTTGTGGTTGGATGTTGTCTCAGCAGATTGTTTCTGCTTGTCACTTTTGAATGACTGGTGACGTGATATGGCATGTTGATTTTTATTATTGCTTAAAGATTTCACTTTATCATCATTTGTCAGGAAACTGATTTTCCTCTTAGTCCCATTAATATTAAATCTGTCATAACTAGATTAGGATAGAATTGTTATCTACTGAACCTATAAGCCCTAGGCTAAATTTTACTCCCAGGAAAAAGACGGCATAATAACACAGAGGGGAAAGCCAACCAACTAACAAAAAGTAAAGCTGGAATGTGAATACCAACAGATGAGAGTAATTTTTTTTTCCCCTGTAATTATGGTGTATATTTCTGTTCACTTGCCTAAAATGGATTTCAGAAGTGTTTACACCTGAACTAGAAACTCGCTTTTCAGTGCTAGAATAGGTAGGAAAAACTACTAAGATGAGGCATTCAAAGATGGAATAAGAATGCTGTATCTTTTAAAGACAGTAATTGACAAGTTTAGAGAGGCAGTCATTTTGATTTTCCTGACACGAAACCTGCTTTTGGCAAAGACACTAGAAAACTATACACCATTTCCATGGCCATCCCCCTCCCCATTGTGGTTCAGAATGCACCTAGAGGAACTGTAGGATTTCTGTCAGCTTACAGAATGGACCCAATGTCACTAACACATGCGCTGCCTTCTTTCATCTGGAGAATTGGTGAAGATTGGTTGGTGCAATATACCCTTTCACAATCAGAGTCTAGTCTGAAGCCTGCTAGGTCAATTAAATGGACTTCTGTGGTCTCACATCAAGCCTTACATTTGTTGCTCATTTGCACTAACCAGTATTCTTCTCTGGTACTTATTTGATGCCCATTACTGTGATATCTGAGAACAAAGATCATTGAGAACAGATACTGTTTCTACCAGAAAACAGAGTTTTGTATTGTTATAGAAGCAGAAGAATCCTATTAATCCACAAAGCACATCAGAGCACGTTCCACACAATGCAAGCCATGTGCATCCTCTACACAAGCCACAGCATACAAGCTGAGATAGCTGTGACATATCCCTCAGTATGAAAAAACAAAAATATCAGTGGCGTCTTTTTTAGAATTCTGAAAAAAAACCAAACAGTTATTTAAAGCCAAAGTTTTACTTTCTAGATTAAATTTGGGTATAGAAATAAGTATAAACTTGAAAAATGGGAGTGGGGGTGGGTGTTTATACATGATCCCTGCTTTTGTATTAGTCTCAAACCTAGTATCTGATTTGTTAGAACCATCTTTATTATGAACAAATTTATAGGATTTAGGCATCTCCCTGCTTGATTGATCTGCCATCTACTAACAATCTTTGAGCCACACTATGCAACGTATGCCATCAATTGCAAATGACACACAGCAGGACAGATGTCTCTGGATGCTGTAGTTTCTGGGTGTCTAAGAACCAGTGTATGATAGAATATTGTTAAATGAAAAAGCTAAACTGAAGTTGATTTTTGCTCTGAGAGTAAGAGTAATTTACAGGTCTTTTAAAATATGATTTTTAGACTTGAGAAATAAGTCAAAACTAAAGCTTTCTTGCAAACGCTTCAATTTTTAAAAAAAAATTGCCTTTTTTTGGCAATAAAATTTCACTTTAAAGGTTCCTCTTCAGTGGTAATGATTAGCAACAAAAACATTCAAAAGTGAGAAACTCCAACAACAAGCAAAGCAACACCCCAAGAACATTGTCTAAGTGACTGAGTATGACAGATTGTTCAAGGACCTTTTCCACAAATGAACCCATTTTCAAAGAAAGTCTTTTAATATGATACAGTGAGACTCTGAAATTCAGCATCAGTCATGTTAGACTGCAGTTCTGTTTTGTTTAGAAGATCTGTGACTTCAAATATACTGAAGTAGCTTTTGCTAGCAAGTATTAGCTGTATTAGAGAACTGAAGAAGGAAGGGGTTAGATTCTGCACTGTTGATACAGAAAACAGGAGAAAATGCTGTTGAAGTAAGTGGAATTACAGAGGAGAAAAACGAGTCAGAGATCAGAATCAAGCCTTTGTTGAAAAAGCTTATGATGTTGCATATTAAATTAATCTAATTTGCACTGTCTGATGGTGGCCATTAGTGCCTGAAGTAGAGGCAATGAAATGCTAATGTGATTAGTTAGGAACACTAAAAACAACCAGTACATTTTTCCTTTGATTGTCTGTGTGTTTAAGAATATTTCATTACTTCTGCTTCCTTTGAAATAAGGGTAAGATATAAATCATAGGCACAGATATAACTAGCGGTTGTGACGTTTTGTTATAGAGTTTAATTACATGAATCATAAAATATTGCTACAATTTTCCAAACTGTTAAACCTTAATTAATATGAACCCACAGGGACCACCTTGATGGTTCATAATACTCTGGAATTTCTCCTCCTGCAGTAGTAGTTCATATGGTTGAAGACTGCTTTATAATTTACAAAGAGTGATCAATTATTAGAAATGAAGCCAGACAAATTAATTTAATATAAATGGGGTTGTATGGAGTTTGACTAATTCTTTTTAATTACCTATATGTTATTTTTTCAATAGTCTAACAAAGGGAACCATTATTCTTCCCCATGTACAAATTCATTAATCTCATTACTGTGCAGTATTAATATAATTTTATCACACATTCCAGAAGTGGTGCACATTGACAAACTATAATGAATCACAGCATTAGTGTACTATCACTACATTAATTTCAGGACATGCCTAGCTCATCTGCAATTTACGTTGAGACTTAGTATAAAATGAGCTGAATAAGCATGTAATTATGACATCTGCTTCTTTTCAGGTACCTCTTTGTAAATCAGTGACAAAGGAATAACAGGTTTAAATATGTGTTAACACTCTGATAGCATGTATAATTGCAATATGGCAATGTGTAATGAAGATTAAATTAGACTGTAGTGTACCTGACATATGCAAGAGCATAATTGAACCGCAGTAATTGTGGAAAGAAAAAGACTATAAAGTACTAATACTTCAATTCAGTAAGGTAAAACCAGTGTAAAGAAGAAATATTATTAAAATGGTGATGCAAACAAGTACATTATTTTTGTAAGGAAACATTAGTTATGTTCACAATTTTTACCTTCGGTATACTTAACATGTTCTTGGTGTTAGGTGAAGTTTTCATGGACGCCTACTGTTTTGATCCTTCTTGGGTTTCAGGTATCTAGGCCTTTCACCTCTACAACAGCAGATAATGCCCATCACATATACATATAATACTACTGGTGCAAGGTTTTATGAGATACAGGAACTGACTTTCAAACACCTACTGTGGTAAAAACCATTCATTCACTGAAGCTGTGTCCTTGGATCAGGGGTTTGAAGATGGGTTATGTGCTTTGTCCTGTATATGAGACACAACCTGAAACATATGGGAGATCAAAGTGTAAGCCAGAGGGTATTATTAACTATATTTTAACTGAAGTAATTATCACATAACTGTGAAAATATGTATTTTAGATGTGTATCGTGCTATATTTCAACTTCAAATCACTTGTGGAAGACAATTATTTCTGAAGGTTAGTAAGAGAATAATAGGTTTTGCATTAAAGACTCTTATTTGAACAAAAATATATGCAATCTGTGAATGTGACTCCTGTGAAGTTTGCGATGTTATACCACATGTTTACAGTATAATCCGAATTATTCTAGTATAATTTAAGCAAAAATGTCCTTGTTATATGAACACAAATTGAGACATTTGTATACAATAGGCTATTATATTAATGAATTCTCATTATTATATTGTATTAAATCATTCTCCTTGTCAGAATGATTGCTTGCATTTCTTATAAAACACAAAATTACCTCTTCATGCTTATGACAGCACATAATAACATTTTAAATATAATCTGTGAACTCTCTGTCATGTATTTGTGTATGTATGTGCACATACCCCTGTGGATATATTTATCAGACCACACAGTCCATTTCTCCTGAGAAATGATGTGTCTAGCAACTCTGCAGCTTCTTAGACGTTCTTCTGACAGCAGCTTTTCTTTTGTGCTACCAAGCTGGAAAACAACAGTTCCTCCAAGTGAAACTCACACAGAAATATGTCAAAAATAAATTTCTAGCTATATAGAAGGATTTCCAGTGAAGCCATCAGAGCCTGAACAAATAAAACAACCTGTGACCTTCCAAAGAAAATTGTGACTTTTTTTAGCTCGTGCTAGATTCCCCTCTTTCAGAACTCTGTGGCTCTTATTATACAACTGGATAAATGAATTCCCTTGTGATATTCTAATAAAGGCATGTTAGCCAGCCAGATCGGCCTGTGCCACAGAGCAGGTTTCAGCTGGCACTCAGGCTCCAGTTTGCTTGGAATTCCTCACGCAGGAAGTTTACTGAGCTTCACATGGCTAACAGCCATGGAGTCTCATTTGTGTTGGACAGGGCCCTAAGAAAGCACGCTCTGGCAAATATTTTCAGAAATTTCTCTTTGCAAGTCTTTCTAGTTTTCGGTGTTTAAGCTGTAACTACACGTGCATACTGGTATACACACATACACCCATCTTCCATTAATAACAAAACCAACTTAAGCTGCTTTATCAAATTTATTTTGAGTAGCCAGATGCATATAGAAAGGTAAATACTATTTTAGTCTTGATATCGACAGGCTGAAATTGCAAAATGTAATAGCTCTTTCTGTAGTTCTACTGCTCACACTTGCTAATTTTCATATCTCCTATCTTGTTGGCTCACTGTTCATTGGTATCCTGTGTTTTAACTAACAATCTTTCCATTTAATGATCAATAAAAGCATTAATAGAACTGTATGAAATTAGACTGGAAAACTTCAAACTCTCAATTTAATGGAATGGGGGAATTTTTTTCTGGTGGACCTAATCAATAAACAGAAATACTAGAAGATCTTAACTACCATTATTTTAGGACAGATGAGTTAGTTTAAGATTAGAGGAATTATTCGTATACTGCGACTTTTTTTTATGGTTTAAAGCAGCACTTAAATAACACTACTAAAACTGGTAAAAATAGTAATATAAGGGAGAATGGATCTTTCTTGCACTAATACAAACTCAGTTTTTATCTTATAAAAATAGATATAACTCCTGGGAAACAGAAGCTGCAAAGATTTTGAAAATTATAAATTTGCTATGTAAATGAAACATCAGTATTTTTATAAAGGTAATTTCATACCAATATAAATGTAAGGTTTGTTTAAATTGAATAGTCATAATGAGAAAAATACAGAAGAATTGTAGGAGCTGTAATTTAAGCTGCAGTTATGGAGAGTAGGCTATATAATGCCATAACCTTTTTCTGATGTGCTGGAATATAAATAACAAGAAAACCTATGCACTCTTCTAACAGTTTTTATGAATTACAATTTCAAAAATTTTCCAAATTAGGCTGAAAAAAGTACCTGCTTATGCACAAAATCTATTTAGTCACCAGATTTACAGGAATGATAATTAATAGAAACTTTCAAACATTTCTTCTGTCATCTGAAAATTATTAACCTAAAGAAATATTTTATTCATGTAATGTCACCTGAGTTTAGGAAATATTAATGAGAATTAACACTGAATAAATTTAAGATTATTTTATTGGTGTTAAAGGAATTGTAGGTTCTCTTCTCCACATAAATGCAGGCATATTCTCCATAGTATACTTGCTAGTGCATTGTTTTCTTTTGATACAAAATTTGCTGAATGGAAGAGAGGATCTACACATAATTTCCTTTCTTCCACTAGTTCAAGGCATCTCACTTTCAAGAAGTTTTCCTGATATTTGCCCTACGTTTCTTCCCTTTTTACATTAATCTTCTAACTCCTTATTATATCCCACGAAACATCACTGGATAATTCTTTTGTCTTATTTGTGTGTTTATATTCTTGAAATATTTATAGACTGCTACCATGCCTCATACCCCCTACCTAGTCGTTATTTGGCCGGTCTGCGTTACCTCTTTTAAATCTTTCCTTATAAATCTCTTTCCCTTCACTAACCTCTTTTGTTGTTCTTCTCTGAATTCCCTTCATTTTTCTAGGTCTCTCTCACAGCAAGGTGGCCTGTGCTGGACACAGTGTTCCAGATGTGATTGTCTTCAAGACATGTTGACAGTGGCCATTACCTCACTGCCTCATGCTGTGATGTTTCTGCACAGACAGTGTAAAATTGTTTTGGCTTTTTTTTTGCACGTACATACTTCTCATTGCAAACTGATGTCCAATGTCTTATTAGGCAACAGCATTAAGAATCTTTATGTTATTGTTTCTCGGGTTTCTCTCTTCAAACTGGATTATACATGTTTATTTTCCTTGACTATATGAGCAAACGAACACACACACACTCACCCACTCTCTGTTCCATCTCCATTGCCTAACACATGTAGAGCATTTGCTAACAGGTACAGACCTAAGTTCTGGGGCCATCAGGAAGATTCATGTTACTTCTATCCAGGATGTCCTGCCTCTTTTCTGAGTACACAAATATGTAGGCTAAGTTACGATCGAGTCTTTAGGATATAATTCTATAGAAGTTTAAGACAATAATAGTTTAGATTATCACAGTCCTGCCCTCCTCCTATCATTAAATGTGTGCTGTCTTTAAAGGCAGTAATATGGTTTGGGAAGCTGAGACAGACAAAAAGAAATACTTTTTTTTGTTTGTTTAATATGCTTGTATTTTATTCAGATCAGTTCCCAGAACAGACTCACTGTGCAGTCCGAGGAATATGTATGAGTGCTGGTGTAGGAAAGAGGGAGCAGAAGCTTGGCAAAGACAGGGGTAAGCTAGGCCCCTAGCAGCTTTGGCTTAAATTGGTTTAAAATAGCAGGGAAATTGCTAACATTGACAGTGACTGGTAACAACAGATAGGCACTATCATATTCCAATGAAGGAATAAAACTCTTGGTAAATGGCCAGTTCAGTCATATATTTTGCTTTATATTCAAGTGGCTGCATGAAAATCTATTTTTATCCTTACCTTAAATAATCATATTGTATATTTATTGGATAAAAGCTCTTCAGTATCATACTCTTGAGATTTTTTTGTTGCTTCTTGCTGCATATGTGCATTACTACTTCATGCATATACATTTCACGGGTTTAAACAAGTGGGGTTTTTTCCATTATACAAACTTTAAAACAATTTGCATATAGGTAGCATCTTCGGTAAATTAAATCTATGTGAATTGATGGATTTTCATGACTCAAAGTAGCAGCCAAATTCTTAATTATTGCAGCTGTAATAATATTGAAATATAGAACTTTTCAAAACAGCTTTATTAATTTTAATGCAATGTTTAGAAAACTCTGCTTTTTGTTGAGCAATAAGCCAAAAAAAGAGCCTGACTTTTTCTTCTAATGGATCCAAGTTTTGCCTTTTTTAGTTCATAAGTTAGCACAATAATATTCAAAGTATTTAAAGATGTCATGATGACTCTGAGTTGTTGTAGAAATAAATAAAGATAGAATCCATATGTTTTTCTTTTGATGGATTAAGGGCCATGTTTACAACAACATAATTTTACAGTGTTGCTGGCTTAAGTATTCTGCAGACCTTCATGGGTCCGCTCCTGCAGAGGCTTATTCTTACTCAAGAGTACAATTACAGTAACTACTTCCGTGGTTAGGGAAACAGCCGGTTCTGAATAGAACATACACCATGATGTAGATGTATCCTTTTTTTTCCTCTGTATTTGAGAACAATTTTTTTTTCCAATAGCAGTACTTCAGTATTTATTGATTTACTATAGCGACAGATTAACATTCCTCAAATATCATTACAATATTTTGTATATGTTAATTTTATTTTGAACGGAGGCAGATTGTTCTTGTGTCACAGATAATAAAGGCCTATTTTTTTTAAGAAATATGGGGTCTCATTTTGTAGCTGCTGTCCTTCCTTTCCTTTCTTTCCCTATTTCTGTATTCAAAATCTCCATTGCAGTGTTATGATTCCCAGCTGCCGTTCAGAGAATATATTTGGGATTCACATCTTCACTGGCTTCATTTTGCTGCTTTTGATTTTCTCTGGAATTAGCAATGGATTAGTCTGGATAATATTTTTACAATGTTCATGATGCATCGAGATAAATGGTGAGCTCTTGCACATGTTTATAAGGTCAAGATTTAAAATGTATATATTTATTCCTGTTAGTGTCACAAGGCCACAGTTTGAAGAGTACTCAGTTTTGATGAGCAGTTCTTGGTATTGGTGTTTATAGACACCAGTTCATAACAGGAAAAAATATTTGCTATTGATCACTGCCAACTATCAGCCTGTTGTTGGCCAAACTTAGCCCCAACGAGCATTGCTTTGCTCCAGTAGCCATACTGAGTTAAGTGGATGAGACTATGTCTAGCACTTAATGTGAGTGTGCAGGCCAGTTTGACAAACAAAGAGGCTGGCCCAGTTTCCCAGCCTCTGGAAAAAAATCTGCCCTATCTGAGGTTCTGGATCTTCTACGGCTAGAGAGCAGGACACAGATGTTCTCATTCCACAGTTCCCTCAAGGCCTAATACGGCAGAAAAGAGAGAGCACTAAGAAATAATACAAACTGTAGAGCACATTTCCACTGAAGGCCCTCTGGGAAGATCTTGGTGCAGGATTATTCATGAGCTTCCTTGCAGTGATGCAGTTTTGTGTGTTGTGCCCATTTCATTTAAGAAATTGATACTGTGGAAGTAAGCGGTAAATTAGATTCAGGAAAAATTTGATAGCAGTATTAAAAGAAGGTGTTAGCATGCTTTATATGTAATATTTAAAAATACTATGGAGATACTATGTAAGAGGATCGTAACTGTGGAAGCAACTTCAGTAATGGAAAAGAGGTTTGTTTTGCTGCAGTGGATTAGGAGATTTTATTCTGAAGGTAAATGGAAAAAAATAGTTGGTACTTCAAAGATAAAGAAAATGATATTTCAAAGATAAGAATAATCTCTTAACTTTAACGAGAGGATTGAAAGCCAGACCATCTTCTGGGGTTGCTCTCTCTATTTACGCATTTGCAGGTACTAAATATTTGATGATCAGTCTATGGCTTTCCAATAAGCCTTTCATGGTTTAGAGAGGCAAGCCAAAAACTGATTGTGACTTAGAGATACAGAACCTGTTTCTTTAAGCATGCTGAGCACCGTGTTCTTCCTTGGTAATTTATATGTTTTCTGTGTTTTTTTTTCAAATTTTGCCCAGAAAGAAATAACATTCAATTAAAAGTTTGTTTATTTAATTCTGTTTTTCTTTTTTTTTCTTTTTTTTTTTTTCCTAAGACATGGGCATTTGCACACAATGAGTTTGATTTGAGCTCATTTCAAATGATAATAATTTACTTGGTGAATTTGTATTGATGAAATTCTCATATATACAAATATTTTGTTCACTTTTTATAGGTATTATTTATTGTTTTCAAAAGTCATTTTCAATGACTTTTGATGGCTTTGGCTACTCAAATCTTAAAATGGATCAAAGGACACTGTTCCTCTCCTTGTTACATTTACAAAAAGAGTAGAGGTACTGAGGTACTATTTTTCTTAGGTGTAAATATATTGTGGAATTATAAGTACCTATATAGAGAATTAGGAGTTGCCTGGAAATGGTCAAATAAGTTAAGTGTTCATCTTGTGTTCTACAAACATGACTTCCCAAAAGCAGCTGCATTGTGCAATATTTCCAGGACCATTATCTGCAAAATGTGTGGTCATTCATTTGACAGTCATTGCCTGGAGAAAACAGTGGGAATATTATTAATGAGCTTCAGCATTTTATTATCTACATGGTAGGCTTGCTTCAGCACAGGAAAGCTGTCAATGACCACATAACGTGCTGTTTGATGTGACACTGGGAAAAGGTTAGGTGGTTCCCACATTAGAGCAGTCGTTTCTGTTAGCACACCAGTACTCAGTTTTATGGTGTATTGAAAGAAGCCACTTGGGAGGCGGATTTTGTCTTTAGTGAAATGACTGATAATAACAGGCTGGAACATGGAAAGCAAAAAAAGTCTTAATTGCATCATATACAAACAGAAACACGAAAATTTAGAGGTCAAACTCTCAGCTGTTACAATTTGCCAAAGGCCAGTTAACTACTGAGGAGGCAAAAAGATACTGGAACATTAAGGAAAATGCATCCCTTGGTGACTTATCTCTGATATTTAAAACTAACCTCTGTAGTGCTCATTTTCTTGCTTTTCTTCAGAAGTGACATTTAGTAAGGCAGCAGTGGTAGGTGGGACAATACTAAGACCAGAATACTGCTTCCTGAAAATTTCCCAAACCTGATTCTTTTCTGTTGTTCATATCTTTAATAGCATTTTCCAACTTTTTCAAGATTTTTTGCATGATTTTGGGAGGGGGAAATACACTCAGGTTTATAGTTTCGTTGCTTCTGCAAGGCATGCTGGGAGCTCAGCTAAAATAAACCTTGCCGTTTTCAAAGTTACTTTATACTATACAGACTGCTGGAAAACAAATGCTGTAAATTGCAATCTCAGTTGCTGAGAATTAAACTTAATCCAGTGTTTGAATGTGTGAAAAGAGTCATAAGTGAAGATGAACGATTACCTCACCAGCTTTTCTCTTGTTTTCATGTAGTCAGGCAGTTTTGAATTGTACAGACAGGTTTTTGAGACTAAAACTGAGGCACAAACATCTTGTGGATTAGATGTGGAACACAGAGTCTGATGAGCCAGATTTTCAGTCAGGATATTTCACAGTCTTTAGTCTTGGGGACCTTTTCATGACAATATCTTGATTTTGCATATTTCTTTTTAAAAACGCCATATGGTCAAATTTAGAAGTTAATAGAATCTGTCAAAGTGTAGATGGAGAATAGACTGGTATCCTCTATGTCAATGTGTATACTACTGGATAAATTTAATATTAACCTGACCTCCTAATTGTTTCTTTTATTGCCTGTCCTGTACATCCCTTCTGAACATGGCTCACAGAACCTATTGCAAATAGCATCTGGTAATGTAATTCCCACTCAGATGGCCCAGAAAACTAACTCGGTGAAAAAAGAGATCAACTGGAATATGAATGATTAACCTCTTGCTTCTTTCTTTCACCAGTATGACTTACACTAAAGCAGAATATTTTACGTTTAGTAAAAGTGATAGCTTTAGAGAAGTCTGAAGGCTAAACTGACTCTCATTATTCCATAGTTCACACGTGTTCAAAATGCATGATTCCCTAGCTCTTTGGCATAACTAGAAGAAAGTATGTGGACAAAAGTGGAGAGAGAGGAGAAATCCTATGAAGAGATACGTTGGTTCAGAAGTTCTCTTCTGAAGATAGCCGCCTTCAAGCACCTGTTCTGTCTGGGGAAAAGATGGATACATGCCTGCACACCTCAAGTTTGTGGGAATTCTGGTGTAAACACCTGGCCATGAGAGCCCAGCACTCAAGATAATTTTAGATGCCTCAGCCGAATTTATATAAACAAAAATCCTTAAAAATAGAACTTTGATGATGTTGGGTTTTTTTAATAAACATTCCAGATTTCTGCCCATGTTTGTTCTCGGGGAAGACGTTATGTAAAATAAAACGGAGATAAGCCTTTTAAATACATTTTGAAAATTTACAAGTAAATACCAATAAGTGCGTCTGGCAGTTAGTCTGCAATATGGTCACCTTTAGAACTAAAATACAATGTTTCTTATCTTATAATAGAGAAGGGACAGCACAAACAAGGAAGAGACATAGCAAACTCTCTTTTGGTTTTGTTTGTTTGGTTTGGTTTTGGGGTGTTTTGGTTTCTTTTTTTAGCAAAATGGAAAACTAGATTATGAGTGACTTAGAGAAGTCATGTAATATATCCACAACAGATGTCATTGCTTCCTAGCAAAGCAAAGAGTAAGTTGCAATCTAGGGAAATAGTTGTGCATGTAATCACCTAATCTGGCAACACAGTAATAATTTAGATTAGAAAGATCTTATCTTACAAAACAGTGGTTTTGTATGTCCTTGAACAGTCCAACTTCAGAGTGAGAGTTTATATCTCTCATGGTAAACTTGAGCTGTGCTGCAGGTGTTTTAGTTTATCACTGAAAGGAAATGACTTTTTTTACACCTAATTTAAACTGAAGCTATTCACAGTTTAAAATGTTTGTAACAGTGACCTCTGTAATGACTAACACATTGCAGGTGGTCCGATAGCAGGCCAGTGGTTAATGTTTGCTATCGAGAGAGACAGAATTAAATGTCCACCCCAGCGTTGTTTTCTTCCGTTTATAGTATGAACACAACAGCTGGCACAAAAGTAAGCCACAATTAAAGGGCTTCTGAAAAGTTGCAGTCTGTTTAGTTCCTGCAATAGGAGAGCTTTCCTGTTGGCATCTATTAAAAATTTGTCATTAAATTTGAAAGCAGAAATCCTGGTAAATATCTGCAGCCTCACTCTCTGTATTAGACTTCTGATACTTACGTTCCAGGCTTTGCAGTGTCCGCTCAGTCCTTCAGGCAAAACTCCTATTTTTTCTGTAGTTAGATGGCTGGGATCAATGAGTGTTTTTTCTTGGAGGACTTGAAGTGCTTTATCAGACCTAAGAAAGCTCCACCAAAGCTCTTAGCTTTCATAAGTAACTAACTGAGAAGGCAGTTCAGTGTTCCCATAAATACCATATAAAGCAAAACTGGTGAGCCTGGAGCTTTCATTTTAGCTTATTTTCATTTTGACAAAAATTGAACATCTTTACCGTGCAGCTGCTGTGCAGCTTTTCCAGATGTGTGTAGACCTGGGCAGTATCTGGACCAGTCATAACCATTGTCAAATGTCACCTTGATTTAAAATTCTATTTCTTTGTCATGCTTACTGAATTCTTGTATTGCATAAACAGAGCTGATCCTGAATCCCTTTCGTACACTGCAATTAGAGAGTGTAACATAATTCTGGGAGCACAAAAGTACGTGGTAAAAATGGGTGAGAAATTTAGGTACTGTTGAAGGACAGTTTTCTACTCAGAAACAATTTTGCTGTTTCTGCTATTTGCCTTGGAGTGACATGAGTTGTTACATAAGAAAGAAGCTCTGAAAGTAAAAGCAAATCTGCTTTGCAAAAGGTAATAGCCTTCATATCTCAGAAAATGTTTCTTCAGGAGGTTTCTTCAGCAGGAATTTAAAACAGCCATATTTTCATAGAAGACAGGATAACTGACCACAACAGTTGAGGAGATATGATATATAAACAGACGTGGTTCTGGAAAGTATGTTTCAAATTATTTGGTGTGTTAGATACTACAACAAGCCTTTCATGAAATGGCCAGGATTAGGATTTATCAGCACTTTGTGAACGAGTCCTTAAAGAAAAATAGTCATCTTACTAATAGGATGCCTGGATGGAACCCATTTCACTGCTTTGTTAACAATGCACAGATGAGAATCAAGGGCACTCTGTAGTGTTACATGAAATACATCAGCTGACATTGCTTTTTGCTGCATGAATGAATGTAGACAAAAAAACTCCACAGTATGAACAGTAGATAAAGTAAACTGAATGCTAATTGGAAAAGGGATTGGAATCCAGATCATTTATGTGTAGAGCCGTAAGAGTAAACTGTTTTGGTCAGACTGAAAAACTAAAATGAAAATTGGCTATATCAACTACTCAGGAGACTTTCTATATCTATTTAATTATTTTATTCAGCCGTTCCCACTTCGGAATGACATATAATCTGGTTTTTAGGTTTCTCTTCCGGGAAGAGGGAAATTCGCCTTTGAATCCTGTCAGGCAGAGGGTGGGATTGAACTCGTGTTTCCTGTCTCCTAAAAGTGTGCGATCCTCTGCTATATCACCTTCTGCTGGGTGTAAACCTTGAAAGTTCTGCTAGGTTTTATAACACCTTTCTGAAAATGAAATATTTCTTTCAGATCTTTCTCATGCTGAATGAAGTACACCTTTTTCTCTTCAGTTATCTCAGATTGTGCAGTAAATTTTCAGCTGAACCAGAACAGGCTCTTTGTACAGCTGTGTGAACAAATGGTTTCTCTTGTACTCTTTCCTAACTCTCCCTCCCATACACATTCAAGATCTAAAAAGAAAGCACTAAGATATGTGTATCATTAATATATGTTTTATTATTTGAGGATAGATCCAAAGCCTAATACAGTCATTAGAAAGAACTGCATTAATATCAACCCTATATTCATAGCAGGTATTCTTTGTCAGATCTTTATTCTTTAATTAAAAATAATTAGTTTGCCAAAGCCTTGTGGTATCTATGCTTGCTCAAAACTATTCAAGTTGGTATGGTTTCTGACTAGGAATGACAGTGCAGCATGGCCACCTTCTTTGTATGTGTAGCTTTATATATTTTATAAGTCAACAGAATAGTTCATAATTATAATTCCTTTAAGATCCTGTCATGTTTAAAATATCAGAGAAATATAGAGAGAAATATGTAGATTTATAAGCAAAAAAAATCCATCATTTTTCTCTTCATAGGCTATACCTTATATGGTACTCAAATAATGTATTTGTATCTTTTGTGGCTGTGTTACATAAATAACATACAAAATTAATATTTAATCCTAACCCACCTACATTTATGTCTTTAACACTAAAAATTTCCATTTGCAGTTAAAGTCTGTATATATATTAGCAAGGGCCTTTATTGTCTTGAAATTAAAGCTTTTGAAGTTTCTTCCTCCCTGAGACACAGAAGAAAGCATATAGTTGACATCAAAGTGGAGACATACTGCTGACTAGTAATTATGGTAGCTTAACGTTGCCCAGTCCCCACCCATTTACAAGCCTGCTTTTACCTTCCTCAGCGTGCACTTATTTTGATCAACACCTTTAGAAATAACTGGGCAGCCCAGCTACTTATAAAGTTTCTTCAAAATTTGGTAGAAAACAAAATACTGTTTTAATAATTTATTCTTTATATCTCATTTTGGCTTTTTTAGAACCTCATTTAATTATTCTAAGTAAGTTGTAACTGTTAGCTGGGTGTTGCCAGATGTGAAACCAGACACAAGGGTGAGATTTTACAATTTAAGCACAGCTGCTTAAGAAAAAAATCTGGTTTAGGACACAAGATGGATTTAAAATGCTACATTTATATTAAAAATAGCAGGGAATCATATGCAGGACAACTAAAGGTCTTCTTGGCAAACTTATTAACTTCAAGTGAATCCATCAAATCAAAGTCCAAAAAATGCTTCAAAACCCAGCAAATATTTGCCATCAGTCTTTTCCCCTCATCCACCAAAGCAAACATACAAACGCAGAGCACTGCTCTGTTTTCAAATTAAAGCCTCAGTTCTTTCTAATGTGTATATTAGTAAGGTGAGCACTGGAACCAAGGATAGAATGCCTCTGCATCTTGGAACAGTTTTAAACTTCTCTAAGTACCAGGATGATGAACTCAAAAAAAGTTTATTTATCTTGGGCATTTGAGTTTTACAGCTTAAGAGAGAATAACTTTAGAAATTCAGGGGACCGGGGGGAAGGGATGGGGGGGGCAGGGTCCTCCCTATTCTTGCATATTCTACTGCATTGGCCAAATTGTTGATATGCTTAGCAGAGCATGTAAGGTATTGCAGAGCAGCTGAAATAACTCTGCACGTCTTCTGTATGTTGACCTCTGTACCATGCGTGTATGAGGAGAGTGAAGGAGCAGCACAACATTTATATCAATATTTTAACAAGAGATGTGTGGGACTGGAAAAACCTATCCAGGGAGTAAGCCTTATTTTTCCATAACTAAAACAAAAACAAATATAAGTTTGAGGTACTTTCAGTATGAAGTGTGTTTGAATTATAAAGCTGTAACGGTTTTACTAGCTTAATCCAAATCTCGTGGGTGCCATGCTTGCCCTCACTGTATTCCATCTTGTGTTTAGGTGACAGGTATGCAACACTTTGAAGAGACATGTTTTCCTTCCTTTGAGTCCACCCTAAACCCACCAGTGACTCACAACAAAACCCAAGACAATTTAGCCACGATAAAAAACTAGAATCTTCCATCTAGCTTGATTCTTTATTTTGCCTCACTTTACAAAAATGGTAGATAAAAAGTGAACTTTTCCTATGGTTTCTCCCAGATTGCTCTTTTTCTGCCATTCGATGCTGATCTGTTACTGCTTCAGAGCAGGAACCAACTGCAGCAGCTAATTATAATCAGCAGTCCGTGCTTCCCCTGCCTTCTGCCCAGGTCATTGCAACATTCATTCCTAAAGTGTTTTTTTCTAAACAGGAAAACATTTCTCCAGCAAAAGTCTGTAAATATTTTTCTCAGCAGTTCTAGCAAGCAATATTTAACCTGGTACTGAGGTCATTCAGAAGAGATCAACTGTGATAATGCTGAGCTTTTAGCTGTCAACATAACTTTCTGGCATTTCCATAGACTTTTCAAGCTTATAAGCATGAAGAAGTGTGTTTTTATTGTCAAGGCACGCTCCTAATTTCCATCACTATTAATAAGTATTGTACAGTCTTATCAGGGACATTATAGACCTCCCAAGTGTCTACAGTGAGTTAACTCTCACGTTTTTATTGATTATCTGTGTCAGATAACAATGTAGACAAATCTGTGATTTGATCAAGAGGTCCTGATGAAGCTCATAAATTTTTGAAATGAAACCTAAGTGTTTCAGGAATACTTTCCAAACTTGGTGATGGAACTGCAGAGTAACATGGGCAATGAGTGTGTTTATCACTGTGTAAAACAAGAATTAGTGTCTTCTCTCTGCTTGCTCTGCCTCCTCATCACGTTTTATCACTTCTTCTCTGTTTTTTCTCATTTATTTTCTGTTGTGTTTTTTTCTCTTTTCTTGTCATTATGACACTGATTTTCTGTATAGGCCTTCTTGCCAGTAACAATAGTTATTCTGAAGTGCTGTGTCTTGTTTATATAAGTCAAGTAGCCAGTAGAGTAAAGCATTTATAAACTTCTCCTAAAGCATTTGTAAACTTCTCCAACAATCATTATTTACACAATATTTATCAGGATGTCATCCATTCTATTTATTTACTGGTCTACCCATTATTGTCATCGTGATGATTTAAAAAAAATAAAAGCCACCTTTTATTCTAATTCCTTAAGAAGTAAAGAATTACTGGAGTAATGCAAATGTAAATGTTCTGCTACTTTAGTTAAGAAACATAGACTGGTGGATAAGTTCTAGAGGACAACTCTGAACTTCTTAACTGAGTGTTGAGAGGGGCATATTTCTACCCCAGCCTCCATTCAAAAATATTAGCATCTCTTTTATTAAATGGCAATGTTTCATGACTTCCTTGCTAAGTATTACCAACATGTAGGATGGACTTTCTTCAGCGTTTACGGCCCATATGCAGTTCACCTTAGAACCACTTTATTTTATTCTCACTAAAAGCAATTAAGTACATATGTAACGTTCACCCTTTCCCAACACCGTTACTAGGCTCCAACATTTACCTACCAAATCTCAGGTTTAACAGGAGAAATCAGGCTATTGAAGTGATACAGAATATTAACTGACTTTGTAATAAATCTGTCAGAGTTGTTTGGATTTCCATTTAGAAAAGTATTTAGACTTTTCAAGTCTCTGTGGCTATTTGTCTTTATCTGCCTATATATGTCGTGGTTTTTAAAGGGTCTCTCTTCCAAACCACTGCCCAGTACTACATAACTATTCTGACTACCTGGTGTAAGGAAAAGGGAACAGGAACCTGGCAATGGTCAATGACGTTTGAAGACATTACACAGTTTCTTCAGTGTTGTGAAATTGGACTGTTGACAATAATATAACAATTTATAATGGCTTTATTTCTTGAAAATAACTCTATTGCTAATTTTGAATGTGTTAGAACAAAACTCTGTTCTCCAAGCTTCATACAAAAAGTCCGCTGACATTGAAGATACTCTGTGCTACTCAGAACCCTAATTCACTGTGTGTATTAGGATGTCAAATTCCTCTCACATGACTGCCTCAAAAGAACAGACTGATTATGTGGGAAGTCATTGGCGAGTAGAAACAAGTTTTTGTGATACAATATGAACACTTGTTATTTCTAACCAGTTAAGGAAACTAAAATCCTAGTACTTTCTTTTCATTCCCACTTAGAATAGTAATTTGCCATGCAGAGTCCACTGCTAATTAAAAATATTAGTAGTGTTAGCACTGAAGACTAACTAAGTAATTTGTCTTAGTAACAATTCATCCAAACCAGAAGCAAGAAGAGGGAACAATTTTAAAATTAATTGCCTAAGATTATGCATGTCAATCTTATGATGAATAGATGGTACTGAATTCCATGAAATAATTTAGTACACAGGAGTCTATTAGCTAGTTAGAAACCATGACCCCATTTAACAGTTATGGACCACCATAGCATCTAATCTATATTAGTTGATTTGTATATCCTTTATGATCTGAACCAGATCCCATAATGTCAAAAATCATAGCTATCATGTTGAATTATAACTCATTAAGAATGCAAGACTGGCAAAATCAGATATGTTTGTCTCAAGAGCAGGCTCTGCTAGCATATTTACTCTGCAGCAAAACAGATTCTGCCCATTGCATTTGAAAAGAAAAAAAGAATCCATCCCCAAGTGCTTTTAAAATGAAATGGAGCATGGGGTAATCAGTTTAAACTACTTTTAGTTGGGTTTTCACTGCAGTCTGCATAAAAAAATAATTAATTATTGTTTTTATTTTCTTTTTAAGAGCCGAATATCAGTAGATAACTTCTGTCATTCTGTGCATATTTGTTTGCCCACAAAATTTAGATCAGCAGATCATTTTAAACTGTATCATGCTTCTAAATCCTACAGCAACTGTAGTTACCTGTGATGGAAGAAAACTATTAATTCTTCATAAAGGTGTGGTAGAAAAAAAATACATCCCTGAACTTACTCTATTTTTGCTCATTAAAAAAAACAGCCAACAGTACTTCAGGACAATGTTATGATGGGAACACATGATATACTTACAGAAGTTAATCACAGAGCTTTAATTCAGAAAAAGAAGTCTTAAAACCATTATAATTATGTATGACACTTACATTAATATCTCATGCTTTATTCCAGAACCTCAGCTTTTTGGAGATATAAACTGAAAGAGATCAGCATAGTTTATTTTGGTATTGTAATAGGTAATATGATTCCTTCAGATGAGGTGCAACTCCATACCTAAATATGCCAGGCTAAATGTCAACATTTAATAGCTCCACTGCCTTCTATTTTCACAGAAAAATCTAGTAATAACTTCTTTCCTTTTCCCAATGGCTTCTAATGCTTGTCCAGATTGGGAATTTGATTAGCAAAAGTTATATCTCAGATGCTGTTGATTTTTTTTTTTTTTATTTCAATCCTACAAATCATGGTGTAGGTTCCTAACTAGAGGCAGAATGCAAAATTGTATTTAATTCCACATAAAGTTAAATATATCAAAGTTCTCTCGGCTATCAATCTAAAAATAACAATGAAATTAAGCTGTTACAGAATTTGTAGTGTCTTGGACCTAAGCAACTTGGGACTTTACCAGCTCTCATACAGCCTCATAGGTGTGTATATAAAATAACCTAGAAATTGAAACCGCAATTTTTACTTGAAGTAATTTCTTTCTTGTTTAGTACACATATGTTTGGGGTTTTTTTCAGAGTATAGTGCATATTTAGTAGGTAAATACAAATACAGTGTATTTGTATTTGGACAAAAATGCACACTTGAATGAAGAAGTAGAGACAAATATGAAAACGGACCTAGGAGTGAATTAATATAATCATTAATATAATCATTAATATAATCATTAATAACTATTAATAACATTTTAACTATGTATATGGAAAACAGCAATCTAAAGACACCATCATCAGATATTCCCAGGTGAAATATGTATTTGAACTTATGCATATAATTTCTATGCAATGTATGTTCTTATTACAAGAGGTTGCATGAAACTTGCAAGCAAGGAAGTTTAGCTCTCTGTATGCTGTTTAGTATGGATACATCCCCAGAGCAAGCTGCCCTTCTATATGTATTGATACCTTCCTGCTCCTCTCAGAAAAGCAGACAGAATGTTGTAACAGCCTTCGAGTCCCCTTCTAGTGTCCTTTGCACATAGACATATGATAACATACTTTCAGGATTCAGTTTCAGTATACAGGGACTAGATTTACACTTCCTTCGTAATTTTTTTCCATGTTATAAAACTTCATATCTTTCTGGTAATGTGTTGATTTACAATATAGTTTCCTGTAAGACAGATCTGGAAAAATACAGATGGAGGAAGTCACATATATAATTGCAGGGAGAGGCATATATAGCTAATATTCTTTGACATTCTAGGGCATACCCCCACACTGAACAAGTGTGACAAGTGTTTTTGCTTTAACAAAGATAACTTGAAATCCCTAATAATAAGTAACCCTTTCCAATAATTCTGTAAGTGATCAGGAACGCAATTGCTGAAAGTATCACCAAAGCCTAATCACTTAGTCCCAAGTTTAATGAAGTATTTAGGCCCAAACTTCCCATTAATTTAAATGGGAAATCAATGGAAGTTAGGAGTCTAAATGCTTTGTTGAATCAGGGCCTCCAGGCTCAACTGAGATTCCCATAGTGATCACTGGAAGTCTTCCATTAAAGCTCTGGATTGTGTTAATCACTTCCATATCTACCTGTTGGTACCTACCTGGTTCATTTACAACATTTATTTTGTGGGTTTTGTTACAGGCTAAAAGTGATACTTTCAAAGCATCTCGGATAGTTAGACACACACTAGGACTTTGAGTAGGATCTAAAATATTTTCTAAAATCTTTCAAGTGCCTACCTGCATTTCCAAGTACCTATCTACAGCAAAAGGTAGCACTAGTGACTGAAATACCCAAATCCTAAATTATAATTTCTCTCCTTTCCACTTCAAAACCATTATTTTAGAATTTCTATCTTCAATGCAACCAAGAATTTGAAGAATTATTGCAATAATTTTTCCTACCACTGTGTCTGGTATCAAAGATATTTGGAAAATTGACCTAGTTTGTGAACCTTTCTAGCGGAATATTTTTAAGATGTTGAAGAATCTGGGAAAAAAAGCCAGATTTCAAATTTTTCAGCAACTAGAAAATCTGATCAATAGAGAAAGATGAATAATTAACTCTAAATAATATCTCCTGGTTTGATACTTTAATCCTAGTAAGTAATTACTCAGTTTTATCTTACAGTATTTCCCCGCTCCTACTAACTGGCTTCACTTAAATAATTCACTATGGGCCAAAGCTTGATTGCACTGAAGTCAATGGCAAAAATCCCATTTTCTCCAGTGACAACAGCATTTAACCCTGAGGAACTGACCTTAAGGTTAATTAAATGTTTGAGAAAACCTGAGGTGATTTATAGTTTCATGCTGAAAGCAAGAAAAATTCACAGTTTTGTTAGGTTTTGATGTAAAACAAGATAAAATCTAGTGCTCTCAAGCGGAGTTTCACTTTCAGTTTTTATTTTCTTTTAAAATTTGAAACTCCGAGACACTCAGGTTGAGTGAAATGCACTATGTGGATTGCACCCAGATTCTTTTTTTGGTTTTGTAACTCCTTTAGAAGTACGCCCCAGGAATTTTTGTTCACCTTTGCTCCTATGAGCTCCTTTACACATCCCTGCTAACCACTCTTTTTATTACAGGTTTGTTTTCATGGTACTTTTTTACTGGAACTACTGCTAGCAGTGCTGGGTATGTTTCTTCAATGTGCATGTAAACACTTATGAAAGAAGAAAGAAAGAAAGCCTTCTGTATACACATTTCATGGAATGGATAGCATTAGTTAAGGAATGTTATATACTTGATTTGATTAATGAGTTTTGGGGAGATTATTTCTCAGCTTGATTCATGTGCTTAAGCACTGTAAAGTAATTTAGAATCTAATTGCAATGTTTTCCAGAATGTTATGTTGCTTACATTATCTTTATGGAATACAGAAATTCAAATCCATCCTCTATGTAGCTTTTTGATGCTTTTTGATACACAGTAGCATGATTCATTTTACTAGAAGATAACCAGATTACACATGCCAGTATGTTATTAATTTAAAAATATTAAACTTTCTTCTGTTAAAAATACCCAATACCAATATGTTAATACACAGATCTCTCAAGGCTTGCTATACAGTTCTGCTATTTAATAAAAGCAGGAAAAGTTTTTTTCCACTCTAATTGCATATAGAATATTAAAGATTAGACTTTGCATATTAAAATAATGGTATTTTTTCCTTTTGATTTCCTCAGATATTATCCACTCAGACAGAAGCTTACTATGTGTATCTGAGAGTGGAAATGGTACTGCTATATGTAGAGTCTATAGGTGGGAGGGAGAATTAAGGGAAGTATTTATCAGCAGCTATACAAAAGAACGCAAGCACTGAAATCATCAGAAGCTGTGTAAGCAGAGATCAAACTGAATGCAAGCTGTGATGTTGAATTGAGAGTCGTGCAGAGTTCAAGATTTTATAATTTCCCTGATTTCATGAAGAGGCTTTTTCATAACAAAAAGAAGCAGAAAGCACCTAAACCAGCTCACCAAGTTGCATGATTCAGCTGATCTAATAGTAAGGTGATCTTTGTCCTCAGAGCAAAATGCTGAGGAAAAAGAGTGTTCAAGAGCTGCTTGAACATCTCAGTTTTCTGAAGCTCTCTGTTGCTTGCCCATGTTCTAACATCGATGCTGTGTTCTTTGTATGCTGTAAAAGTGTCTGGATTCTTTTTTTTCTCTGTCTCCCTGACCAGGAGTTAGCAGAACAAAATAATGACCATAGACTCCAAAATGGATGAAAGGAAGACCTTAAAAATGAGTTAGATGTAGACACCCAGAACAAGAGAGAAGGTGATGAGTTCATATTTTAGCGCATTGCTTTATCTCTTATTCCTGGGTATCTACATCTGGCTGGTATTCTATATATTTCCTCTTTCCTCCTGCAGGACATTTTTCATGTTCTCCACGTTCAGTTTGCCTTGAATTACTGACCTTTAGATTTCAAGAGGAATTTTCTGAAACCTAGACATTTAGAGAGAAGTCTTCTACTGTCAGTGTCCTTGATGATGCAGAACTGAGACCCAGGTTATTAGAGTAAAACCTGCTTTTTATAGAGACAATAGCTTTTTTGACTGTATGTCCACTATTTAAACTTAGAGTAAGCTACTTTAAGGTCGCAACTTTTAAAAGAGTATCTCAATATCATGAGTTTCTCTTTTCTCTATTTTTACTTGAGGCCGGTGGGATGCTTTGGCCTGCTGTAGATTCCATGCCTGTTTTCAGAAATTCCATCTGACCTTCAGTTTCCTGGATATTTTTAGGGTCTGTCAGTGTGCAATAATATCTCAAGTCTTATTTTTCATGCTTATGTTGTGCTAATTGTCATGTATATGTTAGCTTTGTCAGAATGGTTTAAGAGGAAGTGCTGAAAGTAAGAAGTTGACCACTGGCAAAGAATGACCTTTAAAAAGGAAAGTACAACTTGACAGGAGTGAAGTATCAAAATTACCTCCTTCATTTAGAACCTGTTGAAAGCCAACAGTTTTTTGCTTTTTGAAAATGTTATCAGAGGATTGTTTTTCTCTGTTTTATTCTCTACTGTAAGCATAGATACTGCAGAGGATCTAGAACAGTGAGGAGGCTGTAAGATAGATTTTACTTTGCTGAAGACAAATCATTGTTGGTATTTTGGGATACTATCTATTGTATTGTGGAAAAGAAGATGCCTCAGTAAGATACAGCACAGTGATCAACACCAATCATCATCACCAGTGATTACCAAAAAAACAGGCAAAAATGTAAAAGAGGAAGAATACTTTTGCTTAGATTCTGGATAACTGAAGTTTCATTACTGAGCCTCTTAAAATTTACTCTCCCTGGAGAACTGTAATTATCTAAATGTGCTGTACTCCTTGCCTTCCTTTCTCCTGAATTTTTTCCAAGTTGTTACACAGCACTAAAAACTTGACTCACAGATTGAAATCCAGGAATTCCAAAGAATAGGAATCTATCTGTGCATTATTAGGTATTTATAAGCTAATAGTAAACATTTCATATATATTTGGAGATTAGGAAAGGAGGAAGAATGCCCCAGGTTCCATCTAGTTATAATCTACATTTGAAGGCTACATTTGATATACATAAAGTTTTAGTAGATGTGTCTGAATACAGAATTGGGCAACATATTTCACATTATTTTACACTCCTTTCCCCAGAAAAGTGAAAAAACACACTGAACCATCTTTGCATCTATAAAAAGGCATTGTGGGAATCATAGATAAGGTTCCAGGTGTTCACTGCTAATGACTACACTGAATTAGGGAACAAACTTTTCAAGTTTGGTTTTTCAGTTTATGCAATGTTGCGAATTAGTGCATTTCTTAACTATGTTGAGGAAAATAATTATGAGAAAATGAAAAGAGAGAGAAATATTTTAAAAGAGGATTCAGCAGCCCAAGTCCCTAGTCTATGCTGTACTCACTAGTGATATTAGAAAGCATCTAAACCAGAACGGAACATCAATGAGAATTTTAGCCTTGGATAATTTAGGGACTATTTAAAGATCCTATTATGGGAAGCTTTCTACTTGCTCTGAGTCAATTGCAAGTTTAAGTTGCAGCTGCTGAACAGAAGAGTACGAAATATTCAGTTCTTAAGAGTTTGCTGAAAAACATTCCAGCTTCTGTCCATTGCTCAGGAAGTTTATAATTTATATGATTTTTTGGTAAACATTTTTGGAACACATATCAAATTTGAGTGTATCAAAGGTTTTGTTGGTACTTTTCTATTATTTTTTTTGAGGAATATGACTATGATTTTTGAAATTATCACTTTTGATGAATAATGAAAACGTTCCCATGTTATTCATCATTGAACCCCAAGTACTGCTGCAGTTTTCGCTGTTGTTGTATAGTCCTGGAGATGATCATAGCTGATCAGGCAGATAAATCTTTGGGCTGGGTATGATCTTACACAGTGAAAGCACTAAATCCGGGAAAACCTGACTTTTGCTTTCTGATTCATATTTAAAGCTGCGGGGTGTAATTAAAATCTGCACAGATTTTGACCCTTGGTACTGACCAGTGAGTTAAAAATCTGCCAGTTTTGTTGGCAGATGGGGAACCCCTCCCCATTTGGGGGTACTATGATCAAGTGGTTTTTTAACTGCTGCAGCACATCTTTATTTACAACTGTTATGTACTCAGCACAACTTGTAAAGTGTGTTTTTTCTAAAACTTTCCATGTGATACAGCTCTATATATTATATTACACTTATAAAAACCCACCAAACCCTTATGAATTAAAAGATAATTAGTGGTTCAAAACACATAAGACATTAGGCCAGAAGTGTCAAAAATGTCATGAAAGGCCATAAATCATAGTATACTTGCATTGATCCCTTATATAGTTAGTTTTTAAATCATCTCTTTAACACCTTGTAAATGTACAAACAACTATGAACCCAAGGGAAACTTTAATATGTTTTTCATACATATTTTAATTTCATCTCAAAGTACTGGCTGCATAAAAATTAAGTCAGACTCACAAAAACTCATTGATTTCCTCTGGATAAAACCCATCTGTCCAAACTAATTTAGAACCTTTTTGAAGCTGTAAAGTTAGTCATGCAACACTGAGGTCATTATGGACATCCTGTACTGTAGGAACTCTAGTGTAATTTTAAGAAGGTAATTTTGTTATATTTACTGTATTTAAATACAGTGCTACTTTTAAGGAACAAAAGCCTTACTGTGTAACTGTATTGAAAGTAAACCAGAAGCTGTGAAAAGTGAGATCTGTTCTTTTCCTTGTGATTAATGCACCTTTCTGCCAAAATTGAAACTTCTTAACTGAGCTCATTTAATACAAAGTAAACGAATTCTGCTCTTTGGATTTGATCCGCTGGCTAAGCTCTATAGATAAGGGTCTAACAGTGAATAGCTTTCATTCTAAACAAAGGATGTTTTGATAGAAAGGTCAGAGCTAAGGTCTTTTATATTGTGATAACAGGAAAGGGAAATGACATATTAATGGCAATTCATGCCATGGTGGTCTGCTGAACATGGTGGATCCAAAAGAAAAAAAATATTTGCAGTGCTATTTTTTTAAGGACATCAATTTTTAATTGGCCTTATTTTGAATGACAATTTCTTTCATTACAGTTGGCAAGACAGAGATGCCAAAATGTACAACACTACTACCACAGGGAAGATTGAAAAAAATTGTGTGTATTGATCTGGATTCTGCTCTCGAACATTTTGCTGCCAAACAGAATATTAAGCAGGCTTAGCCCCTGTGAGTCACACTTGTAACAAATGGTTATCTGTAGCTAATTTTTATAAAGCAATAGACTTTAATTACATGCTGAATCATTTGAATAGGGCAAATAAGTTTAAATTAAGAGGTTCTGACTATGGCCTAGGACATGTAAATCATGTTGCCTGCTTTATGTGCAGTGTTTGTGATTTTGGGAACAGAATTTGTCATAGCAGAAGCTTCATAGCTTCTGCAATAGAAAGCACAGGGAGTTTTAAAACATTTCTGCACATTATAAAAATAAAAGCTATCGTGCAGTTGCAGGACTCATTCTACCACAGAAATCTTTATTCTGAGATATATCACAAAACAATGTGATTAGGCGAGGCAGTCACTTCAGTGAAGATACTCAAAACGGTTATTCCACTCCCCTTCCCAACCTCCCACCCCCTCCCCTTGGGGCAGGCCGCTTTATCTAGAGCCAGCTGATGTTATCTATAATGCCAGCAGCTTCTTACATAGCCACATTGAGTCCAACAATTTCGTGACATAGTATGATAGTGTAGATTCCCATGTTACCTAAAGAAGTCTGAATTGAATAGCATTGCTTTTATCCTTAGTAGAGAATCAACAGAGAAAACAGCAGGATCAAGTATTCAAGAAGCAGTGTAGGATGACAGGAGAACAGTACCTTTTTCCTGTTCATGTCTCGCATCTCCAGAGAAAACTTCCCCTTGCCTGCTTCCCTCCCTTCTCTCTTGAGATGCATTCCCCAGTAGTCAGTCACTTTGCATGTCAGGCAGCAACTGCTGAATAGGTGATGTTAACAGAAGGTGCTATCCCTTGCATTGTATCCAAGCACTGTAAGCTGCACTCACCTTTTCTAAACCACCACAGCACAAATAATGCCATTATATTTGCTTGTAAAGGCCTGTCAAGCACTTCGATGACACCAGATAAATCTGAAGAGCATCACATAGGAAAGACACCAGAAACCAAACAACCCTCACCACACTCATGTCTTCTATGTAAATGACTTCCCACCCCCAGACAGAAGATTAGAACCAGTCTCATTACTTACAAATTGGGATATTGCATGCCATCTCTCTGGATAATCTTTGAGACTACACAAGCCCACCTTAGAAATGTTTTGTCTTGCTATCTCGGAGCAGCTCTGCAAAAAAGTTCTTTTAAAAATATTAAAAATCAGCTGCACACAACTGATTAAACTCCAGCAGAGAGAAATGCAGGACCTCTAAAAATGTTGCTTACTCAGGAGAGAAGCTGTGTGCCTCTAAGCCACGTAGTGTGAAGATAGTTACACGCCTGAGGTGCAGACCAGGTTGATATAACCCAGCTATTAGGCAAGAAGCAGTAGGAATTCAAATAATTATATCCCCTTTTCAGTACATCAGTATATCCCTTTGTCCAGTGTCCATTCCCTTGCCTTAGTGCAAGCCAGCTGGATGGCTGTACTATTCCTGCAGGGAGTGAAAATATAGGACCTAGAACCGATAGCTTTGATGGAATCCCAAATCATCTAGTCATCCCACCTAGTTGTGATGAACTCTTCTCCACATCTCCTGTCTTCCCAGTTAATAATTCTCAGAGATCTCAAATAGCAGGCACTACTATCTGTTCACACAGTTTGCCAGCTACCCTGCTCAGAAAAGAAAGCATCTGCTTTAAAAATTACGTTCCCTAGTATCATTCTACTATATTTCCTATTATTTGCCCATAGTACCTGGTGTCTCCCTCAGTCTTTCTTACTATACCCTACAGTGGTGTGAAAAACTTACTTCAACTGGTTCTTATGTGGGTAGCCATGCACTGTTATTTTACTGAAGTGTGATTGTAACATAAATGTTTATCTTTTTACTCAATTATATTAAATGGTATCTGAAAAAATAAGATATCAGCTAACATTTTGTTTTAGAGAAAGCTTTCAAATGAAGAACAATCTGCATAGTACCAAAATATATGCAAGTGAACAAATGTGATATCACTTGAAATTTTTTTTAAGTTATAAAATAATAAACAGCTTTTTATGAGATAGTTAAATTTTGTCAGATTTTAATCTAGTCAAGGAATGAAAACAGTTTCCCATTTTGTAGTCTGTTACCAAGTGGTAGTAACTTCTTTCAAAATCAGATTTCTTCCTTTTAATAGGTAGCTATTTAAGTGTCATAGGAACAAGGCAGTAGTGTTTTCTAAAATGTTTTAGGAGTCCTCTGTTTTTTTTTCAGCTCTCATTACAGATATGTAGTTTAGCTCCTGCATCTGACCAATCATACTACAAAAAAGTAAACCCTATATGCAAAGTTTTTACTAGTGCCAAAGTTCATGAAAGTAAATGAAACTGCATTTATTTATTTGCTACTTAAAAAAATTAAGAGAACAGCATACTCGGGAAATGTGACTTAAGATATGACTTGATTGTGAAATAACTTCTCAGATAACTTCCACAATTACAAATGATTGTGCAGCCGTAGATGACATCAAAGACAAGATCGTTGTGAAAGTTGGCGTGTACGTGCATGTAGCACTTCTTTTATAACTGTATTCTAGAAGACAGAATAGGCATCTTTTGAAACCATGCTGCTCTTGACTGAGCTGCTAATTATACAAGACTGATTTGGATCAATATGCTTAAATGATGGACAATTTGTTCTTCTATGGTTCCCACTTCACTTTGTAAACTGGGAAGAGAGCAAGCAGAGCTCAAGGGATATGTAAGTAATATTCTGCTACATAGAAGGGTGAATTTAATCCTCAGAGCTGACCCTGTCACTTAGAGACAGCATTGCAATCTTCACTCATCAAATCACTTTGCAAGTACAAACTAAGGAGGATTTTCGTTAGCAGTCTTTTCCACTAGCAAAGACTTCACTCTTAATCTTTAAAAAAAAATCCAGTGGTAAAATTAATAACGAAGGAGTAATGTGCTTGTAGCAAATGTGTCAAGAAATGCCAACATTTTTACTGAATTTTTCCTGCTGTCATAGTTTTTGCAGCACTCAAAAATTCCTGCCTTTTGCTGTCCTATTCAGTGTTTCTTTGTCTCTGTCTTTGAGGGGACAGTTCATCATAAAAAACAGGGAGCAGATTGGAACAATACAGTTTTTCCTTATATTCTCCAAAAAGAGTCTTCTTATGCAAGGTCCTCTTTAAAAATGCATCCATCACACTCTACGGAACATTTTATGTGACCTCTGGTTTTATATCTTGTGGTCCTAATGTTTCCCAAGACGTAACTGTGATATAAGAAGGTACTACTGTCTCTGTTACAGTGAGGGGAAATTAAAGTACAAAGTGGCTATGCGAATTGGCAAAATCACAAAAGAGGCCTATGGGGGAGCAGGAAATTGAATACCAGCCTTGTAGCTTAACCAGCGTGTCAACCTTCTCTTTGAAAAGAATAAATGGTCCTGCAACTACTGAATGGTTATTGAAATCAATATGCTAGAGATAAAAAATAGATGTTTGTTAGTTTTCACAATATTTTTGCTTCTGAGTTAAGGTTTACATTTCAAATTTCAAACCTGATGTACTTTCAAAGGACAAAACCAGGCAGATCTGCAGGCAGAAAAAGCAAAAGATATTAAAACTATAGAATTCTGAAGAAATCAATATAAATCACAGTCAGATACATACATTTATGTTATTCGTGTGTGTGTACACACACACACGTACGTTCTATTCCATAGGACATCACTTCTGACTTTACTGTTAAAGCCATTTTCTGTCAAGGCAAGATATGTTATTAAAAGTGGACTTCAGAATTTTGTACAATGCCTTGATGACAAAATATGCCCTCTTGTTCTGTGTTAGTCAATACTTCCTGCGTATCTTACATGTTAGTATTCATCACATAATTAATTTCTGTTTTTGATTGATGGGATTATAACAATTGAAAAGTACCCACAGTTTTTAGAAACATATTCAGTATCAAATATCTTTCCAGTTATAAATTCCAAATGTACACACTTGCTAATATTGCATGTTCTTCAGGATCTTGATTTAACAACCTTATTTTAGTACATCCTGGTTCTGAAATGCCAAGACTGAAACAAAAATCAAGAGGCCAGAACATGGCATATTTCTGTATGACATTCAATGCTAATTATTAGCTATGTCGAGGAGGCCTAGAGCTGTTACAATACTGAAGTCATTAGCCTGACTGTTTATAACCTATTATTTAACTACAGCGTAGCATTAAAGAGTCAGCTAGCTACATTTGCTACTCAGGGAGGAACATTTATCACCAAACAGAAATTCATACACTGAGGTTTTCCTGACGTTTTGCTCAGCTATTCACTATATATTGGAAACCATGGTTACTAAATTGTTTGTTAAATTCAACATAAAGTTTAATGAATTAGAGAAATATACTTTACTAAGAATTATATTTAACAGGGATGAGCCTCTGTTCTAACAATAATATTCATGCTCTGAAGGAAAGAGAATTTAGCAGTAGACAGCTTCCTACTATGAAATGGCTAAAAACAAAATGAAAGAAAAAAACCTTCTACTTTTTCTTACCCTGGTTTTACTTCTATGGCTAAAATCAGAAATAGAGATAGATGAAATCTTAATG
Source organism: Sagittarius serpentarius (assembly GCA_034782735.1). Lineage (NCBI taxonomy): Eukaryota > Metazoa > Chordata > Aves > Accipitriformes > Sagittariidae > Sagittarius > Sagittarius serpentarius. Next base: position 26,866,826 of record JAVKLA010000088.1, read on the forward strand.
TCTTTACAATGAAAATCTTTTGACACTTTATTAGAATTTCATCTTCCACTCTCTTTGGGCCATTTCTTATCCAGTTTGTTTCAGAAAATGGCAGCCCTATAGTCATCTTCTATTGACATTCAAAGAACTTTTTCCATTGTCCTGTCATTCAGTCCATCCATTTTTATGCTTCCAAGGATTTGTTTACTAAAATCTAACAGTTTTAAGGCTCTTCAAAAGAATTTGCATCTTTCTAAATCAATTTGTTCTGTTCTCATACATCTTCAGTTTTCAGACATTATGAGAAAAATTTAAAATGTCATGAGTTAAAGCTGCAAATTGAGGAATAAATTTCCACTTGAGCAGAACCTTTTGAGTGTTGCAAAATACCAGTAACTTTTGTAGCCACATTTATTTGATGTCAAGAAAAAGGAAGAAGGATTACAAGTTGGAATAATTAGTATTGGAAACTAATCTTCACGTTGAACTTTAATGGAAATGAATGGGGGAGTTTTTGAGAGAGACTTTTAATCACCACTTTTATAAATAGTGAGCCTCTTATCACTGCCTCTTAAACCCTTCATTGTTTTTTTCTTTTCAGACTTTTCTTTCAGACTTTGAGCTGGTTCTTCTAGTGCTAACAACGGGCAGTTTAAACACACAAATAAAATCTGACATCTTCGAAAAAATAACTGGAAGGGAAAAGATATTACCTAGTACAGTACACGTTAAACTCACTATAACCTTGAGAACAAAATTAGTATGGGCAATGGCTATCACCCCAGTCCAGTTACCACTGAATGAACTGGTAATCCCTGGAGTTAAACTCATGAATTTCTAAAGGACTTTAGCTAAGTGCTGTAACAAATCGGTATCTTCTGTGATTAGGCTTGTAAGGGATGCATCAAAATTACCTGAACCTTAGAGCTCAGTAAAAAGTTCAGTTCCACGACAAGCCACTTTGGCAGAGGATAAGAAGAATATGACAGACCCTTGCTAACTTAAGGACCTTGAGAACATATCAAATTTGGATGAGTTAAAGTTCGTATTAATGGACCCCAGCGGTAGCTATTTAAGTAGGTATCATTCAGATATTCCATTCAATTATATTTTATCTTAAAAAGGTAACACATTGCTGATGCCAGAAACTTGGCATCATAACTGGTAATACATTGATCATACAGAGTGAGAATTTAACACCAAAGGTTTAATGCCTTTCACACAAAAATGGGGAAGGATAAGAGCTTTTAGAAATGTATGTAAATTTTGTGCTACCCAATTTCTAATCTGCAAACATTTTGATTTACAGGAAAACTTGCATCCTCCCATGTGTTAGAGGAATGGTTACTTTTTTAATTCAGTGCCGTTTATCTCACTGTAATAAAACCGTACTTCCTCCCCTACTGATCAACATTGATATCATATCACTGGTAATAGAAGCTAGTTCTGAAGTGTACGGAAGGTCAGTATAATCGAAAATCAATGATCTAAACTGAAGCTGGTTGTTCTATAATGTGGTTTATGTAATTTGATAATGCCAATCCTAATGGAGTTAAATATAATCCATCGAAATTTCAGGATGCAAGGGTCAATAGGGAGTGCAATGCCTCACTTCCCAGCAATTACCACTTATTACTGGGGCAGTGCTTTTGCTTTGCTGTTCTGCTTGCCTCAATAAATAATATTTGGAGACCCTGCAGCTGCAGTCAATAGAGTACAGTTTTATTGTCACAGCTTCATAGTCAGATCAATACCAGCTCTTCTGAGACACAGGAGAGAACCACCACACGCCAGTCTAATGAAACCATGTGTTTTTATGATTCTGAAATTATACATTTTATTCATTGCTCATGCTTAATGTCACTGTTGCTTTTAATAGGGCCCTTTTGACTAAACTTTTATGTGTCCTTCACATGACATTTATGCGTACAAAGAAAGGGAATTTGTGTTCTGAAAATGAGTTATAGTGAACCAAAATTGCAAACATTTCCTGAGTTTTTTCCTGATGTTGTCTTCAATTACAAGATTTCCCTACTTTGCTGTTGCAGGGTTTTAGAATAAGCTAGAAAATAACCAAAGTGTCTAAGTGGACCTCATGCTGCCGTTTAAAATCCATTAAAGGGTAATGTAAGCTTCACTCTTTCAGGAGTGTGATTCTGGGCCTCAGAACAAAAACTAACTGGTTAAAAAAATTGATGATTTTTAACTATGTCCCAAAAGATATCTGTACCTTTATGAAATTTTACATGTGACAGCTTGCTCTGCAAACACTGGATTCAGGCTGGCTATGCAACTCTAAAACAAGCTTAAATAATTTAAAGGAAAAAGTTCCGTCAAAAAAAGGTGGGCTCAATTCAGGAAGTGCATTTAAGATGCAAGTTAAATTCTCCGTGCAAACATCAGTAGTGATGTGAATAAGCGTCAGGGAGTGTGAGCTGGTGCAAGGAGTTCTGCTTTAAATCAAGAAGCTATTGATTGTGAACTCGTTCGAGTATGGAATCTTTTTCTTCTTAAGTGACATAGACTTCCCTAATATGCTGTCTAAATAGATGTAATAAATAGCGATGGACAATATTTATATTCTGAGATTTGCACAACCAAGACAAGTTTTCTTTTGATCAGCCTCCTTTTTATCCTGCTTTCCATCACAATCATGTATAAGGTGCACAAAAAATGCATCAACAGCTCAAAATTAAGAAATCAAAGAGGTTCTGGAAGTATCAGAAGAAAATTACAGCCCTTCTAGGCTAATGACAAATACAACATACGAAAAGAGTCAATACAAAAGGAAAAGTATAGAAAATGTCTTTACATTGCAGCTATTTTCACTAACGTTTGCTTTTAAATTACATGACCATTTTCCAGAAAATACACTATACCATGGAAGCAATTTTCTTTACAATTATTTTTCAACTATTACTTGTATTTTTTACATTTTGTGCCAGTGATGATTCGTCACAGGATTACAGAAACAAGGTGATCAGTCATTTCCATAGGGTTAACACAGACGTGCTTTCAATGAATGCTTTGGGAACACCAAAAGCTTAATTTTTGCTGCTGGTGAAAATCCCACAAGATGTATAGACACTGAAAGTCTGTTCGATGATTTAAAGTCAGGTGAAAAAGGTGAGGAAGAATTTCAACATTTTTTTAAAACAGAGACCCTCTTTCCAACACTTTCAGGAGGGAGTTTTCCTTTGCAGTAGCATAAATATTTATAACACTCACCACCACCTGCACAATCATCCCCATAAACTGATATGCTCTCATAACTACTGGTAATGAAATGTGTTTTATGCTAAAAGCCTTTGGCAATGTGTCTATGCAGTGCAGACGTTATCAAAACAAGAGCACCAGCAAGCTTACTACTGTGGCATGGCTATTGGCTATTTTAAGGTGTTTTCTTTCCCAGACAGACATCTCGCATGCACATATGTATGTATACAAAACTACAGGAAGCAGTGTTGCCTAGAAACTAGGGCAGAGTCTTGGGATTCAGGTTCCATTCCCATTTTTTTTCCACTGATTTACTGGTAAATTTGGGGGAATCTTTTCATAACTGAAGTCGCTACTTGTAAAATAGAATACTGATACCTGATTAATTTATGTGCTTTGAAATTAATGAATGAAAAATGGCGTGTATGACATAAAGACTCAATGAATAATGTATTTGTATTTGTATGTATCTAGGTTTTTAAATGACCGGTGTGGAGCAGACAAAATATAGTTACCTCATTGTAGAATAACTATGCTCGTTCTCTTTGGGACACCTAGAACATCATAGTTACCAAAGCAAAGTTACTTAACTACTTCAGCAACAATTTGGGACAGCAAACAATTTTTAAGGCATCTAGAATAATTTTGAATTTGAGTAATAATGTCAAAACAGAAAAATGAAAATTAATAAATGTCTTAATTTCAAATCATTCTAAAAGGTATCAATATTTAAAATAAGACTCAAAATTATCTTTATACCATATGAGTGGTCTTTGTGGGTTTGTTAGTCATCAGCCAGCTTTATATAGTTTCAACATTTTTATAATAGAATAGGTAGGATAAAATTCCAGGTTTGCAATAAGATTTTGGCAGAAGAGACATTCACCTTTATGTTCAACTGCAAAAATCTTCTCATTGTACATAAAATATAAAAAGCAACTAATTATGTACAATGAGAAAAGAATCTGGATAAAGACCGTGCAATAATTAAAGTTGATCCAAATCTCACTGAAGACAATAGAAGTCTCTCCCAGTGATTACAATGGATATTGGATGGGATCCTAAATGGGAAAATTAATGCATTCATCCAGTGAAGCACTTAAACATGAGAGTAATATCACTTAAATCTCATTGAAAACCTCTTAGTTTTGGTTTCAGCAGGATTACTTGCAGGGTGAGAAACGACTCAGTCTGAGCAGGGGTAACAGAACACAGGCTCTGACCTAGACCAGATCTTTGTGTCAAGGAATGCAGAGTCTGTATCAATATCTTTAAACAGACATAGAGGATACTTTAGCCTAGCTGAAGTACTGTTGATGAAGTGTTGCCAAGCTGAAGAATGGAGTAAGTCTCATAGCGTGCCATCGCCGCATTCACAGAAGGAGGTTGATCACTACGCTATGTCATGCACAAGGTGTAGCTGTTCCCAGCCTTCCACTACTGTGTTAGCTCTGCTGCTAAGTTTGCTGGATCACTCAGATGTTTGTTTCATAATGAAAAGCAACCAAGAAATTTGAAGGGACTGTTCCCATGAGTAGATCTTTTGACCATCCTTGTACCTTATTTCTTCTCTAAGAATATGATAGGGAAGTTTTGTATGCTAGAACAAGTTGTATTTTAGCAAGATCACACATGATGGCAGGAGGGAGGTATTATTTAGATATGCATTAGTAAAGGTGAACAAGAAAGCATAGCTTATTCCTACATAAAAATAATCTATACTGTAAAAACAGGCAAAGATTAGGATATTGCTGTAAATATAAAATCCTCCACTTTTTAAAGAATGTACCAGTGTAAGTTTGCTCCTTGGTTACCAACAGAAGTACACACAATACATGTAGACACTAGAGTTGTGTAGTATTTTCTCTTTAAACTGTCATATATAGGCACAGAGTATTCAGTGAAAACAGGACAGCTAGAAAAGCTCTGCTCTGCCAATCCTTTTATCCCTGACATGCAAAACTTAAAAGTGGAAGAAACATAAAATGAAGAGACTATATATTAATTGCTGAGAAAAGTAGAATCCAAGAGCAGAAGAGATACATTTTACTGTTTTTTTAACGAATCACAGGACAAATGAGATCACTGTTGCATATGGAAGTGTTCTGTTGTACCGATATTTTTTTCTAACAAAAACATTTTTAGGTGGAGAAATGCTCATATATTTTACAATGAAATGTTATTGAAAATGTCTATGTCTTGGGAAACGAATGGGATCTTATATTGTCACTGAACATATTAAAAGGGACTAAAGACCGTAAGTTAACTCCTTATGGTTCTCATTTTAAATGTTTCAAAGCATCACTAGAACTAGATAATTCATTACAATCCAGTGCAGTTAAGCACCTCATAAAGTTAATATTCAACACTTGTATTTACAGCACTTTCGCTTAAGTAGGTTTTTAGGCATGTTGTTTAAACCAAACTAGTGTTGACACAATTATTTCATTTTGCGCTGTGTCAGTATGAGATAATCATATTTTTCTTTACTGAATGCTTTCCCAAAGTCAGACCAATTACTCGTGTTATAGCACAATAGAGCAAGAACTGAAACACTCCATTCCCACTGGGGAGGACATGGCATGTATGAAAGGACCAGAACTTTCAGTCCTTTTTCTTAGTCCTCCAAGAAATAATGTCTCCCTTCCGCATTATAAAAAAGCACAGTATGGGACTGGGGCACAATTCCTTTTTTTTTTCTTGTAAGTTGTACAACTTCTGTTTTGCTACACAAAGGATTTAAAAATTTTCCATGCTTTTCATAATGACCATCAGAAAATAGGCTGCAGTTTTCATCTTCCTTATCCATGCAATACATAGAAGAGGAGAAAATAGTCACAACAGTAGATGTATAAATTATTTGCTATTGTCTTACCTTTCTCCCCCAAAATGAAAATATTTTGACAAAGTGATACCCAGGTTGTCTAGATTCATTTCTTAGTTATTCCACAGAGTCCTACTGCAACCCACTTCATCATTTTCCCTGTAAAATTGAAAAAAAAAAAAAATCGAAACAAAAAAAAACTTCATTGTAAAAACAGGCAATAGTTCTGATCTTTATATTGTCTTTTAATGATGTAAACATTCCAGAAAAATAGTATCTTGATATTTATGAAATGCTAGCACACGATCTTGGTTTGGATGCAAATAATAAACAACAGTGTTAGTATTGCATTAAACATGGTGTAAAATATGTGTGGGAAAGTTTGTAGTAAGAAGAAATTTGTTTAGTACTTTTTTTTTTAAACTACTCTGTTGTTTCAACTTTATCCATTGGCCTAAGAAAAGATAAGGCTACTCCTTAAACATCCTATCGTGAAAAATGAATAGTAATAATGATGATAAAGTGTCTTTGAAATGCTTCTGTCTTGGATTGTGTAAAATTATGTCAGAAAAGAAATAGAATGAAAATATTATCTATGGTCCATTGCAATTGTGGCTCCAAACCACAGACAATTACATATGATTTGAGGGTGTGCAGTTATACTAGTTCTGGAATTAATTCACGCATTGGTTGTTTTATGTATACTTTGTGATTCTGTTCAGTGTCACAAAATATATTGAAAACTCTTAACACCTTTTAAAACTCGATTCACTTCTGATGCAATAACAGAGATTGGTCCAATAAAGTAGAACGAAAATCCATTTGTGAACCTTTTCGCTGAAGTATATTAAAAAAAATATCCTGTTATTTGAGCTTACCTTATAAAATGTTTACATGCCATTAAATAGTACTAACATCTCCTGTGTAAATTAAATGGGCTGTGATGTTCCCTATGTCCTAAAGAGCAGTAGTACTTGAGGCTATAAAAATACCTTCATCTAATAAATCAAATGCTTTGCTCCTAAAACTGGAATTATAAAAATAAAGGGACATAATCCCTGCCTAATTAGCTTGTCTGTACACGCATTGCTCTGCAAGCACTATAAACAAAAGTATGTTTAAACTACAGTAGCTTCTACAACTCAGCATATTTTAAGAGCTAGTACCTGGTGCAGGAGGAAGAATTTACTTTTCAGAATAATTTTAAGAAAAAAAATTTAAAGTGTGTGTGCTAGTTTGTTAAAGATTTTTCCATCTATATAAAAGTTAGCAGGTAGCACTGTTTGACAGCAGAGAAGTCTGACACAACAGTCTAAATTCAGGGGAAGGCAAGGAGTGAAGTAAGTTGATCCTTTTCATGCTCACTTAAAATATTTGCTTTCATCCATTTACTGATGTGTAAGTGGAAGGCAGCCTAACCTGGCATGAAGGCAGGTACAATTGTTAAGCTGGACTAGAAACCTTTTTTTCCCTCAGTTTACATGTTTCTGCATGCCCTGTCAGTTTCTTTCTTTGTTACATTCCTCTCCACTGAACCTTTTGCAAATAAAGTTTGTCAACATCAGAGTTTGCCAAACCTTCCTGTTTCCATTTAGTTACACTATTTGGAAATATTTTTGCCTTTAGTTGTATAGACAAGTAGTATCTTTAGATAAGCCTGTTCTACAAAAAATAAAATGTACGTTGTAGTGGCTGAGGGGAGCTTACCTGAGCCATTTTATCCGCTAGAGATGCTTTTCTGTCTGCTACAAAATTGAGTGTTACTGAAATTTAGCTAAGAGCTGAAAGAATTACTCCGGTGAGGAAAAGTTTTTGTATAGTGCATATTTTTTACATTAAAATATAATTTGAAATTAATTGAATCAATATACAGTAGTTACCATAAATAAATGCATTCTTGCTTAGCTCTCACCTAGACTGATCCTTAAATGAGTATTTATTGACTATATCCCCACAGGTTGTATTATCTGAGGTTAAAACTGTTCCCATATGTGCTAACGGTTGGTATAGCAAAATGTTGTGGAGGCTGCAGGCTGAACTGCTCTCCCATTTCCTTGAAGATGAGCGCACAAGACAAGTGCTCCAGCTATGAAGCTAGTTTGTATTAGAATCCAAGAAAAATAAACTTGAGCAAGTCACACTTTAAAGATACAAAAAGATTCAATAGGTTGAAAACAAATCTCCCCTCTGCCCACCAGGGCTTTGCAGAATCACTTCTCTTCTCCATCCCGCTTTCCCATCCAGCAACATTAGTGCCCTCAGGGGTTATATCAACCTCTGTGGGGTCCCCTTCTGAGCCCTAGAAACCTAATCTTCTTCCTGCCATCCCCTACACTTGCCTGGGAGGCTGATCCCTCTCTCAGCCTTGCACTCCTGCTGTGAGATCGCCTGGGCCAGCTGGCACTGCGGCGGCAATCTGCAGCTCCGCACGCGGCCTGTGCTGGGCATGACTCTGGCCCTGACCCTCCCTCTGCTTTTCATGGACTTCCCTTCCCTCACAGGCCTTAAGTGTTTGCGGTTTTTGTTTCCACAGGACATACAATAAATTACAGGCAAATAGAGCCTGACCGAATGTGCTTGCTACCTAATCATGCTTGGTGAAGATGACGGTCATTTTGGTCACACTTTTGGTGACATTTTGGCAGTGTTTTTCTGACAATGTGAGTGAGGCTGTTTTGTGGTCAAACACCATCACAGTACTTCTTGGCCACTTTGTTTTTCTAAAGAGCTTTAAAACCATTAGTGAGAGGCAGCTCACCTGATCTACCAGGTGCAGAGCAAAGAGGCAGCCCCACCTGCCATTAAAGTCTTGGGTAGGCCTCTTGGTGTCCTCCACCAGCTGCAGCTCTGCAAAGTGATGAATCTGTCCGGCTGTGTGGTAGGTAGTTGGTGGGGTGGCTGGAGCATGGAGGAGGAACACAGTCTGAGAGCTGTTGTTTCTCTGCTATGGTGGGTATGGGGCTAAGCTGGTTTTCTTCCTCTTGAGGTTTCTGGTTTGAAGCCGCTATTGTGGGAGTGGTATGTGACAGGGGCTGTCTACTGGCTTTGCCTCTCCTTAGCCCAAAAGCTGAAGGAAATGCTTTGGTGACAAGGTAGTCTCCTATGTCCTCTGGCTGCCCATGGTGTGCAGGGTGGCTGCTAGCGACTGGGGCTGGGCTTGGTGCTTCCAGCAAGGGAGCCTGAGGGAGCAGGCAGAAGGGCGCAGCTGGGGGCTGCGGGAAGAAGCTTCTGGAACCTTCCAGAACGCTGCTGGTCTCGGCCAGAGCTGTGTCTGCCAGTGGTTACTCATTCATGCTGTGGTGAGAGAGAACTGCCACAGCTATTTGATGTAGTTGGTATTTTCTTCCTCCTGTGCACAAAGTACCTGTCTGGCAGCCTGCCTGTGGCAGGGCGCGTGGGCAGGGCCCCAGGGAGTCCTCCCCGGTGAGGCCTGAGGGGCCAGCCTGGAGTCTGTTCTGGTGTGCTGCTGACGGAGCCCCGTCCCCGCTGTGTGGGGAGCTGCCGGGGAGGCTGCAGGCGGTCCCTGTCCTGCTCCAGGTGACGTGCTCAGGGGTTTTTGTGTGTGTATTCAGTGTAGGAGTTCAACAGGGGAAGCAACGTACGCTGAAATGTGACAAGTGTCAGGTGAAAATAGGTGGCTTGTTCCTGTCTGAAATGCATCATTTTGCGGTTTGTTTGGTACATAAACTATGTGAGGTGTGCACTGCTGTTTACCACCATGCCAAAAAATGTCTGTGTTTCTAAAAGAAAAAAAAATTGGGGTGACTGTGTGAATGGCCTTTTGGGGTCTGTGCTAACATGTTTTTACAAGTCAGTTACTAGCGTTTTTCTACTGCCAGCCCAGTTTGAAGTTCAAATTAATTCTGTGATGCTCCCTTCCTGAAATAGGGCACAAGAACAGATACATATGCTTTGCAGATTTAATTTGCTGTTTCTATAAAAGGTACTGTAATAATATACATGAATAAATGAATTTATAACTATAAATTAATACTAGCGTAGAATGGTAAGTTTGAGGCCTTTATCTTCTACATGTAAAAACCCCCTAATTTTAGCAGCAGCAAATACTAATTTTTTTGTAAGTAAGCTGTGTTTATCTCTGCGTATTGAAGTTATTTGTCAAATAGCCTGCAAAATGTGTAGCCTTGCTGCCCTAGCCCAAAGCTGCTCATGAGACTGCAAGTGGCAGGAGGGGCCGCAGTGGTGTTTAGGCAGAAGCCAGGTATGCACAGGAAGGGAGAGGGGAAAAGGCCAGGCTTTTTGGCAGCAGATCAAGTCTGACTGGATTAATTGTATCGTGAAACTTTACCACATAATTTAATTGTACCTTTGTAAGGGAACAGGAAAACTGGTGTAGTTATATTGTGAGTAGTATTCTCGGTGTGGCAGAGCTTTGAATTCATTGGTATTTTCAAATAAATCTGAGAGGAATAATGCGCTCTTCCAAGATATTTAAGTTCCTTTTAGCTTAGAAATCATTATCTGAGAAAAGAGATGGAGTCTTAACTACTGAGGTAACTTCAGAACTGCTTTCTTGTCCTGCTTGGCCTGATGCATGTATGATGATAAAGAACAGTTGGTGAAAGGCATTAAATTTCACAAATGAAATCTGTGTCTTGGATGACCTCCATAACAGAAAACAGAGGAATTGGCATATAAAAAAGCATGGGAGAAGTTCAAGACGCCTTTGAGTACAGAAGAGGTGGAGATGAGGCAGAGGCATGATTCTCTGCGTTATGACTTGCAGCAGCTGGGTTTTTGAGAGCAAAGCGAAGCTCTGTGGCAGCACACCTCAGCTGCTGTACATTGATAATGGTTTTGTCGTATCCCTGGATATATTGTGATGCTTGATAATTTTAATGACTTGTTACATGATGCTTCAAATGTGATTCTTGATTAACTTACGGGCCCCAATGCTGAGTTGTAGTTACAGTCTTTCCTGCCCATTTTCCATTGGTGCAAAGCTGAGTATTTGGGTTGAATTATGGATGAAATGCTGCTAGCCAGTTCATTTCTAGTTCACTATAGGAAACCTGAAGTGTCATCAAATTTGTGTTTCTTAATGGGAAGCCACATATTATTTTCAGGCAGATTAAATTTTAATGTTACTGAAAAACTTAACCTGTCCTCTATAGAAAGTTAATAGTGTTGTATCACTGGGTGGATTGTCGGAGTGTGTATTGATGCATGGATCACAATTATTCCATAACATTATCAGCAACAGACATATGACTGCAATAATGCAATTTTCTTTAACAGAGTCTGTAAAAACACATTGATTTTATAGCTCCCCAAACTGATTACATTAATATCTGTGCATAATTAGTTTACACATTACTAAATTACTGACAGATTAAAAGTGAAATAGTGCAGTTCATACATGCCCGCATAACTGCCAGAAAGGAAATTAATATGGATTCAAATGGTCCTTGGAGACCTGCACTGAAATAGCAGAAATCTATAAAGACTGCTTGCGTTAGGAAATTTCCATCACCAACATGTTTGTGGTTGATGCTTTGCTAAGTCTGTTAATATGGGTAAAATTTAGTACAGGAAATGATGTTTGAATGATGCTTTTACTGTTACCAGCTCAAGAATGTGTTTATTAAAAGTAAATTCCTGACTTAAATGGCAATTACTTTGGATGTGAATATGAATTTTTAAATACCTTTTTAAGTGTTCCTAATGAAGTGGTAGTAGCATAAAGTAGCTACTACTTAAAATGCATTTGAAAATTATATTGTTTTTAGATACCATAAAAATTGAGAACTTACTCTTGGTACTTCTCTCAGGCCAAACACACATTATTAGAGATAACCCTGTATCAAAACTTGATCTGTTTACACAGCCTCAAATGCTTCCAGACAATTTTCTATCTTTAGAAGTATTTTGACATAAACTTTATGAACCAACTTTATGTACATTTCATCAACTGTCTACAGGCTTTTATGTACTGGATACATCTAGATGAAGACTGGGCTACTTGGATAGCCAGTCCAAGCTATCATTATAGAAAGAATTGTAAAAGGAATTGGTTGTGGTTCTTACAGGTTTGTTGTAGCAGAAAGTTGTGCTAAGGTGATTTTTTCTTTTTCTTTTCTCCTCAATCTCATTAGACCGATGTGGAACATGCCATTGAAAGAAAAATTAGAAGAGAAGCGAGAGGCTATGCAGCTAATACTCCTTGCTGTAGGCTTTGGTGAAGGCTGGAGGATGTGACCTCAGTGAATGGGTAGTGTTGGTTAGTTGAACACGATGGCAAGGGTGAATTGTGTTACGCAAAGAGCTGCAGCCAGATTTACTATTCGTAACTGAATACAAAATGGAAATGCTAGCTGAATTTAGTCTCAGTTGTGTCTCTTGAGGCAAAATGCCCTCCAAGGTCAACTGGCGTGATGTGCATAAGGATCTGGTTTCTTGGATGTCTCAGTATTTATAGCTCCTATCGCCTTAAGCAGAAGCTGTGGATGTTGGTGTCTGACAGCTCTAAAAGTCATATTACAAAGGCAGAGCAAATCTTTTGTTTTGGGGAAAGATTGCTGCTGCTTCCCTATCTTGCTCCTTCTTTATGGTAATCTCTAACTTTCTTACTAAGCCAAAAAAAATCAATTTTTGTATATATAAAACATTTAGAAGACTCATAGTACTAAATATGCCTCTTTGCTAGCATTCCTGTAGTTCTTCAAGCAGATTCATTTTTTTGTTTTAGAGAGGGCTCGTTGATTCTTTTAGAAATGTGCTTTCTTTAAAATTAAACTTATAGAATCATAGAATGGTTTGGGTTAGAAGGGACCTTAAAGATCATCTAGTTCCATGCCCCCTACCATGGGAAGGGACACCTTCCACTAGACCAGATTGCTTAGAGCCCCATCCAATCTGGCTTTGAACACTTCCAGGGAGGGGGCATCCACAGCCTCTCTGGGCAACCTGTTCCAGTGCCTCACCACCCTCACAGTGAAAACTTCTTCCTTACATCTAACTTAAATCTACCCTCTTTCAGTTTAAAGCCATTACCCCTTGTCCTATCACTACATGCCCTTGTAAAAAGTCCCTCTCCAGCTTTCTTGTAGGCCCCCTTTAGGTACTGGAAGGCTGCTATAAGGTCTCCTCTGAGCCTTCTCTTCTCCAGGCTGAACAACCCCAACTCTCTCAGCCTGTCTTCACAGGAAAGCTGCTCCAGCCCTGTGATCATCTTTGTGGCCCTCCTCTGGACTTTCTCCAACAGGTCCATGTTCTTCTTATGTCGGGGGCCCCAGAGCAGAACACAGTACTCCAGGTGTGGTATCACGGGAGTGGAGTAGAGGGGGAGAATCACCTCCCTCAACCTGCTGGTCACACTTTTTTTTGACATGGCCTAGGGTACAGTTGGCTTTCTGGGCTGCAAATGCACATTGCCAGGTCATGGTGAGCTCTTTGTCAACCAACGCTCCCAGGTCCTTCTCCACAGGGCTGCTCTCAATCCACTCATTGCCCAGCCTGTATTTGTGCTTGGGATTGCCCTGGCCCTTGTGCAGGACCTTGCACTTGGTCTTGTTGAACTTCATGATGTTTGCATGGGCCCTCCTCTCAAGCCTGTCAAGCTCCCTCTGGATGGCATCCCTTCCTTCCAGCATGTCAACCGCACCACACAGCTTGGTGTTGTCAGCAAACTTGCTGAGGGTGTGCTCAATCCCACTGTGTCGTTGACAAAGATGTTAAACAGTGCCGGTCTCAACAGTGACACCTGAGGAACACCACTTGCCACTGGTCTCCACTTGGACATAGAGCTGTTGACCGCAACTCTTTGAGTGCGACCATCCAGCCAATTCCTTATCCACTGAGTGGTCCATCTGTCAAATCCATATGTCGTGGTTTAACCCCAGCTGGCAACTAAGCCCCACCCAGCTGCTTGCTCACTACTCCCCCAGTGGGATGGGGGAGAGAATTGGAAGAGTAAAAGTGAGAAAACTTGTGGGCTGAAATAAAGGCAATTTAATAGGTAAAGCAAAAGCCGCGCACCCAAGCAAAGCAAAACAAGGAATTCATTCACCACTTCCCATGGGCAGGCAGGCGTTCAGCCACCTCCAGGAAAGGCGGGCTCCATCGCACGTAATGGTTACTTGGGAAGACAAATGCCATCACTGCAAACGTCCCCCCTTCCTTCTTCTTCCTCCACCTTTATATGCTGAGCATAACACCATATGGTCTGGGATATCCCTTGGGTCAGTTGGGGTCAGCTGTCCCGGCTGTGTCCCCGCCCATCTTCTTGTGCAGCCCCGGCCTCCTCGCTGGTGGGATGGTGCGAGAAGCAGAAAAGGCCTTGGCTCTGTGTAAGCGCTGTTCAGCGGTAACTAAAACATCCCTGTGTTATCAACATGCTTTTCAGCACAAATCCAAAACATAGTCCCATACCAGCTACTGTGAAGAAAATTAACTCTGTCCCAGCCAAACCCAGCACACCATGTCTCTCCAGTGTAGAGACAAGGTTGTTGTGTGGGACAGTGTTAAATGCTTTGCACAAGTCCAGGTAGATGATGTCAGTTGCTCTTCCCTTATCCGCTTCAACAGAGGGGACAAACTTGTTGAGCTTACCTTTTGGATGTCAGATTTAGCACGTGACCTTTTTTACTATGAGCTTAGCACAAAAATGAAGAAAAGTTAATGTGTATTTCACCTGTTTGTCATTGGTGAGAAAATCATCTTGTCTGTTGTGAGAGGAAGGGAGAAGGGCTAAAGGTAGACTGTGCTGTGACTCTTCAGTTAGCAACATGGTAAAGAGGGTGACATTTCGGATGAAGCACAATAAAAACAAAGTTCAAATGATAGCCACTTAAAGGTATCAAAAGATTTAATTGTGGATCTGTTACTTTCTTTCACTTGAATAGTAACAAATATGTGGATTTGCTAAATAGGAATGATGTCTGCGTTTGTGATTTCAGATGGAATTGCCTGGACATTGCACTCTGGGAGGAGACAAATTTCAAGTTTAAGATAACAATTTTAACATCGTGATCCATTTCACTCAAGTAGTCACTGACTCGTTAGAACTGTATTTATGATTGCATAAGTACTTCAAATTCACTAGTCTTTGCTGGAATTAGTCACATCTACATGCCAATTTACTTTCTGGATTTGGAATTAGGATGGATCTGTGTGAAACACAACTATTTTGTTTGTAAGTACTTTTTTGTAAATGTTTCCATCAGTTAATACTCATGCAGTGAGATGCCATATGGGAGGTCTGTCAGATTTCACATAGAGCATATGAAATCCAGTTGGCAGACCTCTTGTCTATTAGTGCTGGATTGTTGTATGTCTAGCTGAACTATCATGAAGTGTTCCTGTTCTTGCCAGCCAATGGAAGCTACTGTTGCACTTACTGTCAGATTGGGCTTGTGGAGAAAGCAGTAGCCAAAATTTCTAGGAGGAAGCAAGGACTGCACGTGGACCTAAGCGAACCAAAGATAAGGAGCTAGGTTTTTAGTATTAGAGAGATATTAGGAGGCAGAATGAAGATGAACTGTAGTTTTGTTTACTGCTTGTTGTTTTTAAATTATTTTAAATAATAGTATCTTCAGCTTTCATGGATAGGAACCTTATACAAGGCAGAGTTTGTTATCATTTGCTGTATTAACAAATACAACATTGTTCACCCTGCCTATTGGCACCAAATCAGCACTGTATTCGCATGGTCTTTCAAGAGGGAAGGGACAAACAACATTACAACTGTTGCAACTTCCTTGTTTTAGGCAGAATTTTGAAACGCCTGTAATGCTTAATATAGTCTAGATATAGTTTGAATTATATCGTCAAGTAAGTAAAGATCTTTGTTCGTACAGGTGTGTTTAATGCATAAGGTATTTAATGTGACCAACTGTCTTTCTTAAAACTACTTTGTGGGTTTTGAATGCTTTGTTTTGACAATGAGTATACCTTGGTAGTGTTACTAAGAATTGAGCAATTCCTACTCTGTGATCATGTCCAGTAAATCACTCTAAATGTTATGTTTGGTATATTTTTCAGTGTTCCTTTGATTTTTAGTGATATGGGGCTCCTGGAATTATTTTTTTGGCACAGAGAAAAGTTTTGTTTACATATATTACATGTTTTAGTAGCAGGTATAGTGAAATAGGAGACAAGATCAGATTAGTAGAGTTTTGCTTATTACATTATCCATCTAAGGTTCTATAGGTCTGGAAGTTATATCTTTTGTACTAATAACATGGTTCTAGCTATGTAATAAAAAAATCAAAACAAAACAGCCCCCACCCCCAAAAAAAAAACCAACCAAAGAAAAAACAACCATCCCCCCTCCCAATTTTCTGCTTTTCATTTATTATGAGCTTTATGCTGCTAAAGTAGAGTTAAGATTGCTTAGGAGGTGGTCACAAAGACTGTTCCTGTTTAATGAGGTATGTAAGTGTTGGAAGAATTGTGAAACGTTAGACTGCAGGTTCCATAGATGTTAATTTGACATTTTTACAGGAGTATTTTCATCACTTGTCTGTACCTAAGTAATTAATTATTTTGTTTTAGAATTTCATTTGCATCAGAACATTCTTGTTTTCATATAGTCTCTTGCAGTTCTCCATGTAAAGCTTCTTGCATTCAGATAGTTTGAGCATCATTGTTTTACCGGTTCTACTGATTTCTTCACAAGTCTTACAACTTTCTGGGTTTTCTTCCTTGTGTTAACTCCAGGAAAGCTAAGATCCTGAGTTTCTTACCAAAAGAGGGCAACTTAACTTGGCCAATCAGTATTTCCTGCTATGGTTGCAAAACTTTCCCAGATGAGATATGATTAACATTCTCGTGGGTGTCTCAGACTTCCAGTTTTCTAAGGTGCGTGATCTTGAAAAGTGTGACGGTTAGCAACTGGATCAATAGTTGGAACAATTTTTCCCATAAGAGTTAATGTGTTAGGTGGGGGCTATATGCATGGACTGAAGAAGTATGCACAATTGAAATATATATGAAATGCGTGCAGCATGGATGTTGAAGGTGCAGTAGACAATCGTCAGGATTGTCAAGTGGAGAGGAGAGTCGCCTTTTAGTGGCTGAATTTTTGGTGCCTGCAGGTGCTGAATGCTTTCTAAAGTAAAAATCAACAGGTGATTGTTCAATATTCTGTATAATAATAACACAGAACCCTGAAATTTGAGTGAAGATAATGATGGAATTTAATGCTGTTTCATGAAAGCTGCTATTATAAAACATATGTAATCTTGTTTCTTATTAAATTGTCACTGAATTCAACATAGTAAATCTGAAATATTGATTGCTCATTTTGAAAATTTCCTGGAAAAATTGTTTTCTTAATGACTTGTAGCCTTTTTATTTATTTATTTTTTTTTAGACAAAGAAATTCTGCTCTTTAGAAAATCTTTCTCTGGCAGTAACTGTATCTGCAAATCCGCTTTAGTGGAAGCAATCTTGTTACCTTGTAATAGCTGCATTTCATTGCTGCTATGTTCCTCAGGTGGCCTGAATGTGAAGAGTCACCATTTTTGCCTAAATCACCTGCCACACTGCAAGATTCTTGAGCACGTTGTTAGTTCTAGGTGCTTTTTTAAAATATGGGAATGCAAAGAGTCAGAAAGGAGCAATGCTTTTATTGCTATTTGGCTTATCTCCCCTGGATAATTGTACATATAGGCTACTGGGCATTTTGGTCTTTTTGGAGACAGCCTTTTTTTCCTCCTTAACCATTACTATTTGAAAGGAAGTCAAACTGGGAGATACTGTTTGAAATGTGAATTCCTATATTCATTTATTTGCTTTTCGGTAGTATCTTAGCATTTTTATTACACATCCAAAATTCAAAAGTGCTAAAAATTTACAGAATAAGAACACTTCTTCACTGTTATTACACTATATTGGGAGACAGCCATTGTACAAAATAGCCCGGATGTGAAGATGTTAAGCAGGGTCGTGATTGTTGTTATGAGCTGGGAAGTATTTAAGGCTTTGTTTGTCTTCCATATTGGATATGGGCAGAAGCAAGGAGCATCATTAAAACACTCAAAGCTCTCTAACTGGGCACCCATTGAATAAGCTAAGAGTGTGAGGAATTTTCCAAGGGTAGGTTAGAGCAAACACTTTTTACTTACACACTAACTAGAAGTTAGTTTTTCCTAGGAAAGGACATAGGAGGACATAGGATTGAATGGTTGATAGTGTGACTACGGTGGTTCTGTGTTTTGCTTTAAGTGGGATATGAAGTCTTACTGTTAAATTAAAAATAGATTCCAATAAAAAAAGCAATAAAATAATCTAGTGTTATGGAACTATTACTTAGACAATACTTTCTTAACCTGTTTTAGGAAAATGGTTATCTTTTCTTTTTTTTTTTTCTTGTTATGCTATAAAAAGCAAATGTTTGGTATTTACAGGTTTCTTTTCCCTTTTGACTTGAAAAGAATTACCTCAGTGATTTCACAGTCTCTTTGAAAGTTAATCTTCTAAGGCAAAGGAAAGAACAGTTATTAAAAACCAAAAAACCCAAACAAATTCAACTGTGCTTTTTCTATGTTTTTATTATTTCTGCTGTTACTTAAGAATGGCGAGAGTGGTTTTCTGGCTTCTATGAAGTAAATGTAGAATTTCCCTGCCTTATCAAATGTAGTTAATCTTTGTTACATGATGGTTTCATCATTTTTGTTTATATTAGGGAAAGAGGGCTTCTAATCAGAAAACTATAAAAAAAATTATACAGTGATGTTCAGGATGGAAGCATGTTTTATGGGTGACGATTTTAAAACTAAGTTGTAGGTCAATTCTTATTTTTCAGCAATTTCTGAAAGGGATGAACACTGAATATCAGGAAGTTATGTTTGCAAGTACAGTGTTTTCTTTAATTGTTTGAGTAAATTTTGAAAAACTATTTCACTTTTTAAAAAGTAATTACTGGCTTACTATTTGAATTCTTCAAAGAAGGGGCAGGTGAAGACAGTAAAATAAATGTGACCCAAGCGTTAGCTGGTTGGCAAAGCTTTGACTTTAATGAGGAAATTTCATAACTTTCTCTATGAATGGATTACTGGGTTGCCTGCAAATATTTATATAGTTATATGCAAAAATAAATAAGCAGTAGGGGAATGGTTTTGGTTGCCCCCCCTGCCCCCCTCTTGCCTCTGTTTCATAATTGATACCTTGTGGGACTTATTTCAAAATTTCTTCTCTCGTATTATGTGTGAGATGAAGGGGCCTAATATTTTTCTTACAAAAAAAAATTAACATAGAAGTGTGCTTCTGTTTATTCAGATATCAAAACTGCATAATATAGTCTGTGTAGAACTATATTTACAGCTGCTTGGCAGGCAGATGAAGCAAGTTTGCAGCCTAAGTAACAAACAGCACAGACATAGCCCTCCATTAAGGGTTGCTTGTGTAAGCATATCACATTTCCTGGAATGTAAACTACATTAAAAAAATACATTTTGTATGTTGTAAATCTCATTAAAGCACTGAAATTAACTCAGGTATTTTTTTTATATTTGCTTCTACTTAGCAGCATTTGTAGCAGCACTTTCAAATATATAGTTGCTTTCCATGTGTTTCTGCATGGTAATGAGCAAACATGAATACTTGTTGTTGTACTTTTTTTTTTTCTTGCAACAATGTACTTGTAAGTTGTTGTGCAATTCAGACTAGTTCTCCTAATTATGCTGTATATGTATCAGTAAACAATATGAAGATGCAAAATGTAATTTTAGGGGAACTAACTAAATTTTGAATTCAAAGCACATCACAAAAAATTATTTGAATGTTTTCAAGAAAGTTGAAAATCCTACAAGCTGCTCCAGTTCTACTAAATCCCTACCCCTCTGAAACCAAGAAAATGAATATTCAATATTTTTTCCATTTGAGTCCCTTGACATGCTATTGATTCACTTTATCTTCCCAACAATTTCTGACAGCTTTCCCAATGTGGATTACTTACGCGCTTTGATATTCATTTTGTGACTGCCTTTGAAAAGCACATAAAAATTAGAGCTGCAGCAAACTGTTCACTACAGCTACAAACTAGTGAACACAACCTTTGGAATTAGTGTGTTCACTACTGCTGGCATATGCAATCTACTATTTTCCGCATCCAACAGACTGAGTATTAAGTGAAGGTAGAAACTGTTGAAGAGGTAGGAATTAAAGACTTTTATTGGCTCATGGCAACATTATTGAAAGAAGTTTAATGTCCTGAAAGGCATGTTCCTTCCATGTTCCATCTCTGCATGGTATATTTCAGTTATGTTTAGTCAGTACACTTTATGTACATAAAAGATAAATGAGAGTAGTAGTAGACTTTCACGTAATAACAGTGGTATTGACATGAATGCAAGCTGAAAAAAAAGCGTAAATCTGAAAGCAAAGACCTGATGCTGAATGAGTTGCTTGTAGAATTTCTGTGTTTAGAAGGTGACTTTCTGAAGTATACTTGTTATTCTCAGTAACTGATCTGAACAACCTAGTGAAGTGACATTGAAGGGGACAGGGTGCACTTTTGTTTCACTGAACGAGCACACACACATATCTAAGATGCATGGTCTAGACAAAATTTGAGGGTCACTGTTCCCTTCTCACAAAGTCTAAAACCTTTTTTTTTTTCTGCTGTGGGCTGGCTTTTGTCCGTAACTTGATGTTCCCATTTTTCTAAGGGATCCCTTTCATGTGGAAGTAGGTCTTTTGCTGGCTTGCTTTGTTAGACATTGAAAGGTGCAGCAGCATATAAATTTTTAAAATTCATGAAGCTGGCCTGTTCTTGTCTTGCTATCAATGCTGGGGGTGGGGGAGAAGGTTGACCTCAGCAAGTATGGTATCCTTATAAATGTCTGTCTGGAAATTTCTGCTGGTGGAGATTATTAGTTTTCCTACAATAAAGGCTTCGACTAGCTACGTGGTATTTTCTGCTCTGGATTCAGATAAAATGGCTTTTCACCAAGAGAATTCAGGCTTCTGTCTCTTAGACCCAACCCTGTTCGTACCCAGGATCTCTGGAAACAAATGATGCAGTTAATCACCATGAACAGTCAAATTTTTCACCCTTTGAGGCCCAGTCAAATCCTATACCTTGACAACAACTGACAGCAATTGAATTTTGTAATTTTTTTCTACCTGGGTGACTTCATAAACCTTTAGCAATTTTCTTAATCTGAGATTAGCCTGGTATCATGTATGACATTTTGCTTGATTGGATAAATGTGTGCAAGCAGTCAAGATAAGAATGAGATTTGAGAACAGAGATAATTTCTACTTATATACATTTTGAGTTATTTTTCAAATTATTTTTTTACAGATCTGGGAACATTTGTGAAAACACTGGAAAGGAAAGATGCTCTGAAGTTGAAGAACACTTAAGAACTTAGCAAAGCAGTAAGTCATGTACTTAATTTGTAGTGTGCTAATAACCACATCAAATCGGTATGCCTAAAGTAGCACCTGATGACCCAGGTCCACAGTTCTGAGTATACATATGAGAGGAACACCGTTTCAAATATGAACCAAGATTTAATACCTGCAGCAACGTACTAGTTAAAAAACAAACAAAAAGAAATGCCCCAAAATACACAACAAGACCAAACACAGAGTGTGAAGACAGTGTTTGTGTGAATATCAGGCCAGAATAACATTAAGCACTTCTGTATGATCCTGATTTTCAAGGCTTTTAAAGCTTCATCCTTATTGGGTTTGTGAACTTGGATTTTTAAAAATGGTTTTCTAGGTAGTTCCTTCAATTTTGGAACCAAATTTGCTGAAGAAAATTAGATGTTTGAAACTTGCTAATTCTCTTTAAGCTTCTTCATGAAGGAGGTTCCACACTGGAGTCATTCAAATTATTACCTTGGCAATATCTAAGCACCTAATACTAGTGTCAGTATTGAGAGTTCTATCTTGCAAGTAACCTGTATCACAGTTATGCTTAGGTAAAATTTAGCTCCCAAGATATCATGATGTTCATCTTGCTATATTCTCTATTTAGTACTCTAATTCATGATGTATTCCAAATCAAAGAAGGAATAGTTTAACATCAGACATTTAGCTTTTAATCTATAAAATACACTGTTGTTAAATTGAGAAAAGGGGAAGACCTGTAGGGATTCAAGGAGGGGAAGCAAATCAATTAGGATTTATATTTAATTTTGAAATTGAAATATTATTTCTTTTCTGAAGAAATGTATTATATTGGATAATACCATTTGTGCAGTTTCTGGACTAGATTATTAAAATAAGAGATTGTTTTCCTGAAGTTCCTTAAAATCTTCACTTAACAGTTTCATAGGAACAAACTTATTGTCCTCTTTTATAATAAGACTTTTTTCTGATTCATGGTGAGAATTTTCTGGCAAGCCACCCTTTGAGGTCATTTTAGTTTTCTAGACATCTAGATCAACTGATATTCACCAATAGCAGTTACTACTCTGAACTGGTGGAAATTACTAAAAATGCATATGGAACTTCTGAGTTACATGGCTCACTAATGTTTTCTAGATTGAGGACATAGCAACAACTTCTTTGGGCTGTCGTGTTGACTGTGTGTGAGGGTGTCTGTGCACGTATTCCTAAAAACATTTTAAGTTTGGTCATTGCAGAATAAATTTGATGGAGAGCTTGAAATCTTAAGGATAATTCAGTTCTGCAAGTCCTAGGAAAATAAGCAATGGTTAGAAGAAAAAGCTTGTGTTCCACTGAGAGGAAAGGGTATAATGTAATCTCAGCCTTTATTAGAAATCAGGGAAGCCCCATAAGCTATCAGTCTTGGCACAAAACTCTGCAGGAAAGGAGCATTCATTAGTTTTGCTCCTCCAGAAACTGGTTGGCTTGGTTTGGAGGCACGTTTACCTAAAGCAAAAAGTCCTATTACTGTGGGAAAAAGCCCACACAAGCAGCACAGAAACTGAACAGTTTATTTAGAAAACTTGACTATAAATAATGCTGTCAAATGTGCATGCTATTTTGGAAAAAAGGATGAAAATACTTTGTTTAGCCTTTCTCTCTCACCTGTACGTTCACAGCTGGTTATTCACAAACAAGGTACAGTTTTGGAGAGTAATTTCCTCATTGATGGTGTCAGAAAGTAGTTCACTGTCATGAATCCTGTGCTGGTGCTGTTAGGTTATATCTGAGAAAGTTTATCTAGGCCAACCTCCTGCTCAGAGCAGGAGCGACTTCCCAGTTAGATGAGGTTGCTCAGGGCTTATCCAATTGAATTCAGTAAATCTCAGAAGGTGGAGATAACATATACTCATTGAGCATCTGTTCTGATGATTAAAAACTGATTTCTTTGAAGGCCTGCAAGACCACCTTCTGCAGAACTGCTGCCTACTTAATTGGTCCTTAGCCTGCACTTCTGTGTGGAGCTGTTGTATTCCAAAAGAGGCCCTTCTCTCTGTAAGGGTTCTGTTGTCCCATTTTTCTGGCTTGATGAAATCCCTTTGAATATAAGCTGCTTCCATCCGCAAGCAATTTGGCATCATCTGCAAAGTTGCTGAAGGTATGTTACACCACGCAGGTCATAGATGACGTTGTTAGTTTTTGAACCACTTCACATTCCTAGCCAGTTCAACCCTAGCCAAATTTTGGCCTTCCCAGTTCCATTTCTGCTTGCTCAGATGAAATATCCCTTGGATCTGTCATCTGGATATATGGCAAATTAGTCTGATTTGAGGAAGTAACCATTGCATCAATTACTAGGATCTGCTAAGTTCCTACAGTGGGAAAAGCATCTCAATTAAAGGAGCCTGGTAAAAACTTCCGTTGTCACTGTGGTTTGTCCATAGAGTTCTATTAATCATTGTAGTCATGTAACCTGTAAAAAGAATTTGGGGAGATGGCATAGTTGTACCTCTGAATCATCTCCTCGTGGCCATGACTGACCATAATTTTGTACTTGGATCTGCAGTTTGGCACAGTACGGTATTGCATACCTTCAAGGTTTCTGTTTCGGCTGATGCATAATCTGGGAAACTTTGAATCCGAATCAGACTTGCTTGTTACCTCAAAAGCATATGGCCAAATTGAACTGTCTTTTTGTATTCAAAAGGCCACATCTTCTGGCTCTCTTTTTTTTTTTTTTTCCTTAAGAGTTCTTGTCACTGGATTATGCGTGTCCTTGATAAGAGGGAAGATACTCTTTATGGGCATTAAATGATGTTCTCTATGCCTCATGTTTCTGAGATGAAGACAGCAGCAACAGAGTTCAGTATATTGCAGGGGTGTATCTGACCACATTCTACTTTGCTGGTTAAACCTAGGGAGAGGATTTGGGTTTAAGCAGGCCAGCCCACCCCACGATGAAGAGTTGAAAAGTGTTCTTTCCAAGTATGATGTCTCATATATGTATTCAGAAGAGCTAATACATGTTAAGCTCAGAGACAAAAGGTATACATTAGCGTTCTGTAGGCAGGTTTTAAACTCTCATGTACTGCTTGGGTGCTGTGACTTAAGCCTGTTCAGGAAAATGTCTCAGCATGGATGTTACATAAGAAAACCACATGCTATTTTTCTGCGTAGCAAATCTTAGAGAATTTAAAGGTGGAATTTAGCCATCACTCAAAACTTTTGTTTTCTCATTTCTTGGGGTTTTTTTCATATTTTCTTTTCCATTTTTGAAAATTTCTTGTAGTATTTGCTAATGTCTGTTGCTAGGTGTTTGCAAGGAACTACCTTCTCCTTTCTTACCTTCTCATTCAGGTCAGATTTAAATACCCAGTCATTAATTTAGCACAAGACAGGTTGTTCTTTGAGTTAACTCACCCAGTCGCACATTTATGCCTTCATAGGTGATTATACTCAATATTTATTTGAGCAAAATATTCAAAACCATATTATTCTTTCTGTGTTTATACCAAAACATTTTTCTGGCATGCTGTCAGAATTTTCTTTGAAGAAAATATTTTGAAAAGGCAACTGCTTAGTGTCTTTGGAGGCACTAACATGAATGGAACTGTTAAGCCTCTTATTTTTATGAAATAGAGTATCTTCAGAGCTCTTGCAGTAATGATCTTAGATTAGGTGAAAGCTTAAAATAGGCAAGGCATGAATGCTTTAAGGTACTGTTCTATCAAATGGTGAAGCTTTGTAATATATTTATCCTAAAAATGTCATTAGACTACCTAAGAAGGTATTGTAGTTTATGTGTGCTTATGATTGTCTGCATAGATTTTGGTAGGCCTGCTAACATGCTTAGACAAGTGCTCATATATAACCTTTGCAGGATTGTGGCAGTATGAACAATCAATATGGTATGCTAAGATATTGAAAAATAGGATTTTTCACCAGTTAGATACACACTATTAAGGTGTAGTAAGAATTTAAGCTGTTGAGCTTGCTGGGTAGGGCTCCAAGTGCAATCCTCATTACTTTGTTTGCCAGGTTTTTCACTTTGTAATAAATGCTCACAGAAACTTGTGACAATTCCTCTAGCTCTCTATGTAAATTTATTTTCCAATTTGTCAGGTTTTGGTTTTGTGAGTTTTTGTGGGTTTTTTTTTTTTGGTTTGTGTGTTTGTGTTTTCTGAAAGGATGTAGGAATGTAATGAGTCCCCTGGCTTGATCCTTTCAAGATCCTTTAGTAGCAAATTTTACTGACTCTGCAGCCTGTAATGGCAGCTTCTTCTGCAAACAGGCAAGGTGTCTGTAAACTCAAGGGCATAAAACAGAAATAACAAGTATAGCAACAGAGATCACAGTATTATTAATACTGTAAAATACAATAGTGCTGTAGTGCCCTGTTGAGTGGAGACATGTTCAAAGTGAAAAAACAGTTATCACCTGAAGTCCATCCTAGTCCCTAACTTCTGTGACCAGTGCCGAGTGCTTTGGAAACTGCAGTCAGTGCTGTAAAACATGCTGGAACTAGTTGTGGACTTTAGAATTCTAGATTTTCTTTTCCTACACTCTTTTTATCCAATAACAGCACTGTGTGTCAGCTCTAAGTTTGCATTTATAATGATTATACAAGTTTAGTGTATGAAAATCAAGGCATTCTCAAAACTTTCTAAGCTGCAGGCACAATACACACGTATTAGTTGAGGTTAGTCTTGCAAATTCTTTAATTGGTTGCAGAAGTTAGTATTTGTAGTACTGTGTTAGTGGAAAAATTACATGTCACTATTTTGAAACAACAAAGATCTGTTTGTGTTTATTTGTGATAGACATTATATTTGTAGCTGTCCATAAGCAAGCAATGATTCAAACTCATTCTCTAGCAGGATGCAGTGATCTCAAATATTCAATAGTCCGTGGGCAATCATATTCATGCAGTAATATGCTTGAATCAGAATTTCGAATCGTTTTTGCCATCTCCAGTTTTAACTTTAGTTTCTTGTGGCCATGGGCAGTAGCTTGAAAAGTTTTCTATTGGAGAATGTTAATCTTTGATAAATGCCATGTTATGGGTAAGTACTTCCACATTCGTTCAAAGCATATGTATCTAATTTCTATGCAATTAAATGATACTCAGATCCTAATAAGTGATACCTTGCTGAGGTTTTTTCATTTCATAGCCCATGTATCTGTTTTCAGTGAAGCAGTTAAAGAACTGGGATTTCTTACTGATTTAGTCTCAATAGTATTTAATTAAAATACAGTTTGTGACAGGACTTGTCTTGGCAGCCACTGAGATTTTTTTTTAAGTGCCCTGTTTGTTAGGGCACTTGGCAAAAATGTGAAAGAAATGTTTCCTGTCCCACAGATTCTATAAAACAAATGTCTAATCCAAATTCCCTTGAAATTCATGAAAAATAATCTCTTTTCCAGTTAGTTATTTATATGAGACGTTTCAAGTTGTTTTCAGATGTTGTGTTAAAACTTTAAAAAAACCTGAAAAATGAAGTTACATTTAAAGGTGATCGAAAGTAAAGTCTGTTATCTCTACAACATTATGCCTTTATTGAACTCAGGACAAAGTGTCCAACTCTGTACTGTTATCAGTGATCCTAGAGATTTTATCTGGGTTACTGGATTCTTGGCGCAGTGATATTCAATGCATTTGCAAGATGGTAGGTATGTAGAAGGGTCTACTTACAAGTTTAAGCTGATGTGTTTTGCATAGTTTAAAACATCTCTAAGAATACTAGGAATTAGCAAGAATGTAGACATTTTGATAAGAACCAAAATCAACTGTTTGTAAATAAGGCTTGAAATAGCTAGCTGGACATCTCCTGGTATTGGTGACTCAATATTTTGTAGTCTTCTGATATACTAAACTTATTCCTTCATGATGTTGAGAAGGAATTAAAATAAAAAGTTGTGCTATGTGTCAATATGGTAAAGATGCTTACATAAGAATTTGGCTTTAGGCTGTGCCAAGTAGATAATATAGTTCAGCTGGAGATACCACTTGGGATCACTTTTTCTTATTCTTTTTTTGTTGCTGTTTTGTTTCTTTGCTGTTGTTTAACAACTACTGTAGTCTTAAAACTGGTGCAAGAAACTGTCCTGTGACATCACACTGAGAAGATTGCCTATCTCTACAGTGACAAAATTATACTTGGTACATAGAAAATACTGAGTCACTGAAGTTTAGCAACAGTTTTCTGTTGTAATTTGAACTAGAAGCATACTGTAGGGTGAACAATACCAAATAAAACCCTATAAAAACACTTACAGGGTAGAGAGTATTCTAAACTAAAGTAATCTTGTATTTGTGAGGTTTGACTGTTCTGACACATGGTACTGCTGCCAGAGGAATCTGATAAACCTGCTCAAGGCTTTTTCTTATCTGTTACTGAACCACCTTAATCTTTTCCTATTTATACCAGTGCTAACCAGGATTATTGTATTTGTCCATATCTTCAGTTCTGTGGTATAGAGAAGTAGTGATGCATTGTCCTTTGGATTTGCAGAGCTTGGTAGAATTTTATGCTGGCTGCAGGAGAAGGCAGGCATGCTGGTTTGATTCCTAGTTTACTGAATGGAAAAATAGACTGCTCTGAAATATTTTTTTTTTTAATCTAAAATGTTACACTGGCTTAAATATGAAGTACTAAATCTACTAATTGGAGTTATTTGTAGATGTAACAAAGGCATTTGACTATGAGTTGTTGCGGGGAAGAGGGAGAGGGATTCTTCTGATTCTTAATTTTTTTTCCCCTGAAGATGTGAGCTAGCTCTTGCTGAAACTGGTAAGAGTATACTTATTTTACCAGGCATTGAACTGAGTTCTAACCACACTCTTAGCTTGGACAGCTCAGCAATAGGATTTTCAAAGTAGCCTGTCCTATTATTCTGAAATGTGACTTCTGCTGACATTGCTTACCTGTTTCTTGCTCATGTTGCCCAGTGTGCTCTGCATGTTCCACAAGCAGGCCAGCTGTTTATCATCAAGCTGTCACAGGGCACACTGTGGCCAGGACCCCACAGTGGGTACTAACTGTGTAGTATTTTTGGTATGCACATGTACCAGCTAAGGCCTCTATGCACCTCATGAAACAGGCATCAAGTAAACAAATTAATTTACAGGGAGCCGTCAGAGGTGTGAGCAGAATCTGGGTTTCCCATCTATAGAATTCTGCTACCACAGTTTGAGTGGTGTCACTGAGGAAGGACTGTCAGACCCAGCCCTGTCGTTTGTACTCTTACAGTGTGAGGGTGGTGCTTATACAAGCAGCTCTGCTAATGCTACAGTATTGGTCTTTAATTTTTACATCAGGTCTATGGCTAATGCTCACATGTGAACTGCATAGAAAAAAAGCTTAACAATTCAGAGGTCTGGAGAGTCCCATTTTTGGAGGGAAAAAATGTTATTTTTTGTGTTGATGTGGCAAACAATTCCAGTTAAAGTGAGGTTGGTCGTATTTTCCCTTTTAAATAGCAATAAAAGAAGAAAAACGTAAATTTAAACAGCTTCCCAGCTTGCTCACCAGTCATTTCTCAGAAAATATTCCTAAGGCTGTTTTGGCTTTCATAATCTTGTAACAGCAGCATTCCAAATACCATTTCTTTTTAATCTGCTTGCATATATGAAGCCTGGACAAAATCAAAATATATTCATCAGTTATGTTTGTACAATTTTTTAATGTCCTTATTCATTATAAGCTAAAATAAAATAACCATTTCTGAATTTAGCATTTATTAAGTAAGGATTAATCTAGGATAGAAACTGTTGTGACATTCCTGCTTAAGAAAAAAATTCCTTCTATATCCAACAACCTCCTAAATTTGCTTCCGAAAGAAAAGGTATCTAGATTGAAGCAAGAAAATCATGTCCATGAAACTGTTTAAAGTGAGTGCTTCCTTGGAGTGGGACAAAGGAAATTCAGCTTTCTTTTTTCCTTTCGAATAAGGCCCTCCTGCTCAGATTTCATCTCTGTATGATTTTCAGATGTCTCTAAGTACACATCTGATTCTCTGTGTGTGTCTCATTTTTTTTCAGTTTGTACAGTGAACCTCTTCAGAATTCGACAAATCCTGTGGAACTAAGGTGAGTGGAATGTGATCTTTTTAGATTTCAGATAACAGGAAGAGTAACTGGACATGCTGTCTCCCAGGCCCATTGCTGGAACCAGCAGATGGTGCTATGCAGCATCTTATGACTCTGCATATCAACTAGAGTAATTTTTGAAGCAGAAAACTACTTAAAGTTTCTAGTGCAATTCCTGAGCTGAGACAAATGTTTGTGGAATTAAGTAGTGATTTCCTTTAAGTCTGGGGGACTATTTTACTGGGTATGTTTTCAGTCTTTAGATGTTAACATATGCCATATATTGTTTTGGTTTTTTCCTGATGGAATCAGGGGTACCCAACCACGCTTAAACCAACTGTAACTGTTCATGTCACTTAGTAAAGGTTTGAATTTTCTGACAGAATAACTAATAAAACCTTCATATTAAGAGCTAAAATGGTTTAGAAGAGAGAGAAATTCTGGGAACTGTAAGTGAAAACAGCAGCTAAGCCTTTTATTTATGGAATACAGATGAGGGAAGGTTTGGGTTTTTTCTTTGAACAATAACCCTAGCTTTGTGAATAGTACAAAACAGTTGAAAAATTCAATTCTATACTGCATACTGAGGGCCTCAAAAGTATACTGTGAGGTAATGCACTCTGGATTTATCTTTTAGATAAAAACTATGTGTAACATGAAATTATCTTGTACTTAGTTTTAAATTGCAGTATAGCTGTACATTGCTCTGAGATTCGGTTATTTAAGAAAAGGGTTAAGTAAAAATTCTGATCCAAGAATCAAATATGGGGCACTTGAATTGTAAATAAGATCGTTCTAAGGTTTCCATTTGTTGTATTAGTCAGTGACAAGTACAACATTTTTAATGCATGCCATAAGATTAGTCTACCCAAAGCAAACAAGCAGTAGTCTGTGTGCATCTCCAGCAATTGGTTAGGGTTATATGTATGCAGCTTTGTTTCTGATAATGGATTCAAGTTCACCATAAATAAAAACAGTGTACATTAAGGAGGATAAATATCTAATTGCCATAATCTGCATCTAGAATTGAATGGATGTAAACATGCTAACCATAGAAAACAATTCCTCAGAACAGAAAATAGCTAGCTGGATGATTATTAGCAAAGTATCTGTACTTCTTTTGTCTGTTAAGCCTTTCCTCTTCAAAGACGGAAACTATCATTTTTAGGACGCTTTTTTGAAATCATAGTGTTTAAGCCTTTTAAATACGAGATGGAGTTGTATTATGTGGGCTATATACATTTTGTGGCACTGCAGTAAAATGCATCCTTTGTAGATTGTAAGATCAGTAGAAAGCAGACCTACACTGTTAAAAGTTTTGACATAATTTAAATTAGTTTTTGCATGCAGAATTCATTTTTAGTTCAGAAACTATATTGCCTTTTATCTTAACACTTTAAAGAATGAAACACTATTTTGTATCAATATGCATGAACCAGGTACAAATAGTATTTTATACTTTTTGTTTATAAGCGATGTTTAAAAATGTACTGTACTTGCTTAGTTTGAAAAGGAATGCAGAGTATTTGCTTTCAAAGTGCACGATATAGGCCCAGGCAGAATTATGTTTCTGCAGAGCATACTGATTATTGAAACTTATGTCTAACAGAATTCAAAACTATTAATATTATGGTGAGCTGTTTGTAGGTTAATATATTGGTTTAGAAAACTACTAGGAAAATGTGACTTTGATTTGAATAACATGGATTGTTTTCCCAAGAACCAGGTTTTTTTAAGATAACTGGATAACACATTTAAATGGCTGCATTAACCTGTTTACTTATTTAAAAAAAAAAAAGAGCTTTTTGACAGAAAAATTTTCACTGATTTTTTTAAATGTTAGCTTATACTGAAACATATTTGGCTTTCAATAAATATACTGAAATATATTTCTACCTTCTAAAAATGTGGGAGTCTTAGATTTATGTTAAAACATGTAAGACTTTGAAACTGTCTTGTGTACTGAAAAGCATAAATGTGATAAGAATATATTATTGATAAGTTACCAAAGACAAGTATAGATTTGAAAAGACAGTTAAGCGCAGTGAAAATGTTCAGACTTAGTATCTTCATGTCAGTGCTTTGTCTTTTATAAAGCTGATAATTTTTTTGAAGACAATCTATCATCTAAATAGACATTTCAGAATTTGAAGCAAGCCTCTTTTTGAAATTACCGTAAAATTGTGATATTCATTACAACTTTTAACAGTTTAATAACTTCTGAAAGAAGAAAATGCTGACAACTATTAGTAGTTAAGTTCCTTTTGCTGGCTGAGTTATGTTTCTGTATAATTAAGCTCTTGATTTAAAAAAATTAACAGTAGGTTTGCAGTATTATTGCTGAGATAAATGGATGAAAAATTGTAGTTAGGAGCTAAGAATCAGTATCACATCTTTAAACATTGTAGTAATGCAGATAAAAATGTATTTCCAATATACTAATATAGGCTGCTATCACTGGACTGGAAAAATATACTTGCTGTCCACACGAAATAAAAATTGTCCATAGGGAGTGTTAAATCTCGTAAAGATTACATTGCATTTATTTATATGAGATATATTTCTAATGTTTCTTTTGGGGGAAGGTAAGCTATCTTGCATAAGGCAAACTTTTCTTAGTACATCTTTAAAACATTTGTATGTCAGGAATATGCATAATTAACTTGTAAATGTAAAATACTATTTTTTGTGTTAAACTGTGGTCTAATTTCTTAATGTATTTCCTATTTAATATCCTGAAAATGAGTACTGAAATGGCTAACTTGCTTGTCCTTGGACTCATTGCATTACTATACTTCATCTCACTTCATCATTTAATTTGTATGGTTTCCAAATCGTAGTGATTATCATCTATTAGTACCCCTGGTGACAGAGGGCAGGACACTGTTGTATCAGAGTTAATAAAGCAGAAACACAAGCCTAATTACTATGGGAGGTAAGCCATGCTGGCAAGATTTACCTTTCACATAAGGGCTATATGTGGTTAATACTTCCAAATAAAGATGGATAGATAGGCATCTATGTGTGTGTGTTTCTCGAGTTGAAATAATTCATTTTTGTATTACAATTTTTGATATATTATCCTTTTTCTAGGCTTCTGTGCATGTATTACCGTAATAGTTTTCAGATGCTTTATGTTCAGTTTTGAAAACTTAGCTATATATGGAAGCTTTCATCTGAGTTAACTTAAATGATTATGCAAATACAGTGTAGATGCTCTCGGGCATTGCTTCTACCTCTGCAAATTTATACTAAAAAGTATGCATACTGTATATATTAGCTTAAGATTTATTCAAAACTGGTCTGTGCATAACAAACTGAAAATACTTGTCATGATAGTATTAAATATGTGTACGAAATATTAAACATGATTTTGTATGGATTTTTGATAGAAGGGTCTGTATATGTATATATTTACATACAAGTACGTGCATGCATACATATGTAGAGAAGTTGGTGTTGTGAACATGTTTTTTATTTTGCT
Organism: Sagittarius serpentarius; assembly: GCA_034782735.1. Lineage (NCBI taxonomy): Eukaryota > Metazoa > Chordata > Aves > Accipitriformes > Sagittariidae > Sagittarius > Sagittarius serpentarius. The sequence continues at coordinate 26,899,727 of JAVKLA010000088.1, forward strand.
GCCTTAGTCTTATTACTCTTCACTCAAATATACAGTGTTGGCCCACAGTTCTTATAAATCATAGTGATTTTAAAAATGAAATGATTTAATCAGATACTTCAAATCTCTACAGCTAATACAGATATTTTTAAAGCTAAATAAATCTCACATCTGCAAATATAGGTGTATTTAATTTGCTTGATATTACGTGAATCTGGAAACATAAGTCTTTGAGTGGTATTTATGATTATTTGTTCTGAAGTCTTTATTAAAAAAAAGGAAATACAAGTTCTTATGCTATGAGACTGAAAAATGTTGTGGTAGTTTATACAACACTTTATATATAAAATGTTTTATTGATTGACTGTATGTCAATTTTAATTTAAGCTTTATGATTCAATCTGTGTCTATTTTTAATTTAAGTGGATTACATTCCGTAAAGATCCTTTTACTGTATTGACTTGGATGTACCATATTATTAGGTACTATGAGTTCAGCTTCTACAAATCTGTTAATACATAAAACCATAAGAAGCCTCTTATGTTCAAACCAGGTTAGAGTGAAGACATCAGATTATATTTGATCATGTAGAAGTGCCCTTAATCAGATTTACTTATTTCTCAGAGTGTTTCTGCAATTATCATAATTGTTGTGCTAAATATGTTTGTCTCTATATCTGGCTTTGGGCATAATCTTCTCTCTTGAAACCCTCTCATTGTGGGACTCGGATTCCTGCACAAAACCCAATTAATATTAAGATGACAGTCCCTGATGAGTTCCCAAGGAGCCAGCAGCTGAGCAGACTCTGTAACGTTCTTAAGTACAGACTACTTGAATGATCAAGAGCATCTGAGGGAGACATACAATTCAATAATCCCTTTCTCAGGAAAGTCAAGAGTCCTGTGAGATAAGAGTGAAATCAAAGGAACACATCAGAAAGAAAATGACTGGTATAGTCTTGTAGTGTCTCTATTAAAATGCAAAAGTTATGGATTTTTTTAGGGGTGATGGGAACCTTTTCTGTTTTATTGATTTCTTTTTATAGTTTGATGATTTCTCTAAGATTATCTTAAAAGCTTAAAGAAAAAAGAGACTTCATCAAAAGGTGTTCTGTGTGACAGGAGCATACATACTTTTTGTTTCCATTATATTAACTAATACAGGAAGTCAGTGGTTCTTGGTTTTGAGACTTAAGCTTAGGTACTTTCTGTATATGATATATTTGTTGCAGTTTTTATTCTGATGGTGACCCACAAATGATAAATAGGCCGCATGTGACTTACTCTGTAAGAATTGTTCCTTGAAAATATGGAGTTGCAGAAAAGAATACTGTTTACTGTTTTTTGTATGCATCAAAATGGCAACACCTGATCTTTTCTGATATTCTCTTCTATGGTCTCATATCAACAACTAAATTTACTGTCTGATGGTAGCATGCTAACCTATTGATTTGTAATCAGAAATTGGTTTCCTGTCACTTTAAAAGGGAAGCGCTAAGGGGCAGTAAAAACAAGCCTGTCTGTTCTAGATGGAGCTCTGGTTCAGGCTCCATGCCGTACATTCTCTTTTAAAGAGTTCACACTTTTTAAAAAAGAAGATTCTACAGTTAGACTGAAAAGGCCTATTACTTTTTATTTTATTATATTGTGCAGGGTTTCTGAGTTTAAATTGTTTTTGAAGTGCTTCTTAACAAATATCCATAATTAAGATTTATTTTTTTAATGATTATATGGCTGAAGCTGATATTTCTAGAGGTAAAAAAAAACACAAAACCAAACAAAACATCTCAATGCTGGTAAGTGTTCTTTCACTATAGATTTACATGATTAACAAAGATTCATTATCTGAAACTTGTTAGACAGTAAGATAGTAAACATTACTAAGTGATCAAAAATGCTCTTCTGTTCAAAAATGCTCTTCTATATCTTTGTTAGTGTGCCTGTATTGTCCCGTAGGTTTAAGTCTTATGTATTTCACTGAATAGACTTATTCAAATAGTTACATAAAGATTTTATTCAAAACCAGTAAAACTGTAATGGAATGCAGCACAGGCGCTTCTTAAATGCAGATTTTTTAAGTCTTACTCATCCTCTGGTTTTAGTTTAGTTTGTTGTATATTATGGTAAACTTTGCAGCTGAGGACATTATCCTAAGAAAGACTGATATTACATTAGAAGTATCATCTGCCAACATAAGCATTTTTGTTCGTTTTCCCATGCCAAACTAGACTAAATTATGAAGGATGTGGAATAAAATGTGCCTTCTAGTTTTCTTCTACCTAATTAATATTCAAAAGAGTCAGAGAAAAAAAATGAATACCTAAATCATACATATGTATACGCCTTTTGAGCTTTATAATAAAGGCAAAATAACCCCTTACTTGGTTAAAATCCAGCTTAAGAGTCAACATACAAAGGTGACTGCTGTATAATATTAGACATATCTGTATTATGTGGGCATGTTACTGCTCCACCAGAATCTCTCAATAGTAATTATTATGCCAAGCACCCTGTTGGCACAATTACACTAAAGCTCTAATTAGTAGCAGTAAGATTAGAACCCCTACATGTTAAATCTGCAGAAGCAAAGCTGAGTGAAAGATTTAAAACAGTTTCAAAACATTGTATTGTCTTTATTACAGTCTTTATATTTCAGTAAAGAAGGGTTTTCTATAAAATGCACTTAAAATAATCTGGTCCTGTCACTAAAAATAGGAGAGATAAGGTAATTGCAGTCAAACCTCAGTACTCTGCTTCATTCTAGGTGCTTTATATCTGAAGTGACAAATCCAGTGAACTCTAGTGGAAGTTATATGCTTCAAAGTTTTTCCTTCGATGAACTGATCTTTTTTTGGATGGATAAAAGCTTTTCCTGGTGCCTTTAGTTAGTTCTTGGTGACCATTGCGTTTTCTGTGCCGTAACTTTCTGGCACGTGGCAAGTCTTATGTCAGAACTTTATCGGTAGCTAAGCATGATCTTTGTTAATTTGCGCCTTTCTCAGTTTCGCTCTTCACTGTTCTTTCCATAAAGTAATGAAAAGACAAAGTTCATTGTCCAGCTGTAGCTTTATGGACAGTACACAAACACTGGGCAGTGCCAGTGTGAATCTTTTCCCTTAGCAGGGAAGAAACAGTCGGAAGCCAGCACAAACAATGTCAAAGGATTGATTTCACTATTTAAAAATTGTGGTCTTACCACCTGTTCAACAGAAAGGACATTTTAGCAGTTTTGAAATGACTGATGATGCATCTTCATCTGGATTTAATATTTACTAAAACAGAGTTAAAAATATATGCTTCTGTATAACACTTTGTATATACTATAAGATCTTTCTTCCCCCGATTTTGGGTCTTAGATACAGTATATTCAAGTAATGCATCAACCATTCACTCTCAGAATAAGAAGAGAAGATTTGCATGCCTAAGGTTTTTTCTTCTGCTTCTGGTACTTAGTATATTTTTGTGTTTGAGGGGAAGAAGCTGGTATTTTCTGGATTTTCTGTTTTAGAAACAATTTTTTAGCTGTACTGAATTGTAATAGTGATTCCTCTCATCAATTTAATTATTCTTATTTATAGCACATGCCAATTTCTCCCTGAGAAAATGATTGTATGATTGTTTTGTCTTAATGTTTATTGATTGTATAGTGCCACTACCATTAATGAAGAAAGCTGGATGCAAAGCTAACTGAACCTGGTAAATATATTCCCGCTGGTTCCACTAGGATTTGAATTATGCCTCCAGTGGAAACAGCCTTTGTAGAGCTCTCCTCAGGCTTCTCCTGAGGGGAGGAGCACACCTTTTGTGGTTCTTATCTGTGTTACTTTAGAGGCAGAGTTATAAGCAAAACGGGAAGGTGAGGACCCAGGAATTAATTTTATGAGGGATTTTGCACTTCAGCCCTTCATGTTTTAGGATACTCTTTATTACTATTGCACATCTCACTGACTTGGTCTGACGAAAAAGAAAGCATAAAGACAAAATTGGGAGAGAAGGGCTTGCATACATTTAAAGTATTCTCCTACTGTGTTTTTTCACAGCAGAGGGAGTCTTACATGACAGTACTATTGTGTTTTGTCAGCCCAGGAAGAGACATTAAGGTTTTTTTCAGTATAGCTTCAGGCTGGTTTAGTGGCTTGTGCTGCTGCAGAGAGCAGCACAGTCTCCATTACCTTGCACTAACTCTACTCAGCCAGCCTCATATAATCAATCTAGTTAAATACCTTTCTTTGTAAATGCCTAGATGTTGAGGGCACAGGTGAAAATCATCAGTGCTCCAAAGGTATTGAGTTTTTATATGCATTATTCAGACTTAATTTATATACAGTCATTGCTGTCTATAATATGTGGCAGACTCAAGAGCCTGCTGTCTTAGTTTCAATATTTACCCTGGTGTTTTTTTCTTCATTTTTAGTCTCAACTTCAGGGAAGAAAGCTTGTAATGAAAAATAAGTTATTTATGAACAATAAAATAGCTGTCATGAAATAAGTTTTGTGATTTTAAAGAATTTAAAAATTGTTGAAGTTCGTGTTTCTCTCATTGTTAGTACTATTAAATGCATATTAGCATGGTCATTTTTGTTTAATGGAAACAAATAACAGTTAATCTTATTGGGAGGTTAAGTGGGTTTACTCTGCAAAGGGCAAATCCCAGATGAATGTTTTCTTTTTTAAAGAATAGCTTTAGTCACTGACAGATGGTCTCTGTCTGAGTCTGCCTGTAGACAGATACAGTTTCTTTTTACACGTTTATGAAAGTTGTAGATACAGATATCCAGTAATATGCTGTTGTGTAGGACAAAGAGCAAGCTTGGTGGGTTGATAGGATTAGATTTCAGAACAGTGACATATGGTTGGTTTACCAAAGTGGACAAAATTTGAAAGGAAAAAAAAATCTACAGTTAGTTACTTGTGTAATGGAAGAATTTATATTTGGCCAATTGCCTCTTACAAAAGGCAGTATGGTAGCTCTTATTTAACTCTGCTTAGGGCTGGGTCTATCATTATTATGTCCTGATTGTGTGTGTTTCTGGCTTTCAGATAACTCTACAAACAAATTGCCATGTGATCTTAAGTGCAGAAAAACAGTGATGCCCTAATTTAGAATATTGATTATTTGGTCCCTGACCCTAACCAATCAGATGTCAATATCACATCTGTATTGCAAATTTGTTGTATAAATACAACTAACAGCCTTCATAATCCTGCATAAGCCTGCATTTTGCTTACCCTGTATGCTACATGTGAAGTTATAACATCATTATAAACTTAGTCAAATAACTATACAACATATTTAGTGGTAATTTGTCACACTAAAATTATTCATAGGTGTCTTGAGTAAGTCTGGTTATATTTATGTGTTATGCCATACCATGTTTTTTGGCAATGGAGTTTGCTGGATTTCATAGATTTACTGTGTCTGCTTTTTTTTTATGACTGACATAGCAATAACCAGATTGCAAGGATATTTATGTTGTTTGTGGCTTAGCAAGATAATTAAAGGATATAAATTAATCAAGTGCAATTAATTAGAAACTTTATGTTCACAGCAGTCCTTCTTTGCATGTATAATTTATATGTATTGATTTCCTGGCTTTCATTAGCCTATAAGATAACAGCAAAAATGCATTAGAGAAGAAAATGTACAATTAGTGTGAGAGTGAACCCTGGCATAATTGATAGATCAGCACATGTTTGGGGCAAATATAAAGCTTTGTTAACTGTCATAAGCAGTTAGAATTGATAAGTGGTATTTCACTACATATCTCTCAGCTGATTAATGGTGTTTTTAAACAGTCCTCTTAATGGGAAGCTGATAGGTTGGTTGAATTTACATTTTAATCAGAGTATTTATGATGGAGGCAGCCATAAGAAATTCATTGGCACAGTGGTAAGGACCTTCCCCTGAGGGATTTGGGGGATGAAAGCATTTTAATATGGCTACTCACCTTCCCCTTCTTTGTGTGACCTGGTCAGCACATAGGAAGGGCAAGCTTATTTGCTATCAACTAATAACTTACTGTCATTAAGGGGAATTTCAGTTTCTAATGTGCTAGGTAGTAATATAAAATGAGAATGACAACCTACAGAATACTTGCAAACTTATTCAGGAAAGACTAGCTCTGTTATCAACAGAAATAATCTGTAACAACTACTTCCGGATCCTTACTGTGTGAGCTGCTGTGTTTTGGTTGTAGTTTTGTTTAAACAACACATTTCTTTTATACCTCTAGGCCCTTCTACTGTAGTAGTAGAACTCTTGATCAAAACTAGTCTCTGATTATTTGTTGAACAAGTGTTTAGAGTATTTAGGTATGTTGGAATAGCCTCAGCCAGTTTACAAGTGGGGCTTATGATTCATTGTTCAGGCGTCCTTTGTTAGAACAACTGTCTGTATGTTGCTTAAAAAACCCACGTACATCTGTTACTTGCAGATATTTCATTGCTTGAAACTAGAAGCTGTCATATAAAAAAGTTTTCAAGTCGTGCTTTCGATTTTAGATTATTTTCTGTCTTATATATGCACACACTCTGCTTTAATAGAAATACCTAGCTAATGCACATATTATTTTCATTACAGCAAGCTTCTGTCTAGCAAATAAGCAGTTTGTCTTACCTAGCTAAACTACTTGTTCACATGGAACAGGAGAGCTAGACTACAAAGTATCTTGCTTTACTGTTTTTATTGACATGTCTCAGAAATGAATAGGCTCACACATCACTCTGTCTTGATTAATTCCATTTTGATACTATTTTGTACGTCTGTTCCACAAAATGAGCAGTAGCTGGGTTTATTTTGTACATAGTATGTTAAATAAAGTTTTGTAGTTTAGGTGTTTGGGTTTTTTGTTTTTTGTTTAACACTGCTAAATTAGAGTAACTGATCGATAAGACTAATTCATAGAATAGTAAATATTTGGTATAAAAAAAGGAAATGACATCTAACAATGAAAATAAAGAAAGCATCCCATGCTAAAAGTGATAACTTATTTGTATGTCACATTAGCCATATCAGATAAGAATCTTAGGCCATACAGAGACACATTAGGTTTACATTATAAATGTCTTAATTATTCAGAGTTCATTAATTTCCTTTCTTTCACAACTCAAAATAAATGAAAGTTGGATGGCTTTTGCTATTCGGTAGCAGTAGCTATGCAGCATCACCAGATGACATTTGCATAGACCGCATGGAAATGGCTTATTCCTTTAGAAAGAAGGAGACAAAATGATTACTATATCACTTATTATTTTAATGCAGAAATGAGGGTTTCCTATATTTGTAGTTTAGATAGGTTGACACCTCAATGCAAAGTTGTCTTTTGTTTTGTGTCCTTTCTTGCTCAATTCACATTGTGCCTGTTGCTTTACACAGTGTCTTAGGATGAAACTATTGTTTCATCTCTCTGGTGGCCGCAAGGGAAGAAGGCTATCAAGCACTGTCTACGAAGTAATTCTGTTTTTTTATTTCTAGCAACTAGAAATATGAAGCTGGAACAAAATTAATTTGATATAATTTGGGATGAAAAACATTTCTAAATTAAAGTGACTTGGCTGTAATCCTTCAGGTTTCTTTGTCCACAATCAGGAAAATGAATGCATTTGAGATACAGATTTAAAAACAGTACTCCTGTGATCTGTGCTTGCTTTCATCTGAACTAGAGATCTTTTGTACTGGAACAGTTCTCTTCCCCTCACCTCTTTGCCATTTTCTCCAATATATTCCATGCCCTTGTACCCATTAGTGACTGGTACCAGTGTGAAATGGCAGGTGCTTGCTCAGATTTTTTATACTAGCCCTCTTCTCGCACGCTTACTGCTTGCCAGTTGTTGAGGGTCTAGGCAGCTCCTCTGCCATCCCTTGGTGGAAGCAGGTCTCTGCAATGACTGCCTGAGCCCACTCACAGTGGCTGCAAGAAAGGCTCTTTCTGGAAGGCCACATGCTGGAGACTCGTTTCCCTTCTTTCCTCTTAAGAAACATTCTGCATATGAAATTTGTGCACCTTGCAGTGTATAATTGCATGCTTCATACTAAGAACTCACTTCCAAAGGAACCAGGTTTATATGTAAAATTTACTATGGTAGTTAAACTTGAAGGTAAAAAAAAGTATTTAAATCTGTCTATACGTAATTCTAAAATGAGTGAAATGAAAAAACTACTTTAAGTTGTGGTATCTTACAGGGAATAATAAATGTTTCCTTGATTCTCAGTTTACTTTGAAATTCAGATGTAAAATAAGATGGTGGTTGCATAGCAGGTGTGTTGAATACATAACAATGTAATTTTGTTTGTTAAGGTATACTCCATGTCATCTTAAGAATAAAAATATCTACTTGGAAAAAATATTCTAAGATTTTTGTGCCAAACCACAACGACATCTTCTTTTGAAAATGTTTGTCTGGATAGTTTTCCAGGTAGATATGTATCTGTTTTATTTAAAATATTAGACAGGTGAACTATGAGTAGATAACTCCAGAAATACAATTATCTCTTCACAAATGCTGTGTTGTCAATGGATTGAATAAGCAAAGATGGGAACAATAACTTTATCTGAGCAAAATGTAGAAAATCTCTATAATTCCCACTAGGTTGTTGCACATGTACTTTAGCGTTTTTAACTGAAAGTTCGGGCACTTTCATTTTATAATGGTTCGGGTTCTCTCCAGTTTAATGCCAAGAACTCTCTGGGAGTGAAAATGTGACAGTATTCCAATAGAAAAGACGGAACGGCAGTGGTGTGATAAGGATGTGATATAAGTTGTTGATATGAATGTATTAAATTAGTTTATATGCACCAGGAGAAGAGCTACTTGCTCAAGGTATTACTGCCTACTAACCACTATAAATTCTCCAGTCAATGGGAGCATGCCCAGGATTTTACATTAGATTCTTTTTCGTTGCAGGATCTCCTTCACTGGCTGACTCAAGTGCAGCTTTATTCAGAGCCTTATACTGTAAAAGCAGTTTGAGAATGCTGCACTAGGCAATTTGTTAGGTATGGGATATTGCAAACCATACCTAAATAAATATCTGCCTGAATGTGATGGCTATATTACAGATGGCAGTGGTGTTCTTCGCACAGAACAAAATTTGCTAAAATCTGTCTCCTGTGCAGTAAATAGCAGCCTAATAATCATTTCTGAGATGCGGGACATTGTTCTAAAAGTTTTACTGGAATTTCAGTGTAGAATACGCTTCTGCCATGCCCTCTGCAAATAAACATATTTTGCCCAGAATTAACTGTCCAGTTTAATAGCTTACATAGATGCTGGCTTCCTCACAGTTTTTATCTAAAGTCTGTGTTCTCTCTAAAACAAAAGATAATGAAAGCTTGTTTCTCATCAGAACTGCTTCCTGCACCTTTTATTTTTATGATAGCTGATGTAAAATCACAGGTTAATGGGAGTAATATGGATAGCACAGTTCCATTGCTCAGGAAAACAAGCCATTTATTCTCAAAGAAAGAGGGACATTGTTATAAATACCCAATGTTGTTGTAATACAGAGTTTGGTAAGTGACAGAGAAGCCAATCTAATTGGCCTGACTGTTTGAGCCAAACTTTCCTTGTCTTCCAGAATCTCAGAAGAAAACCAACCAAAAAACCTAAAACCAAACATGCCAAAGAGAAGTATGTACTTACATGCAACGGAAAGGGATGTGGTATTTCAGGAAAACAGAAATATTAAGATGCACATTTAAAGAAAAAAAAGTCATAATTGGCTTTTTGTAAACAACTCTGTTCTAATACTGGTTAGTTCTATAGATCTTGATGAGATTGCTGACAGTGGGCTTATGCTTTTATTTCTGCATTCGAAGCTATCACTTTAATACCACTTGGCCATTTTCATCACACATGAAAACAATCAAACATTTCGTTTGACAACTATAAATTGAAATACAAAGTTTTTCTGTTATTCAGTTTGGATGTGTATGAAATGCATTGTCATGAGACAAAAATAGCAAAGTTTCCATGTATATTTAGCTTATATTTGTCTCTTCATGGTTAGTTCCAGTTCACAATGGAAAGTAAGAAATGGACAGCCCTTACTTGAAATACTGAACTTAATCCCATTGAGTAGGTTCCTTAATTCATCGGGGTGCCTGTGAGTGCTTTGGTATGTGAGTATTACTTGAATGTATTTGAGGACGTTATGAAATTTTTGGCTTCAGTGAACATTACAGCATTGGAATTCAGGTGTTGAATGCTTTATATAAAATCGTAATGTTTTAAAGAAAATTGTCAAATATTGTGCAAGTGAAGACTGTGTGCCCTTTAATGTATTGTTAAGTTTTAATTTTCTAATAAAATATGTTGAACATGACTGCAAGAGAAGAAAATATAAAAATCTGCTTGTGCAGAGGTGAAATAAAAAAAAATATATTTGCCTTTGGATGATGAACTCAAATTTTGAAGAAGTATCTGCAAAATGCTTGGCTATCCTTATCAGATGTGGTAATTACATCTTAATTTGTTTTTTGCAATGGCCATTCCTCTTTAATAAGGAGGGAAATTTTTTTAGCAACAGCTTTGTCTGGCTTCCTTTATGTTTCCATCTATTTTTGTTCCTGGATTGCACCTGCTCAGTAGTTATCTAATCTTTCTTAGAAGTTTACACTCTCAAGTAAAAGCTTTGAAGTTTACACTGATTAGTGTTTTATGGCATGAAAGATATGTATAGATCCTTCTCTTGCAGTGTTAAAGCTATTATGCACCTGGTGAAAAGATAGACATTAAAGTGCAGATGACAAACCTCTAAAATATTTAGTAGATTAAAGTATTGAATTACTCCCTACTCCTTGTTCAAGGTCCTTAATATTACAAAAAATTCTGCTAGTTTGGGTTTTGAAGACAAGGGCCTTTCATTTGTAGTTGCACACTAGCAGACATCAGACATTTTGCAAAAGGCTAGCAGATAGTTTTAGAAAACCACTTTTTAACTAGAACTGTATTAAAATATTGCTGATTCTAGTCCTCTACCATAGTACTGCTTTCTGCCTTTTAAAAATAATTTACATGACCATTATTCATCAGATGCTATGGGTTGGTTTTTTTGGCAGAAAGCACTGTATTCAACAAGCATCTTCGCAAGGTAGATCTAGTGTAATTTTCAATATAAAAAGTCTGTGGAAGGGAGATGCTGTTTAAGCAGTTATTTGCATGCACTGAGAAAATACAGAAATATAAGTTACCTGAAAGCAACTATTCTACCTAATATTTAAAGGCTGATATATATATATATATATATATATATAAAAATAAAGCAAGCATCTTACTAGTACATAAGTTTGCTTTTGTTGTGCCTCCTTCTCTAAAAGCTCAGAACAATGAACTGCTTTTGTGGAGAACTGGATATAACATAAATATGAAAACCAAAATTATTGTGCATAAAAAGCATTAGGAAACTTAATATTTGTTGTCACCAGACTTAGAATATACTAGAGTACAGCAAGCAAACTATTTTAAAGATATCAGTGCTAACTTTTTGGAACTCGGGTTTATATTACTCGAAGAATGGGGGGGGGAAGTAGATAAATATTTTCAGGTGCAAAAAAGGTCTTGAATGTATGTGAAATGAAAGGTGTGGAAAAAATTATCTGTGAAATTTGAATTCATTAATCACTAGAATCCATTGGAGAAAGATAAGTAATTTAAATATCAAAACATTCACTGTAAACACTTTTTTTTCCTCCATTTCATTTATACTTTAGGATAGCACATAAATTGTATCCTTGCCAAGGAAAACATGACAAAAAGGCTGCAAAGACTCATGTTTAATACAGAATAACATGCCTTTAGAAAAGCTTGTTGTTAAAAATCAGGTGGATTTAAAAATAGATATGGATCTATATTCAATCATTTGATTGGCTACATTTGACCATTATTTATCAGAGCTTAATTACAGGACGCATAATTAAGTTGCGAATTTGAAAGATGTGCAGATATTAGAATTGTCCTTTCATTAAGGCTGAAACTCAGTAAGCCAGCCCTGACTGTATGGAGCACTTAGGAACCTGTTCTATTTTATGTTAAGCTGAATACAGTCTTACAAGCTTCTGCCTGTTCCCAGGAGGTATGTTTGCTTCCAAAGTTGAGAGAATTGTGCCGAGAGTATTCCAGAGACCATTGTGCCTAATCGAGTGCTTTTAGTGGAATCAGTCTAGATACCACCTTAGGTTCCTTTCTAAATCATTCTGTCTTCATTACACTCTTTTTTTTCTTCTCTGCCAGACAGGTAATTCTAAAATCACTTTCTTAGGCATCTTCTGAATTAAGGAGAGTTGGTTTGAAAATTGAGCTCTGTGTGATATTGTAGCAGTAGCTGGAAATGACAAGAATCTTTTTGTTATTCAACATAGCAACAATAAAGCTCTAGTAAACAGTGAATGAGCAATACTGATTTTGTTCAGTCTAAAAATCCTAGTCCTTTCCATCCCAAATGTAACATTTGAAACTTGTATCCTTTACCTGTTTTGTTCTGGAGCTGAAGACAGATTGATTATTTTAACTTTTTTTTTTTTTTTTTCCCCAGCACAAGCATTTTTTCTGCACTTTTTCAGCACATCATTTGAAATGTTTGATCAGACCAAATCAGAGCTTTTCTTTTTTTTAGTCCTATATTTGAGCGTACCTATACATGCCTTGGAACTGTTAGCACTGTGCAATGATTGTGTAGTTGTTTTCTATGAATTGTGTAACATCTTATGCAAAATAGTAATAATGTTTTAGACTAAAATAGTCTTTCCTTGTATCCAGAGGCACACTTTGTTACAAAGGATGATAAGTCAGTGATGCCTGCAGTCCTAAGTTTTCTTATGAATGTCCTAGAAGGACAAGAAAAGCCTCTTTAAGAAAAAAAAAAATCAAAAACCACCAACCAAACAACAACAACAAAACCCACCCCCAAAACCCCCACCATGTTTTCACATAATCTGGCGATCTGTGGAGATGAAGTTTTAGGGAAAACATAAAATACTGAAAAAGTGTTACAGTAAAGCCTTTTCATTGGCACAAACGACATGGTAGAGCAAATGAAATTAAACTCGGGATATCAGCAAGAAAAGATTTTTAGCACTGAGGCACTTGATTGGCCAAGAAGGGCAAGAATGAAAGAGGCCAGTGAGATTCTATTAGGCTGGGGCTTTGTGGAGATAAGTAATGGAAAAGACGACTGACTGGCTCATGGAGGTCGGATAGCACAGTGAGAAGCTCAGTAAAAAAGCTAGGAATTAAAGGAGTTTAGTAAAGTAGCAAAGATTAGAGTCACAGTAAAAGCTAAGATACTGTTCTATGAATGCCAGTTACCACAGGATTAAGAAGAGATGAAGCAGTTGAAAATCTGCATATTGTTATGCCAGTGGGTGGTAAAAAGTGAAATAAACATATTGTTCTCCGGAAGACTGTAACAGGAAAAGGGATTGAGGGAAGGGGTTCCTGTGGTGTGAAACGGGAAACCTTTTCGGGTCGCTTGAATGAGATTTACCCTAGCTATAGGAATTTTGAAATACTCGCTTGGATTTATTAGTAAAGATGCTCTTAAATTAAAATGCAGTTTTGGGCTTCCTTAACCAAGTCTGAACTGAAGGCCATGAATTTCTGTGGAGTCTTGAAGCATAGCATGCACAGCTCTGAGTCTAGGTGTACAGACACAGGTTGTCCTTTGCACTTTTAGCAGGGGTCCCACATACTTTGTTTTCCTTGTTTTTCAAATAGGACTATAAGAACTGTTGCTGCTTTAGTCTCCTGTGCTTTGCTTTAAAAATATTAAACATCCACCTCAATGTTTGTGCTATTGTAGAAACAATAAGGAATAACAATGTGCTTTCTGGAATAAGCAGAGTAGGGCTGTCTGGAAATACTTGAATAGCATTAATTAACAGTAATAAACAGACTAGAAACTAATGTGGAATTGTTGACTGTTTCCTGTCAATCCTGGAATATCTCTTGGAGGTAAATAAATTTTGTTGCTGAAAGTATTGCTTGATAGTATTGCTATGGATATTTTTGGCAAAACCACAGGAAGCTGCTGTTATGAGATTAAAAAAAAACCTGAAAAAAATACTATTGTTTGTGATAGCTTATACATTTAAAAGACTCAGTACCTTGGTGTGTTTTCTTTGAACTATATTACTATTTTGATAATGCATTTAGAATAGAAAATACTCTATACATCTGATAAGTTCACATTTGCGTTTTCTGTAATAGGGGCAGCAGGAATAGATCAGTAGAAATTTTAGATGGCACCACTGTTCCATATATTTCAATGCAGAAAGCATTTATATGGGTATAAATTAAGTGTTTAGGATTCTGTCATGGAAGTCTATGTAAGTTGTCAGCTTCTCGGAGCAGCTTGTTTATGACAGTTTTCCTGGTCTCGATTGTCATCTCTACTGTGGTGCTATGGTAGTTACGGAAGTGGAATATTGTGTTTTGTTTCATAGTTGCTGAAAGTGCTTGACTAACCTCAATGGAACCATGTTTTGAAAGCAGTTTGATCAGCTTTGACCCTTGTATGGACATTGGAGCTCGGCAAGTATTTATATTCGTTTATTTGTGATGGCCTAAGACTGACTGAAATCTGATATTGATGTTAATGGAAGCATTCATATGCTGAAAATAGAAAAATTCCAAATATTTTGCTGAATTGAAATGGGAGCAAGGCAGAAGTCACATCTATGATATCTATGCAACTCAGTGTGAAAAAGTAATTTGTTGGCATAAATATTCAAATTTGTATGAAGAAATATTTTGGCACACTAAAATTGTGCAGGTGTTTTTTAAACATCGGTTGGTTTCTTTGTAGATTAACTTTTAAAGACGATCTGTATCTTGAAAAGCATAGTTGACAACTAAAAAGTACAGTTTCTTTGGAAGCAATTTATATATGCGTTCAAAGTGAAAATGGATGTTTGATCTTCAGTATTAGGAAAGTGGGCTAAAATTAGGCTGTAGGTCAGATTTCACTGCAAAGTGTCTCTAAGTTTTAAATAAATCCATATAAATGAAAATTTCTTGGGAGAAACTTTTTAGCAGGGCCCGTAGTGACAGAACTAGGCGAAATGGCTTTAAACTAAGAGAGGGCAGATTTAGATTGGATTTAAGGAAGAAATTTTTTACAGTGAGGGTGGTGAAACACTGAACAGGTTGCCCAGAGAGGTGGTAGAAGCCCCATCCCTGGAAACATTCCAGGCCAGGCTGGACGGGGCTCTGAGCAACCTGATCTAGTTGAAGGTGTCCCTGCTCACCGCAGGGGGGGTTGGACTAGATGACCTTTGATGGTGCCTTCCAACCCAAGCCATTCTATGATTCTATGATTTAGTAGGCAAATTAAGATTGGAATGCAATAATTTCTATTTTAAGATCACCTATATAACATTTGCTTAATAAAGCTAATAAAATTCAAATGTGAAAACATCCAAAATGTCTGGGATTAAATGGAAGAAATTGAGACAGTTCACTGAAATACGATTCCCACCTTCTGTTTTGGGGTATTACTATTAGATGTCATTTTATATCTCAATTTCATTTATCCCAACATTAGTGGAGAGCGATTTTCACTGACTTCAGAGCTTTACTGATGCTGAGAATTCCTCCAAATTCCACTATTTTAAGGTAAGAATAGGTAAACATTCTTAAGTAATAGATTTTCTGTTGGGGTAAGTAAATATCCCTAAGTATTGACAAATCAGGAGACAAACATGCTTTGAGAAAGAGTACCAGAGAAACTTAGTTTTGTGTTTTTGGGTTGGGGTTTGGTTTATTTAATATATAGCTGATTGTGTTCACTGGAAACTGAAGTGAGGTATATTCAGTGTGCTCAGAAAGACTGCAATTTGATCTAATCAGGGCTTGGACTAAGAATGTAATAAATTGTCAATGCAGGACTTTTGCTTTCATTTACACTAATAAGAGTGTCTCATTTCTGAGAAGTAAATCACAATGGCTTCAATACTTTATTTTCCATCTTGTATGTAAGTAAACTGCAGGATCAGCTGGGAGGTTGAATCAATCTGCTATTTATTACCTCGAAATGTGACACCCTATCTTAAGTGCCTTATTCCCTTATGATTTAGACCAAGTAGTGCATTACGTTTAAACAATATAGAAACCAGCTTTACTGTTAGGGGATTTTTCACTTCAGATGTGATGGATTTACATCTATAGAAAACTTTCAGTGCATCATTATGTTATTACATAAAATGGAGGTTCATAACAGACTGATATAGAGAGAACAAGGAAAGTAGTTTTAATTACTTTTTCCTGTCATCTAATAAGTATTAATAATTATCTATTTTTTTCTGTAACTTTATTTAAATATACATTTAAGTACACAGCTATTGATCAGTTGTTTAATTTTCACTTTTTGTCTAGAACAGTTAGACATTTCTTAGGAAATTATTTTCCAAAAAGCTGTGGCTTCTTGCACAGCATAGGGCATTTCAAATACCTTCCCCCAACTGGTTCTTGTGTTTTAATACTGCTTTGCTCCATTAATTCATGCAAGTAAAAAGGTAAGGGTTTTTTAATTATTATTTTTCATGAAGGTTATGGGATGAGAACCAACATGTTCCTCTTCTTCCAACATTATATTCTGGGGCCATGCACCACTGTGATATCTAATAATGTTAACTTATGTCATTGACTTTTTCATTATGTCTTTAAACTGGATTTTCATGTGTTGACCTACTTTTTAAGGTACTGATGGCAACAGGTAAGGAACTTATTGTCACATTAAAAATCTTATAGATTTAGTTGTATAAAGAGAGTAACACCCATAGTAATGAATGTCTGAAGAATTTGGACTTTGTGGTCAAAATCCACATGACTTAGTTGGGATAAAAGTCTTTCTAATTTTTTTTTGCGTGTGTGTCTGCTCTGATTTTTCCCCTAGCAAATTCTATAAGTTCCATCAGCTCTTGCTTACAAAATCAGTGTTACATTTTTTTGAAAACATTAAACTGATCAAATTAAGGAAAGATTTTAAGATTTTCTCATGCAAATGGAAAACTTACCTATTTTTTCAAGTTAAGCTTTTGGACCCCAAGTCAGAAAAACACTTGAACATATACTTATTTCAGCACGTTAATGTGAAGTTTTAGTGAAGTTTTGTCAAGTCACAATGACTTTTTTTACTAGGAACTACTTAAACGGAAAGCACTAAACAAAAAACCATATATTATTGTAAACTTTAAGAAAGTTCTTATGTATGCACTGTTTGCAGCTGAGATCTTTGATGGCCCCTGTATTGGAAGTATATCTTATATTTGGAGTAGAAAATTCAATGTAAGGAGGAAATACACCAACACTACCAATTTCTTTCACGTATTTAGCACTTGAGAAATACCTGCTATGTGGGAATAGTGGCAAAGGGCTAACTCTTATTCCACAAATGACCACAGCTGATTAAAATTTTAGCATAGAGGTCAAATGACTAGATAAACCGTATTTAGGCACACAAAATTGTAAAGATATCTTGAATCATTACCTGGTACTTGAATCAGTTTGCTTTGACTAGCTTTTTTCCCCTCCCTGTTTTATTACAGGCATACTGTATGCTCAGTAGTAAAGAGAGGAGAAAGCATATGGCCTCCTGTTTGAACTTCTGTAATTAATCCTTCCAAATACTATTTCCTTGGAAAGTTATTTTTAATTTTATTACAGTCTGCTCTTGTATTCTCCCACACAATCACTTGAGCAACATTTGTATCGATGAAAACGACATAAAGCAGCTCTTAACTAAAAGGAGACTGCTGTTTTACACAACATGTAAATGATTAAGTGATAGATTTTTATTACTGTTTGTGTGTAGAGTGCACTACAGCATCTGACATTAACCCTCCCCCCTGCCCCAAATCTGTGCAGTCCTATAGGATGTGTTTAGGATTTTTTGCTGTTTAAATGCTTATGGCTTATTTTTTAGAAAGCTTTTCAAAATGCTAGTTATTCCCATAGAGGTATATTGATATTTCTGTATATGTTGTGTGGATTCTTGCATTCATGCAAAATAAATTCCTGCAATGTGGAATTGGTAAGAAAGAAGCTAAATTAAGATTATAGATATAAGTGATGGAGAAATACCGGCAAATGTCATAATGAATGCTGATCAGGTTGGTCCCATCCCAGTCAGTAGCTTGTATAAGGAAAAGAATAAGAGAGAAAAGTCCGTTCTTAAAGCTTCCTTTGTTGCTTGCCTACATACAGAATTACAGATGTGTGCACTGAGCATGGTGCTCTATTTATGGGCAAGATATTGAATGCTGCAACCCTTTAAGGCAACATAGGGGAGTAACATTGCAAGTGAGATGATATGATGAGAGAGAGCAGCAAGTATTATACTTCTGAATATCTTAAAATATTTTCCAGAAGTCCATGCAGTGCAACCAAGTTGAATTCTATGGTATTTTTCATGTAATAGAGAACATATCAAATAATCTTGATTACAATCGCCTACAAAACATGGAATGGTGAAAAAGTTAATAATTCACCTCACAATGCTTTCTAGATATTTTCTGAGATTGTCTTGAAATGCTGTTTGAGAGTAAATATTCCCCCAATTTAGTCTTGAAAATAATTAGCATTATTCTAAATTTCATGCTTTTGGAAAGCTTGTAGTAAAATCCACCCTTTTAAGATATCCCACTGGATGTTTCTTTTGTCTCTTCCCCTCCTCAATCCTATCCATTTCTCATAAGATTAAGAAAGGGAGCTTTCTACAGCTCTATTATCCTGAATGCTGTTGATTTTAAAGGTTGTAATTGGGAGCATAATTTCAGTTAAGAGGTCTACTGGCAAGAAATAAGACTGACTAGAAACAGTGGACATAAAATGTGGTTTCATTCAAATAAACTAAAGGGTGAAAGCAATGTTTAAAAGATATCTCTTAGCAACTTAATTCCTATTCAAGGATCACAGTAAGATCACATTTCCAGAAGTGTGACCAAGGTCTCCCTCTTAGGAATGTCCGTTTGTTGTTTTCGTTCCTTGAAACTGAAATTGCTGCATTGTACCAGAGAGGACAACACAGGCTTGATTTACATAGGCACAGTCCTCATTAATTCAGGTGGAGTATTAGGTCAGCAGCTCTGCAAAACCAGGATTAGATAGTGCCATGTCTGCAAATTCAGTTGCTGTTTTTCTTCGAAGATACGCTTTTCAGTTCTGTCACATATAAACACTAGGTTTAAATGGGGCACTTCTTTATGGCTAAATGAAGTCATGCTTTTGCTGAATAGTAACAATGTCAACTTTAAACTCAGGTGCTTAAATAATATTAGTTAGCATGATTAGTACCTGTATTTTTAAGTAACATTGATTAGATTGTATAATAGTTTTAGGAAATTATAACTACTCTTTTATAAAATACACATGTGAACTAGCAAAGAAATTTTTATGTTCCTTAGTTATGGAAAAGTAATTCTTTCAGCTTTACTCTAGTTTTGCGTCATTTCAAAAGATTGTGATGTCCTTGCAAAAGTCTGTTAAATCTCTGCCATACTAGAAAACTTTACAGCATTTCAAAGCAATATTCCATTTATTTAGGACACACACACATCCCCAGTTACCATACTTAACTGAGAGCCTTAGTCTTTAATGTCATTCCTGTCAAAGCATATGATGTTGTCATGGTCCATACTCTAACCAGAAGTAGATATCAAGTTAGCTTCTGGAATTGTCAGGCAGTAGTAAGATTTTTCTTAACGTTCTAACCTCTCTAAATTCTTTTCATTACATTGTATTGATATTCCTTTAAAATGGGATTCATTATAGCTATAAGTGTTGTAGATTTATGGTAAATTTACTTGTCAAACAGCAAGCTAGATCTTATTGCCCCAAGTGAGGTGATCTGAAGGGCATTGTGGAGAAATGTTCTGGATCTTATGAATTATCAACTACTTGATGTCTTAGACAAAGGAAACACTGCTAATTCTCTTCACTATTAAAATGAGAGTCTCAAACTTTTAGAGAATGCAAACTGTAACTGTGGACTTCATTACTGCAGGATGGCTGTGGATGCTAAAACTTTACAAAAACTCAAAAGACAAATAGATACATTTGCAGAAGAAAAAACACTCCCTCACCAAGGAATGCTGATGGAATGAAATTGATTTTGAAGATTACTGGAGTTTAAGAAAATGTATCATTTTATGCTTTCCAAGAGACAGTCCTCACTGAATGTTTTCTGCTGGTAACTGTTGCAGAAAGGATCAGTCATTTTGCAGGTGGCAGTTTGTATGTAGTAGCTGATTTGTTTGCATGGAAACAAAAAACCAACCAAACAAAAAACCTGTGGCTCTTCAGCTTGTATAGCAACAGTGCTTTTGAGTTACCTGCTTGTCTTGCAGTGAAACAAACGTACACACATGAAACTAGTAAAGTTTTTCTTAGCGTTAGCATTCCCTTTGCGTTTGAAGTGCAGATAGGTAAATATTCCTCAGCTCTGAGGCCTGACCTCAAAACTGTAGTTTAATAACTAACTATAGCTTTAGTAAATTCCATCACAGTGATCTCTTTAGCCTGCTATGTCACAGAAACAAGTCTAGCATTTCTTCATTATCTGTCCTTCAGGATAACTTTGTCATTGGTCTCCATGACACTTCTGTTCCTTGAAAGGGTTTTTTCTTTTCTTGTGCTTGGATTCAGTTTAACTCGCCCCTAATTTTCACACTGCAAGAGTAAGAAAGAGATAATCTTCATACATTAGTTACCTTCTGTGACTTATAATTTGCTAGAGAAATTAGATGAAGGGAAAAAAGTCTTTAGATTCAGATCTTGAGAAACTGTGTGCCCCATTCCTAACATTCACCAAGAGGATTTTTATCTAACAGCAGGAATAGAAGACAGCACTGCATAACTTTTCATGCATTCATGTTTTGCTTGTGCTCTCACAAGTTTAATCTGCCTACAAAACAGATGATGAATCTGGCTCTAGTTACAAGCAGTGGGAGGCTTTACCTTTAGCAGGTGAGTCATTACAACATAACATTCCATTTTAATGCTGTTACGCAAAACCTTTTTTGATGTTTTCTTATGATGTATGGATTGTGCAGAATTTATGAAAGAAGCAATTAAGTGAGTGGTACCTGTGAATCAGGATTATATTTAAAAGTATGCTCATTTACTGGAGTAGTACTATAATTATTTTGAGCACTCCCACCTCTAAGACCTTAACATATAGATAGAGGATGTTCTTTTACCGTTTAATAGCTCTTTGCCCTTTCTTTCTGCTAGTAAACTTTTTCTTCCCATTTATAAGCTGTCATGAGTAAAACACTGAATTCGGCTGACTCTTGTAGCCTGAGGCTATGTTGGATGATGACACTTCTTTGCTCGTCTTAATATTGATTCTTTAATATGCTTAGGTTAAAGTGAACTGATTATAGGAAGCTGATGGATGCTCATTGGTGAGATATTTTAGTAGTAAAACAGCTTCAGTGGTTTGTTGAGTTAACAGCCTTAACAGAAGATAAAACATAGGTATATGTTGGATGCAAAAATGTAATCCTGTAGTAAAGCTTTCTGGAGACAGTGGATTCTTGAAAGTGTGGGTTGTTTTTTGTTGTTTTGCTTTTAAAATACTTCCTCCAGCCCACCTAATACAGTTTGTGTTGTTCTGTATTGAAAGACTGTTTTCTGTAAATTGTGGGTTGTACTATGCCATCTTGAAATGAGCTGTCAACTGTATGATATAGAAACTTACTGTCATTCAGGGAATAGTGCTTAACTTCTTCAATAAAAATGACCATCACTGTTTGAAGAGCACAATATATTTCTTAATCATGTATTCTAAAATATTTAGTTATAATTTGTAGCTCTAGTTTGCAGTGCAGTTGCAAGATTTGTATTATAAAGTAAAACATTCCAGTTAAAATAAGATTTGCTCATAAATGATTCATTTGGCAGTTATTAAATCACATTCTAACTCCCACCTGCCGTAAGGAGTTTATCAGAGTGCTTTAATGGCATGGCAAACAGCTGGCTGTCTATTAGCCATTTAAAGTTGGAAAGCCACTGGCCAGTTTACTATGTTGGATTTGTTCTTTACAGGGAGTTGTTTTACAAGCTGGATGGTGTGGAAGGCATTTTGTTTTTAGTTTATGAATACTTTATTTCTGTGGTAAAGAAAGGATAAACGAGGTTTGCATACCAGGGAAAGTTTTAGTACCACATAACTAGATGAAGTGGCAGTTAGATGGCCAAAGGCCACTTCAGAATTAATGTGCCATTTGCTCTTGCTGTAAATGAAATCCAAATCTGCTTGCCCTTCCAAAGCTAAGAAAATGAGCCTTTTACTTGGGAGTTCAGCATAGAATGGGAAGATGGCTCTAAAGAAATCAGGTGTGAATTCCCTCAGACACAACTATGCTTTGTCCTCCCTTAGTCTAGTGCTTATGGTGCGTAGTCATGTCTACACTACCACTGTGTATTTTTTTTCTTTTACGTATGTCTGAGTACAAACTGAAAGTCAACAGCAATTCTGAGAGGTATGTGAAGCATGTGCACTAGCATCTCTGTATATTGCATATAGATGTCCTCTGATAAGACAACAGTATCTTTACTACTGAAATGAAGAGGAAAGTAATTGTCCGAAAAAGTAGTCGGTAGCTGAAGAATGCAGTATATTTTGAGTTAGGAGTTGTTGCTCCTAAAAACAGACAGGGGCACATAATCTAAACGTTGGTTCTGATCGGTACCAGGGTTGATCATATGGTTAAACAGAGCAAAGATGTAGAGAGTTTCATAAGACTTCAGCTCTTGGTTGGCTTGTAACTGGATGGTTTTTTTCTCTTTATGCATAATGTCTGGTTTTGGTATGGGAATGCCAGGAAATTGGTGGCTATGTGTGCCACCAAGGCAGTCCACAGAGCCCTGGGATTGTAACTGTACTGCTTGTAATTTTGCAAGTGTTTAAGACATTTAAGAGTTTACCTCGGTGTAGTTTGCAGGTAATTCGTATTGGTATAGGGTTCAGAATTTACTGTAAATAAGAGATCTAGTTTGTGTATTAATTTAATTCCTCAGACATTATCTGCAGTATCTGCACATGTGACTTGCATTGTTGGTCCCCTGGGCACAGGCAGAGTCCCTAAAGAAATTGCTAGGACTCAGCAGGGATGCAGTGTGCTATCTGTAGAGATATAGATTAAAAAGTAGATTCCAAACAGACTGATGAAAACAGGTACTTGATGAAGCTGAAATAGTTCATAGGTAATACAGATTTTCAAGTGTTATAGAAATATTGACATTTATGTTTGCATTCCTGGGACAATTCTTCAATGCTACACTGAACTGAGAATTTTTCAGAGCAGCACGAGGGCTGTGTATGACCAGTTCTTAACTTTTCTTCCTTGATGAAATTCTGCAATATCGGGAAGAATGTATTCTTGCTTCTCTCTGTCCCTGTATACAGATACTGTGCTTCATTCCATTCTGGATTATTTTGACTTTTTGGTGCTCAGAGAAGTATTTTTTTGCCTTTCATGCCTTTTGGGTTCGCTGATTTACTTCTTGTTATGTTCTTGAGGGGAACTTGATCTGAATTCTGTAATACTGTTTACATAAGCATGCAGTCAAAACTACATACCTCTATGTCAGGGGTGTGGCTTTTAAGTAGATGTTAGGTAATAAATAGCATGTATTCAATAAACAATTTGAGAGAGATTGAGATACTGTCTTTTTAATCATGATCCTTTCCAGATGTAATCCTTAGGTTAGATTTGCACTTCCGTGACTTGACCACTGATAAGATAATAAGGAGAATTACACTCAAAGGGCCTACCAATGTCACTTAAATCAGTCACTTGTTTTTAGCATAAGCTCTGTGGCAACAGAAGCAGAAGGACTCTTACGTAAGACTCATTGCTAAACATGGTATTTAGTTATACATGAGACACATTCAGGGAAAATCTCAGGTGACAAAGGAAGATGCTTCAGAGCATTAATCCCAATATAGTAACATGCCATATACTGACAAATATATCCAAGCTTAAGTAATTAAATCTTTTTTTGAAGGCGCACTATGATAAGGAGTAAGTATCCTGAGCAGATTAAATTTCTTTTTCCTCTCACATACTACAGTTCAGCAGTGATCATTTGAAAGCTGGTCTCTCCTTTCCCCCTTCTGCTGCTTTTTTCTCTTAACACTGCTGGAGATTGCTTGAACACTTGTAGTGCCCTGGGTATGAAAAATACAGTACATTGTCTGATGTCTTAAAATACAAATTTAGCACTTCCCATTATTTGTATGCCACGTTATCACCATTATTTAATCTTATTATCTTGTTTTCCTTTCAGTATATCCAGCTTCTTCAGAATTACATTCTAAATATACCTTTATTTAAAACAATAGTATCCTGTCCCTTATATCCAAAATCTTTAGTTCAAAGAAATTAAAAGAAATTATCACTGAAACTGTTGAATGCTTCTGTCTCACCAATGGAATAATTCCATCAATATTTGTATTTAAAAGAATACTGAGACTAGTTTAAAACTTAGGAAGTTCTGTTTCATTCCATCTAATTCATTTTGGTTTACCCTTGTATAAGTCAAAAGACCAAGCCCAGATCAGTGTCAGTGCAGCTGTGATGTTTTGTGTCTAGCTGTGTTCATGCATTTATTACAGGACAGACTTTCAGTTGAGCCAAGCAGCCTCTGGAGAATTCTTGTTGCATTGACTGTGTGAGAAAGTTAGCTATGGGGTTTGGGTTTTTTTCTACTCTTTTTCCTACTTCTGTGTAAGGGCTTCTCCTCCTCTGCCTGAAAAAGTAGTTGCTTCCATTTTTAAGAGGTGCTTAAGGGCAAAACTCTGCATCTGTTTGCACATACACATTTGTGTTCGAATTAGTGTTCCTCCCTTATACATTCTGCACTAGACAGGTGAAGGAATACTGAAAGGCAGCAATTCTGTATTGCTAAAAGAAATCCAATTTTTGAGAGTCATGGAAGTCTGTATGGAGAAATAGTCAGTAGTTAAGGTTACATTCCTTTTTTAAAGATTGTGAAATGATTGCTGGAAGCATTGGTGTTAAAATACTCTTAAATGTGTTATTTTCTCAGTCCTTACAAGAAATGGGAAATGACAATGTTTTAGCACAAGCCTCTGCTTAACCTGCATGCTGAAATGTAAATTTAATGAAGAGCTGAAAATGGGGGGACTGTTTTCCCTTTTAAGTGGTGTAAGGTATCCTACCAATTGCACCTGCTTAAATTGCTTCTTTTCAAGGCAGACACCAGGTGAAACAGAGTACAGTCTAAATTGGGGGGAGGGTAGGGGAGGTGTTGCAAAATGTCAAATAGGCTTTTTATGAAGGTGCATAACCTGGTTCATAAGGTTTTCAAGCTTTTTCGTTATTCTATCAGATGCATAAATGTTAAAATCGCTATGTGATACAAGTAACATAACACTCATCGTTATTCCCAACTGTTTGGCTAGGTTAGCTGTAGACAAAACTGAAAGAGGAAAAAAGGCTTTAATTTGTGCTGAAGGTCATGCTTCTTTTAGACCTTGCATGTATGATGCTATCTAATATATTGCTAATAGCCATACCTAATGTGATTAATTAAGTTCTACTTACACTTGTATTGGGGGGGGGGGG
>JAVKLA010000088.1:26925396-26936793 GCA_034782735.1 Sagittarius serpentarius
GGGGGGGGGGGGGTTGTGTTAAAAATGTAATTTTAGCATGCCGATTCTATAGCTTTCCTAGAATGATACAAATACTGGAGACTCTGGAGTCTGCCTCCCTGGAGATATTTGAGAGAATTCTAGACACCATCCTGGGCAACCAGCTCTGCGTGGTCCTCCTTGAGCTCGGGGGATTGGACCAGATGGCCTCCACAGGTCCCTTCCAAACTCAGCCATCCTGTGATCCTGTCATTTACCTTGAAAGTTAGTTAGATGGAGCTAGAACATACAACTATAAGCTGCTGTATATAGGTACACAGCTGTTTACAGTATAGCTTTATTTTTTCTGTACGCTGGCGGGGGGAAGTAGTGTTCAGTGTCACGAAGAAGCACATAAAAGGCAGTACTGCTGTCAGTCCTCAATACAACTGAATGATTTGATACTACTATGAGTTTCTCCTACTGAGAAGTAGGAGAAAATACCACAGATGAAGACACTGATTTTTAAAGATGGAATGGCATGCTTAGAGCTGTTACAGGTAAGAGAACAAAAACAGCCCCAGTTGAAGATGCTCCACTGGATGCATGAAACTGTTTTTCTTCAGTTTTAATAGCATGGAACGTAAATGGTCAAAAAAGATCGCCATCCAGACCTCAAGTAATGTATTCTTATGTTTTGAAACAGGACATTAGACAGGACCTATTCTAAAAACAAGCCCACAACAATTCTGGTATGCGTAATGGTATATTTTTCAAATGCATCATTTTTTTCCTTTCTTCTGCCAGCTTAGATCTCATGTCTTCTAATAATTTCCCATCATGTAGTCAAACAACAGATTTAATCCAAAATCGTAGCTAGCACAAATAACTTCTCAATTTGAAATAAGTACATCACTAGTGTGGAATGGAAAAAATAAAATGTTTAACTGAATTAATGTAGGCACTCTCAATGGTAAAGCCATTATGATGAATGAAGATTAATTTCCTTCAGAATGAATATTCTATGTAATGGCCTACTCTTGTCAAAGATGAAAAAGATGGATAAATTCAGATTTAGTAGAGTAATATACAGTCTGAGTAAAGTACTTGAAAGTGGAAATTACCATTTGTTATTTACATTTTTGCTAGTTGGGTTAAGTTGTACCTTTAAATGCCCTTCTGCATAGGCTGCTGTAACTGTGGTTCTAGGTATGCAAAACTGAATTAAGCTACTACTCAAATTATTCTATTGTAATTGATGAAAATGACCGATGGAATGTGAGGGTTGTCCCATCTCTTGCCGTTTGTGAACACAAACATATGCTCCTTGTCAGAACACTCTGCTCGCTTTTGGGAAGGCAGCCAACAGTGTGTTCCTTTGCTAAAAAGAGCTATTCTACCACTATGGACTGATTTCAAAGTGTATTATCGGTTAGGCTGAGATGTTGTTGAGAAGGGAGGGAGAAGACTGTTTTATGTGTTACATAAATGATAGGAAATGCATGTAAGTTATTTGCATCAGTATATTGTGCTGTGAAGATATTTGAGCAAATGTTCCTATCAAATAAATATTTGTGCCAAGCAAAAAGCAGCAAATGTTTATAAAAAGAACTTTATAAACATTTTATTTTATTTTTTAATTTTAATTTCTCATTGCAGTTTATAATATAATTATATAGTAAAAAAATTCTTCCCTAAGGGTCTTACAAACTTTTTGAGTCAATGATATTAACCTTTAATTAAGAAAACCCAACAGGTTATTAGATTAAGTAGAAGATACTAAACATCTACTGTATATATTTATAAACCCTTTTATAAACATTTTGAGATTATTTTTTGAAGAGACAGTCACACAATCCAAGTTGGTACTTAAATGATACCTTTTTTATTTGTCTTTTTTCACTATTAATAGCTGCAAAAGGAAGATTATGTCTAATAAGATGACCCACTTCCCATTCTTGCACAACAATACTCCATAGAATTTCACAAGAAAAATCAACCAATGTATTACTGAGTTTGACTTACTACATTACAGAAATCATGAGCATGTTAAGAAGCTTAAAGATTTAGAACATGTATCTTGAGATCCTTTGTTTTCCATCTAAGATTTCTTAATCAAATATGAAGTTGCTATCTGCAGCTAACTAGATTTAGATTGCTAGTTGCTGAGGAACCATTAAAGGAAGACAACTTTGGTACCAATTTTAACTTCCTGGGTTTGCAAAAGGTGATGAAGCAGTACCTGTTCTTCCCACTAGTTTCATCAAGAATAAGCAATTATCCTGTTCTGCATTAAGAATATTATGAAATCCATTGATCCTCTTAGTGATCCAATAATCTGGATAATCATTTTAAATTTAATCTTTCATGTCATAAAGAGATGTCTAGGCTTTCCAGGTAATATCCGCGTACAAGTTTTTCTTTGATATACTGACGTAAGATGCAAAGGGAGGTGAATGTTGATCTTGCATAACCAAAAGGATTATTTGGGGGGAGATTGGGTGGGAAGAAAAAATTCACCTTGGAAAATAATTAGGACTTGTCGCTGGGTATTTGCAGGATTCTTTTCCTTTTCTCTCCCCCCCTACATACTGTTCAAAGAAAAATTTGAAACTTAAAATACAAAGAAAACGGTCAACAACAAAACTTCCTGCTATGTTATACATTACCATATGCAGTTTTAGTCATGGAGCTGAAATGAAGAACTGCTTATCTTTTCCTAAATACTTCATTGTTATTATATGATTTTTTTTTAAATGCGCAATTAGGAAATATTTTTTTTAAATATCCAATTTGTATTTAATGGATGAAATTACTTCCATCTAAAATATGCTTTTTTGTTTGTATCTTTAGTTGAAAGGGATACCCATAATGCTCCTACTGTATCTTCTAGCCTACAGATTGTCCAATTTGAATAAATTCATTAATTAGAAATAATAATAAAAGAGATGATATATTATTCATAGCAGTTTCCATTGCTGTTCTATGATACCAGAAATTATAAATGTTTGAAAATTGCTAGGAGAAAAAAAAATCTGACAAGGATTAGAATATGATAAATTCTCTTGTCTTAGTTGATATTATGTACATTAAGTATAAATACATGGATGAAATTACTCTGTATGAATTTGTCTCTGTGTTGGGAAACCTAGGCTTGTTTTGCACATCAAACAGTATATACTCACAAGGTTAAAAAGATGTTGAGGTTCCTAATCCTGTTTTATTGCTTGTTAACTGTAAGATTCAACATGATTAGCTCAGAATTTTCCATAAGGATTCAGTGGTGAAGGAGCTATTTTATTTATAGAACGTTAGAAAATAATGACCCACTTCTGCTAGGAAAAGGCCTAGAAGTAAAACAAAAGCAGTATTGTGAGACAAAGTGTTGGGAAAATAATAAGAGACTAAAATTTATGTGGATAAATGTAGAGAAATTATATGTACTGGACCAGATTCAGACTATGGGTCCAGTTCTCATGTGCTACTGTCAAGTGTGAAGGGGCTGCATCAGCATGGAGCTAAGGGCAGGTTAAGAAAAAAGTTTTACTCTCTCCAAAAGTCCTAGAGCACTGGGTGTACTCAGAGTTGGCTGTTCTGAGACAAAGCGTAGCAGCAAAGCCATTGGCAGTGGGAAAGGCTCACTGAATTCAATGGTATGGGAATTCAGTACGCTGTTACTGAATTATAATAAAAAAAAATTTGGTTAGGATACTCATCAATTAAAATTGTAAACAACAGAGAAAAGTTATAAAACCAGCAGTGAAAGCACCTTAGTTCTTTCATCTGTTCTTGAAACATGGGTATGAAAGGAGAAGCTTCTCTCCTACGCTTCAGGACTTCAGTACCACAACTCAGACTGTGTTGGACTGATTTCCTCCAATAACCTATTGGAAGTGCTGCTGGAAAAGAACTTTAATTTTGGAATTGTCTTCTCGTGTTGACCTGACAGAGTATCTCCTTCTCAGAACATCAAAATGCACATTGACTTCCCAATGGCCTCATTCTTGAGGCATGGCATCTAGTTTGTTTTGTGCACATCTCACTTTTGACTGTTCGCCTCACAAGCTGTGCTTGTCTTCTTTAAAGTATGTCTTTTTTATTAAAAAGATAAAAAGCCCAGATGAGACTGTGGTTATTTCATATGTAATGAGAGGAGGGATGAAATGCCTGTGCTTTTATCTTGAAAAAAATTGGCAGATGAATTTTGGTTTTTCAGCTCTTCTGCAGATACAATGAGATCCAGAGCTCAGTTAAGGGTTCATGTTACCTTATGGAGAAAATATCTTGTCTTCTTTCTCTGATGAGTTAACTGGAAATAGATTTTGTTGTGTGAACACCTTAGCATTCAAAGGGTTGCTTTATTTTTAATCCAAAGCCATGAATATGTTGTTGATATGGAAAACGCTATCCAAATTACAAAGTACGGACACCAAAATATCAGTTTATTTCTTATTAAATTGTGGATGAAGTAGAGTAATACCATGGAAATGTTTGGAAGGTTAGAAAAGAATGTTCAGTTTCAGAATGGGGGATGGAGAGGGAGTGGAAAGAATGAAGAAGTGAAAGTAAGTGAAGTTACCTCAAAAAAAGGCAAACGTCCTTTCTGTACTAATTGTGTTTGGGTATTGAGGAGATGGAATTTCGTGGCTCTCTGTTGACTTCCACTATTAAGTGAAAGGGAGCCAGGGATTTTTTTTAATAGAGACTCTCCCGTAAAGAAAGAAGGAAACAATAGCTAGCTGTCACAACAAGCTGATATATACCTTTGATCAGCCAAATGAATGTTGCAGGCATTTCTTATAGAAAGGAGATTGCTTATCGATCTATATCAAAATATGCATGCTAATCCCAGGCAGCAGAGAGTATTTTCAAGTGGAGTTAATAATCTGATTGCTGTCCTGTCTGGTGCAATTCACTGAACTCGGAGCTCTAATCAGTCTGGGGTCTTGCAGTCAAATGTATTTTGCTGTTTAAATTTGGATTTGTGACATTGATTGAGGAGTCCTTGTAAAGGTGTTGACAAATCAAATTGTTTGTTCCAGTAGTGTTTTGCTAGAGATCAAGTCTGAAGTAATAAGCAGTGAATTTGTTCATTACTAGTAGGGTGAAAGGAATGATAAAATTCACCTGCATCATTATCACAGACACAGTATCAATAAAAGATATGTTTTGAGTGAAGAAAATGTACTAGTATTTGTAGTTAAATGTGGTGAGTGATGAAAACAAAAATAGAACACTAATTCAGGAGTTAATTAATAATAGCTTGGAGAAAAATAATACTTTTTTTATAACAGCTTTACAAAATGAGAAGAGATAAGAAAAAAGCAAATTTTAAAACTTTTTTGTTTGGGATTCAAATGAGTTTCTCAGATTAAAAAATGTTAGTGAAAATATACAGTTTACAGTGTAAGCGTTTGAATGAGTTTTATTTATGTACTGTAGATGCAGCTATTCATGCATGTTAATTTTAGTTTAGTTAAAATACTGAGATGTGTACACTGAGATTTGTACAGCGTTGATTCAAAATGTAAGATTTTGCACAGTAGTCCTTGAAAAAGGATTTTTGAGCTAAGGATAATAAACTTGTCCCTTTTGCTAAGTCTTTAAGTTGGATTCTCAAATAATATATCATTCATTTAATTTATATACTATTAATTGTGCTTTGTTATTTGATTATTTTCTTCAGTAGTTTCTGCAAGAAACGTTTGCCTTAAATATTATTCCTATGGCTATTAGATTTTCTTATACCTTCTAAAAACTGGAACTCACTTGAAAGAAGGGAAACCATTTAAGTTTCACATCTTCTGTGTGTATGTGGCAAATACCAGATTAGTTTTGTTACTTTGATTCTTATTTTTGAGTAATGTGAATTAAATTTAAATATGACTCTTACTTCCATGTTGTTCTACGTTGAATATCAAACAGGTGAATCTAGTAAGCACAATAAAATTTTTGTTCATGAACTTAAGCATCAGAACTTGTGAGCATGAGAATAGCTTCACATTTTCTGTATTTGTCCCAACCAATTGTAATACCTCGTGCCTGGAAACTGAGTTTGTGTCTTCCTGCTTGGGTCTTGGCAAAAAGAATATCCAACCAAACATTTTTCTGGCAGTGGTAAAGCACTGTTGTCTCCCAAACACATCCTTTTTGTCTCCGCTTGGAACTTTTGTCTGAGCATGATTTAAGGTGTTTGGTCAAGTGATCCAACCTGGACCAATCCAAAACCAGAGCTGAAGTAATGGTTCTCACTGTGTTCAACTGGATGGCCTCCGTCTGCAAATCCTGGCATGGGTGCACTTAGCTCTCCATTATACACATCCTTGGATGCCCTAGATTTGCTATATGTTTGTGGTTTACTTGTGTGGAGCATGTCTCTATTGTAATGTGTTATAGCTAAGATGTATGATGTGCAACAGCCTTACTGGAATTACATATTTCTTTCTAGTACAACCTAGACAAAAGAATAGTCATGGTTTTTTTCAGTGAAATAAGATATTTATAAAGCTTAGTGAAATGGTTAATTTTACCAAAGGTGGGGGGGAAGGTAGATTTTGCTAGGAAAAAAATGTGAAAGTGTTTTAAGGTTTTTTTAGAAGAATTTTTTAAAATGGCTTTTTAAGTTTTTATCTTTGTCACTAGAATAAAACATAGTCATGTAAACATTAAACTCACTAAAACTTGCTAAAAACGCCTCATGGGAGTTTTTTATTTCCTGTCATATCATCAATATAAAAATGTTTCTTATTTCTTATTTTAAAAGAAATTTTGGAACTAGAGTTGTTCAGAAAATTTCCTTTGGCAGCAGGTTTGGAGTGTTGAGATTTATCCATGTTCTGTGATGGAAGAAAAAAACCAGTCAAAACTTTTTTCTTTTTTAATTGGGTTTATATACACTAAAATAAGAACTAACCTTTTGAGAAAGTAAAGGCTTTGTGCTTTAGAGATGGTGGAAGCCAAGCTCAAGGTTTGCTTTTCTAGAGCAGAAGTATCTGTTACAGAATTGGATTGAAAAGGATGTAAATGTTGCTCGCCTCTGACCAGCTTCTTGGTATGTCAGTCTGTCCCATGAACCTCTTTAGCTAAACATTTTGTCAAAGTATCTGCCAAGTAATCATGCTTTGATAAAAGAAAAATTACTGCGTTTCAGCTTATTTTAATTAAATTTTCATCCACATGTTTGTTAGCTGTCCAGTAGGCCATCCGCTGATGGTGTCACAAAAATAGACTGGCTTAAGAAATCAGTGTTCTTGGGAACTCTTCAGTGTCTGAGTAATCATAGGATCATCCAGGTTGGAAGGGAACTCCAGGGTCTCTATTCCAACCTCCTGCTCAAAGGAGGATCAGCTACGAGGTCCGGCCGGGTTACTCTGGGCTTTGTCCTGTGAGTCTTAAACTTCCAAGGATGGAGACTGCACAACCCCTCTAGGCAATGTCCTCATGGGAGCAGCGTTTTCCTTATATTCAGTCAGAAGCATCCCTGTTTCAACGCATGTTCACTGTCTCTTGTTCTTCCTCCACACGCACTGGTTAAGTGCCTGGCTTGTAATCTCAGCAACCTCCAGTGTCAGACTTGGGATAAATTCATGTCAGTGTCAGGTGGGTTATTAGCAGCTTAGAAGCAGACTGTGTAGGCAGGGGTACATCATGGGACTGGCAACAGGGCTTTTTTTTTTTTTGGGGGGGGGGTGGGGGTGGTGTATAACCAGAATCCCCAGGTGAGGGAGAGCCAAGGAGGCATGCTGGGCTGTAGTTATAAAAGAACACTGGCACCTGGCTTGCATGTCCCCCTTGCTAGGTCGGGAAGATTGGCCATCCCGATCCCAGAGGCTATCAGTGTTCTCAATTGCCTCTTTTTCTCTATAAAAATAGTGTCCTAGGAATGAGATTTTTTTTTTTTCTCCAAAACAGAAGATTGTGACAGAAAATGGCATGACAAACAGCAAAAATACAAAATACCAAAGTTAGCAATGGATTCTTTTTCTTGCATTTTCTAATCTTCCTGTAATTGGGCTTTGGGTCCTTTTTATATTTGGGCTTTCCTCCTTCTGTGTATTGATTTAATGACTAGCCAAATGTTATTAAACATTTTTCCTTTTGGAATATGATTATGTTGTCAGTATTGATAGACTGACCTTTTTCTTTTTTCCTCTTGACATGCATGTAATTCATCCCATCAAACATATTTCTTCTGATGCTTCACTTTTCTTTCTGTTCCCCTATTTAATTTCAGTGTCTAGGGCCCTCTTCTGTTTCACAGAAAGGCAGCAAAATGCTGAAGACCATGTAGTCTGAAAGCATATTTTTTCTTTATGGTGGTAACTTTTCTTCTTTGTAGCTGAAATGTTTCTCTTTTCTTATGAGAAGGTCTCCTAGATTCAGTGACATGGATAATTTTGCTTTCTTTTTGTATGCTTAAGTAGTCCCTCACTCTTCCACCCACGTACCCCTTGAGTTTTTTTTTGCAGGAGTTTTGTGTCTGAGAATCATGCCACATCCCACACAGTCCTTTATGAAAAAGAAAAAATGTAAACTATATAACCCTTCCAGAACATGTTTCAAAACCACAGCAGCCATCTGGTTTTCCAGAAGGCCTGCTGTTCTTTTCATGTTTGGAGGAATAGTTTGATAACAAACTTGTCTAATAAATATAGAGCTGAAAGACAACAAATAAGTGTTTGTTGTCTCCTGACATTTTTGATGTTTTCCTAATTTATAACATTAAAAACTGTTAAAACAGATGGGGTTTAATATATTCTCCTGTACAAACACATGGCTTAAATGGTGTACAATATCAGCGTGTTGGATCACGCATACTCTATCAGATTTCACTTCATCCGTTTATTCTGAGTTTCTCTACAAGAACAATGGCTACTAGCAAGCATTTTTTTGTAAAGGTAATCTGTTAACTGTCGTAAACAAAGATGAATTTGCACGTAGTATAGCATAATCATTAATCATCTGTGTAAACAGATTGGTTTACGATTGATTTAATGCTAGAAGATAACTTTGGTCAAGTTGCAAATATTTATTTGACAGTGTTTTGTATTAACTGGATTGTAGGAACTTCTTAAACCAAACATTGCCTGATCTGATTAAATGCTTAGCTGAAAGTTGTCTTGAAATAAACAATAGTGTATCAGTTTGAAAGCGCATACCCATCAGCAGGGAGTAGGAATATGTTAAAGGATGTGGCTAGTTCACAAAACTAATTTGGTGCCAATTCCATATGTACCTGCACACCTTACTGTTCTCTTCAACTTCGAGTCAGTGAATGCATAGTTTTCCTAACAGCTCAAAAAATATTGGAATGAGGAGAGTCATCGTTTATTAGTCTGAGTGAAGGCTGCTGTCAGAGATCAAAGGAAAAGAGTAGATGTTATGAAATCAAATTCAAATGATCTATCCAGTCATTAAGATAACATTCACCTCTATTTTTATGAAACTTCCACCCATATGATACTGTGGTTTATAATGTTGGAGAGCTTTTAAGATATTTAATGGTTCTAAGCAAATTTTGAGATCAGCAGTGGTATACAAGAAAAGGTGTCTATGCCTCCCTGCTCTGCACTTTGTGTTATGACATGGGGTAGATGCTCTACTAATTTGAAAATATCAGTGCGTAGAGTCATACCTTAGCTTACCTTATTTTTGCATAGGGGAAAAAAAAATAAAATCACTGCATCTTGAATTTACCCCATTTTTTAGTTTTACCATGGCAGAGCATTTTAAATGACTGCCGCTTTCAGCAGGTTCTCTGTTAAGTTCTGTAAATATGAAAGAAATTTTCTTACTTGAGGGGGGGCACTCCTGTGGTGCTGAAAATTCTGGCTCTGATCCAGTATATTTAACTGCTTGTATGTTTAATGTTAATGAAGTACTGAACAATTTTGTGATCAGAGCAGTCAGCAGAAGGTTTGTGTAATCTAAAATAATAATTCATCTAGTCTGATTTTTTTCAGAAAGGTATGTTCTAGATCAACTTTGCAAAAAGTGGGACTATATAAAATGGCTGTTTTCAGCCTGATTTATTTTCCTTAAAAATGAGGTTTTCAAACAATTTGCTATCTTAATTTTAACAGTTTGACTCTTTTGTGTGCTAACAAAAAGAAATATGCAAATGAGCTACCACTTTGCTTTCTAGAAAAATATATTTCTGTGCAAACACTTGACTTGATAACGTACTTCACAGTTCTTTCTTGTAATTAGATGTTAAATCTGCATTTCACTTTGACTTAATTGTTGGATTGCGTGAAGCTGTTTGTATTTGCATTTCCATTTAATCTTTCTGTCCACCTAGACATTCACTTACTGTACATTACCTTAGTGTGGTTTATTTTACAGTAAGAAAAGTTTATATATGTATGTCTATAAAAAAGTCGACCTTCTTCCAGTATCCTTAAAAATGTGTATGTACAGATATTATTTTGTTACTTAAATGATGATTAAAGAATGATAGGTAAGAATTTTGCCTATACAGCCTGAAGAATCAGAGTTTATGGAATTTCTGTTATTCCTGATCTCAAGTTGGTTCATTGAATTAACTCTGAATGCACCAAAATGCCTTTCAGAAGGAGAATACCCAGGATTGTACTTGTAACTTTGTTTTCTGAACTATTTTGTTTTTATTTAAAGCTCCTGTGGAAGGCCTGATTTAAGCAAAGTGCTTAAATGTGTTACTAAATCTTAACTATAAAACAATTCCAAAGGAACTGTGTTTTATGGGTATGTGGATGGCTTTTTGTGGAACAAAATTGCATCAAGATTTTTCAGTCATACAGTAGGCACATCATGTAGTTTACCATGCTTGTCAGGAGTGTTTGAGAGTTTGGGATGAGCACTGACATAACCTCTGCCGGAGAGTTTCTAACTCTGGGGGGCAGGAGAGGGACTTTCCATCTGACACAATTAATGTGCTTAAGTATTTTGCTCAATTGTAGCTGTAGTATGATGGACAGAACTGAAATCTGTGAAGTGAAAGGTGCCTAATTTTTGAAAGTAAACTTTGCCGTAACAATTTATGCAAGAGATACTTCATATTGGAATTTAATTTTTCGTATGACATTGATGCACAACTCAGTTATCTAGTTATGCTTATGTGTGTTTTAAAGACTTGTCACTTCTAAGAACTTGTCCCTCAGCCTGTACCCCTGCAAAATTCCAGTAAGTATCAAAAGGAAGCTCCTCGGGACTGCAAGTTGTGTGATCATAAATAACTTTATTTTCTCTCTTCTTCTATACTCTTAAACTCAAACAAACAAAACCCAAAACCAAACAAAGCAACAACCACCCCCTACTCCCAAGTAGGGCTACGAAGATGATCAGAGAGCTGGAACACCTCTCCTATGAAGACAGACTGAAGGAGTTGGGGTTGTTCAGCCTGGAGAAGAGAAGGCTCCGGGGAGACCTTATAGCAGCCTTCCAGTACTTAAAGGGGGC
>JAVKLA010000088.1:26936893-26991749 GCA_034782735.1 Sagittarius serpentarius
AACATTCCAGGCCAGGCTGGACGGGGCTCTGAGCAACCTGATCTAGTTGAAGGTGTCCCTGCTCACCGCAGGGGGGGGTTGGACTAGATGACCTTTGATGGTGCCTTCCAACCCAAGCCATTCTATGATTCTATGATGATTCCCCTCAAACTGACAAAAAGGTGCACATGTTTAAATTGTGCATTGGGGTTGAAACGGGTCAAGCTGTGAAAGCTTGAGTTTTACCTTGCCTTCTAACCTTAAATGTAACATTACTCTTTAAATGTTACATGATTGGATACCTATTTATATTCATGTATGGGAAACTGTAGATTGATACTAAATTTCAGATTCTGAATGCCTGGGAACAGGTAATACTTTCTTGTGTTTTCATTGTGATGGGAGAGGTTTTAATTTTCTTGTGTGGCTTTTTTTCTCTTGTGTTTTGAAATACTGTCAACTGCACAGCCCAATGGATGCTTACAGTTATGCTGTGGGTAGGAGTTTTGCTAGGTCTGTGTTTACCACATTTATACTTAATATGATCATCTCTTTTGTGCACATGAAGGTCATACATTTTGACATACATTTTTGTGCACATGAAGTCATACATTTTTTGTATGTTCTTTGCACGTTTTATTTTCTTTGTCTGTGGGAAAATGAGTAATTATCCATCCATAACTAGCAGAAAGAGTATATTAATTCCTAAGCAGTGTAGCTTTGATTTTAAATTATTCTGCAAGTTTTCATAGTTTGCTTTGGAATAAAGTATGAATATTTTTCTCAAACCTTACTGTTTACATTCAGCTGAGTACAAAAATGTAACTGTTCTTAATTGTTGTATGCAGAAAACAAATCTGTAAGCTGTAAGCTGACTCAACTGGGGTTTACATTATAGACCACCAGCAAATGTGATTGTATGCTGTACACTTGATGAAAAGTACAATATATATCCTCTCAGTAAGAGTTCTTTATTATAAAAGGGCTAGGTATTGCTTGGGTATTAACTATACTGTACTAAAACCCATAAACACCTTTTTACACATAAAGTGCACACTTCAATGCAACAATCAAATGCTTTTCTATAAATAACAAACTTATGAAAAAAGAGGCCTTTGATTGCTTTCCAAGAACACATTGAAACTTTAGAGGGACTTTATTTGATTCCAGGAGTTGAGTGCTAGTTGGTGTGTATCATTATCAGATCTCTCATCATTATTAACCAATAAGCTTTTATTTTAATATTGGAATCTGCATTGCTTAAAAATGGGTGTTTATCATACTCTGATAAACTTAATTTTCAGGTAGTGCTCTGAATATTTTCACATTGTTAGTGTACAAGTGGCAATTTTTTCTGAAAATGTAGTATACTTACTAAACACACAACTAAAAATAGTGTGTCAAATAAGGGGGTGAGGTTTGGAGGGCAGCTTCTTTCTGGTGGTTACTTGAAGTCACTTCTGTGCTAAGCTTTGAGTGAAGTGTCAGACTTTTTCTCTACAAATAATTACTGTGAAAAAAGCCTGTTTTGTTTTATGCCTGGAACAGGTGACGCCTAAATGCTAAGTGCACATTTGGTTGAACGTTAGATGGTAGCTGCCCGTGACATCAATCATTTAATTTCATTGTCAGTCTGAGTAAACAGCAGTTGTTTTGTCTAAAGGTGGGACTGAGTTATGTGTGGCCTAACTGCATGGCAGATGGAATGTGGTTGATAGTATGAATACTATCATCTAGCTATTAACATACATGGTACAGATGGTAATTTGTAACCAAGTACATAAAGCTGAAAACTACAGCAAAGTAGTGTAATCCATGAAAAGCAGTTTGCTTGCTTTGCACTGGCATATATATGCTCTTTGTACTTATACGAATGAATGAAAGGTGGCTAGCAATGATAGGTTTCTTTATAGGAATCCTACTCATACTCAGATTCTAAAGCTAAATGAAAATAGTGTATTTTTTTAAAGGAGATGTAGAAATCTTTTGCATAGTGAAATATAAGGTATTTATTTATCCTTGAGAGCTCACATTTTGGAAAGAGCATCTGTTTTTCATTGAAAATGTGTTTTTGCCAAACTGTACATCTGGGAAACTTGAGGCACAAGGAAGTTAACAACTTGCATGAAATGACAGCTTGACTTAGATTAGGAGTCTTGATTTCATAGTCTTGGTAGTTTGCTCTGGTTAGTCAATCACATTGCTTGCTTCTGGTTTTGTAAAGCATACAATTGACAAACAAATTATATTTGTGTCTTACATCCTTATTAATGAGTACCACTGGCTGGAAGAACTAGTTTGACTGGCTGATTTGTATTTTACAAAAGCATACTGGCTTCCATGTACTTTTGGCTGACTACAGGAAAACCTTTGTGGTTTTTCCAGCACCTGATTTGGAGGGTGAAAGAAGCATCAGCTTCTCTGCCTTTTCCATGAGGAGTGTCTTCGAGTGTGGAAGATGTGGCATTTCTGTTTTCTGTGTTCTCAGGATTTCTTGGGTCCTTGCTTTAGTATGTCTATAATGAAACAGGCTTTTGGGCATATGTACATCTGTATCACTACTTGGGAATGTGCAGGTTTCCAAATTGCTTCAAGGTAACAATTAGCTTCTTAAAAGCGCCTATAGGCAGTCATTTTAAAGACCTAACTCCCCAGGGATACCAGATGTTGTTGTCAAAAATAGAATCAAATTATTTTGTTGCGATGACAGTGATTTTACTTCAAATTCTTTTGTTATATATACTGTCTTCATCTGCAAAGAGCTGACCATGGTATTTATTTTAGTACATGAATCCGTTCCTTAGAGAATTGGGTTTTTTTAAATTTTTGTAGCTTCAACAGCTTTGCTAGATGTCTAACGCTCGTTAAGATATTTGAATAGATTATTCATTTGCACAGAAGGACAATGGATTATGGCATGACTTCAGTCAAATAACTTCCTTTCTGTCTCTTTCCTCTCACTGTCTTCAATCTTCTATAGTGAGATTATAAACTCCTTCAAGGATAAAGAAATCATTCAAACTCTGTTCTTGACTGGGACTTCTAATTGTTGTCTACTTTTTTGCATTATAGGAACTTTTCTAGAACCAAAATTCTGTTCTCAGGTCCATGGACTTCCACAGAAAAAAATTTCTTTCTGAGTCCATGCTAATAAGGAGTGAGCACCTGAATGCTCGTTTAGAACCTGAAGTAATTTGAAAGCTATGCATGTATTGTAGGGACTATTTATAAGGAGGCAGCTGAGGAAAGCAAACTTTTTGTCTAATGGCCTTACATTCATTACCCTGAAGGACAATAAAAGAAGTCTGAAAATCTAAAACAAAAGTGAAAATTCCTGATTGACAGATAGATGTCCAAAATAAGCTTTCATACTCCAGAAGAAATATATGGAGAATGGGGAAAAAAGATATGTGTTCTCTCTCAAATGTCTCAGTCTTTAAAATGAAAATGGTGGTTTTAGTAAACATATTTAGTCTTGTTTTTTCCATGATGAGTAGGTGGAATTATGCACACACATGATAAAGATTACAAAATTTTGTATGTCTGAATTTAGCTCTTGTATTTGTTTCTAATAATGGTAAAAATTGTTCGTTTTCATGAGCTACCATAAACATGATTTGATGCAGTCAAGTCAGGGAGGAGCTTTCTGATTTTCAGTCTTACGCTACTGTAAATATTTAATTAAGTTTTAAACATTAAAGCAGGACTTAGGCTTTTCTTATACTGTTTTCCCGGTAGAGTTGTAGATCTTATTAAAAACATTCGTTATGTTGGTAGGGCACTTTTAAATGAATCAAGCTTAATACCCTAGTTCTTCACCTTTGAAGGAATGGGTTCAAAAATCTAGCTCAGGTCAGAAGGTAAATTAGCTTGGTAACCCCAGCACAGCCCTCTGTGGATGGACAAACTGCTCCTTGCAATTCTTACCCCCAAGGAAAAAAAAAAAAGTCAGTGTTTTCATCTTTGCCCCGCACTTTAAAAGACATGAGTTTTGCAAGGTACAGACATGTTTTGGCATTAAAGATAATTCAGTAATTGTATGGTCAATTTTTATACAGGCTTTTTTAAAAAAAAAAAAACAGGCTTGAAAGTTTTGCAGATTCCTGTAGTCATCCATGTTCTGCTCATAGCCTTGTTTGTTCCAATAGAATTCTCAGTCTTTATAGCAGACTGCAAATCTAATCAGTCTGATGGTAGCATAGGGTCGAAGTATCATTGCAGTCAACCTCTGTTAGTTTTTAATTTTTTGAGTTTCCTATATTTCTAGGTAGATAAACTTTAATTATTTAAATCTAAATTAAAATGCTGAATATGCAGAAAGCTATAACATCATGTTGCTTTTATTTTTTTTAAATTATTGCAGGTATATATTTTTAATGGTCAAACTTGCCTATCTGGAAAAGTAACTTCAGTAATTCATATGTTTTTGAAAACTTCAGTGAGGGTTTTTCCCATATTAGCAGCTTACTCTAAATGCATTCTTATGATTTATTTTAATCTTTCAGTCTTTATACTTTCTGCCTTACTGCTTTTTAAACCCTCAGATCCATTTTGTCATTTTCCACCTGATTATTTTCAGCTTTTTGGGGTTTTTTTTTTTTTGGTTTGGTTTGGTTTTTTGGGGGAGTTTGCTCTGGTGTGGTTGGGGTTTTTTCTGTTTGGTTTGGTTTTTGGTTTTGGTTTTTTTTTTCGTATTGGGTATATGTTGGTGTAGTCAGGTAAGTTCTTTTGGTTTTTTTGCTGTGGGTGTTTGTTTTTTTCCCCCAAAATACCTTTTTATAAATACATATACATTCTCAGAAGTGTACATACACACAAGTGTGTAAATCCTTCATATGGGTTCTAATAATAACAAATGTTGACTAGCCACCTGCCTCCTGTCTGTGCTAGGGAAATCGCAACTTGCCCTTCTTCAAGTCATTCAAAATACTGCTATAAGCATCATTTTTCTGGCTCATAGCCTTAACAATGTGTTTGCCTGGACTTCTGTTTAACGGTACTCACACACTGATAACTTGTGTTCAACAGAAATGTCTTGGTTTTCTTTTGAAGGATCCCTTAAGTTTTCCTGCTTTACCAGTGGTTTCTTGTAGAGTTGTCATCCTTGACTTTATTACGGAATGGTGATGCCCTGTTTTGTTGCAGACTTGATGCCAATAAGCTCTTTTGTCCTTTCTTTTAAGTCTCCTTTTCATACTTTCTGTTTTTCTTACAAAAATCTCCAAATATTAGGTGCTAGGTTGCCTGACTTTCCTCTTACCTGTAGAAAAAAAAGGAATGTTTCAAGCTTTTAAGCTTTTTATTTTATTATGAGATTGAGGGACAGTCAAAAGTGGATTCCTCAGTTGGTAATTAAATGGTAGATGTAGACATTAGGGGAGACTCAGTTCAGCTTGCTGCACTGGGAAGTAAGTATTTTCGTCCTTGGCCCACTAAATAAAACTGTGGAACCATCTCTGAAAATGACATTTTGAGATAAATTTTCATGATCGTTCTGTTACCTTTTGTGCTGCTATCCACAGTACCCACCTGTCATCCTGAAGTTTAAAAGCCTTTGTAAGAAGGGGAACTTCTCTTTGCATGTTTGTACAGTGCTTAAGTGCATTGTGAGTTCTTGCCTGTAGATTCTGCGGTAATACTTCATGCTAAGTTTTTATTCACTTCAAGTTTTCTTTGTTGCAAACCAGCTGTAAAATAATCTATAATTAATGTGAATTATTTGGATGGATTCTTGACCTTAGCTTCTAGTCGTGGTCTCAAGAGAAAAATCATATGGAGAAAATGGAGACTTACCTGTAAAATTGTACCAGTAACAGAAAATTAAACTGGTAGTATATTCATTTGCAGTTTTTCTGGCTTTCTTTGAAGTTCTTAATTTTATGTAGTTGATGTGAAGACTATTTTTTTTCCTTTTCAAATGTGTAACTCTTGAAAGAATGCAGAAGAAATAATTGACTTGTATCTATTCTGTACTGTAAACCACAACAGGGTCTAATAATATTCACAGCCAATAAATAATGCAAGACTGGCAGGCTGTACTACCCTGTTTAACAGCAAAGACTTTAGCAAAGCACACAGAATCTTAAGTTCTTTCATTATTTTTGACATTGATTTGTCATTAAGAAAATATATTAGTTCAGGTTAAATTGATCTGAAACATCCATTAATATAGGTGATAGATTCCTTGTTTTTTTGTTTCGCTTCCTTGATATCTCAAATTAAGCAATGTAGAAAAAGCTAATTGTACTGAATATTTTTCTCTGATAAATTTTGTTCTAAAAATAGGACTGGAGATCTACGGTGACATGTAGATACAAGTCTGTATTAGACTTGCTGCTAATAAGGTTGGGTATAGTTGACATCATCCATCTATAAAAATGGATTAAACATTACTTACCAAAATGTACCAGAATATATTCACAACTATATCTAGAGAATTAATGACCCCAAAGTGCAGAGAGGTGCTTGGATGGAAGGGGATATTTCTTCTCACCCTTTTTGATATCCCACATAGATTTATTTCTTATATTGTTGCTTGTCCATATAATTTGTGCCATCTAACAGTACTTTTCATATGCCACATGGTTGAGCATCTTCAAATACTCTCATTTTTACAGTTGAAAGCAGTTTTGTTCACCATTTTCCCAGAGCAGATTTCTTTCTGTCCTTTCACTGAACTCCTGTTCTGCTCCGTACCTTCTTTCCTCAAAGAAACAATTCAAAACAATCATGCTAGCCTGAGATACAAGACATGCTTAGCTCTTTCATGAGAGGATGCAAGTCTAACATTGCATATGCTTCATTTTGTTTGCGACATAGTTATTTTGCTTTTTTATAATTTTTTTTAAGCTATTGTTAAGACAATCATTTATTTTGCTCCCCACAAGAAGCTGTCTTGATGAAATGGCACAGAAAGATGAGGCAGTAAATCACAGTGAGTTCTGTAAAATGTATGGTATTAGAGTATTTTATACAACTATATGCTGTCTAGCATGTCTATTTGAGGTACGCATTTCAAAAAAGTGATTCTTTGAACAACTCCTTTTCAGAGTCTGCTTTTATATGTCATTTGCCCGTTCTGTAGGTGGCTTTGTTTTTTGCTGAGCATAAAGCAGTCCTGAGAAACTGAGAAATATTCCGAATAACTATCAGTCTTCATTCTGTACTAGCTCTGAACCAAGAGCTCTGTCAATATCTGAAGAAAAAAAAAGTACAATGAAAATGAAGTAAAGGCAATAATATTTGCTGCTAAGGGTATTTTTATATCAATAGCTTTAGCCCCGCTTGTCTTAATTATAGTGTTATGGTTCAAGCATCAGTGGTAGAACACAGAGAGATACTGTAAGGGGGATTCTTTGGATCTTAATGACTGACATTGGGGTGGGAGGGGAGAGATGGAAATCAAGATGGGAGAAGGAAAACGTTTATATCAACCCCAGGCAGGTTGTGCTTATCAGCTATAGCGAAGTTCAAAGAAGAACGTGTAGGGCAATC
Source organism: Sagittarius serpentarius (assembly GCA_034782735.1). Classification (NCBI taxonomy): domain Eukaryota; kingdom Metazoa; phylum Chordata; class Aves; order Accipitriformes; family Sagittariidae; genus Sagittarius; species Sagittarius serpentarius. Next base: position 26,944,367 of record JAVKLA010000088.1, read on the forward strand.
TTTATTGCTCTTACCTACTGTTCTTAGTAATCAGAGCTAGCGCTTCTTTTAGAGTAAAGAGCTGTGTCTTATTCGTATTCAGTAGCATGGTAAATAACATCACACTCGAACATTTATCTTCTTTCATTGTTTTATGGTTTTCCTGGTATATTTCTAGGTTTAAATCTTCATTTGGTAGGAAACTTCTTGAGGTATATCCAATGGTTCTGAAATAAATCTGTTGGCACTGTAGTATTCAAGTATGTAAGGTAGACTTCCTGTAGAAAATACCCCTCCCTAAAACCAAAGATGTAAATAGAAGGATCTCAGACTCCAGTTATACCAGGCTAACGTCTGCGTGCTGAATTTAACTGTAGGTTAAAACCAGCTGTTTTTTACTCCACTCAGCTTAATGCATTCTAGAAGCCTGTAAGGAACAAAAGTAAGTAGTAAAGCACTATGTTTACAAATAACTTCGCTTAAACTCTACCTGATACAGGATACAGCTACAAATTTTGGACTGGGAGACTGAAGTCCTTCCTATACTTGATATTCTGGACCATATTATAAGGAGTTTTAATAGATCTTTCGTACTCTGGAGGATATTTGTGCAATGTCAAAACTTACAGATGTTTCCTTGTAGTTCTTTAACATCTGGGTGTAAAAAGCCATCAAACTTCATAGTTCATATTTCATGTTCATATTTCAAACTTATCAGATGTGGAGATGATCTAGATATGCCTATGCAGATTTCTTGTACTTCTGCCAGCTAAGACATGGAAGGGGAACACTCAGGAAATCCAGAGTTCCTTCTGACACTCATCAACTACAGTTACAGTAAGACTGAAAGCAGGGTAGCAGAGTATGCTATCCGCTAGTGCATAGCAACTTATTACCTTTGATTTAAATTAATTTTGGTACCAGTAGGTCTCAGTATGCATTATACATATGCTTAAGTTCCTCCCTGAACAAGTGGTTTTGATGTTGCAAAGGTAGACAGGGAGTAACCAGCTACAGCGAGATGAAAGAAGACAGAGAAAGAAGTGGTCTGTCAAAATAATGTAGCTGTTTAACTTATGGCAAAAATTTGCACAATTTGTTGAATTTTCGTTGGTATACAAAGATGTAGAAATTTGTTTAATGTTGTCTAAACAGATTTAATGTACCAGTGCAGATTTTTTTTTTTTTGCATTTTAGTGTGATTAGGAAAAAAAAAAACCAAACCAAAAACCCACCAAAAAAAATCCCAACAACACAAAAAACCCCACTCATACCAGGAAAGTGACCATATTTCTGAATTATTTTTCTAGATAATGAATAGAGGACTTTTTTGTATGGGGAAAAGTTTCCAGTGGATTTTCAGGATGTTAGGAAATATCTGTAAAACCATCCATAGCACTGTAAAAGCTATGGAAAACATTTCCCAACATTAGCAAGCTTCCGTAAAGCAGATTTTTCAAGTACACTTTTGAAATGAAATAATTAAAATGCATCTCTCCGTTCTGTTACCATTTTATTTTAAATCAAAGAATGTCATATTGACACTTCATGATTTTTTTAATAATCTACCATTTATAATGACCATGTTTAATTGCTCTAATTTAAAAAGGCGCTATCTGATTGCCTGCATGCATATAACAAAAAACGTAATTGTCTTGTGCAAACCACTGAATAGATTTAGGAATCTTCAATAACAAAATTACATTAATAGCATATGCTATTAAAGATGATTGATGGCAAAATTGGAAGCATACTGGTTTTACACCACACAAAAGAGTACGGTGCTTTGAAGATGGTTCTGAGAGTGTCAACAACAGTACAAAGAAGAAAAACAGTGTAATACTAAAAGTCCCACTTACTAAAAAAAAATTTATTTGGTAGTGGGGTATATCAAGTTTTATTTTACTTGAGATAACAATATTTCTTTTTTCTGAATATTCCTTGCATACGTGAATACATACTTCAATATATAGTGTTTAAATCTGTTCAAATACCTACTTTATCTTACAGAAGAATAAGCAGCTTAACTTATAGCCAGGTTTTCAGAGACCAAATCTCAATTCCGTATTACCTCTCAGTTGGTTTAATCCATCTTTTACTGCATTCCCTACTGTGAATGGATAAGTGAATATGAGTTCCATTAATCAGTTTGCAACATTCTGTACTTTGAAAGCCTGATTCTGAATTTAGAAGAAATCAAAACTCTAGAAAAAAAGAATATAGGGAAAGTGATGAAGAACCTAACATTCTTAATGTGCAAGTTGCTTTGAGGCTAGCTTCTGGTTTTTTTTGGTGGCATGGCTGTAATGTGAAGATCTCTAAAAGTCCAAGGTTTAACAGCAGGTACATTTTTAATACATATATTACTTCTGCAAGCACATGAATATAAGTTATATCTACCCTACTGCAGTTTCACATTATGCTTCAGGGGTTTTTTTCCTAATACCTTTTAAAGTAACATTTATTTTTCCATGTCCTTCTGAGATTTACAGTGCAAATTTTAAAGGACATTCGATATCCATCAGTTTTCTAAGCATTGGCATGTATTAATTTCGTACTCATATCTAAAGTAGTACCTGGAAATGGAGATGGCCTATTTATCAGGTGCCTTAACCCCTCCCTCGCCCTTTTTTTTTTTTTAATCTCTTAGTAACAATGTAGTTGGGAACACCACAACTCTGTGAATGGATTCCTTCATGATCACAATTATTCTTATATTGCCCATTTTTCAAGTGAATAACTTTTGAAAATTATTTGACTAATCTTTTGTTATTGTAAAAATATTTTGTATGTATTGTACATACAAATGTATGTATGTGTGTGCAGTGTGTGTGGAGGGGGAACTATTTTAGAGAATGGCTGAAATACCTTGCTTTTTTAGAAAAAACTGTATAAATATTTTAGCTTTCTCACACAATACCTATGCTAGGGAAACATCCCTTTGCCAGTTTAGTATTGGTATCTGTATCAACGATGGTAGAAATATAAAGCCAGTTTGGGAAAAAAAACCCAAACCACCATTGTAATAAAATATCTGTGTTAAAGTTTCTGAAGGGTTCTTTTGATGCTTCCTACAAACATTTTAGTTGCAACCTTTTGTTCATGATTACTGGAGGAAATTCCTTAGGGTTTCTAGTTCTGACATATAAAAGTTGTGGGAAGTGGTATTATAGGTCAGAGCCACACTAAAACCAACTTCAATACAACTGGCTGCCTAAAGCTACCTCCAAGTTCCTCCTCTAAGAATTACATCATCTTTCACCTTTGCAGACATCTCTTCCTCTCTGCCCATCTCTTGTGTCTGAAGTTTATCTAGGGGACAGAAGTTACCTTGTTGCCTTGTGGGCCATCATTATGGGGAAGTCCACCCTGACTTCTCTTTTTCTGCCTACTTGAACTGATTAATAACTGCTTAATGGTATCTTGACACACAGAGAATTTGGTTATTGAGGATATCTAATGCCAACTATATAGTGGCTGTTTCTCATGTTGTCAAAACACAGATTTGTATTTTTCTTTTACTGTACCTTTCTTGTGTAAATGAATGCAGAAATTAGGTTTGCTGAGTTCAGGTCACTTTTTGTACAATAATTTGCACAATGTATCATATTTTAAATGATAGTTAAACCTAAAACTGAGTCAAAGTAGTTTATTTTTTAAATTTCCAATGTCTCATATTTACAATTTCAAGCTAATGAAATTCTGTTACAAACATCTAATTAAGAATGCTACTGTTTGTTTTTTATATGTAACGCATAGCATTACAATATGTAAACAGATATTTGTACAGTTAGAATTAATAATTGGATTTATACCAATGGATACTTCCAGGAGCACAGATTTAAAGTGACTCCTTTGGTTTTGTCTGGTTTATTGCTTTGTTTTGTTTCATACATTCTTAGGTAACTGTCTGTGTGTTAATCAAATATTTTGCATCTAATAGTGCATAATGTTTATGAATACGATAGTCCTTTATCAGAGCTCAGGCTGCTGCAGTTCTCCATTTTAAGACTGCCTTTGTCCAATCATGAGGAAAATGAGCAAGTATTCTTACTTTGGTCCGTGTGAGTTGAATTCTTTGTCTTAGTTTCTTTGTGCTTTATTTTTGCATCTTATAATGTACTTTACACGATAGCTTAATAAAAATTATTCGGGAGGATTCAGTTGATACTGTGACATCACTGATTATGCACATTATTAATACATCCTCAAGAGAATTTTCCCATCCGTAGTAACTACTGCTGACAAATGTTATTTTTGGTTTCTTCAGAGAATTGTTTTGTTCTGTAAAAGGCTTATTGGTGATTCCAAAGATGCACAGGATCCTTTCAGTTTACCTATACCTATTTTAATCTCATTAAAAGATTTTAAAATATTTTGAAATAGAGGATTTTTGTTTTTCTGGCAGGCAGGTGGAGGGGTGCTGCCTGCAGAACCCACTTTGTCAGCATGAAACCAGTGTCATAAATTTTTATGGAAATGAGCTCATTACTTTTAAATTTACCGCCTCTTTAGTGATTCAAGGGATAGTTTTCAATTTTTGAAAAACAACCAATCAGTTCCTTAAATATGTGTATTATTATTAGATGTGTGAGTTGGCCTTTCCAAGGATGGTATTAAACAAAAATATATTGTTGACATTTAGACTATTGTTGGAGTATAGGTTCTGTGATTAATTAGGACCAAGAACACTTAGGCACATGTTTTGTCTGCTGATTGGCTAGCTGTTCCCTTTTCACCCTGCTTCCTCCATCAAGGTACAAACTTTATTCAGGACATACTAAGGATCTTTTACCTATAATTAGCATTTCACTGAATGTAACAGATTCAGTTATCAACTTCGAGGAAATATACCTTCAGGTGGTAGAGTTCATTAAATGTGTAGCTTTTCTCATAGCTGCAGAGTACATAGCATTTTTTCAGCGATACGGTGAGAAAAGTACTTTTATAATAGTAACTCGCTGACAACATTTGAAGTGAAAATTGCCAGAGTTCTTGAATCTTTACACATTTCCGTGACTGATCATCATTTCCTTAGAGTTCCAGAGACTTGTGTGAATCATGCCTACAGGGTACATATGTTAGACGTTAACGAGAAAATACTTCCCAGAAATCAAACGTAAGATTCTTAAAGCTTTTGAAGTACACCTACAAGGTTGAATGATTAGAGCCTTGTAGAACAGAATGAAGAAATAATTCATTTGAGAACTAAAAAGACAGAATAACTTTAGTAAAAAAAACAGTACTTGTTATTTATTAAACAAAATAACTGTTACTGCATAAGTGTAAATGTATTTTAGCTGGTATGTACTCCAGAAATGCCTGGTCATTGATGTACATAGCTAATCTCTGGTGATATGTCCTGTCAGTAATTTATGTGGATACAACCAGCACACCCTATTAAATGAAGCTTAGAATTATATATATATAATAGCTACACAATCAGAAGAATCGCAGTATTAGGCATTCATCTAAGTGCATCAGTGAAATGAAGGTCTAATTTTATATTCAGTGCAGATAATTCCTATTGTTTGTATTATTGAATTCCTCGCAGCTACAGGCAATCTTGTAAACTTCTCAGTTGTTAATACTTTTATGAATTTCTTTGTCACTGTGTTCCAGTCTCCAATTAGTATTTCAGTGGTCTGTCCTATGTTAATATTTAGCATCATATTTTTTGCTCTGGGATTCAGTATAACACATTCAGTGTAGTCTTTTAAACTTTCAAGCAGACCACTGAAATTAAAACAAAAAAATCCCCTAGTAAAACATGCATTCATATATGTATGTAAAATTAGATTTTATGATACTGACAATTTGTGTATTATGTTAGACTTTAAAGTAGGTCTGGTCCTTACCCAGGGCTATATTGCTGCCCTTAATCGTGCTATGTAGGGCTTTTTTCCACAAGTGAACTAATTAAAATCAATACACAAAAGAATTTACCTCATTAGTAAGAGTGGTGGAATAGGGCACTACCTTGTTATTCAGGCATGGGTATTTAACAAACTCACAGGATTTGTGTGTTGCGCTTCTGGTGCAGTCACTCTAGGCATTGCTAGTATATATGGCAGGACTACGTTAAGCTGTTTTGTCACTGCTTGTAATACAGGAAGAAAATATGATGTTAAGGATATTACGGTCACTTTAAAATGTACCTGTATGTTTTCTGGTTCCTACAAAATTCTTAATATGCAGAACTACATATTGCTTGTTTGAATGTTCTTGTGTAAGTTTTGTGAACGCTTAAGAATGCATTAAGATAAGCTCTCAAAAAGTAAGTGGATTTAAATACAGATGCAGTTGAAAACTGAAAAAAGAATTGTAAACTTGCTGAAATGACACAGTTGGTTAAGATTTTCAAAAATTATCAGTCACTTTGGTTGTGTTTGTGTCGTAAACAGTTAAAATAGCCTAAATTTTGGAAGAATGGCCAGCATGCACTTAAAGTCTATTCAAAATGTCACTAAGAGGGTTTGCTAGGTTAAAGGACTTCACTGAAGGTTGAGACCTGATTATTTATTCTTTTTTTCATGTATAAAAGTTAGCTACTGATCAGAACATCCCCCCAAATTGATACTTTTTCCCTGTAATGTAAACAATTAGGGTGTCAGTGTTTGCAGAACTCTGGCTGGGAAAAGTGAAATCTTCAGATACCTGACTATTTTTAACAGAAATTCTACAGTACTAATAACTCAGAATTTCTGAATCTAAACAGTGGAGGAAAGCTACACGATTAATCTAAACTACTGCTAACTTTCAATTTTTTTAATGAATTGAGAACAGAGGAATACTTTGTACTGATTGCTTAAGCCACACAGTCTTTCAAAATCTGATTTTTCCTGCATTATTTTCAAAGTCTTCTACAAGACATGGTGGCAGGATTGGGGGCAGTATTTGTATACTTTTTAAAAAATTGTCTAAATCTAGTTATAGATATCCAGTGTACTGAATATGACTAGGCTGTGATATGCTGTTATCTTCCACCTTGAGTAGTCCTTTTTCAGACAGCTAACTGTTCACCAGTGAACATATATGATGTTTTTGTTACCGAGGTTAAGGACACAAACTGTTTTAGAACTTCTCTGTCTCCAGCATTGGTATTCTGAATGAGTATGGAATAGCAAGTTATTTGAATAGGTGTATAATTGCCATGTGTTCTTCATGTTTAAACCAAAACTCCAAAATGAATTTGGAATCACTTCAATTTATTGCAAACCTATTTTCTTAATGAATAAATTCCATGATCTTTTCTCCTGTTTTTAATATTCTCATGACGAGAAGCATCTGTAGCTTGCTTGCTACTATGAATTGTTAAACTTGGTTAGGTGTAATGGGAATAGTAATTGCTACTAAAAAGTTGGATCAAATTTTAAAGGCCAGTGGTAATACCTGGATTTTTTTTTTTTTCTGGCCATGCATAGAAGTCTGTTGAGCTAAATTAAGAACAAGAATCCAATATTTATATTTATGCAGAAAAGGTAAAGTAAAACTGAAATAGTCCTGAATTTAATTTCTTATACAAAAAAAGATCAGAGCCTTGGCATGCTCAAGTATTATAGGATTATGTTACAATTCACAAAGTCATTCCTTTTTTCTAAATGATTCATAGTTTTGCTAAAATGTTTTGTGAAAATTCTCTTACCTGCTTCCTTCACCTCCTCCCCCCCCCCAATTTCTGGCACAATTAAAAGACTTTGTCAGATAAATTCTTTGAATACCGTATATAGGTAGATAAGCCATATTAATTTAAATGAATAGTTGCTCCTACCAGAACTCAGATTAAAAATATTTCCGCTGAAGATGAGTAATAGAAGCAGCTTTCATAAAAATGGGTGGGTGGGGGGAACCAAACAAAAAAAACCTGTTCAAAGCCAAACAATCTACAGAGTAAGATAAAATTATGAATCTTTATAAAAAGATAAACATTTGTTTCAAATAAAAGGCAATATACTGTTAGATACAGAAAAATGAAATTTATACTATATTACCAGACACAGCTATAATACAGTAGTTATGTAAGGAATAATAGTACTTTCACTGTGCAGTCATAAAGATCGGGAGTGTGAGCATTTCTGGTTAGGAAGGTACAGACTTTGCTCATTTATAACGCAGTCTGCATGTATAAATGTATGCACAGACACACATTTAAAAAAAAATATAAATATATATAAAAAAATCTTTATAAACATACTCTGTTTTATGTTTCTCCTAAAATAAGTGTTGCGTTAGTGTCATTTGCTAGTTCAAGAGGTAGTTGAAGACCTCCTGTAGTTACTTCTGATAAATCTTTCAAAACTTCTATTTTCTGATTTCTTTGAAGTCTTTTCTCATTCCAGTACTCTTAAATGAAGTTCACACCGAATTTGCTGTCCTTAAAAGCTCTGATGAAACACTTCTAAACAAGTTTATTCTGCTTTGAAACAAGCCAAAGTACTCCTGTACTTACTCTTATTTTTCCTTACTCATGAAATAAAAGAAGCTATACTAGCTAAGGTTACATGCTTGAGTGATTCCTAGACTCAAAAAAAAAAAAAAAAAAAACAAAAAAACCCCAGTAATTTCTGTAACTGTTTTGGAAAGCAAATATTTGGTTTTTTTACCTGTGTTTTTGGTATATTTTTACTACTACAGACATTTAAGGAGAAGGGGCGTAGTGTAAATCAGCTGGTATTACTTAGATCAGTATCTTGAGTCACTGAAACTCATTTTATACCCTCTGTAATCTCTAATCTGGAGGTTGTTGAGTTTGGTGGAGACTTTAGTTTAAAGTCTTTAGTGATCTATTAAATCTGAAAGTTTTGTAGCAGACTACTGGTAAATTCTATATGTTCCCTGCCAGTGATCATCCACTGCTGTTGTAACTATTGTAAAATGCTCTAAAACTGCTCAGCTGGTTGCAAGTTAGCTGGAGTGTTTATAAAGAGGAACCTGTAGCATAAAATCATTTTAGAAGACAGCATTTTTATGAATGTCATTGTCCTTTGAAGAACATCAGTGAAGAACATCAGGCGTTTGGAAGTGTGGGCTTGCCTTACGTGAAATAAAGGCTGACTTCTGTCTTAACTCTCCAAACCATGTAAAGCTCTGTGCTGTGCAAAGATGAATGTATTCTATCTCAGTCTTTGGACCAGCTCAGTTTTCCTTTTATGGAGCGGTGACAGGGGAAGATGGTTACTGCATTTTAATCTCACTGTTTTGAGGAAAATAAATATTTGTATGGTATTGTTAAACTGGTTTCTTAAATTGTTCCGGAGACCAGAACGTGAGATTGAATAACAGTGTTGTCTAAACGTATTAGAGGAAGGCAACAAGGTGTAACAAACGTTTGTCAGGACCTACCATGAAAATTAGTCTTTCATAAAATAAAAATAATAATTAAAAAAAAGTCTGCTACTAAAAATCCTATACAGTGAGGTTAGGTGGTCTGAGTTATGCAGGAGATCAAACCTTATCAAGAGGTTTTCTTTCTTAGAAATGTGAGACTTTGCTATGTATGTAGTGGAGGCACACCTGTACAGACAACAGCAATTCCCTTGAGAAGCATTAGCAAACTTCTTAGTCTGTTTTACTTGAGCAGTGATAATTCTCAGTCTATCCTTTTAAAGCACCTGAAATCTTACGCTGAATGTACAAATAAGGCAGTGTTGCTAGATAACAGGATCATTAGAACCTTGTGGAAAGTGGGATTTCTATCCTTAAAATGGGATCTAGCACCACCTTCTTCTATTGACATTTCAGTAACTCCTAATTTAGATTGAGATACAGATATTGCTGTGTTCTTGCATATCATTTTTATGCATTTAGAACTGTCGTGTCATGGAAAATATTTCACATACATGTTGCAGTATTTCCAACAAAATCACCCAGTCTGCAGCTATTAAAAAACAAACAAAAAAACCCACAAGTGGTGCCTTTTCCACAGTGTCTTTCACACACACACAAAAAAAAAATAAAAAGTTTTGAACATCTTCATGGTTGTAAAACTGTGATTGGGGAAAAAATACCAGGCAGGAACATGCTCATTTCACCTCTTCTTTTAAGCACATGTATGAAAAAGTCATGGGAGTTTTGTGGATGTGATCACTGTTGTTTAAAACTGGGGTCACAGAGTATAAGAAGAAAATAAATCTGAAATATACTTATTATTTGGCTTACAGATACATTTCAAATACTAAGAAAAATAGTGCAACTGTTGGTGCTGTGATCAAAGCAGATTCAAAAACATAAGGAGCTATAAGAAATACATATGTTTAAAGAGTCTGCAAAGTTGTTTGAATAAATCCAGCACAGTTTCATTACATTTAAGACCAGCTGTTAGGCACAGTCAGGATACCAATATAAAATCAACATATGTAATCTTGGCCAAGTTGGTTTTTTTCCCCTCAAAGAGGATTATTTGTGCCAACAGCATATGCTGCAAAAGGACTAAAGTACAGTCCCATTACCACGGCAGGGTACATAATTACATGAATTTACCTAAATATGGAAAAATTGTAACAAATAGGGGAGGCTTGGCAGATATTTTGGTTTCACATTTGGTATTTGGCATAACACAGTGTCCTGTTTAATTCCCATTGCTGCTACTTAGTGTTTCCTTTAATTGTGAAGCACATGGCAGCTCTTGTTCTGTTTAATTTTCTCATAGCTGCTCTCACATTTTGGCTACAAGCACATTACATGAAAAAGCATGTAAGTATAGATTATACTGTACTACACCCTGAGGGTATAGTGTATAAAAATAGTCATCTGATGCATAAAAGCTTCTTGCGTATGGAAGTTAATCAGTATTTTAGAAAATAAGAAAAAGATACAATTCGTACGTATGCATGTATTGAGAATAGTTCTAGTGTCCCAGATTGGTAGAGGGGAAGGAAGGAGGGAGAAGATCTGTGCCAAACCTCAACTAGTAGCTTTTGGTCTATCTGGCATCCTTTTGCATCTGCAGTTTGGGGACTAATGTTGCTTTCCTTTTCTATAGCAAATCCCTTATTCTTTTTGTTGACTACATATGACTTCCCATGTTTTAGAACATTAATGAAAATCCCAAAATTTGTCTTAAGACTTTCAGTGACCTTGAGGATAGGGTCAGGGATCTGTGTATGTTTAAAGCAGAAAATTAAGTATGCAGATCAGTACTACAATGAATTTAAAACATGCATTGTTACAAAGTGAGGTTTTTTGTCTGTTTTGATTGAAAGGATTACTATATAGATATATCTTGCATGTTGCATTAAGCATGTTTTTATTTTTCTCCCAAAGTTCTCAGAGGTCTATAAACATTACATCTTTCTCAGTCTTTGATGCAGAAAAGGTCTTATGCCAACTCCTCTTTTTTTTTTTTTTCCCCCTTCTTCTATCTCCATACGTATCTCCATGCAATCCTAGTGAAAAGTTGTGCTGCAGTGCTTATGGGAATATAGCATGAAAGTTTTTATTCTTCGTTGTAGGGTTCTGAGAGCCCTCATTAACTGTGTTACCCTTTTACTGATGTGTTCAGTAGCACAGATCTGTTTTTAAAGTAATTTTAAACTGTTGGGAACAATTTCCTGCCATTTCAATTGCATGGAGAGGTTATCGTGAATGATCTTTCAGCTTTTATGGACGATGCTATAAGCCCCTAAGCAACCAGCTAATAAAGTTTGTTAATAATGTTCAAAACAGACTACATTACAACTCTCGGGGTTTGGGGGGGGGGTGTGTGTTTGTTTGGTTGTTTTTTTTTATTATTACTTGAAGAAAATTATAATGCTTGATACAGTGATCAGTGCACTCTTATAACGTAACAGAAAGCCACAGAACAGAAAATGTGGCCTTATACATTTCCTGTGTTTGAACCAATTTGAGCATTTATAAGACAAAAAGTTGACGGACCTTTGCAGTAGTCTCATATATTAGACTTCATTTATTCACACATGAGGAGGACTATAGCAGACTGGAGTGGTGTAAGATTGCACTGCTCCTGAAATTAATGTCCAGTGGGCCCATCTTGTACAAAGCCTTGAAAGAATGAATGTAAAACAGGCATAATAACTGAATAATTATGACATCTGTTACCCCAGCACCTCTTAGTGGGAAATTAACTGAAGAAATAGCAGGTTCAAAGATGCGTTAACACTTCAGTAGCATATATAACTGAAATATGAGGTGTGGGGGAAGGGTAATGGAGATGAAATTGAGCTCTCAGATAATCATTTGACACACAGGTAATTGAACAGCTATCCAGTGTACTGACGAACACTTGTAAGGAAATGCATTCATTGCTATGTGAGATATTTTATGCAGAATTTATTTTTGGTAGCTATTCAGAATCTGCAGTCTCAAATTAACGTATAATTGGGAAATGAAGGGATTATTTTTTAAAATGTGAGAAAAAATTCTCAAATATAATGCCACCCTTACTAATAAATGAAAAGACTTTCCTATACATTTCCTCCTATAAATAGCTTGATGGGGTGTAGGGATGTATAAGTAATCACATTAACTTTGAGGTGGCTTGTCAGTTTGGAGATCTTGTGTGTTAAGTTACCGATCAAGTTCCCTGTGTACTGTTAGTGTCTTAATCCATAAAAAGCCAAAAAAATCTTTTTCTTCATTATTTTTCTTTAAATAACTTGTAATCATATTTACTGATTTTAGTTGGAGAATGCCTGCATGCACATGTTTTCAGAGTGTAAGAGCTGCTGCCAGAAATATGAAAGAATATGTAATCTGTGAAAAAACAGTAAGCCTTATTTAGAAAGGTTATTGCACCTATAACTTCTTCTCTCAGTGCTCATTGATTAGAGATTAAACATTATCCTTTGTGCTATTCAGATTGGGATTTTTAATTAGGATGTCATTATTACACAGATATACTAAATGCTAAATTGATTTTTGAGACCTTTTGAAATAATGGCACTACTTCTGCAAAATGAAAATCATAATAGATTATTGACTTATACTTGGCTTTTGGTTCAAGGGCACATCTCCAATGTCAACATTTCCAATATCTTTAGTTTCATGCAAAGAGACACTCATAATTAGGCTTATATTAAAAGTTTGTGCCTATTGACTAATTTTTTATTAATGACAGTAGTATAGCATTGAGTGTCTTTGAATTATAATAGCAAACAATGACGCCTGTTGATGACATGTAAATACAAAATAAACTTTCTATTTGATTAGCTTTAAGAATTTGTATTCATGCTCACAGTGTTATAAAAGCTATTGAAGTTTTTAAGCAGATGTTTACTTCAGTTGGAACTGCTCTTAGATAAATAAATTCTTGTTTCTGTACAGGATGTATTAGATGCTTGCATTTTATAATGGATACCTAAAGTAACTTTCAGGGTGGACTTTCTAAACCTTTGTGTATTACTGCCTCTTTACTTAAATTAGGTCCAAATATAGTTCTTATTCCTACTTTCATGATCACACCTATTCAGCCTTTGTTTTTTTGTAGACTTCCAAACAAGCTTATCTGTCTTGCTAAAGCCTTTTAAATTCTAGCATTCCTGATAGCTTTTGTTTGCAGACAGGCTGCAAATATGAAGACTGCACCCTTTTCAGAATATTTTGAAAAGTCCAGTTCAGCAACTGTTAGAAGTGTGTAGGAGTCGAGAGGGATCAGGAAGGGAAAAAGTGATGCGTGGGAATTTTCCATTTCTTTGAACTAATCTTTATGAAATTCAAAAATTTCAAAGGAGAAGTACATATTTTGCTTTTTGTGACCTATTTAATTAACCTCCATTAAGTTGTGAGAATGTTTTGTGACAAATTTTATGAGGATTGTTATCATCTGATTAAACCAAGATTAGACTGGGCCCAGTTAATACTTGCTGGTTTCCCTGGATTTGGCTGATTGCATGAGCAGGTATACTTCAGCAGGGAAAAGCTTTTCTACATTCTTTCACCTTTAGACTCAAAGAATCTTTAGAAAGCAAATAATTTCTAGCCATTTGTTTGCCTTGTCAGAAAAGATGTTAAAGATATCTTGAAGAAAAAGCCTCAGCAATTCCTCAGTTATGTCCTTTTAAAATATAAAAAAAAACCCCTACATTTTTATTTTAAGCTATGCATGTCATATATACCATATTTCATTTGAGTACTTTTGGTTAAATTATATTTCACTACGTTTATGTAACTCAGACTTTAGTCAGTGATCTTCTGAATATCCTAGCAAAATCTTCTGGTTTGAAGCAATTCAGTTGAATATTATCAAACTTTTCACACAGTGTTGGGCAATGTCACAGGAACCCAGCTTTAAAAATGTTCCAGATCAACAAAAGCCTTCCTTTATTATTTTTTTAAGTAGCAAAACCAAATGCCTCTTCATATGTCAAAGGCAAATGAAAATGAGAAAGGAAAGATTTATTACTCCTTTAACAATGCAAATGACCTTGGAGAATGGGTTGAGCCATTACATGCTATAATGACAGGTATCCTACAACTGGAATAAGGGAGACAGACGTACTATTAGTAGCCTAACTAAAGATATGGAAGGCAAACTAAAATCAGCACAACTATGTTTAGTAAAGATCTCTTGTCTCAATAAAGCTGTATTCCTTTTTATGTAAAGGAATCAATGGAACCAGTGAAGACCAGAAGACATAAGGGTATTAACAATAAGGATGAAAGGTAGTTGAGAGATGAAGTTCTGAGAAACTAGGAGCATGGTATTAAGATATAAAAGAACTCAGTCCTCATGTTGCTAACATAATAGAAGAAATAATATTATCACTTAAATATGGCATCAGTGGCCATAGATGGCCAGACACCATAGAATGGCATCAGTGTTTTAAATTTCTCAGTTGGATAAATTTGATTTCTTCTTGAAGCTAGTCTGCTATTAAATCATATCCAAATCTGGATGAACAAACATGCGTTATTTGTCAGGTATTTACAAATCCAGCAGAAGAAGTGGTGTTGAAGAATTTGTGCGTTAAGCTTGGAAACACTCAGAATATGGATTGTATTTCCTAGTAAGTTGTGATGGTTGTTAGGTGCATTTTTGAGTTTCAGAACAAGGCGAAAAGTCCCCCTGTAGCCAAAGCTATCCAGTATCTGTCTTAAAAGGCATAATTAACCTGTGAGGTGGGACATGCCCATAAACTTAACTTCTCCATGGCTATCCAAATCAGTCTGCTCTGGGTTTCAAAGCTTTTAGCTAGGTAATGTAGTTCATTGATCTCAGGGTATTCTCCTTCTGTCCCTGGAAGAGCTTCAAAGTAAGTTTGCCAACAATCCATTTTCTATCTACCTTCTTTTGCCCTTTTCCATTTAAATTTCCTGAGGCCTGCATTTTAGTTTTAAGGCTCAATAGAACCTCCATATGTCTGAGGAAGATTAAGCCATTCATTCTTTGGGGATGTGTGTTGCAAGAGTAGAAGGGGAGTTAACATATCTGCTTGCCTTGTTTGTATACTTTCCCTGTGATCACTGTTAGAGACAGCATATCCAGTGAGGGGCGTCTGATCTGACTCAGCGCAAGTGTTCTCATGGAAATACCTTTGTTGCAGTCAGACATGAAAACATCCAGTGAAACCCTAAAAATCTTCAAACGTTATGTAGCATGAAAGAAGTGTTCTCGTATCCAAGGGAGTCCTTGGTAGTTTAAATCCTGGTCATCCTTAGAACCTATGAATTGAGGCCACCGAGTATGCTCACCTCTGAGACAGTTTGTTTACTCCTGTTTGTCTCATGGGTATCAATGCTTCCTGGCCAAGTACTTCATTGCAATCCTGAAGAATTGGTCCTTGTTTGCTACTACTATTCCATGTTGGTTCCTTATAAATTTTGGCATCAGAAAAAAGCTAATAAATTAACCGGTCTCTCTAAACCTGTAAGGAAGACTGGAGTGGGGGGACAGGGATAGTATGTAGTTTTTGTTAAAATTTAGCACTTAGGGGATCTCCCTTTCAATGTGCAATTGCTTAATAATGCCAGGATGGATTAAGACAGTTTGCACAGATACAGTTATCAATAATCAAAGGTAAATGCCACGATCAGGTAAATGGGAAGCTGGAAGAGAAACACATTAAGTCTGACTTTTAATTAAAATATTTGAAGTGCCTTCTTTCTGAGTTGAAATGTGTTCAAACTCTTAGAGATTTGGAAATCAAGGTTTAGGGGAAAATGTCACTTCTGTCAGTGTAAGTAAAAGTTGTATAGTTTCTACTTCTGTCAAGGGCTAATAGTAAGTATAACATCTAATGAGATACCTTTTTGCCCTAATAGCTCTTCTTGAAAAGTGATCTGTGTCATCTTAGAGACAGGCATGTAGGAAAATAATGATACCAGTTACCTTTCTGTCTAAGATAGCTTTCTGTCTATAAAATTTTTTGTTGTTGCCACAGCCTTACATCTCTGCTGCGGTGGGATTCTGTGTATACTGTCAACTTCTTACGTATTCAAGAGCCAGAAAGCATCCCTTCTACAACTAAGAATAAAATGCAGTGAGTTGAAAGTGTATAGAAATGCTTTCCTTCATGTGGAACAATTTGTGTCTCCTCTTTGCTGGCCTGAGAAAATCTAGCCTTCATGCACTGCTGCTCTGGGAGAGCGTCTGGAGAGAGAGTCCTGGCTTTAAACCAGCATCAGCTAGAATTGCTGTAAACCAGCCTTCCACACAAACCAGAACAAAAATTGAATCTGACTTGGAAACAAAACCACAGAGAACATTTTCATCCTGCATGTCTTCTACACTGGCCTTTCTGATTCAAACAGATACACTATTAAAATTAATTTCTAACATGCACTTGAAGTTTGAATTTACAACAAAATCATTTCATATTTACAGCTGGACTCAATGATCTTAAAGGTCTTTTCCAACCTAAATGATTCTGTGTTTCTATATAGGTAGTGGTCTAAAATGTGAGTTCAGATCCACAGACAGCTGAAGATATATACAACTGTGTTAATGTGAGAAACTACACATTTCCTCTTACTAATACAGGAGTTGTATTCTGTATTCCTATAAACAGAAACTGTTTTGATTAGAGTGTACTAAAGTAAAACAGTAGCCTAGAAAAGGGTGGAAAGTTGTGTTGGTTGCCTTTTTTTTATTAAACACTTAGCAAAAAGCATAATTTTTATTAGCAGTAATTCAATGTGTGATGTCTTCCCCATGATTCAAGTACCAACAAATGGTTGTAGTGTATTTTAGAAGGATTTATGATAACTTTGAGTATCATGGCTAAGTATTCTTGAATAAAGCTGTTTCATTTGTCAGGGATGGATTAAACTCGGTTTAGACACAGGGCTTTTAGGAAAGTTGCCTATTTACTCATTCTTTTACAACACACATTTGTTGAAGCAATTTAATCATGTTTTGTATAGTATTCACCCTGAAATAACTACGAAAGCAGGAGACAGTTCTTTGCAAGTTTGTCAATGCATCTCCCTATTTGGTAATGGGAGTTGATGTGATTACATGACGCAAAAATGGAAAAGATCCTAAAATACAAACCACGGAATCACAAACTAAAATGAGGGCACTGTTTACAGTTCTGTGGCTCTCTTAATGTCTGACTAATAGTCATCTAGAAGAAAACTGGCATGCTCACTGATTGTCATTTACAGCATATCCTACCAACATAATTATGTCTAATCTTCATCATAGATGACTAATGTAACTGGAAGTATCCCACAACAGGTGTGTTTCTCTGAAATAAGAGTACATGAAGTCCATATGAATTCACTCGCAGACAAATAAAAGTTTGTATTACCTTTATGTAGATTAAACCAATCTCTTTTCAGTTGCACAACTGTAAACCATTTGAAGGTGAGTGTTGTATTTTTCATAGTTCTTGTAGAAGGTGATTGCCTGAGCAATTTATGTACTTTAAAGCAGACTAATATTCAAGCTCCTTGCTGTCACTATGAATAATTTATTATGTTTTATTAATATGTAACTACACAAAATATGTCTATCTCAATATAGAACGACAAATCTTTATAAGATATAGATATTTCTCAAAATAAGTATGTATAACACAGTATTTTAATACCCGAAACTCTGAAGAATTTAGCAATGATCCTGTGCACATTCATAGCTATTACTTTTTTCTAATTGTGTTGTGCACATGTAAAATTACGGAATGGGAGACCTCTGATATGACAGTTGATGGAGGTTGGACTTGATGACCTTTGATGGTCCCTTCCAGCCCAAGCCATTCTATGATTCTATGTATTTTTCCGCTTTGTATGTAGAGACCTCAAGCTAAGGTAAAACAGCTTTTTTAGAAGGTTTTGAAAAAGAAAATTCTGTAGTATTGTAGTGGATGGTAAGTCATGAAAACATGGGGTGGGGGGCAGAGACTAACATAATTCAAGGAATATTTGAAAAGGTACTGCTAACAACAGAAATGAAGGGATACAATAATTCTTCACATGCTGTAAATCCAATCGTGGCTACATAGAATAAAACTTCCCAAATAACATGTCAGTTTTATTGAAAGTAATATTATGTTACTGTGTTTCACAAAGGTGCCTTGGCAGAGCAGATCAGCAGGTCAGAATGCTTCAACTATTCTACAGAGACAAAAACTTTGGAAAGAGGGAAGGTGATTCTTTCTGCTGGTGGGGTGTGATACAGAGTTCAAATCTGCTGGTTATCTTGGTAAAAATTTTCAAGTGTTCAAGTATTTCAGTTTTTCATGTTGGCCATCATTACAGCCTCTGTAGTCAGAAGGTGGTCAGGATGAGCTGCTGCATATGTGCTTATAGAACTTTCACGTACATTGCCAACTGTCAGTGAAAAGGTACTCTTCAGCAATTCACAGTCTAGACTAAAACCTTAGCAGCAGTTTCAGCAATGAAAATAAAAAAAAAAGAAACAAAACAAACAAAAACCACCACCCCACAAAAAAACAGCCAAACCAACCAAACAAAAAAACCGCACCACACCCCAAATCTAAAAAGAAAGCATTAGTATATGCCCAAGCACTAGTATATGCCAATCTGTTGATAAAAGGTTACAGATTGAGATTAAGGTGAAAGTGACATCAGTGAACTGTTAATGTTTAATGAAGAATGTTCCCAGGTGCTTGCGTGAACCAGTGTTCGGATTTTAAATAGTACCCAAAACCTTTCATAGGTGAGTGTTCATTTTTTATAATTATTGACCTTTGAAGATGAAGGTGCAGCTTCATAAAGATTTATGAGACATTATTGGTATATGAAAAGATTTTGTGGAAATGTTTCATTAACTCTTCTAAAGAAACCCTTTTCCTTAATTTTTTCATTAACTTCAGCATTTACTTGCAATTACAGCTGTTCAGTGAATACAATGGCAGAAATTAATAATTCATGGCTTTTGTGAAGGAACACAAAAAAGGGATTCTTATTCTATCAAGTATAGATTTAATTGCACCATCTTTAGTTGAACAAGTATAAGTTGTGAGGTCTATTTACTACTTTTTTTTTTTTTTTTTTTACTATATTGGATGAGTGCTATACACGTGAATTCAAAGTCCAGACCTGAGTGCATTGTCCACTAATATGTTCAGAGCATGTGAATGAAAAGTTCATATTCAGACTTTCTGACTTAACATGCATGAAATATACTGTTAAGATTTATTTTGCAGAAAGCTGGTACAGATTATTTTAGGAATTTGGGGATGACCAGGGGAGTTGGAACAATCCTCCAACAAGTATATTACTGTAGGTGTCTTAAATTTGTATCTAGTTCACTGAGATATAACTTGTATGATACTTTTTCATAGGCAAATAAACAGGTGAGAGAAAGCATTACTATATTGCAAGCCATAAAAGGTCAAATTTTGAAATATCGGGAGACACCCCCAAAACAGAAAATTACAGTCTGAATATGCAATTTATGGGAAAGTATGGGCAAACCATGCGTTGTAGAACAGGAAAAAAGTTATGATCAGACTAATAAATAGCTTAAAGATTACTGAGAAGTGTCCATTTTTCACTATCAATTCTCCAAATCAAGATGTTTCTACCTAACATAAGAATTTTTTAACATAAAGTTCCTTAGAATATTCTAATAATTTCTGATTTTGACTAGCATTTTTTATTCCCAGTAGATGCCTAGGTGCAGTTCCACAAATGTTCTTAGGCATCTGACTCCTGCCAATGGGTGTTGCTTGCAATCAAATGTGTCTGCTTCTGTTCTCTTAAATAGTTCTGTGCACACCTACACAAATTAGTTTCCCAGAATCTGTCTTAACGGGAGTTCGAAGGCATTTAGTGGGAGTTAGGTATCAAAACACTTGTATGCCATCTACGCAAAGTCTTACAATCTTTAACAAGATCTTTAACAGGATGAGGGAGAAGTTTTTCAAAGGTCACTCATTTATCTGGCCAGTCTGACCAACCTGAATAGCAAAGACTCTCAATTTGTCTTCAAATTATTACAATATACATTCTCATATAGAGAGTTTTATTCTCTATAACTATATTCCCAACTAATCTTGTTTTATGTTTTTCTGTAAAGTAATAATAAGCTTAGTTCATTGAAAAAATTTGCCACACTTTATCTTTCAGAAGAATCAACACACAGTATTATGGGAACGGCATATGTTTGAATTCTGAATTAATTATATTCGATATAGCTGATTTTCACATTTTTTGTCAATGTTTAAGCTAAAAGTTTAAATGTAAGTCATCAGCAGAGAGCCTAGGTTTGAAATCTTAATGAAAATGCATCTGTAAATCCCTTTGAGCCAAATTCAAAATTTTTTTAACAAACCTAATGTTAATTTATCTCTGTGAGTTGAAATAATTAGTGAAATTTAAAGGGGGGGTGTGATAAATCTGAACGAGTTCTGTTTTAGAGAAAGTAAAGCAGGATATATCACATTTTCTTTCCCCAAAGTCTTTGGTAACATGATTCTGCATTGTGCTGTATTATTGATATAACAGGCTTTGTATCAACAAAAAAATATGTGAATATAGAGAGCTACCTGCAGTATGGGGCTCTTAATTAATTTGAAGTAAGCATACTTACTTGGGGAAAGTCTGTGAAAAACCCACCAGTAAAAAAAAGTGTAAAATGCAAATTCATATATTGGAGAATATATAAGAAAAGGTTCAGGAAGTCAATTTTACTAAAACTAGTTTTAAGTACTCAGAACAGGAAACCATTTACCACGGATGTTAGATCTTTCTAATGACTGTCTAACTAGAAACAGGCTATCTTAATTCTCAGCCCCGAGCAAGTACAAATGGCCTTTCTTCCAGATTTCATTAGAATATTTATTGTGATTTGGATGGAAGACTTTTGACACCATAGTCATAAAAATTATGGGGACCACTTATCTGTGTTTGATATGAGACAGAACGTAGAACTGAAAGTTCCAGTCTCCAGCAGGCTTTAGCATTACTCTTTAATGGTTTTGTTGGCCAAAGACCTCTCCAGTTCAAAAGCTAGTGGTAGTCCAGTACATTTCCTTCAAATGTATAATTTTTCTTCTCTTCTGAAGAAAACTAAATGTATATTGTTGCTATGGATGGCAAGAGACATGAAGCTGAATCTAAGCATAACTAAGCAGGCGCTAAGTACACTTTGTAATTTCAATTTTAAAACATTTCTGTAATATTTATTACATGTTTTATTATTTAGTCCCACAAAATGTTGCTGAGTATTATAACTTGTTCTAAAAAACAGAATTACAGTTGTTCATTCATTAGCTTTAGAGGTTCCTAAATTTGTACTGTCTTTAGACATGACCATAATACTTTCTCTTGTAGGACTTAAATATGGTGAAATCTATCCAAATAATAAATAAAATTTAAAAAATAAAAGTAACACCGTTCTGACCATAACATTTTATTTGACGTCTTCCAATCAATGTGAACTAAGACAAATTAATATATACATATCTTAATATATATTCTTCTCTTCTAGTTCAAGAGAATACATCCATCTTCAGATATATGTATATAGCTATATACATGTGTTCTTTTTGTATGCATACATGTAACAGCAATTGCGAAGAGGCCAATTTTTAAGGATGAGTAATACATGTAGATTTCTACCTATAATTCTGTAAGTCATGGCAAATTGTTTCCATTCTGCTAGTTTTAAGTAGTCAAAGGTATCATAAAGCAAGAGGATGTTACTTTCAAAGCTCTCATACACAGAGTATTTTCAATTTTGGTTTCTAGACATCCTCCTTATTCTCTTTCTTTGTACCTCCAGATGCATGCTTTGTAAGTGTATTCTTTTTAAATACCTAAACTACTTAGACTAATATATGTTTATGATCTTTCACTGCTGCCGTGAATCTCTGTGAGAGTTGATGTAATGCTGTGATGCAGAGACAGGCCTGAGTTTTTCCTTTCTGTAACCGTCCTTTTTTTTTTTTTTTTCCCTCCATATTATCTAGCTCTTGAATTACAAGAAGAGAGCTATTTATAGTGGTTTGCGTACCATTTGGCTC
The DNA here is from genome assembly GCA_034782735.1 of Sagittarius serpentarius. NCBI lineage: Eukaryota > Metazoa > Chordata > Aves > Accipitriformes > Sagittariidae > Sagittarius > Sagittarius serpentarius. Next base: position 26,966,737 of record JAVKLA010000088.1, read on the forward strand.
ACATTTGGCTATAGATATAGTAACTGTTACTTTCCAAGGTATCCTAAAATTTTCAAATTTTGATGAAATTGAGAAGCATGCTCCCTTGCTTTCACATTCAGATTTCTGAGTGTTATTTGGGAAATTATTGTGGACCACCTACAGGACCATTACTAAGGATCTGCCAGAATGTAATTTTCTATACTACAGATACTTCATAATTTTAAGACAAAACTGGTCTTTTTTACAAAATGTGATAATTAAAGAGACTGAACAGGAAATTAATAACCACTTCTTTTATCATTATAATTTTGAAATTTGCATTAATCTGTTTTTTACAAGTGTAAAAATTAGTTTTCTCAGGTACCTTTTCTGCACTTCCATCTATACTACAAATTCTGAAATGTTTTTACAAAGTAAATAGCTCTATTAAATTTCCATGGGAACATTTTCATAAGTTAAAATTTTTTGTACTTATAAATGTATACCAGATCTTGCATGAAACACCATATAAAGTGAAGGCATTATACTTCATTATACTTGTGTCATACCTGATCATCAGTGCAAGTGATGATTTTGTTGTTAAATTTCACTTATATGAGAATTAAGACAGCTGTGTGTCATTTAAACTATAAAAAGTAAGTTACTTATTGTCATGGTTTGGCCTATTGCATGTCCTATTTCAAGTTGGATTTATACTGACTAAGAATGGAGGTGGTATCTGCTCAATATTCTACAGTCATCAGTATTTAAAATATTAAAAAGAGGAAGGCTGCTCTAAGTAGTCTGCTTTTCTACTGCTTTAGGCTATTCTGTTGGGCTACTTGGGACCAATTGTCATCTTGTTCCTCAAACCACAAGCTAGGAGTTCTGGTGGTCTTTCTGTGAAGAAAAGGTGGGGGGGAAATCCCTGTTACTGGAGTAGCTCAAGAAGTAATAAAGTTTTAATAAACTATAATGTCAGTAGGGAAAACACAAACAAATATGATAATAGAAAACAATGGATTAACTTTCCTTTTGTTTTGTTTTCTCTCATGTTTTGCTACATTTCTCTATTACTTCATGCCTTTTTGATAAAGAGTTTAAGATGTTCCTTATATCTAGGCAACATTAATGATAGTTTAACATAAGTTAATCAGGGACTGTTCATTCAGTCAATTTTGGAGAAATGTTTTGTTTAAGTGCCCAAACCCTAAAAGCAATACACTTGCTGTTCATGTAAAATTCAAATTAATTTTTTTCATTATTAAGATGACCTATATTAATAACAACTGCAAACTTGGTTAAGAGTACACGTGATCATTTTCTAGTTTAAGGCTGTAAGTGACCAGTATATGTTCCACATATACATAGGACAATAAATATTTATTCACTTAGACAAATAGCTATTAAATAGCAGAGCCAGAACACTATGACTACTGGTGTGGTGGGGTTAAAAGTTTAAAGTTAAATTTTTTGGCCGTACCAGATTAACATCACAAAGTTTGGAGTTGTTGGACTTGGTGTTTGACATTGATCTATCTCGGGTTTATCCAAACATCTCATGCTGACCAGTAACACCAGATTTAGATTATTGAACAATGGAAACCAAAATATTTCATAGTTCATCTCTGAAGGGAATCCCTTGCTGTTTGTTTAGTCAAATTCCTGAGTTAATTCTCATCTTAAAAACAAACTAGCTAGGCAGTTGATATTATGTAAACTAGGCCTAGTCTGTATTCCATAAGCATCTTTGGAAGCTTGTTATGCTTCATTTATACTCTGAATTTGATGTTTACATATCCCAAATGTGCTGGTTTGCTGTTTCTGTTTTTTAAAGTTACCACAAATGTCTTAACCTTACTTACCAAGTATTTTATTTAATCACTAAAGCTGATTTTTATTTCTGAATGTAAGGAGCTCTTATGTAGTGTTTTAATAGATCTCAGACTGCACTATAAAGGAAAGTACATATTCTTTCTTCTTCCATGTGGAGCAACTGAAGTAAGAGGAAGTGGTATTAAAGGAATTTGGGAGTAGAGCTGAGATCTAATTAATTCACACAGTTAAATTAGGAACTTAGAAATACTGTAGGAAGTTTAATTAGTGGCAAGAAATGCTCTTTAAAGTAGGCATGAACAACGTAGGTATTTTCAACCAAGTTAAACATGCTTACAGTGATTTTGATAGACCGAGTGCATGGCATCGATTGTAGGCAAGCTCTGGAATTTCTGAGATTTAAATAAAGAGTCTAAATGTAATTGTAATTTCAGTTGGAAATAAGGTCACATAATATTTAAAGTAGAGAATCCTTTTGTTCAGAAATAGGCAGTAAAGTCAACAATGTAGTTTTTCTTGAAATAAATCTACTATTTGTCTTGACGGGGATTTTAAAACTTAATATTCAGATTGCTCTGTTTTGAACTGGTCTGCTCATTTTTCTTCTTTCCTCTTGTGATTTGGAGAAGCATTCAAGAATTTGTCACTAAAGAAATATTTTCATCAAGTTATTTAATAATTAATGTTCACATTTTATAGCATTGGCCATATCTGTTATTACAGTCAGCAACAAGACTATTATATTTACTTGCTCCAAGATGCCTTTTACTTAATTGGTCAGTAGGATTAAAACCATTCTGATGTAGTGAATGCATTTAATGGCCTCACACCTCACTTCCCATAAAGCTGTATTTCTATTCCTGTTCTGCATCCTTTTAAAGCACTAACCCAGCAATTTACTGATGTAACCAATTAGACTACAAAAGAGGTGAGATTTCAGAAGCTGTTTGAGAATTACTGGCCCCTTTCAGATCTACAGCAAAGGAAGCTTATATACAATTTTAATTATTATTTTTCTATGTTGTTTTAAAGTTTGGTTGAAATTAATTTCATTTGCAGTAATTTATTTCAAGATGAGAGTTTAAGTGGAGCTCAGGATGTACATTGATGTTTTGCCTAGACTTTTTGAGAACTGAATTTCACTCACGCTAGTATTTGCCCTAAAACAGTAAATAACTATGTAGATTTTCTCTATAGTTACATGGTAGGAAGACATTTTGTTGATGAAATAGTCAGTTGGATGGCACATCTGGGTCAGGATTATTTAATTCCAGTGATCATTTTCAGGTTTTTCCTTTATGTCATTGATTACTGATTATCAGCTTCTTGAAGTAAATGCACGTCACTTACGTTAAAATCTTCCAGTGTATCTTTCAGCTATATCACATTTTAAACTGTATAAAGGTAACAGAATGTAGTATCAATGTCACCCCTAGTAAGAGAGTGAAACTCCCATTTCCTAAAAGTGGCAGTTTCCTCTCTCTAGGCTTTGCGTTTATAAGTGATTTTACCTTTGACTAGTTCAGTCCCGTTCTTCAATTTTAGTGATAAATTACTGTGAAGTACCTGCTGTTTTATAGAATAAACATTATAATAGAGTTTAGAATAAACGGCTAGATAAGTGACATAGCAGAATCTTCATGGTGCTTATGTATCACTGCTGAGATACAGTTGTTGCAGTGTACCTTTCTTTTGGTACATTTATCATTAAATTGTCTAATCTTCCATATAAATTAGATTTCCTCAGAGATTTGAGGTACATTTTTAGTGATATATTTCCCTCTAGACTTTGCTATGCACAGCTCTGATGTATATCTTAATTTTGCAATAAAGTAATGCTTTTTCTTCACAAAAACAGGAAAATAATTCTGGGAAAAATATCTGATACATACAAACACCAGCAGAAATGGCTTAATAGCCGTGTTTTTCCCTTGTTGCTTGTGTTTAAAATAAAAACTTAGTATTAATTACACTTAAGCTGACTCTAGGATTATATTCCAGAAGAATTTTAAGGACTAACAGAAGAAAAGATCCTTTCTAATAGCCTGGGAAAGTGAAGGAAATGCAGGTGATTGAGTGATCATATTTCACCAATTCATTGAAAACTATTGAATATTATCCTATGAAGAAAACTGTTCTCTCTAAAGAGAATTTTGAATGAAATATGAACATTCAATTTCATGTGCAAACAAATGAACCTGAGATACTCTAAATTATGTAATCTACACCTTCTTACATTTCTGCTTATTCATTGAAGGTCGTTGATTCACAAGGGGGATAAAATCAGGTGGTTTTATGATGCAATAGGCTGTTAGTTTGTTTAACTGACAAATCCAGTAAAAAATTTAAAAAGTTTCATTAATAAGAGTAGGCCATAAAGGGTACCTAGTTATAGTCAAATGTTCAAAAATCTCCTGATTACGAAGCACACAGCTGTCTATCCTACTATGCCTGCAGCAGTTCTTGTTATCGCCCATGCAGCATTTTGGCAGTATGTACGATATCAAAGGCATCATCTTAGTTAAATTATGCATGACTAACATTGTATTAACGACCAATTTGTTTTCAGCCGGAATAAAACTGGGATTTTAGTAGTAACTTTCTGTGGAGCTCTCAGAATGAGCTATAGGCAGAATTACATTAATCAATTATATGTTTTGTTTCCAGTTAATATGAAGTGTGTATTATACCCAGACACTATGCTTCATCTTTGACTTGTGCTTCTCTGTGGTCTTGCATTTCATTTATACCATGTACTTTTCTTTCAGATCGCATGAAATGCATAGTGAAATTTTAGTGGGGTAGAGTGAAAACAGGTGTAATCTTAGCAAAAATTTTAAAAAGAAATGTTTTTAAAAGGTGCAGTTTTGGGTGGGTACAAGGTGTGCAACATCTTTCTAATGTGTAAGAGGACTCTTAACAGTCTCCAGTCTGCAGAATTGTCTCCTTTGGTTATCTGGTCCAAAACGTAGCCATCTTTTCGATGCTATTACTTATGCCAGGGACTCGAATGGTCTCTGGCTATTCGCCAGGTCTGCCTTTCTTCTGATGTGCCTCCTATCAAATACGGTTGTTTGAAGTTCAGTAATATTTCAGTTGTTAATTTAACTGAAGTCTTGTATAGACAAAATTGCCATTTAATGGGCTGATGCTGTAGATAGTCTCTTTTCTTAGTCCCAACTTCTGAAGCATGTCTTAAAAAGTTACCCTGACAGGTTCTAAGAGTCTGTATAGTGTTAATCTTTCTTGAAGATGAAAGATCACTTTGTACTTCTATTGTTTTCTACAGGTGTGGGGTTTTTTTATTGTTGTTGTAATTTTGTTGTTTACTTCTATCATTTGCTACAAGCCAGTGTTGAGAGAGGATGTTGTGCCTAGGTGATAGGGGTCGCAGTCTGTGTTGTGATCTGGATTAGTAAGACAGTTTCCATGTTGATGGTATTCTCCTCTGTGTGCCGTACGTCATATTTTTCCCGTCAGATCTCTATCAAGTTTTGTATCATTTTGTATTGTTCCTGTCAGTTGTCAGGTTTAGGTGTCTCTAAACCTGTGTTTGGAAGCTGTTGATCAAAATATTCATGCAGGAGCCTAAGCAGATGCTTTACTGCATTTTATTACAACTAATACCAATCAAGATCATCACAATGATATTGTAGACCCTTCATAAACAAAATCTGGAGAGAAGGCTAATTTTGTAAATAGGAATGTTTGCTGTGAGTGAATCAATATTTTTAAACCTGTGAATAACTTCATATTGTCTTAAGCCATATGTACTTAATTGTGTGTTTTGTCTGTACAGTACATTGCCATGGCAAACAGCCTAGTCTTCAAGAGAATTTTTTCTCAAGTTAGGTCATAAGCCAACAGTCTGACTTTTGAAAATGTGCCAAATTCAAAGAATAAATGTCATCTCTGATGTGATAGTTAAGGTCTGTCATGAAGCAGAAACCTATAAGTAGTGATTCTGTTCCGTGTTTTCTTTTCTTTTCATTCTCCAAACAGCCTCTGTTTCTAGTGGCAGATTTAATGGTATGATTTACAGCTCTAAAAGACCTTTATCAGGGCCAGAAAAATGACAAACAATAAATATATGGAGCATTATGTTAACAGCCACCACACAATACCTTGTCAGTTACAGCTTGATAGTGATACATTTTAATTTTGTCTTTCATAAAAAATCTTGGCATGTATGCCTCATTTGAACACAGACTTGGAAGTCAAGTGTGTCATCCAACCATGCAGTTTATCACCCTCTATATTTTTTGTCCTTTTCATTTAATGTCATCTCTATGGCAACAGGCATCACCCTGGAAATAATTTTCAAAACAGCTTATTTGTTTGAGGGGGACTGACTGAAGTTCAAAGATGTTTGCTTTAGAGGAGCAAGTTTAGTTTATGTTTAATAATAATTCTGAAGAGTTTCATGTAAGCTCTACCAAACTGGATACAGAGAGAGATTAGGAAGATATCCTTGCTAATATGCTTAATGTTTTCGCATGGTGCAGAAACTAATTTCCTAAAGAGGAAAAATGTGACCTTTGAACTTCCATTTACCCCAAAATAGGTATCCCTCTGAATAGATTAGCATATGGGTCCTTTTTTGTGGGCAGAACCTGGAGCCATTGCAATTGTGCTTGCAGAGTTTTACAAGAGCTGCTACTTACCTCAGAAAGGAACAGAATTCATTCTTTCTGGAATTCTGTACAGGGTCCCTGACCAGAAGTTTACTAAGAGCTAAATACAGAGGAAGAATTTACAGTTTAGTCCGTTTTACTTAGGAATGTGGTTAGGGTTTGACTCAGTGTTACTTATTTTGATTGCTATGGATCTAAATGCGTATTTCAGTAGAAACCATCAATACAAGTAACAGCAAAATTGAACCTTTCATGGACAGCATCTGTTTGAATCTGCCAGTGGACATATTTAGATATCATGTGTTAAAATCCTAGCTTAGATGAGCCTAACTGTGTTTATTTTTTTACATAGATAAATAGTACATGTTGCGATTTTGTTGATCTTTTAAATATCATGAATATTTAACTGGATGAATCCTGCAAATAGCATCTGCAAATGTTCAGTACTTACAAAGATTTAGAGACCAAGGTGTTTTCAGAAAATAAGGTGCAGAACATTTGAAAGGAACAGTGGTTTTTAGACATTAGTAAGTAAAAGCATGTAACCAGAAGATAAGTTAAGTCACAATAATTCATATAAAACTTGCCGAACTTCACAAGTTTCTTCTAAGGTAACAGTGTTTTTACCAGACAAAGGTTGTACCAAGTTATGCCAAGTTTGGTGGATTAGATGACAGTGGTCTGCCTGTGGCAAGTACAGTGCCTCTTTGGAGAAGGGCTGTGAACCTCAGCTGCTGCTGGGAAGTTGGGGCTCCTCTGGTCCCACGGCCATACAAGTGGTACACCCCAGTGCTGTGACACACCACGGGCTTGTTCCCTGCTTGCGACAGTTGTACCAGGAGCTGTATTGGAGAAGACATCTTTGCACTGCAGGTGTATAGTTCTAGCACACAGGAGCCACCAATGAGCCACGTACACATCTACTTCTTGTAGAAAACAATTTCGTGAACCGTTCCAAGCCACAGATTGAGTTGGTGATAAGGGTGAAGAGGCTTTCGTGCTTTTAAATACTATTCTTCCTAAAAGCTTCCTATTGTAAGTAGGAGTATAAGACAATTTTAAGGACAGATAAATAGGTTCTTACCTATGAATTCTGCTTTGTTTCCCCATCTTGTTTAGTGTACTGCTGTGAAGCAAAGTTAATTAGGAATATAAAGCTTGAGTTTGTTGGGTTTGTTTTTTTTGGTGGGTTTTTTTTTTTGGTCTGGTGGGTTTTTGTGGTGGTCTTTGGGGGTTTTTTTGTTGTTGTTTTTTTTTTACAGAAGAGGTAATTTTGCTATAAAACTCTCCGTTTAGACTATACCCCAACTCTGAACATAGAAATATATGTAATTTTTGGTTGAATTCTATAAAATGGCAGATGAATAATTATATTGCTTTTTGTTACTGGTTGATTAAACATTTTGTTCACTTTAAGGTAAATTACACTGTTTCCTCTCATTTCTCTAATTTGCATGATGCAATAGTTGCATATATGATTTTTACTATTTGAAGGGCCAGGCTAATTTATTTGTAAAACCTCTTTAAATAATAAAATTCCATCTTAAGCATAGGGTGGCTTTCTCCTTGCTTTAAGCAAAGTGTTGGTGAGCATACGACAGGTTTGGTTTATGTTTAGCAGTTATGGAAAAGCCTTAATTTTTAAAAATACTTTTTCTTTCACTATGTTCCTTTGCAGCTCACAGGGCAGTCCAATGTGAGCAATGTTTGCCATCTGCAATTTAACATTGAAGTCTTGTAAAGTATCAGATGTGCATAGGCATGGTTATGAGCACCTTGAAGTAACCATTAAACCAGCCCCCAAACTTCTAAATGTTATATTAAAAAAAAATTAAGAAAAAAACCCTAAGAAATTAAAAAAAAACAATTTCATTATCGATAGCTATTGACAGACTTTAATAAGTAATTAAATAAAATTCTAAAAAGACCTAAGAGCCTCATGGATACATTTGTTTCATTGGTGTTCTGCACTAGAAAAGATGCAGAAGAAAAGTTGGTCTTAACCTCGTTCTTAGTGATGCTGCTCAAAGACTTAGAGGAATGGAGTCTGTAATTCTCCTTCCAATACCAAGCAGGTAAGCGCTCACAAATGCACGCACACATTTCCATTTCTTAGCACCTGGTAAACGGAACTTTCCTTCGAACCATACAGTGCATGAATTCAGGAAAAGAGCAGATGAAAGAAATTATGGCAACTTTCCACATCGTCTGGGTTGATGGCTGTTACCACTAGCAGCTTGCTGTGGAGAACTGTTGCAAGAAGGGGATTATATTCCATTATATGGAAAATGGACTAGTGAAAGATATGGGATAAAAAGCAACCCCAAGGGAAGACCTCCTTTTTGGTATTTTACCATTACATTAACTAATGGAGTTTAGTGGTTTCCTTCCTTCACCGTAAACAGACACACACGCATAAAGACACATGTATATTCAGACTTCTAAAGGAGGGGGAGGAGAAGTAACAGTTTTCTTTGCAATAATTCAGAGCATGTGGTAAAAAAATATTGTTTGTTATAGCTCATGGGCTTATGATGTTTAAATTAAAATAGATTTTCCTAAATAAAAATAGTCTTTATGACATATGGCTATTAAAATGGTACCATTCTGTTTCTCGGCATTGTTAAAAAGTAATGTTTTTTAAATGTTTTATACCACCTTGGATTTTTGGCTGGCATTCAATGGAACTGAAACTTGCCGTTCAGAAATTAAAGGAAAAAAAAGCAGCATAGATAATAGGATATTTCCATAGCCCAATGACAGCTTCTCAGTATTTCCATTTTGAGGATTTTTCTGCTTCCTTTATAATTACTTAGAAGGTTTTCTCTTATTTTAATTCTTCTTTGTATAAAAATTTTAACTCACTATTTTAATAAAAAGAAAAATCAGCGAAGAACAGCTAGTTGTGAAATGATGGCAGGGAATGATGTCAACTCTCGTTAAAATTGAGCAGATTTTTTCCATAGCAAACATCTAACAAAGCAGAAATCCAGGTGCTTTCCTACTTTCCACTCACCTCTCCTTTTTTACTTCTAAGTTTGATTTTATTTTCCCTTGAAAAATTAATTTATTCCTTCATTGATTTGGGGAATACAAAAGAATTGGGTAGGTACTCTAACCTTGCTACATGTTTGAGAAGAATATAGTAAGTAAAAAAAATTCTATAAGTTTTTGTGTCCCTGTAAATGACAGTATGTGCTATAAAAGTACAATAAATAATGAATATAGCGTCTTTCAGTGTTCTCAGGGCCCGAGGTTCAGATGGGCTGAATATCTGAAGTTCCCACTGATTTTGACAAGTGTCGAATGCAAAGCATTCCTGTTAAACAGATGCAGCTTTTAAATTTTTGTATGAATCAAGTTTTTTCTGTTCAATTTATTTTCTTTTTATAAGCAGAGTATTAAATATAATTGATTTTATAGCTTTATTTGAATCATGAGAAGATTCTTCATCTTACATTCTTATATGCAATGTGCACATAGACAAAATTTTAATGCTTTGCAGTCTTAGATTTGCTAACAGTAAAATTGCAACTGTACAGCAAAAAATGAGCTGGTATACTTTTAAGAAAAATTTTTGAAGTTTGCATTTGTGATTCTGCGACACAACTAGGAGTCTAGCTAGACACTATAACACGTGAAATGTTCTGTTACAAGAATAAGGGGCAGAAAAAAGAATGAATGTTAGGATTCCCAAGTAGTCATTAATCATCTCATTTGACTAACTGAACACCCTCTTTCCTGATGAAAATCTATCAGTGAAGAAGTGCTGAACCAGTAGTTTACAATGCATTCGCCTCTCAAATTAGAAACCATACCTGGGCTCACCTGTTTTTAGTATTGTATTCTAAATCACCTGGAAATTGATCAGGTGACCTAAAGCTTTGCATTACAGAGGAGATTTTTTGGCTTGTGTCTTCTTCCCAGAAGCCTTCTGTGTGAGAGCTAGGTGCCACAGAACAAACCTCAGAGACAGAGAAGTTGTTACTTTCTGTCTTTATTCAGACAGATGGAAGCTCAGGTAAAGGGACAGACTAAGGTGTTGGCCTAATATAGCCTTGGGAAAGCTCTCTGTCTTGATCTGACAGGTAAGGTATTAGAGTTTCTCAGGCACAGATTTGGCAGGCATATTGGCTTTTATAAAATCTAGTGTTCATTCAAATGTATTTATAGTAAATTTTAACTCTGCACCTGCCCTTCTGGTTCTTCAATGAGGGAAACCATTTTGAGAACTTAAAGCTGGTTGGTCTTCAAAGCTAATTATTAGCATGCTGCCCTGCACGTTATAATTAGAGTTTGCTATAGAACAGGTGATTTTGAAGACTAATCCCAAAACCTGCCCCTGGCAAATTTTCATTGAGTCTTTGATATCGTCTTGAAGTCTGAGTACACACAGATCTATTCTTCAGTTTTGCAACTGCAGAACCTGATGACTACAGTTTGCCTAAGCAGAAAGCAATGCAGCAAAATTGTGCCAGTAAAAGGGAAGCTGGGGTATGGCCGTACTGAAAAGGTAGACTGAAGTGTTTGGTCAGTGATGAAAACTGCAAAGGTGAAACTCATAGCATGTACTTTTACCTTTCTTTTTTCATGAGAAGAAAGAGTCTTTGAGACAGACTGCTCTGTGCACTGTACAGAAATATATAGACGGGATACTAAACTTTAACAGTGCTAGATGATAACCTGCCAGAGAGGGGAGACAATGGGAGGAAATAAACTGGGTGGGCTTCAGAATGATTTTCCTTTTTCCCAGGGCACAGGTTCACAACATGAACTGTTGATGAGGAATTTAGAAAAATTAAGAAGTTTTCAATCTTCCTGGAAAACTGAGAAACCTCCAAAAACAATCTCCACTTCTACTGCTTTCTTTAATCATCTCTCTCTTTTTTTAAGCCACTTAAGGCATGTATTTTCTACAAATGCCATCTGAATGGATTTCAAATTTTGAAATTCATTTACATTTACTATACTACATTTTCTATAATTTTTTAAATCTGCTTAAGTTCACTGGAGAAGATATATACAAAAAGAGATGAGTCTGTTACACATTAAAAAAAGAGGAGAGGGAGGTACGTGGTGGTTTAAGTGACTACAAACATACCCTAACCTAAAATAGTTTACGTTGTAGGTTAGAAAAAAGTTGCTAGTCACACAGGGAGATAAGATTTTATGATAAGATTTTCACTTAGAAGCAAACTGTATTATTCTGTTTAACATAACATTTTAGAGCCAATTATACACAGCATACATTGTATCTTAGAACTCTTAGTAGTAGAACTGTTTTTTGATTTCAACCTTGTTTGCTGTAGGAGCTATTTTCATACAGAATCACAGTCAGCTGGAAGAAAGCACAGCTCTTTAAATAGCATGCATCTTAGATCAAGATATTCAAGTAGTTAGCTGTGGTTTTAATCACAATGAGCTTGAATCATCATTTATTATGTTTTTATGTTAATGATTCCATTCTCTTAAAAAAGCAGCCTGTATTTCCATGAAATAGTGGTAAATAGTTACCATTTTTCTTTTATTGAAAAATGATAGCTTCTTGAAGATATGGCATGCATCAGGAATACCGATAGGAAGGAAAATGTTATTTTGGCCCTAGTTTTGTTTACAAAAATACACTGTAAAAATAATGAAATGTGGTCTATTTTGACAGGAAAAAATTACTTTTTAAAAAAAATGCTTTCTAAGTAAATAATCCTTTCTTAATTAAGTCTAGTTTAAAGTTAGTTACTAATACTGCGCTTGTACACAAACTCCTACTTCTTTTTAATTCTCATAGTATTATAACAGCATAGCCTATTGATGAAAAGTACTTTATTGGTAAAAACATCCCATGCCTCTCATGTTGCTTGAATTTATATTAATACAGGTATTATGCTCTGTTAAAGGAGAAAAACAGAAATAACAATAACAAATTGTTCTATAAATACCTTAAACCTCCAAAAGTATTAGGATTAAAAATTCAGTCAGGTGAAAAGGCTAATCAAACATTCCTATATAAGAGACCAGACCCTGTTTTAGCGGATGCGTGGGGTTTGTTGTTCTGTTTTGTTTCGGGGGTTTTTTTTCCAGACAAATGAATAATATGTTTGTAAGTCCAACATTATAATGTGGTAAAACAATTTTTCAAGTATTTTTTATGTCAAAGTCAGTTTGAGCCTTAATCCATAACCAACCTGGATTATTTTATAACATCTATATTAGTGCTTCCATTTGTATTTTAAAGCTAAGAACCTGGTTGTGGTCATATAACTAAGGACATCACTATATTATAGGTGGAAACTGGGTTTTTAATAAAGAACTATACTTCCACACCTGCAACTATACTTGTACATCTGCTTTCATTTAAAAAATTTAGCATGTTCAGAGAGATTAAAACTTGATTAATAGTTAGCTTGCAAGATTCCTGTTTCACATAACATTCTTTACTTGCTCCTAGCATACTCATTCTCTGTGTGTGCACATATAAAAGTAGGCTTGGCATAAAAAAAGAACATACAGAAATTTTCACAGAACAAGCTGCGGGGATTTTGTTCGTTGTATGAGCAACAACTCCTCTTTACATAGCTTAAAGGAAAACATACATTTATGTAGATGTAAATCATAGGAACAGATTTACACTAATGTCTTAATTCTCCTCTAAGTCAAAGCTGCTTTGCACAGCTTTACTTCCTACCATTGCTGTAACTGAATGATTAAAACAATTTACCTCCCACTATACCCAGTGAGGAGCACTCCTGTGCTTAATGCACACGGTGATGGCACAGACTGCAACTACTGAGGAAAGTGTGTGATGAGATCCTCCCTGCATCTCAATCATGGTAGCCTGCTGTAATGATACTGTGATTGATGGCTTCGCTAGTATACACTGGGAACTAGCCCAAATTTGTGGGCAAAGTAGTGAACAATGGGCATCTATGTGCATTTTTTTTTTCCTTGTTGAGGCATGTTTAACTTTTCCTTGTGTAGTGAGTGGGCCTGGGAAGTGCCGGACAGATTTAGGTGAAACAGTCTTTAATTTTAAATAGAATCATCATGGATTTTTTTCTCTCTCTCATAATAAAATCAAAGCTAAAATAACATCGTCTTCTGGAGCTGGGGGGAAAAAGGCAAAGTATTCTCTTGACTTAATTGTTTGTGCTTCCCCTGGATTTTGCTCGGCACTAATGCTTCTGAAATATTGTGCAAGGCTTCAGTTAGTCTTTAGATTGTCTTCTGACAATCCTGAACAACTGTAATTCAGCAAACTGCTTGATAAAAGACCATGAATAAGTTGTTCCCAATGACCATTTTTTTCTTTTGTTTATTTCTGTCTGTAAAACAAAATCTACAGAATTGCATCAGAATATTATTTCATAACGTACTATACTGCTTATAACCTTCTTGTTTGTTTCATGGTTTTCATTGTTTAATTCACTGCAGTGAAACATCATTAACCTAAAGACTTTGTGATTCTGTGAGTGTTTGGACTTGTGGAAGTTTCTGTCATTGCAGTATGACTATTAATATTGGAAGTCTGGAATATTTTTCAGATAAACAAGCGGGCGCTCTCACTGTCATTTAAGTGTTTTGATAAAAAACAAAGTAAACCAAGGTGTGAAACAGCAGATGCAGTGACAGATTTGTATTCAGCCATCAAAGTTTTTCAGCAAAGGGAGTTCCAGAATAGAGTGGCTATGTTATATTTCTAATGCCAGTATCACAGCAAATTGCTCTAGCAATAGTGAAAGAGGAAAAAATTGCTCTTTGTCAATCTACCCATAGGATTTGTTTTAGCAGCCTCTGCCTCTGCATAGTAGGAAGGAAATAACGTAGAATATGTATGTAATGTAGAGTTCTGGATAAGCAAGCTTAGGTCTGGAGACCAACTGCAGTATGTTGTAGCAGTATCTTTTTGGGGGGGATAAAAGCACATGCATTGTGGTTTATACTGCTGCTCATATCCAGGCTAGCTCAAGTATCTCTGTTCAATACTGTCTTGTACTTGATAGACATAACCATTCCAAGGAAATGTAGAGCTCCTCTAAATATTTGGGTAGTTTATGATCAGAGGGATCTAGATCCTAGTTTTGAAATACTTTTTAATGGTCTGAAGGACTTTTGACAGTCACTAGGACTTACTTCAAAATAAATAAGTTGTTTTGCAGAGCTGATAAATCAGAATTCACGTTAGAAGGTGGAATACTTCTCATTGTTCTCCATGGAAAAGGAAGGGCAAAATAATTTCAAAGCATAATTATATTCTACTTTTTTCACTGTTGCCAAGTTATATGTTACCAGCATAGGTGTAGGGCTCTTTAATCATGGTATCATCGTCTATGGTAAAGTCCCAGGAGACTGCTGACACAGGTTGCCCAGCTGCCTTCTGCTCTTTGTTTAGAGCATAACTGTGTATGATTCTTTTGCAGTGACTGTCATCTAATTTGAGGTTCAGAAAGGAAAATTCTTTTAGCGCTGAAATAGTAATAGTGCAGCAATGACTGTAACTCAACTTGCAAGCATTTCCTGCTTTTTCTTGGATTTTTCTGAAGTTATCATACCTAGAGGAGAAAATCATAGTATCTTTAAGTGTCTTTCTAATGCTAGCCTTATACTTTCCTATATTCACTCCTGCCAGATGTTCCTCAGCCTACCTTAGAACTGTAAATTTAGCAAGTGGACAATTGTGAAAAATGTTAGTAATTACAGTCTTGCATTTCATTTCTGTGTGTGACTTCTGTTCTCTTCCTCCCACTTGCTTTTTTTCCTCCACCTTCATTTTTTTTGTGTAATATGAACTTTCAAATGAGGGTAGTAGGTTACGATCCAGTTTGTTTCACTAGAATATGGATATGTTCTAAAATTCTATGGACTCAGAGACTCAAGGGAGTTGCAACAGATACTTGCCAATCTGGATGCATACTTTTGGTGGACTTTTAGTTACTAGTATGAAAAATATATTTCATGTGCATAGATGTTTTCAATCACTGTTTTATTCCATGAAGCAGTACTTTTCCACCATAACATTTAGCTCTGTACTGTGTTTCCTTTATGCTGGATAATCCAGGTGATCTACATGAAAAGTCTTTTTCTGTCCTAGGCTCAGCAAACTTCAGACCCAAATTAGAGATTTTGAGGTGGGTTCTACTGTGATGAATTTGTATGGCACTATTCACTTTTGAAGTCTGCTGAAACACATCTCCTTAGAATCTTACAGCAACCTGCATTACTTACAGAATTATGCTGCACAGAAAGGCAGTGGGCAGGTATATATTCATGGCACATATCAATTTATTGAGTCATCAATGCTGCTTTTTTTTCATGGGAGGCAAATGTCATGTTTCTTTAAAGGTGCATTTCTTAAAATGCATCAGTTCTTTTGGGGAGTTCTAGCGGGCCTTGAACAGAGATGTTTCTGCTCTTTCAAGTACGTCTGCAGAGAAAAGGGTATAGAAGACAGAGGACACTGTAGCTTAGTAATTTGGTTGAACATTTGCTATATAAATAATAATGAAGCCAAATAATTTTTCAGGTTAATTCGATATAACATTGAAAGAGTGTCAGAGAGTGGAACACGCTGTCAGTGTATTTTTTTCATAGTGCTAGATCCTTTACAGCTTGTCATAATTAACCTTCCATGTGCCTGCTTCCTTCCTGTAGGAGGGTGAAGAATATAAAAAGTCTTTAGGTTTTATAAATATGGTGGTGGATGGAGATGGAACTGATGGTTTTTTATTAAGATGGATACTTTTTGGAATCACAGATATAGGAAAAGGAAACCCAGCATGAAATGAAATTGTCTGAAAATCCTCAGATATGTGTGTTATATGTTCTTATTCTCTGCACTTTTAGTCCATTTGTAGTCCTATAGCACTTTGTTGGAAGGCATGTTTTGTTCTACCAAGAAAGTTAGATGGTGCTGAAAAGAGCCTATGGGTGTTTAATAAGCCTTCACTATGAATTAAAATTACACCTCGAGATAAAGTATTCATTACTTTTTAATTATCATTTCAATTTACATAAATTTTCTCTTCAGAAAACATTGTCATGTTCAGACTACTGTCTGTGCCACCTTCTGAGTACATTGTTAACGTGCTGAGTGGAGGTACACACATGTTCCATGAACTGAAGTTTGCTTTGAAATACCTGTAATTAATCCATTCAAGTTTCAGTACTCTGTATATTATTGAAATTTAAAAAATATAGATTTGCGTTTAGATGATTCATCAGTCCCTCCCCTTTCAGCCCTAGATGTCTAAATTTCAGGGTTTTTTTAAATGCTCCAGAATGGAAACTAGCATAAACAGACAGAGTAGGCCAAGAGTTAACACATAATGCTTCCACTGGGACAGCAATCGTACCCCTCCTTCTGATAAGTGTGCCGTTAACAGTTGTTCCTGCCCTGGTTTGCAAGAAAAGAAGAAAAGGTGGAGGAGAAAATTTCAGCCACCTCAAATACTATAGTTCTTCTGAAGTACATATCTGAAAAGCTCATTTGTGTTTCTGAGGAGTTCAAGTGGAGGAAAAAAGGGTATTTTGTCTTCCACTCCATAGTTGAAATAGTTAATTGTAACACTAAGGATCCAACCCTGCTGATTTTGACAAAACTCGTAATTTCTCCATGCAAAAAATCAGTATTTACTGCAAAGTCTCTCACCTTCCTGTACAGAAACCATTAAGGATATACAAAAAATGCCTTTTTTTTTTTTCCATAGGCAGAGGCAATCCACCTTATTGTGTTTAATTGGAAATTTCCCGATAATGGTATTTTGTCAGTGAATATAGTAGTTTGCTGTAACCTGATTTCTCACATTTCTCATTTTTTGACCCATTTAAGTATTTTCATCATTAAACCAATATAATTCTTTTTTTATCTTTCTTTATAATTTCAACTGCAATGTAATGATGAGATTTGTTGTATAGATCTCAAAAGGCTATTGATGCTTCTGTGTTTAGAAGGTTGGGGTGCTGAGAATTAGATACATGCAGAGACTATCCCCAGTAGACATTTGTGAGCACTGCGTTTGCTCATGTGCTCAAAATTCAGACATTAAAAAGAATTCTCTTTCACTGTTGGATTTAAAATCCATTGTGTTGGTTTGGACTGAAATGCAACAAAAATATATTTGATCTGCATATTAATTTCTAACTAGTTAATATTTGTGAATGGCAGATTAATAGCTGGAAATTTAATTATGTTTTCTTCATAGAAGTATGTTGTGGAAATTTGAAGAGTATTTTTTCATTAATTTATGAATTATGTTTGATAGGATTTTTTTCTTTGCATCTGTCAGATAGTAAACTCTTTTTCAGATAAAGCACAGTTTACCACCTCTTCTATCTTTTGTTTTCCATGTTGAAATAATACCTTGAAGAGCTTACAGAAGAAACTTTTACACCTGGCAGAATGAATTATTGACAATAATCCATGTATATGTGGCACAATTGGACAAAGGAATACTGCTGCTCAGAGCAAAACAATGACTAAATAACACATTGCTAGGAAATACTACTATGATCATCTGATAAAGATGTGGAGATTCATAAAAAACCAAGCAAACAGATGTCTTGCTAGCTAGATCAGAAGCAGAAAGCTGAAGTCTCTTTCTTCCAGGGCAGGAGGGTATACAGAAGGGACAAGGGCTCTTTAGGGATTCTGAGGGAAACACAACGAATGCTGAAGATTGCTGGTGAAAAACTGACTCAGGGAATTGATTTTGGCTTCAAAACATTTATTCAGGTTCTGTGTATTGTGCTAGCTAGAAAGGGTGGTCATTTGGAAACCTTTAAACATTATTTTATATTGCTTCCAAGTGTCCAAAAAAATAAAAATAAAAATAAAAATAAAAATAAAAATAAAAATAAAAATAAACCCCTTGCTTTCCTTGGGAGAGGGTTGTGAAGGATCCTCTTTATTTTTGGAGGCTGAGATAGTCTATTTCTGTGAAATGACGACAACAAGAGAGACTTTATCTCTCAGGATGTAAACCGATTTGGCCAAGGAAAAAGGGATTTGATTGTGATCTTTGCCGATTATGAGAGAGATCTAAATTTTGGGACCCAGTTACAACAGGGATATTAGTATTTGGACTGTAGCAGTACACAGTCTCCTTAAGTTACTGTAACTTGAGTGTTCTTACTGTAACTCAGTCTGGAATCAAACTACCAAGCCTTGGGGTAGACAAAATGTTGCTGGCCAGAGGCAGGCATTACAGTATATAGTATGTTTGTGTGCACTTGAAGGTGGTGTTGAGGCTCAGAGCCTTGATTCACTGTTTTCCAGTATCTGAGCAAAGTCAATCTCAGCTGGCCATTTACGTTTTGATGGTTTTAGAAAATGCTGCCCCAAGTCTTCCGCATGAGATTACTCAGATCTCAAGATGTGAAGGAAATGAAAAGTGTGAAGGCAGGAAGCAAATGTGTACAGGTGTAAACCACCAGTTTTGTTTTGCACCAATGCAGTTTACGTACTGGGAAATGTACAATTGTTTCTACTGGCTGCAACCACAGGCCAGAGGTAGACTGTTTAGCTGGGTTGGTAAATTCAGAAGCATCCAGCACAGCTTACTAGAACTCAGCTGACAATGCTGTTTGAGAAATCAAGACTTCTGTAACATCTGCTTTTGCAGCTAGTGGGGTATTTCTTGTATTGCACAATACAGCTGGACAGAGAAGGTTCTTGCTGGCTCAAAACAGTAATGTAAGGTTGTGTGTTGTCATGCTATGGTTCTGTACTGGTACATCCTCAAAGTACTACACTGTGTGAACTTGCTGGCTTTTGCGGCCAGTAGCTTTGGCATCTGTGTTGTCACACATAGTTTAATATAAAGAATGCGCTGGAGATTTAACTGCTGATAGAGAAGGAATGATCCTTCTTAGATGCTTGTAGGAGGAAGCATAAGAGAGATTTTTATGACCCCTCTTATCACCACCATATTAGGCTTTTAAAAAGAGGGTGTAATTATTTCTTTTAAAATATTGATTAATACTACTCCTATTGAACTTTTTTCTCACATCATCTCTGCTATTCCTCTATTATTTCATTTACATTCCTTTAGATTCGAGTACAATTCTAGAATATCTAACAGTCAGTAAATTTGTTCACGTCATAAAATAGGGTTTGAGCTATTAGCTTATTGCTTGGCAGCACAATATATTGTTATTCATAGCAGCTTATAGATGCATATGGTAAATTTCAGCTTTATTTGTTGGCTGCAAGTTGATTCTTAAAGATAAGGCCATTTGGTACTGAGTGCCTCAAGGCAATACATTTTTAAGTTGACTGACCTCTGAGAAGATGAGCAAGTGTGATCACTGTGAATTCCTTTTATCACTGTCAGTTTAATGAATGTAGATGAAACCTTCATCGTTGATGCTGACATTGAGTCTCAAGACAGATGAATCTAAGTCCATTTCAGATGACTGCTCACAACTGTGCTTTGTCAAGACTTACTGTACCTGAAAATCATTGTACTGGTCTGCAAGTCCTGCTGCTTTAAGAGAGATTATTCTCTAATTTGTGATACTACAGAGACCATAGAGATAGGTTTTAAAAGGGTGCAGATTTTCAGTATATATATAATTTTCATTAATACCATGTTAGACTAAATCGTCAATATACCAGATAAAGTCACTATTTACTCATGCATTCATCAGGGTGAAAATATCAAAATGGAAGGATGAAAGAATTTCTAAAGGAATATATAAGAGAGCAGGTGTGGCATCAACAAACTCTAGTTACGGTGGTATATTTTAAAAAATTGTATAAAAAATAGCAATGTGGTTAATTAAAATAGGGTGTAAATCAGCAAGGAGATTTGATGCTTACATTTACCTGTTTTTGTAGCGTGGTCTATTTGTTCAATAAATAAAATGTGAAGTGCAGGGTGGTTTGTTTGTTTGTTTGTTTGTATGTTTTTTCAATTATGCGTGTGATTTGATGGTATTTAGTCAGACCACATTGTGCAAGAAAGAAGTTAGACCCAACAAGTCAGTGCTTTCAAACAATACAGTTTCTTAATATGTTTCAAAGCAAAGTCAACATAATGTAATGCAATTGTTCTCTCACAAAGAAGAGAAAGAGAATATAGATGTAATGTAATTGCAAAGAAGTGCGAGCAAAAGAGAGAGACAGCTCGGTGGTTGGTAGATCCTATCCTGGCAATTCTTGCAGCTTTGTTTTGTTCCTTCAGTCCTAATAATAAGGTCTGTCACTGGTCTGTTCTCCATACACAGAGGGAAGGACTTCACCAGGAAGAATTTCCTAATTCTGCAGTATCCATGTCTGAATTCTGCTGAGTGTCTTAAGACACACCTAGCTGGAGGTTTCTATGCAGACTGTATGATTACAGGCAAAATTATTTACCATAGTTTGCTGTGTTGATTGTTATGTTGCTGTTCATTGATGTTGTGTTTAGGTCTGGAGTCTAGATGGTGACATCTGCAAGTGCTATTTACTGCATTTACTGCTAAAGCTTAGGAAAAGAGACATTGAGAACATCTTAATATGTTAATTGTTTTACATGCACAGAGTTAGCAAAGGAGTTCAAACAGCAAAAGGAAATTTACTTATACATCAGAAATTACAGTAACATCAGCTACTGTGGCCCTGTCCAGCGGTGTTTTGGGGATTTTTTTGGCTTTGTTTTGTTTGGTTTGTAAATGGCATTTTGAAGCTGCTAACTCATTAGGAAAGGTCCTGTGGTAAAAGCGATGCATACATTACTATCTGTGTTGAGACCTAGGTAAATCCATTGTACTAAATCTGACCTCTATTTGCGTAAATGCAATCTGACTGAAGCCAGTCTTGCAGTTTTACTGTGTCTCGTGTTAGCTGATGTGCCTCCTAAATTCCAGTTTAATAAGGCAAGTGATCATGGGATCTTACAAACATTTCTGGAGAAACAAAGAGTGGTCTGGTTGATCCATATGATTAAGAAAAGAGAGTTGTGACTAGAATGGACCCTGAGTACTCAAATATAGAAAGCAAACTAATAAAACAATTTATAACGGATTTCATAATTATGGAGGTCTGATTAACTATTCTCTTTTGAGTTGATTGTAGTATGTCTTTTGCATAGCAGTTAAACAAAATTCCTGTATAAACCAAAGATGTAGCTCACTGGTTTAAGAGAAGCAGCTGTGAACAAATAGGAAATTTAACCCATTTTTATTTTGGGTTGAAACATATCACAAAGAAAACTTTTATACAGAAGGGTTTGGGTACTTTTCGATGTGTTACATACCAGCTGTATATAAAAGTTCAGATTTTCCAGAGGTGTGTTTTGAACTGGCTGTTGGAAATTCTTCAGTGGGATTATGTGTGCTTGTTTACTAAGGGTTTACTAAATTAGACAACATTTTGGGGCATGCCAGTTTAGGCCCAAGAAGTTTTTTCATTTGTGTTGGCTGGATTTGTGCATATCAGTGGTATCTGTTCACAACTCGATGCGTACTATGGGATGTTCACACTTTGGAGGCACAGCTAGAGTATGTTTCAAAGCATGTAAAAGCTAGGACAGCACATTGACTAAAGCAAAGTAACAAAGTTCTTATTGTTTGTTTCAAGTATACTTGACATTAACAGGCTGAGGAATTTATCTCATAAAACATCACTAGCAAGTTTGGGCCAGTTTAGATTTTTCTGGGAAGGAGAGATGGTCTTGGGATGATTAATATATCTGAGAAAAGTGTGGAGCAATAGGACTTCAAAAATATTTATTTGGAAATATTTCTCTGGACCAAAACATGATGATGGGGGGGTGGAATTGGAGGCTTCAGGAGAAACCCCTTGAGTGCAAGCTGTAATTACCCTGACCAGCTTCAACTTTTCTGGATGCTTTCCAGAATGAGTTTTAGCTCATGTTTAAGCTATACTGCTTAAAGACAGTTTGAGTTAGTTCTGACTTGCTGTTGCCACAGTTAAAACAAAGGTTGTTTGGTAGTATATTTGGAAGGCTGTATTTTCTGTAAGAGTTGATAGAAGAATATCCTCTGCTTTGAATTGTTAGGCAAGAAAGACATTCAAAATAATAGATGAAAAAGACTCCTATTAAAATTTTCCAAGTTTCAACATTACTCTTATCAGAGTCCTTTCCTCTTCGACAGTGTTCCTGAGAACATCATCATATCCTTTGTATTTGATATATAATATTACACATTTCCTTAAAACCCACTTACATGTTGGAAATTCGTGGCAAGATCTACACTCTTCTTCAGTGGAACAATGTCACAATGATTAGGAGCAGATAGCTTCCATTTTTTATATTGAATAAAAATATATATTATTGCCTTCAAAGTTTAGTGACAGCCACTTCTTATAGTTGTACTGTCATTTACTTTAATATTGTTGTCCTTATTACAAGAGTTCAGCGCATAATCTTTATTTCTTGCCATAGCAGGCAAACCTGCAAAAGGCTTTTATCACAGGTGGGCTTTTCTTTTCACCTTGATTCTACCTTACCTTTACTTGTTATTTCCAATATCACTTTCAATCTGTTCAAAGCAAATTCTGATGCAATCCAATTTTTGCTTGAACACAGGCAGTCAGACATAGAGGTTGAGGGTTTTTTTGGTATCATCTTGTACCCTTATGTACTTAAGGAAGACATTTGATTTGCTTGGCTGCTATATCTCGTGTTGTTCTTTTCAGGAGAACTGTCCTTCACTTTGTCATCAGTGTATCAAAAAAAAAGCTATTCAGAATTCCTAGATTGATCCAATATAAATATTATTTTTTTACCAAAAAAAAGTGTCGTGTTTAATTGAAATACTTTGAATGGTGATGAGCTTGTTTATTTTGTTGCACAAAATAACCTTTGTAGCCTAGATTGCTTCTCATATGCCATCCTAAACTACCTTTGAACTGAAACAGTCAAATATTAGACATATCTTATCCATTAGCAATTTATTTGCCAGATTTTTAGTCTTTCTCAAATTCAGTATCACGTTTATTTCTTCAAGCTGACTTCTTGTAGGCTAACTGTTTCCTCTGAGGGTTGGTATTACATTGCTAATCATGAGAGAGAACAAGTGACCTTTGTAATCTTACTTCTAAGAATGCATCTACCTTAAGTGCTCAAATAATTCCACTGACTTCATGTTATTTACTGACTTTAAGCATGTGAATACACGTTTTTTTCCTGCAATATAGTAGTAAGAGTGTATTGTATGCCTTCCATAGTTTTTTCATGTAGCTTATTCACATTTCCAGCTACAGAGACAGGATGAAAACATGACAACTGTTTAGGGTTTTTCTGCGAAAGGTGGAATGGTTTGTTTTATCTGAAAATGGGTACCTCCTCTGGTGCCTCTTCCTGTTGAGATTCAAATGTCTCTTGTTTTCCAAAATAAGCTTGATTAAATATTATTTGACAGCTAATGCTTTTGCAAAGTGTTGCTGTTGTGTGGTGATAAGTGGTATTTTGGATATTTTAAGAAGTGAGCTCTATAATTTGTTTTAATCTTGCTTCCAAGGACATGTAAGAGTAATTCTGCAAAAACAGGTTTTTATACTTTTAGGTCATAATGTGTAGCTGAAAGAAACATATTTCTTAATTTCAAAAGAATCTAATTAATAAAACATTTTTAAAACAAAAAAAATGTAACTAAGAAAATAATTAGAATGTGCAATAGCAAAGTGCAGTTGTTCAGTGATACATATTAGCTAGAAAAAGAATAATTATGTTTTTTCTGAAACTAACTGGCAAAACCCAACTGCACTCATGTTTTATTAAAAGCCACTTTCATTGCACTGGCTGTTTTGCCTGAAAAGTAATTTACATTTCCATCTGCAAGTACTTACTTATAAAATTCTGTAGATAACTTCCAGTTGTCAGTACTTTTATACTATAAACTTTCCTTGGTATATGCTGAAAAATTTTATGTCGATTAAACATGCTTTAAATATCTGTCTTTGTTAACTTACAAGATTGTAGCACAATGTGTTAATGAGATTTGCTAAATTATTTTCTGCCAACTTACTTTATTTTGGCACTCCCTCTATGCCCTTTTACAACTAGATTTCTTCACATTTCTAGTATACTGGTTATTTATAGTTCCAGCTATAGCATAGCTTCCAGTTAATGGGTGAAGTACAAAAGTAGAAGTTCTAAATCAGAAATACAAAATGGCAAAACTGGGCCTAGTCCTGATCTATGCTACATTTCGGCACAGTTCAACAGCAGCAAGCAAGACATTTAGCAAGCAGGTATAGAACAAAAATGGTTAAGTAACAGAATGGATAACCCAGAGAAGCTATGGAGTGTCCAAGTCTACAGACTTGTGTCAAAGAAATTCTTGCCCTCTTATCTGCCTTTTGAAACAGTTGACCTCAATAAGCACTACTGAGCTCACCCTCCATGAAGTTTTGGCAGAGATGAATTTTCTGTCTCTTCTTATGTAATAATAGTTTGGGAAGTCCTAGTATCCCTGGGATATGAGGCTATCATGTATAGTTTTACATGGGCAGATAGTGATAGGACGAGGGGGAATGGTTTTAAACTAAAAGAGAGGAGATTTGGGTTAGATGTTAGGAGGAAATTCTTTACTCAGAGGGTGGTGAGGCACTGGAACAGGTTGCCCAGAGAGGTTGTGGAT
>JAVKLA010000088.1:26999080-27043206 GCA_034782735.1 Sagittarius serpentarius
CCCCCCCCCCCCCCCCCCCCCCCCCCCCCCCCCCCCCCCCCCCCCCCCCCCCCCCCCCCCCCCCCCCCCCCGCAAAAGCATTGAAAATAGTGAAGACTGTAGATACGGTTTAGATATTAAAGGTCTGTTTTCAGCCTACCAGGACAATTCATCTACCCTGTGCATCAATTCCCTGTAGTCATTTCTGGTGGAGGCATCTTCCCCTCATTTCCATGTTCCCTAGGATCAAACATAACTTTTCTTGGAGGGCTTCCAAGCTCAGGAGAGATGAGTAGCTGTGTCCACAGTTAACCCCTGCCTGTTTGTGTAAAAGGCCATGATAAAAAGAAAGGCTGTGACAACTGCTGTAACAGTTGGCATTCCGATCCTGACTGCCATACTGCCAAAGCACTCCCTAAAACTGGGCAAGAAGCAGGCTGCTGCCCAGTCTCTTGCCCAAGAGCTGATCTGCATCTCTGCAATAAATCTGATGCTTCTAGGAAGCATGTGATTTACTGTCAAATGCAGAATAAAAAGATGAGGTGCGCAGTATATCTGGGCAAGAATTAAGACACAATATATGGTCTTTCCTTGCCATGGGCAGAAAGTACATAGCCTTCTCTTGTATAAAGGTTAGCTCTGTTGGCATAATGTATTGGAAATATGGAC
Organism: Sagittarius serpentarius; assembly: GCA_034782735.1. Classification (NCBI taxonomy): domain Eukaryota; kingdom Metazoa; phylum Chordata; class Aves; order Accipitriformes; family Sagittariidae; genus Sagittarius; species Sagittarius serpentarius. The sequence continues at coordinate 26,999,729 of JAVKLA010000088.1, forward strand.
TTTTTGATTTTTTTTTACTTTGCTAATTTAGTTTAGTTTTTTATATGCAACATGCCTTTAAAGGTAGCATGGCTGTTTGCCCATAAGAAAAGTGCAAATGAAATTAGGGAAGGAATAGAAAAAAAAGTTTTGAAAACAGCAGATACTCTTAATTCCCTCTGGGTAGTTATTACTGAATACTGTAATGTCTGCATTCTTTCATATTTGCTGCAGCAGATTGGATTTGTAAATACTCCCACTGTCTTTGATGGCAGTTAGATTGTTGTGTTGATTAGATGAATTTGGCAGGCACACAGCAATAAGCAAAGTACAAGCTGAGCAATAAAATGGATAGCAGCATTTAATTTAAAAGATGTTTTTGACTAAAATCGGTAAATTAAACTTATGAAACATACATGGATTATGTGCTGTGTAATTTGAACCATGTTGGCAATAGGCAAAGTAAAAAATGTAGTACTTTGTTGTAGATAACCAATGACATTACAAATTAAATTTATGCAGATGACAGAGGCTTAGAACTATTTCTAGGAAGGAATTTATTATTTATCTCAGATTACAGGTAGGGAAACTGAGGCATAAACTGCAGCATGAAATATGCCTAATGGTCTCTTGATGAATCCAGCAGCTGAGAAAGACCATGAATCCTAAGAAATTTTATTTTTTCCCTTTTGCTTTTAGCCTGATGTTTACTGTCCAATGCAAATTATAGAAAGTGAGGCTACTATATTGTTAGTTGAACACATAGTGGTAAAATCCTTATTAGGACAGTTGCATTATTACATTCTATTGCTATGAACATTTCTCAATTCTAAGGTTTATTTTAGTAGGGCTTTTTGGTAGAGCGTTTACCATCCTTATTACAGTGAAGAGGTCAAATTATGACCTAGGTTTTATACTGATGTTGATACAGTGAACTTCCTTTGAATCAGCCCTTCCATTTCCAAAATTAGCACACTGTGTTTGCACCACATGAATGAAGAATGAAGCTCGCCTGTGATCAAATCCTCTGTCATTAAAAGCATTAGACATTCCATACCAACTGAGATGAGAGTTAGGTCTTGTGCATATATTAAAAGCTATAAATTGCTCATCTGTTTATCCTGCTTTTGCAAACGTTTGGGTAATTGCTGCTCTTGGAACATAACACGTCTGTCCATTTGTCCTGGTTTCAGCTGGAATAGGGTTAATTTTCTTCTTAGTAGCTGGTACAGTGTGTTTTGGATTTCGTGTGAGAATAGTATTGATAACGCACTGATGTTTTAGTTGTTGCTAAGTAGCGCTTATCCTAAGTCAAGGATTTTTCAGTTTCCCAGGCTCTGCCAGAGAGCAGGTGCACAAGAAGCTGGGAGGGAACGTGGCCGGGACAGCTGACCTGAGCTAGCCAAAGGGATATTCCATACCACAGGGCGTCACTCTCAATATATAGACTGGGGGGAGTTAATAACTTTAGTTATTAAACTGTTCTTATCTCAACCCATGAGTTTTACTTCTTTTTTTCAGTTCTCCTCCCCATCCCACTGGGAGCGAGGAGAAGTGAGCGTGTGGCTGCATGGTGCTTAGTTGCTGGCTGGGGTTAAACCATGTGACCCCATTTTATAGTTTGACGAGTCTTTTTTGCTTGATCCTGGAAGGGATGTGCTGATACTGCCCTAGGCTGTGATTCTGTCTCCAACAGCAGTCTCCTGCAGGAAAAAGGCTAGTGTAATGATACCTAGAAACTTAAATATTTAGGACAAATTCTTTTAATGTGATACTGGTTTTTTGTGTTTGCTTTCTGGCAAATCCTTAGTGGAGTGTTGATATAACAAACATGAGACAGAAACACCATAGTGTGAAGAGAGTTCAGAGGAAGTAAAAAGGTATCTTCAGTTTGTCATCAAAACAGACTGCACAGACAGGGAAGAGGAATGGAAGTGGACAGGGTGTCAGTCTTCCAGAACCATAGCCAGAACCAGCTAGTATTCCACAGTCTCCTTAAGTTTTTTTTTCTGCTACATACTGGTGCTGCATAGAGTGACCTCAAAACTAAGGAAGTGGTGGGGTAGTTGATGACATCTTTGTTACATCTTGCTTTCCACTTCAGTTTTAGTATTTGAAAAGTCTGCAAAAGCTTGTGAAGGCCAAATTAAATTTAGAATAAGAGTAATTTTGCATCAAAATCATGTTTTCTCTTCACATGTGAGATGTTTAACAGCCAGCCGTTGGAAATATTGAAACACATGACTGTTAAAGTGAACAGAAGCTAAAAAACCATATCAAACCTCAGACATTTGTACAGTGGTTTCCATTTACAGTCTGTCTGATCTAAATTTTGATTGCTCTGGTGGTGACTCACGTGGGAGCTTCCAGATCTGTAAATGTCCGTACCTCTCAGTAGAGACTCAGCCTGTATCAGATTCACATCCTTTGTGGATTTGACATACAACATGCATCAAATGATAGGTTGAATTTGTCTGATAAAACTTCCCATTTTGACAATAATAGACTCGCACAGTGCAAATTTAAACAAATGAAAAATCTGAATAACTCTGGTTATGGTGAAGATAAGTACCCTTCCTCATGTTGTCATTGTCTTAAGGAGAAATTCAACCATCCACTCCAGTAAGCCTGAGTACAAGCCTCCAGCATCAAAATACAGAATTTCAATCTGTTGATATCCCATCTGCCATGAGCATTAATTTCACTTGAAAAAAAATGTATCAGTATTTTCTTATCAGTAACTGGAAATTTTATTATATAGAAACATCCAGTTAATTCTCAGATGTTTAATAATTAAGTGGAGCTGTGCTAACTTGGAATGTGAAATGCGCAATTCTTGGAGTGTGAGCCAAAGCCTGTTAAAGTAAATGGAAATGTTCCTGTTTATGTAAGTGGACTTTGGATCAGAGCCTGCACAATCACCTGAGAAGCAATTTGCTACCTGGCTTTTTCTCTGTATACTGAGAAGACTGTTAAAAATGCAGTGTGTAGTGTGCTCCACTGGCTACCTGACTGCATTGAAGGGATACTTACAAGCACTGCAGTTTTGTGTTCAGGGCCCATTATTTTAAGTCATATTTTAATCATAAAGGAATGTGAAATAACTTTGTTTTGGGGGGAATAGATACTACTTTTGGTGTTTAAAATACCATCTGATGGGATTAGAGCTCTATGAAGTAAGCTACCATGAAAGTGATCATTAATTTCTGAGCTGATTCTTGATTACTAAGGCATTAAAGTGCACATTCTTAAATTGCTGTTTAAAATTGCACTTTATAAATCATTACAGTATCTTGAGAAAATTGCTCTAACTAGCACTTCAGAGGAGCATCAATTAGCTCATTTTCTGTGACACCTTTACATAACCTTTAATTCATACACTCATGGAGTAGCACATATTTCACAAATACTGCCACTAAAATGAATGTGTATGTTCATGTAGAAACGTTGCATGCAAAATTTTACTATATTCCAAGAAACCCATGGTTTTAAGATCCCTTTAAGAACATAACTTAAATGCAGACCTAAAAATGCATATGTGGAATCTTAAGACTAAGAATTACTTTTATTATCATATCATTGGTTTGATAATGACAGAAGTTCCATCTAGATCAGTGGGATTAGTCTACTGTGGGAAAGGGATTCACCATTTGACTTTCAAAATTTCTCATTTAACCCAATCAAAAATATATAGATAAAACTTGAGACCTAGGCAGTTTGAAAATGCTTCATATGTCACTGTGTTTTCTGCCCTTCCAGTCCTTCAGTAAAGCTTATTGTGACAAATTTTGCTGGGGTCCTCAGTATGTTCGATCCTAAAGAGCAGGATCCCCCTCAAACCTTTTGAACTTTTCCAGGTGAAGATACTTCCCTTGAAGCTCTTCTCAGTGCTCAATTTAGCTATTACAGTACTTCCAGCAAAATATAATCATACATATATCAGCACATTCTCATGATAATTCAAAAGGCCAAATTAATTCTTAATTAATTCAAAAAATCTGCCAAGGACAAACAATATTTTTTAGCACTGGCTGGCTTCTTCTTTCCTGATACTACATTTAGAGTCCTTGCTTGGGCAATTGGCCAGGTCAGAGTTCTGAAACACAGTTTTTCATTAAAATTTGCTTTTATTGGGAGGCTTATTTTGGGCGGGATGGGGGGGTGGAAGATTTATTTTTCGGTTTAATCACTTTGTTTTCTTATTAGCACATTAGATACTGAATACTAGAATAAATATTAAGCTGAAGTGTGTCACATGCTGGATCCTACAAAGTGAGAAGACTTTTAAGATTTAAGTACTTTGTTTGCCTAAGTAATATTAAAATCTAAATGTTCATCTCATTTTGGGCTAGTGGCAATGATGAAGGCTGTGCCAGTCATAGAATAAAATAAGTGAAGACACCTGCCCTCCCACCCCCTCTATTTTAGTTTAAGGTCTTCAGGTCATGGTGTAGATTTCTGATAGCTTTAATAATGTGGGTTTTAATTGTTTTACTGTAGAAATGCAGTTGTGTTAGTCTATTACCTTTAGTCACCTTAAGCAGTAGTACTTCTGAATGCATAACTGAATCCCACCACTTACCATTTCACAGAATTGATGATTTATATCCATATTTGAGGAAAAAAATCAATAATCATGCAGCCTAATTGCAATCCAGAAAAAGCAGGCATTTAAAATTTCACTGGAAATCTAGACTCCCGTCTGTCTACTTCCCTTCCACTGTATTGCTATTGATCTAATGTGGTATCATTGTACTGTAGGTAATACCAAGATTCAAATTTGCTGAGAAGAGTAGGTTTAATTGGTGAATTACTGGGCTACTGTGAAATCTCTGGCCACTCATGATAATCTAATGCATGTCTTCAATGACTCAAATTAAAATACAGTTGCAACAACCTACTGTGCACAGTCACCCTTAGATTAGTATATTATTTGAAAGGTTTGACTCTGAAGAACTCAGATTAACTGTTCTCACTTATGTTGAGGGGAAAGTTCCCACTGACTTCAATGAAAGCCCCAAGAACTATGGGTACTATGTGTGTGCTTCTGAAAACTCCACATGAAATTCAACAGTGCCAAACTGTTACTTTTTAGATCTGGAGTTATTTTAAAATGAACTATAACCTTTCCACTGCAAAAAATGTTGATGACAGTTTTTGGAGAGTAACGGAGAGTAAGGAATAGAATGGATTAGTAAATGTTATTAGGCCGGTGCAGTGCGAGTATAGTATGTCTGAAAATATTTGGTACTTGTGGAGTTATTATTTAATATTTAGGACTATGCAAACAAAGCAAATTGCTTTTGGCCTTTCCTTGAAATCATCTGACTGACTGATTTGCACTGATGTCATGATAACATACTTCAAAGGCTGATGCCTGTGAAAAGTCCAAGGACACATACCTTGTGACTCTACAACATATTGCTGGAGGCCATTCCAATTGTTCCCATTGTGATGTGGGGACTCTTCCACATCATTTATTTTTTTAAATTTTGATCTCCAAAGACTGTTGTTTGCATCTGTTTATTAAATTGCAAACTCAGCTGTGAAAATGTTTTTTATGGTGTCTTTTTATTATGGTCCCATTTAGAATTGGAGCTGAGCACAAACATGATAAATGTTTTTCTTTGTGGAGGCACACATTGTTGGAGGGCCATTGAAATAACATGAAACTGGAATTGTTTGTTTACGAGATCAGATTCATTCATTACTTTGGTGAGGAGCTGTGAAATGTAAATCTCACATTCCACCGGACAATAACAGCACCAGCTTGAACTCATTTAAAGGTGTGATATTCCATTCAAAGGGCGGCTGTTAATTTTATTGACCAAATTTTGGAATTGGGGTAGCATTGATATTCAGGAATGCTTCTGAATTGCTTTGCTTCTATGCCATTTTGCTTATCTTTGGGAAGGAGAAGAGGTTCAAACTTTATCTAAGAGTATTTCTATTTTAAAAAATACATAGGTTTATTGTTATTCTTTGTTAGCATTCTTCTGATTCACATTTTCCCATCTTTCTCAGAACGTGTGTGTGTCAGTGTGTGCACGGATATGAAGAATGGATATAATCATATTCTTTAGAACCAGTGTTCATTTTCTTACACAGATTTGTGCTTGTGTAGGTTTTACGCTGATGTAAGTTAATTATTTTATCAAGATTTTGATCAGTTAGAGACAAAAGATTTAGTACTGGTGTATAGACTTTGCAAAATAACAGTTTAAGCCATTTGAAGTAACGTTTAAGAAAGATTTTTAACTTATGACTGAAACTTCAGTGGTTTAAGGAATATTATGGAATTGAGAAAATTCTTTAGGCAAGACTATTTAAAGCCCAGTCTGATTTATAATATACATGAATGAGATTAAAAGCAACTTTTTTTGACACCTAAAAAACAGGTACCCAAAGCCTTTAGTTAGATAAAACCAAGATCTTTAATACTGTCTATATACCTATGTGTTGCCGCTTCCAATTATTTTGCTTTATGAAGAAAGAGAATAAATATCGCTTTATCCCCAGAGCTGACTTGTCAGATCTTAAATAGGAAATCCATCAGATTTGTTTTGTGATTGCTGTATTTCCTTTCCTGTGTTTTGTTACTGTGTATGACATGCTGCTGTTTGGATGTGATATTGATACAAGCAAAGTAAAATCAGGGAGAAATTATCAACTGCTACTGCCCAAGTAGCCAATAGCAGCCTGAGTTTATCAAGGGATTTGGCACAGTTCTAACCTTAATGTATTCCAGATAATATGTGTCTCAAAGAGACACATTAGTAATCTGGATCCTTGATTATTTGGATCCTTATTGGGGTTTTGGGTTGGGGTTTTTTTTTTTTTTGGTTTCTTTTTTTTCTCCTTGAGAAAGAATATTTACTAAAATGTTCTTGGGGAAAAGAAAGCAATATCGGAGTATTGAACAGTGGCGTACAAAAATATCAGTGATGTGTCAAAAGCTCTGTCATGAAGACATTTTATTGTTGATGAATTGTAAGAACCATCTGGGTACTATTCTAATGATTCAGAGGCCTCTGTATGGATGGTACAGATGCTTCTTTTGTTATTGATGTGATCTTGTAAATAGTTAAAATATTTACCAAGGCACCTCTGAGCCAAAGCTATACCATTTTATTATTTATACCTTTTCAGAGGGACAAAAATGGAGGTGTCCACTAAATGTGATGGATTAGGCTTATAAACAGCCATTATTGCCATCAAACCTCACATGTCAGCTCCCCCTTTTGTGTCTGTGCATTTCTAAGCTAACCAGTGATCCATGCATAAGATAGAAGGTTAAGAATGTGCAGAGAGAAAGGGGGTTGACTCCAAGCAAGATGTATCTTCTGCTGATTAGAAATACAGCTGTAGAAAGGGGAGAGAAAAGAGTTTTTTGCAACATGACACTCCCCTTTTCATTTCACACAACTCACTGTTTAGAACCTGCAAATCACTAACTAGCAGAGTCACTTTGCTGTTTCATGTAACTTAGTGCAGCTGCCTTTTGTTTTCCCAAGATAAAAATCAGGAAATGCAAAAAATTAAACAGGACCAGAGAAGAGGAACAGCAGAGGGTATGAGAGGAAAAAGGTTGAGCAAGTGACTTCACAACTTGTTGACAGAGCAAAGTACCATTTCGTTATAATTAAGTGTGCTTTAAAAGCTAGACAGAAGGGAAAGCTAACAGTTTATTCAGTATAATCCCTGTCAGTATCTTCAAGCTGAAAAAGTTATTCCTACTCCTAATGTGCATGCAAAAAGAGAAAAGATTTCCGAAACTAGTAACGTATCTTTTAAAAATATTTCCCTTCTCTCTGAAAATGTAGAGCTCATCACAGTAGCTTTTCCAAATTTACGAACCTTGTCACACGATTTTTTTCCCCTTTTCTTCATGAAAAATTATTTTTATGCTAAAAAGTTTATGAATATGAAAATTCTTTTAAAACTTCAAATAAACATTGAATACAGTGGGTTTGTTAATTTTTGGACTGATACTGAAAAGTAATATGCTATAGTCCAATTGTTTGTGATTTATTTTTTGTTATTGTTAAAATTAAGTTGTTTAATATGGCAGTGTGTAACTGCTGAAGGAGGAGAACTGATTAAAAGAATCACATTTGATGTTTTGGAGGAATCGTGCAAGTGCAATGGTGATTTATTTAGGCTTGTTTTTGTGTAACTACGTAGCTAATTTCTCTTTTGTCTTAACCAAAAACTGGTTGTCAAGAACTATTAGGTAATTCTTATGCACAACTGAAAACCATAGAGTAGTATACTCATGGGCTACAGCAAAAAAGAAAAGAAAAAAAAAGGATAGAAGATGTTTGTCATCTTTCTAATATCTTGTTTGAGAACTTCAAATTCAATGCCACTGTTAGAGCAACTGAAAACTTTTGAGTTTATAAAACTCTCCCTTAGAAATAGGTGGTGAGACTGGAAGTTATATTTCAATCATAAAATCACATGGAATGGTATTTTCTGACATTAAACTGTTGTTTTACTTTACTTTATAAAATACTAACAATGGCCAGTCTAGTAGTCAGATGCATTAGTATGCTGGTGCACTGACCATCTTGTCTCTATAAGTACTGTGATCTGAATTGCACAACCAATGTGGCAAAGGTCCAGATTTCAGTTGCCACTCCCACTGGGAAAGAAAAAAAAACAAGCTTGCACACAATTTATGTCTGCAGTTGGTTCACTGTATACGCTGAAAAAAATCTTGTCAAGAGAATGGCATTCAACCTCATTTTGGTCAAATGTAATCTATATCAACAGCATTCAAAAATGCTTAAAGAAAAAGAAAAAGGTTTTTTTTTCTAAAACTTACCATTGCAGTGAAGTGGACATACAAATGTAGATGTTTTTGCATGCAATAATCCAGATCTGCTCTTCTGTCTTGCTGTTACTTAGATCTCCCACAAGAGAAAAATAACAGTAAAATGACAAATGCCCAATAAACTTGCATCTAAAGTAAAGGAACATTCTCGTCTCTGACCTCGCAGTTTATACAAATTTCTGGAGGCTTTGATGTAACTGTCTGGAATTAGCACTTGGGAATGTGAAATGAAATTACTCAAAGCAGTGAGTATGGGAAGAATTTCAAGCCCCAGTTAGTCTTAATTAGTGTTTTTATTTTTCTGGGAGTTCTGCTTGATAGCCTGATAGCTAAATAGGCAAAGAAGGTAAATGCTATGCGCCTTGAATCAGATTTTAATTTAGGATACAGTCAGATTGCAAGAATCACAACTATGCTGTTTTACTAGTAAAGCTTTAACTTTACTCTGTACTTATTCCGTTTCTGCAAAACATGTAAAGATGTCCTTGAATACCCTTCAGAAGGCCGTAGTCTTGTGGTGAATACCTGCAGGTAGTTCCATGCAGATTGTCTTCTGTTAAAATCAGTGATGGGATACAGAAATTCTGCCTGCATGTATTTTTTGCAGGATTAGGTCATGAGGGGCTATTGGATTTTTAACCTTTTTAATTTCAAGGAATTGAGATATACGTTTAGTGATAAGTGTTTTCATTAACATCTCCTAATGTCTAGACTGTTCAATTATAAAAAAAAAAAAAAGGAAAAAACGAAACAAAAATCTAGGAATATGCATTGTAGTGGTATTTTCATATTTTATTGTGTTTCATGAATAAACTGGGGGGTTGTTTGGGATTTTTTTTTTTGTGAGGCAAAAGGCATACATCACTGCACTGATTTGTAGCTCAGCTGTCTTCGAGAGCTGGAAGAATGTTAAAACAAATCCTTCACCATTGTCTCTTTATGGCCCACAGAGCGAATGTTGGGTTATTCAGTGTCTTAGACCTCCCATTAGCTGGGCAGAATCTGGAATTCTTCTTGGTTGTGATTCAGTGATCGTACAGGCAAAGTGTACATTTAACTGAAAAGCAAATTTTATATACTTCTTAGCCCCGATGCTGTTACTGATGCATTCTGAATGTATGAAGCGGAAGAGGAAAGAGGCTTTTAAAAATGAAGCACAAATCTAGACTTTCTTGTAATCTTGTAGGTACCAGTGACTAATATCTCATGCAGAAAAAAGCAAGTTAAAACTGACTTGAGATAAGCATTCTTCTGCAATGACTCATCTTCCCTAACAATAATGGAAATGTAGCCCCTGTTTATGAGATAGCTGAAGTGCAAATAGTAGTGTCGATGAAGCTGAGGTTAATTACAGGAAGGACTTTCATGGTAATTGCTAATAAACAACACTTGTCCTCCTTTGAATCCGTATTATTCTCTGCAGAGGAAGTTAGCTTCTGCAATTTGAATAGAATTTTGAACATTCGCTCAGGAGGTGTAGGCAGTAAGAGGCAGGAGTGAATAATAAAAGTCAGCCATAAAAGGGTAGGAAGCTGACCACATCTGACATTCTCTTACAAAATGTAGAATTCTGAGCGGGTTACTGAATTCCCACAGATTGTCACTGTCTCAGCATGTAATGTGGTATGACCAAAAAGAAACAAATACCTGCATCCATTCAGAGATTAAAACTGAAAACTAGTCAGTCTGGGAGTGATCATGTCTGCAAAGGGACAGTAAAATGTTCTTTTAAAGGCTTCTAGTTCTCGGGGGTGTCTAGAAAGCTGATTTCAGATTTAAAGGCTGTGTTCTGTGAGAGATTAACATGGATTATAAATCCATATAGAAGTGAAATCGTAGCAATTAAACTTGGAAATATACTGCTAGTATTATTTTAAACTGTGAAGAAAGCAACTACAGAATTATCTTGAAAGTTGTATGATTGTGATATTAATTTTATAAAAAAACTTAAACTGAACCCCCCCTCTCTTGTGTATCATCCTTCTTAGATTCCTGCATATCTGCTGTAAAGTCTGCTCCTTTCACAAGAAATGCCCACAAAGGTCTGTACTGGGAAGGTGCAGAAGGTAACCAGGTCTTAGTCTGTGCTCTTTACAATACCACATAAGTATCTTTATCTTATCTATATTTGTTAAATCAATTAAAAGAACATATGGAAGTTAATCCATGGCTGACTTACTTTTGTAGCGTGACACAGTATGAACACATGGGATTTCTTGTCAGTGCAGAAAATACAAAGTAGCTTTTTGGTAAATGTCAGCAGGTCAGATTTGTGGCTGTGTGGAAAACAAGTCTCCATTCTCTTTGATAAAATTATTCAACATTTATTTAAGGTGGTTAATGACTTAAATTCCTTTTTACCACAAGTATTACAACAGTAAAACAAGAATGGTATGCAGCCTTTTTGAGAGATGCAGAGTTCAACTGGCTTAGTGACAGAGCTGTTGGAATTTATTTGAATGTTACAGTAACTGAAAAACATAGATTCGGTGGTCCAAAATTAATCTGCCTTGATTCATATTTCTTATCAGTCGGTGTGTAGGTGCATTTTGTTAAAAAGCTGAAAATTCAGGTTGCGTTTCTTTAGGCGGATTTGAACCTGCACCTTTTACCTCCAAGGGCTTGCCTTGGGCTGGAGTTATGGGACTCTCTTCTACTTAATCAAAATAAACATTTACTGGAGTAGGCACCAAAATCTGCAAGAGGTGGAGCTATACAGCACAACTGGATAATTGGGGCATTCTCAGGAAGTGGGAGATTAGGCATGTGTTCTCCAAGGGAGAAGGGAAAAAGAAATGAGGAAAGATGACTACTTTCATTTTGCCATCTTTGTGGATGTAGTTTGTCATGTCCCTCGTTTTCCTCAGAAGGATCTCAAAATGAAATGTTTTGCTTGGTCTTAAAGAAAGAATTTAATATCAAATATTTTCTTCTTCTGTCATTGAGAAAATATAATTTGATCTAATATTTCAGGGTGAGTTCAGTGTATCTTCCAGGGTTTTTTTTATGGCCTGACTTTTCATAGTAATGGTAAAGTAATAAGTGAACTTTTATAAAAAGTATTAGACAATTCAGGGCATCTCTCTCAGTAGGAAATAAGATTGGTGAGTGCTTTGAAGTCTAGCATACTCCTAAAATCCATCTGCAGACAAAAGTTTTGCTGCAAGCCATAGATATAATTTCATAATGATCGTAAATGTAAATCACAGGTGAGTATGACAGGAGCTGTGATAATTGGTGGGGAAAACCAGAGCTATATATGCAACAAAGTATGCAGGATACAGTATTGTTTAGGATCCTTTGTGTGGATGGATGCTCAGTGGGTGAAGAAAAAGAAGCCTAACTTTATCTACATTAACTTGAAAAAATGATGATGTTTTGGAAGTTGTCCTCTTTAGATTCCCACAGAGATGCTTGCCAAGGAGAGCAGAAATGGAATAAAAGACAGTGGAAGAGAGGGAGAAGGCTTCCTGCCTTTGCCTCTGCCTGGCCCTCTCCTGGAAGTGTTTTGCTGGGCTGTATCAGACACCCCATGTTACAGGGGTTGCACCTCCCAGCATACGCTCACAAGGCCATGCTGTTACCAAGGCATGGAGGCAGAAGGAATCTCAAGTACATTGTAGTAGTACAATTACCTCTATGATTGTAAATTACCCTCCAACAGGCTTTCAGTTTTCAAATCACAGATAAAGCTTTTAATTCAGTGAAGGCATTCCTCTTGTGCTAAGCACTAAGAACGTACTGTAGCCTTGATAACTTCAGATTTTGTAATAATATTTGGTTGGTCAGGAGTGATCACATAATTGGCCTGTAATATGCAAAATGTTGGCTTCCTAAGCCATCAAGAAATTTCAATGTGTTCTGCCTAAATACATATTAAGTGATTTGCAGAATTACAGCTACACAGTTGTCTAGAGCTGCAGTCTTCTAAAAAGCAGAAAAACCAAGATCATGAATAACGTACAAATATTTATTTTTATTGTAGCCTACTTAACAGTACTCTATTTCTAATGTTTTCTCAGGTTTTTAAAATGAAAACTAATTTTTCATTACATTTACATTTACATTAATATTTTAATGGAATCATACCTGTTTCATAGAAATAAAATGAACTGCATGCAGTTCTGTAAAAGATGTAAGCGGAAGCTTCGGCATGAAGCTTGGAAAAACAGGTGTTTGTGAAGCTGTTGCTCACAACTTAATGCACGTATCTTTGAGGGAGACCTGCAGAGCATGTCAGAGTCCTGAGCAGGCAGTTCCAACAGAGTTTGAGACAATAAAATATTTTTATTCCTTGAAATGGATATATAACCATCTTGTTAACATGGTTTTACTTAAGATAAATGGAGAGTGGGCAGAAGAAGGGTAATTAATAGTGACCTTGGAGAAAAAGCTTCATTTTGTCTTTGCCCCAGTCACGTACTGGACCTGTCTCACCTAGCCAGGCCAAAACTCCAGGTGGCAGAATACCAGTTTCATAAAACTCATATGACTGAAACATTCTAAATTTTAAGATGGGCATGAGCCCTAGATAAATTATCAGTGCTTTGGTTTCCTTCCCTGATATTTCATCTGTGTGGTCTTCAGGCCAAAAGAGTACTTGTTTGTGCAAACTATGCCTGAAGTGATGGGATGTTGCTTATTTACTGTAATGCAAACAAAAAAAAAATAAATTATCAAAAAGCTCAAAATATAGCTATTTAGTTTCACATGCCTAAGCATAATGAAGTTTTTAGGACAGCAGAATGGGTGTGGAGCAGGAATTTCCTGAGTTTCAGTCCTCAGCTTCTCATTGCTTTGGCTGATAGCCCTAATGCAAATGACATTAGAAACCAAACTGAACAAACCCCTGTGTTATGAGAATGCTAGGCAAGCATTCCACACTGGGATGGAGCTTCAGTAAAGGGCAATCAGGCAACCTACATTTTGGATTTTTTTCACATATTTATGACAGACTGTAGTCAAATTAAATTTTTCCCTGGTTTTCCACAGGACTGTGAAACCTTTGGGTTTTTTTAGAAGGATCAGTGAGAATTTTTTTCTGGAAGTCAAGAGACAGTTTTATTTGCATTATGGGATTTTTAAGAATTAATGTATTACACCTAAAAATACAGTTTTCGTTTGTAATCTGGGATGTTCACAGTAGATATTTGGTAATGCCTTGAAAACAATTGCCTTTGATTATTTAGAGCTTAGTGGTAATTCTTGAGGTCTTCAAGAGCTGCAAGGGCACATCTGAACTGTTTCTCATGAGTGGCTGTACTTTTTTTTTTTTTTTAAGATCAGTCTTTGCTATTCTTTGCAGTGTTATTTCCTTAGCCTTAGACTGGCTTGATGTTCAGGTGCAGCTTTTCTTTAAAAAAAATTAAAAATGGTTCCATCCGTATTTGGTTTTGTTGGCCTCTTTCTGAGCTGTTTAATGGACAACTGGTTTGTTTTATTTATCTGATAGGGTTTCTTCATATTGTTTCAGGTTATCAGCACTCTTGCAGATCATATTACAGCTTGTGCTTGGATTTGACCCTCGCTAGGGTTCACTTTAAATCAGATCCTTATCATTAATGCAGTGATAAATAGAGATGCTTTGGAAGCAGTATACAGATTATTTATTTAGTGCCTCTCTGTATCATGTTTTATACAACCAGGGATCAATGTCAGACCTTTATGGATATAGCTTAGGTTGCATTCAGTAACTACGACCTAAAGCCCTTTAAATAATGTTAACTTAATAGCTGACGTTTTTATGAAATAAGTCTGCAAGAGAGGGAAATGTAATATTGCTCTACAGTGAGGAAGATTTTGATTTTTAGTTTCATCCCAAACCTAGAGGGATGTTTTTAGTTTAACAACTGCCTCTGAAGTCCCCACTTTAAAAAATAAATAAAAAGGGAGACAAATGCTTTTAAGGAAAAAATGGAGTGCTCTACCACAGGGGTGACCTTGGGCTGTTGCTTTTGTAATGATACTTTTTGGGAGGCTCTAAATAATTTTGTGTTTCAAGCTATCTCACTCATGCGTTTTTCCTCTTGTAAGTCCTTGTATGTCATAAGTGTTTTTTGTTAGATAAATTTATGCTGAATTAAAACATATTTTTCCACTTCCAATGTTAAATTTGTTCATAGTCATAACTTTCTATAATACTTGTTCTCAAGTGTCCATCAAGCTCTGAAAGATGGCAGATTTGTAGTCTGTGTATATCCTGTCTTGGTTGTATTTGCATTATTTTTAAAATCGTCTTCTAAGCAGATAGCGTGAAAACTTAAGAATGAAGAAAACAAGTTTTTTGTATTAGAATTATCATAAATCTATTCTATGTAACAAGCAAATTGGACTATTGCTAGGTAAATGAAATAATTCACTTAAGCTTTTATATTGTTACAGACCATTTTTACAGAAGGCTTTTTTTAAGCAATTTAAGAGGCATATAAATAGAGGAGAGGTGCCCAGTGGAAAGATGTTTGAATACAAATTTGTTTTGGCAAAAATCGGATGCTTGGATTTGAATATCATGGGTAAAATTGGATTCAGGTTTGGCATAAATACCAAAATCTCAAGAGTTATTCAGATAAAATTTCAGCCCAAAGAGTAGAAATTCTAAGTATTCAGTGCGTTCTTGAATATTTTCTTCCTATGTTTGGAATATTTTCTTCCTACTTGGAAATAAAGTCTGTATGAGTGGGTTGGGTTATTTGATTCAGTTAGAAATCACCCTTCAATGAGAAAACAGAAAATAGCAAAAGTATTCAGAACTTTGGAATGGTTTTAAGATTTGCAACTGATGCATTTCATCCTCCACTTGGTCTGTTACTGTAGAAAAGTGCTCTATAAAGTATTAAGCATCTGAGGTCTAGCACAGTAAGGAAAGTGGCTATAGGGGTTTTATTACCTTTTCTGTTTCTTCTGCTTGTAATTTTAGTCCAAGCTGGGAATAGTGTGCCTAAGATGCAGAGAAAAACAAAACTGAAACAAAATTCAAGTCCTTCAGAGATTTCATTAATCTACAAGGCCTTCTGTCATATTAGCCATATGTAGTTAAAAGTTTAGCTGGAAACCCATAACCTCCTTTGAAGGCTTGCTTCTGTAGAGGCTGTGAAATATTCAGCCTGGTACATTTTAGCTCATGCAAACAGGGATAGTGACTGTTGCAGGGAGCTAGCTCCAAGCTATCACACTCTGTTCAAGAGACAGCCAGGGAGCAACTATCCTCAGGAGAACGTGATGGGTGTTAGGTTAGACTGAACTACGCAAGAGATTTATGTTGTAGTGATGGTCTTCAGTACTTTATGCTGCCCATGAGATGATTGTGTACTTATATCAACGTCAAACTTTCATTTAATTCAAAAGTTGGAGAGATGTTTGTATTATTTACTTTGAATGTCCTGTATAATTCCTTTTATAATCTTGTATTGCTGTAATAGCACTAATAAATACTAAATTTATAGTTAGTTTTACGTTCCTTTTTTCTTGCGTGTTAAACTTAAAATTTGTTAGCCTGTCATTTCCGGAGCCTTGGTTTCTGTTGTAGTTATTAACAATATAAGAATATGAGACCAAGTAGGATTCTGTGGGACAGGGATGTTTGTGAGTGTCCACTTTGACTTCACACGGAGCATTTGAAGTTGTGGCTGAACTAGAGTGTATCTCTTTAAAGGATGTTTGTACTTCTTTGATAGATTAATATATTTTTTTATTGTTTAATTGGAGATCTGTTACTGGAGAATGATATGTTTCATGTAACAAGTTTCAGTCTTTATCTTGGAAAGGATGAAGTAATGCCTTTCAACTGGATCCAAGGAAATGTAGGAATATTTTACAATATAATTTTTGAAATTGCTGAAAAACATTTCTTTATAAATGAAAAAAGAACAGCTGGAATTTTGCTGATCCATTCAAATACTCAGGATTTAGCTGATATACTGTGTTCCTCCTAAACAAGAATACTGGAGGTACATGCTTGATGTGAGGTGTTTAAAGAAAATTTAAACAGAATGCATTCCTATTAAACAAAATGTTGATTCATTTACCTGGAAGTCATCCAAAGGAAACAGCTATCATCTTGGTTAAGTTTGTTCTGATACTGTAAACTGTATTGTTGCGTGTCTGTGAATGAGCTTAGTATCTTACTTAGCTGGATTCCAAAAATATTATTGAAATTACTGCTTTATTCATTTGTCTATGACTTGAAATTTCAAAATCTTTTAAATTGTGGGATTTTGGGGGATGGTGGTGGGTTTGAGGTTTGCGGGGTGGGATAGGGTGTTGTTTGGTTGGTTTTTTGATTAGTTTTTTAGACCTTCAGTTTTCAGAAGTACTCTCTTGCCTCTTCCCATCTATATTGGCCCCTCTAATAAAAGGTATTAATTAATCCACTGTGGTTCATCTTGCTTACATCCTTGAATATTACAGTTAAAACAACACTACAGCACTTATTTTTAGTCATCAGGGGTTTTGTATTATGTTGTTTGTCTAAGTGTCCACATAAAGCTAAGAATTACTCCAGTGATTGACAATCCAAATTTCAAATACTGTCTTGTATAAATGTCACTTCCAGGTCATTATTAATAAAGTATGTACCTATGTGGAAGTACACGTCTGTCTCTGCTGCTGGCTTCTGTACATGCTTAATAATACCAAGTATGAAAGGGCTTTAGATGGATGTTTAACTGTATTATCTGTACTTGTTGACATGTTAATTGGTCTTAATGGATCTTGACAAATACTAAGTTAATGATAACTGAGTGCAACAGATGGATATTAAAGGAGGCTAAAAACCTAAACCCAGATTTTCTCAGTAAGGACTGAACTTGCTATATAGTAGGCTGTTTCCGTTACAGATCTTTATTACATGAAGTGCTACTCTTTGCAAAACTCCTTGTTCTACTTTTCCTTACATATTTTGTTCATTTGGAAGTAAAAAGGATCATATGTTTTGTATAAGGCAAGATAATTTAAAATTAAGGGGAAAGTATAAAATCAGATAAGGATCTTGTGAACATTTTGGCTTTGAGCATATTTCTTGTGAATGTCTGAGAAAGATGAGTTTGCACAAAGAGCTTCTTATGATGCGTTAATTCAAGTCTTAGTGAAATGAGAGAATATCCTTAAACTTTCTTGTTGCGATTCACCAGGAGCTGTGAAA
The DNA here is from genome assembly GCA_034782735.1 of Sagittarius serpentarius. Classification (NCBI taxonomy): domain Eukaryota; kingdom Metazoa; phylum Chordata; class Aves; order Accipitriformes; family Sagittariidae; genus Sagittarius; species Sagittarius serpentarius. The sequence continues at coordinate 27,017,683 of JAVKLA010000088.1, forward strand.
CTGCTACAGTATTAAGAAGTGGGAGATACAATCCCAACATGCAGTATAGGCCTCTCTTTAAGGTGAAAGATGTATTGATGGGCTTTAAATCCCACTTTAAAGAGGATGATGTATTTAAATCTGGATGCAAGGGGGAAGGGCAAGAACTTCCCCTGAATGACAGTTACTGATATTCTCTCAATGTTATTAGTGATTACTTTTACTCACACACCCCTGTGAGAATGTTAATATTGCTCTGTTGGCTTGGAACTGAAATACCCATAAATCTCCATTTAAAGGAACATTTCTGAACCACAAAATACAGAAATACAAACATTTTAATTCGTATTGAACATGCTGTGTAGCATGTTGTTTATAGTGCAGTGCTAAATGCTGAAACACTTCACAAATTCATCTTATGGGCTCTTATGATTTGGGGATTGGAATTAAGTGCCAGAAATCCATGTTTAAATAGAATTAGGGATTTGACAGTGGCTGACGACAGCCAGGCAATTCCACATTATCCTACATGCTAGCCGACATCATATAGTCCTTGTGCCGTCAAAACTGTTGCTGAGCTCCAAAGACATCCTGTCTGCTTAAAACCTGGCCTGTCAGACAGTCTCACACTGGGATTTTCACAGAACTGTGTAAGACTTGAGCACCCATTTGCTGTTTAAAGAGCTTTAAATATGTTCTGCAACTGTTCATGTAAGGAGCCTGCGGCTCACTAAAAAAATTTGCCACCTTTCCAAATATACCTGTAGGATTGCGACTAGATACTTCATTCAGATTCAGTCAACAGAGTTAGGAGGAGAAGCGATGGGCATCATGAGCCCTGAAAGTAGCTGGGAAATAGAGATAAACTGTGTACTGGAAGCTCTGCTCAAGGCAGAAACCAACTTATGTGATCTGCAACTGATGAGTGGTTCGGGCTTGATTAAACCTTTCGATCTGTTCTTGTTTCTGCTAACATTGATACTTACTTAAAATGTCAATATAAAAGGTCAGTGCAGATTAAAGATAGCAGAGTATAGCATATGTGGAGGGTGTTTGTTGATAGGTCTGCAGAAATTTTACAGCGCTTATCCAGTGTGCTAAATAAAACCTAGTGTATTTCTGATGCATTATCTGCTGTCTGACCAGAGGCTTCAGAAGTAGGTGAATGAAATGCACAAGCCTTCTTACATCATGACAGTGGCATAATCTCCATATGGAAAAAGGGAAAATCTTTCCTAAACCCTAAAAGCCAGTTAGATTCTACCTTGATGATTATCTGATGACCCAGATCTTACATACTCGGCTTACACCATATGAATTCCAAGCAGGTCGTTTGGCTTTAAGTTACTCTTGGGTATACTTACAGCATTGTGTCTGGGTTTTTTTCAGCATCTCTGGTACATTTTCTGTTTCCTAGTCTCTAATGAAAGTGAGATCTGCAAATTCAGCTTCCCAAGGTAGCCAGAATTTGGTCCGGAGTGTGACATTCCTATACAGCTCACAAATCCACGGTACCTTTGGCCAGTGTCAGCTGTGCGCATACTGATTTACAGTTTACCTCCTGCACTGCGTGGTTACAATATAGACTCAACCTTAGCAAAAGCAGTTTTAACAGCAGTCACCTGATCACCAGCCCACAAAAGGGATCTTTAAGGTAATTGATTCTGAGCAGAACATTGCTGGAGTTTACTGATTTTTACTCTGGTGACCTTAAGAAATACTAGACTAAGGCTAAGTAAAAATGATGGCGGACAAAGACAACAGATCAAAATTTAATTTTACAGCTGAGTTCTCTTTGAGTAGACACACAGACTCTTTATAAAACTATTCATGGATTTCTAGGATGTCATAATCTTAGCAGTGCCCTTCTTTATGTTCAGTTTAGAAAAAATTTTTTAAGAAGCTCACTCTTTTTTCTGTAAAAGTGATGCTTTTCGAAATATAAATTCTAGAACATTTCCCCCTTTTTCTACACTTATTGCTAAAAAAACCCCAAACCATTAATAAACTTCAGCCTTTTTTTGCTAATAAGATTTCAGTAAATCTTTTTCTATCTATAGGTTTTCTTTTAAAAAATATTAGAATTAAAACAAACTCTAATGGGATTTTTTGCCTGTTTCATGAAACCAAAGTTTAAAAAAAATGCTACTGATTTTATTGGGATGAAATGAAACCTTTCAGAGTCTCATGTATGTATACATGTACGTTCTCTGCTCCGTCACTCACTGGATTTGCAGGTTAAACACATTCAGGTCTCCTTTCTGAACAGAGCAGAGTAATTATTCAACGCTATGCCTCCAAAAGTGTATGATTATCCTGGATAGTCCTAGCTGGTTTGGAGGTTGTTTCATCTGACTAGACTCCAATGTGGAGAGATTTTCCTTGATTAAAATTTTGTTTGATCTGGGCAGGCAAGAATTTTCAGGTTTTCCCTTTGCCTCGGAAAAAAAATGTTTTCTCAAAGAAATTACTGAGAAATTAAAGTTGAGAGTAATATCTCATTTTAAAGAAATAAAACTTCCTTCTGCAAAGTGGATGTTAATGAATGGATTAATCTTTCTGGTTCCACTAGGCATTCATGTCTACCGTTGCAAAACAAGTTAGGTGCATGATATTTGGGAAGTTATTTCAGCCTTTCTCTGAATATGAAACTAATCTGGTAACCAATTAATTGCCTAAATGATCAGTTTTACATTGATACTAGTTTTGATATGAAAAATTGTATTTTGTTGCATCTTTTCTAGATTTTATATTCACATTGTCCTGGCAAGCTAGTGTTAGATTTTTGTATCTCTAGGAACAGATTTAACAGATACATAAATGTTAACATATTTTGGGGAAGAAAAATATTACATAGATTACTTTAACAGCTGTATAATGTTGATTCAATCTTCAAGTTTTTAATCATGATTTGTATTTTATATGTAGGTAATAATCACTTTTTTCTTAATAATTCATTATCTTCCTTTAAACATCTCTCAAATGCAATTGTGCTATGTACATGTACTTTATTTTACCAAATAACCTGGTTTTATATTTTACATTTGTAATTCTTTCCAACCTTAATTTTTTCTTTCGTATTCTTTCAGTTTCATTAAATGAGGCCACCTAGGAAACTGCTGGCAAGTAGTGAGAAAATAAGTGTTTAATGAGTGAGGAAAGTATTATAGCAGTCAGAAGAGGGAAATTACAGCATATGTAATAGGACAATCATTACTTTTATAAAATTTAGTATGAAATTGTTAATGTCTCTTGACAGTTCTTTAGTAATTAAGATTTCATCTTGATTGTCTTTCTGTTAACATGAAATGATATGATGGCTAATATTGTTCAAATCACAATGTTAAGTGAATGAAAAATCATAGCGTATAATCCTCTGGATAGTATTTGTTAGAGGCTTTAATGATATACTCAACCCAATTTAGAAAAAATATTTTTTCATTAAATTGTGAACCTGAGTTTATAAAATTGAAATTGCCTCTTGGTAATACCACATTTATATAAAATATATATACGAATACACATTTATATACTTTTCTAACTTTTTAAAAATATATAAGCTATATAAATTAAGGCTAATTATGAGGTCTGACTAAAAGCTAAACTTTCAGACTAATTAATAATCCAGTGAAACTCAGTGTGTGTTTAAAACATTTGTAACATGTAATTGCTCAAAAACATATTTATGAGACAAGTAGACAGTTATTTTATCATTGTTGTAGCTGAGATAGCATTTCACATTAGATATAATCTAGATAAGAAACAACTAGGCCATAATCAGGCTAAGCAGGTGCTTACTCAGAGGATAAAGTATGTCATGAAAATCAGCTTCCCACAGAGCTAGAAGAGAAGGGTTTACAACTATTGGGTCTTGTCATAATAATGCATGACAGAAAGACACAGCCCTCCTAGTTAGAAAATAAAACAGAAATTTACCACCACCCAGAGAACTATGAAGGGCACATTAACAGACATAATCCTAAAATATGAAAATGAGCTAACATCAGCAGAGAAAGTTGTTTCAATTCATTTCATAAAGAACAACACAATAAGGTCTTTTGGCAACCATACTGTGCTTAGATTTAAGCAATATAAGTGAAATTTCTGACTGTTGGCACTTATTCCATGACTTTTGGAAAGTCACTTGATGCTAAAACCTGCTACAAATTCCTACTGTCCTCAAAAGATCTAAAATCATTTCTTGATTTCTGTGTTTTAGCTCCCCAAGCGTAAAACAGGAGCAATAGCAATCTTCTGTCTTGAAGGGTTCTCACAAGGATGAATTCATAAATTTCTGAGCTGGTATAACATGGCAATGACACAAGCACATCTGTATAGTATGATAAAAAAGTGAACTTTTAACAGATCATTTAGGAAAGGGAGAAGAAAAAGTCAGTATCCCAAACTGGAAGCAGTCCCAAAAGAAAATCATGATTATCTGATTCAATAACTTTATTCCTGGGCTTATTTAGTGATATTGTACGATGCAACTCACCTGTCACTAATCACACTGTTGAATGCTGGTTTATGTTCTGCTCAAGCACTTTTCAAACATCACTGACACGTTCTGTCCATGAATACCAGAATATACAAATTGTTTTAAAAAAAACCTCTCCAATTTTGATATTTTGCATTTCATTGCAAGATTTTTAAGAGACTTTTCCATAACTTTATTCGAAACACTCTGTTACAAAATAGTGAATGCATTCTCAGATAAAAAGTGGAAAGCAATGAGTACTTACAGTATGTAAAGTACGTACGTATAAAAATCAGTAGGGTTACTACCAGGAACATACAGACTTTCACTATCAACCATTTAAAATCAATTTGAAGGCATTTGGAAAGCATTTTAAAGAGCAACTAGGCATCAATAAAATTTAATTAATTGGGTCTATGGATGCACATGTAAATTGAGTGTTAATTGTGCTAGCAATGCTTTTCCATTAAAAATTAAACTCATGATTAGTAACGAAGAAAAAACAAGCCAATGGTGTTCCATAAACAAATCTCATTTTCTTTAATTGTGCCCCTACTTTAGATAACAATCATAATTCTCCCTTTGCTTTGTTAAATGTGAGCATCACTACAGCATGGGAAAGACAGATCAATTGCCAGTTGTTTTGAGATCAGAAGTATCACTCAAAACTTTTGATGCAATATTTTTGTTTAAATTGCCTTATCCCTCCTTTGAGCAAGAATGGAAAGTTCTTTTCTCTTAATATCGGGCAGACTACTTAACATATTAAGGAGAAAAATAAGTTTGTCAACCATATTTTTATAACGAAGGATTTAATAGTAATGTGGGGATTACTGGGGTAATGTACTTTGATTTATCTACCTATAGGTCTGAGTATCCACAGATGAGAATTAATTCAGTCCAAGATGTAGGTATTTGAAGCTTCAGTTCCATTCCTGCTTCTCCCACAAGCTCTGCTCCTGTAACTACGCTTTAAGAAACAAATACAAATCAAGGGGAAAAACAAACAAACAATGCACTCGGTTCTTTGAAGAAAGTCAATAGATTTCAGGAGTGAATGTTAGCATCTAATGCTTGTCAAACAGAAGTGCATCCACACAAGTTGGACTGAGACTTCTACAGTGTGAGTTTTAAAAGCAGGTCCTCTCCTTGTATAGTGCTGTAGTATCTCCATGATTCTGGATTCTGTTCCCAGGCAGGCAGCTGGGAGTTAGGAACTGGAGATCCTGCATTTTGTTAGCCAGATCCTCTGGATGATTTAGGCACTCATTCTCTAGTTCCTGCACCAGGAAAATGAATATGTCACTTCATTACCTCACTTTTGTAAAGATAAAAACCACCTTAAAAACTGCAAAGTACTCAGGGATGAGCTAGACAAGGTTACCATATAAGTAGAGAGCAATGGTATTATTGTCTTTGAATATTATATGGAGGACAATGATAAAAAGAAATATTAAAAAGACAGGAAAACCGAAACAGTCTGAACTAATATACTCTGAGGATTCTGAATCCAAATCTTAACTCATCCATTTACTCATACCAGCTTTACTGGCAGAGCATCACTTAACCTGTGGAAGAGCTATTCTTAGTTTGCTTTGTCCCTCCATATGAAGAAAAATGTTAGAACAAAGCAGGTTGTGGCCACACATATTTCATATGGATTGCTAACTCGTGCATTTTATTTAGAGCTTAGATTGTGGGTGGAGTTTAAGATGATACTATTCTAAAAGGATTTGAAGTCCAAATCAATTAAACCAAAGTAATGTTGGACTCAGGACCCACATCTCTCTGTGTAGCACCCTCTTTTCTCAGGAGCTTCTTTGACAGTGTTGAGTAGAATAACAGGAAAAAGAAATTTTGAGAAATATCACAGCCTTCCTTCTGTGGCCTTGTGTGCCTTCTCACTATTCCTAACAACACAGTCTGACAGCTGGTGAACAGAGGTGTTCCATACTTACATGCTAAACTAGGCAAGTCCAGTTTAAACTCTTCATAGCCTCAGGGTGAAAAGTAAGAAAACTTTGTTAGAAGCAAGTTTGCAAAGGCAGAGAATTGATTTTCTCTCTTGTTCTTGAAAAATCAGGAAAAAATGTATACTAGTGGTGATAAAGCCTCGATTGTCTAAATCTCACTGTCTTAAAAGATAAGTATGTGCTTGAATTATTGATTAGCTTCTGTCACCTAATGTGAAACTTTTGCCACTCATATGTGAAACTTGGAATTTTGATAGCTGAGTGCAAATATCCTATCAAATGAAATTGGTGTTCCAAGGGTTTGTGGGTTTCTTCTTTCTCTCCATAGTGTTAAGGTGCCTTTCCCTTCCAACATCCGCCTTCCTCCCTTGAAACACCCTCATGCCCATTTAGTTGAATTACTCTCTGCTGCCTGTGCTCAGGTTGTGACTCACGTATCGGAGATGCTATTTACTATCTCCAGTGACTGAAACAATAACATGAAGCAGTGCAAGGGAGCAGTGTTCTAGTTCCACAGTTGCTTCAGGACTAATTCAGCATGGGTTGATTTTGCTTTTTCCAACTGGTATGTCCTGTTCATCCCAACAACATCTTCAGAACAAAACCAAGCAAATGAGTGCACAAATTTAGTGAAGTGGCCAAATCATGGTCATTTTGTATTTACCCATCCATTTTATTTATAACAGTCATAACAATGTACTTCTCTGAAGCACACAGAGAACTATAAATTTGTGGGTCGAATAGATTTTATACTTTGAAACATGACCAAAGTGCTTAAAGATAGTATAATGATTATGTATTTCATGTAGACAACGACCCCAGGAAATCTGTGCATTTGCCTCTGGGAAGTGGCTTGTGCCTTTTCACTCCGGTTTGGAGGACAGAACTTGCAAATTCCATATGAATTATTGGAAAACAGTACAAAAGGCAGTATCAGGAATAAAGTGAGCTACTTGAAATCCTGGCAGTCAAGTCTGCACTGATCATTTGTCTGATCCCAGAAGTGTCTGTCCACTAAAAGATTTTCGGTGCACACAGATGTTCAGGTAGGACTGGACTGTGTCTTTCTCTTACCTGCTCAGACAGAAAAGTAAAGGCTCTTCATACTGTGCATTGCCATGCACCTAAGGTACAGAGCAGATCCTGCTTATTTCTCACTGTTCTGTGATTCTGTGTTTTAGTGCTGTGGCCTGCCAGTAGGTGGATAGAGAGGTTAGGAGTAGCTTGGTTTTAATTTCCCTCTTGCATTCAGTTGCAAGTAGGGAAGAGGAAGTGTCTTTTGGAAGGCACTCGTAGCTGACTTTGTTAGGCATGGGGGGGCAGAAAAGAAGGTATTTCAGAACAGGCTGAACAATACCAAGATCCCCTAAAGAATCCTGCTTGTAACTGCCCCCTCCTCCCATGTCAGATAAAGTTCGCAAGCATGCTTTCAAGCAGCTTAAGTCTCCCCCTAATCTTACAAGAGAAATGGAGCTGTTTGCTGTTGCGTATATTTACAGTGGTTCTGTCTCTTCTGTCTGTCATGTGACCCAGATCCTAAACCTTTTTGTAAACTTCAATTAAATGTTTAGCCACAAACTGGGGGATGTGTTTCATACATGCTTTGGTCAGTGTACTAGCATGTTTTGAAGAACAGTATTTCGAGATGATAAACTAGATGGAAATTTTTTTCTGTTGGACTTCCAGCTGATCTGATAAGTTCTCGTTTTCACATGCCAGTTGTATTTTTATGAGTGCAAATGATTATACATCCAAAGCTGAGGACACAAATTTAAGTCTCCTTTTGTTAATATGAGCCTTGTGCTCATTAGCATTCAATCAGAATGGATTAAGTGGTGGGGAAGGAAGGTGAGACTTATAATTGTGCTAAATAGCAACATGATGAGATGAGTAACTACAGTTTTGGCTTTGGGTTTTGAAGTTTTGGGGATTTAGTTTTTTGTTGTGGGTTTTTTTTTTTTAACCTGTTAGTTACCTTTGGGTTGAAATATCATTACTCTGGGACCTTGCTGTCCTGCCTGATGTTTGTTCATTTAAGGCAAATTTAGAGCACAGGGAAAGGGTTGTGTTTGAACTGTCAGATAACTGTTAGCTCTGCCGCAACTTCTTCAGCTTGAACAAGTTATTGCCAAAACCAGTCATATTGATTCTTATACAGCTGTGGGCAAACAGTAGTTTCTCTTTCCTGCCCAGCTTGACTGTTTTTTATTATTTGAAAATTCTGATAACTGTATACAATGGAATTTGGCAGAATGTTGTGAAGAGGAGATCTCTTCTCTTGTCTTAGATGTTGAGCAAGCAATTTTATACAAGTTGCTTTACTTCTTCATGGTTATTCTTACTTTCTTTTAGTTGTGAGGGGACTTATTAAAGTAGTAGTATTAAATAAATCTTCCAAATCTTCCATTTCTAGAAAACGTCGCTTTCAAAATGCTTTTTTAGCAGAAATTAAAGTGCCTTTTATAAAATTATAAAATTTACACTTTGTAAAATGCGAAGATCATTCCATATTGTGAGGTAAAAAAAATAGTTTTCCTATGGAAATAGAGTTATTTTGTTTGGAATATGTGCTATCCCATGCTTATTTCCATCATAGTAATAACTACAGCTAGTGGATCTTAAGATAGTAATTTTCTGTTAGCAAAAGCTGTTTCCACAAACTCATTTTATTAATATTAATTTTATACCCTTAAATATGAAAAAAAATCTAAATATTTTATTTTGAGAAATAATTCCCTTAGAATATGAAAAAATTATTTCTTTTTTTTGTTACTCTATTGAGTTTTAAATTTCGCAAGCCAAAGGTATGATGCATAATGGATATGAAGGTGAGAAATTATTTCGCTATGGCAGACAAAAGGGTGCTTTTGATCTAAAAACATTGATAAGGTAGTTCAATCAGTGCTAAATAAATAAATTTTCAAAATAGATTAAATCTAACAAATTGTAATCTATTTATTGTCGTACTGTAACATTTCACTAGCAGTAGCATTATGACAGGCTAATATTACATAATGCGTTTTAATGCATGTCAAATAACATATTCAGATATAGTGTGCCAATAGTAGTATTCTATAATACACATTACTCCTACAAAGACATATAACAGAAAAGTAATGATAAATCTATACAATGAAAGTATCCGTTACTGCTCCCTGAAAGAGAACACCAGTATATGATTGATTATAAACCAGATATTTTTGAAAATTCATTTAATGGGAAATTAATTTTTTTTTTTCTATTGGGAATAGAATTCCTCATGGGAAATGAATACATTTCAATAAACTGAGTGCTTAATTTAAAACAGAAATTCCAAGTTTGAAACTGGCTGTGCTAGGAACTGTCATTAGGATGGTGATTTTATTTTTATATTAGATTAATAAATGCAAAGAAAGACCAACCACGTGAGACAGTTGCCACAGTCTCTTTTCAAACTCAGCTACTGTATTTGTTCAAGATATCAAGCAAAATCTCATTCTGTTAGCAACCGAACATACAGGAAGCAGGTCCCTGTTCTTGCTGTCTAAAAATACATGAAGGAAAGAGCAGGGAAGAGTTGAAAATGTCAAAGCAGCTTTCCTAGATAGAAAGAGGCAAGACCCAAAGCTTTATTCTCAGCATAATGTCCTATTATGTGAGGCTGTTTCTAATTTATTTTTGCCTATATTATTATTTTTATTTACCGTATAACAGACAATAGAAAAAAGCCCATCATCAGAAATACATTTTTTTTTCCCTTATCAACTAACTCACAAGCTGACTGAGTTTCAATAAACATAATAATTTCCTTGATAACTGCACTGTATTGATGGCTGGTTGATGCTATTCTGCAGGTGGTATCCAATGCTGGTGACACCTATCATCTGAGTTGTTTCTTAGTTCTGTACCGCACTGTGAGTTTGGATAGTGTTAAAATTGATGATAATTTCACACTATCCTTTGACCTAGAAGGCATATTGCCTCCAAGAGGAAATATCAGAGCTTTATAAAATCTAGTAAGAGAAAAACGAGAGGGAGGATAAGTTTCTGATGTTTGTTTTTCTCATGCTGCTTTGCTTGTGTCAGGTTTCAGGCCTTGAATGCCTTTTGGTTTGTCCATGTACTTTTTGTTTGTTAAACTTCATGTGCTTATCTAACTTCCTAATCTCCTGTGTGGATTTGATAACCTTAGTGTTTTTTTCATGCTGCTTCTAGTGCCTTTGCCATGATTAATGGGATAGACCACTAAACTGGCCACCTCCAAAATTATGGAATGTGTTAATCAGATGGGCAGATGACCTCAGGGAGTGCAATGACCCTTAGGATCAAAGGTCAGATTTAAACAATATGACAAATACAAGGATGTTGTCATTTCAAACTAAAAAAGGGTAAATAGATAAAGAGTAACTTGAGAGTGACATACATATTTCTTGCAGTTTTTATGTATACAAATTGACTTTTACCATTAAATAGCAAGTAATGTGTCTTCTATGGCTTGCTATATGAGGTCAAAGTTACAAGGGGAAGATTATTGGTAAGTTACAAGATAACAACACAAGATTTGGTTTCAGTTTCAGTGGTTGGTGTGAAACAACCTGTTATTTCTGTGCCTTCGTTTTCCTCTCTATAAATATTACAGAATGTGATCCTTCATAAAACTGTTCAAAAATCACACGTTCATGATACTACAGATGGGCAATGCCATGTTGCTACCAGTGCTGCTGTCGAGTAGCTGTTTCATATATTGTCCGTTTAACTGGAAACATGACACCATATGGTATAGTTAGTTTTAGTATGGAATTTTATTTTTCTTTCTTAATTGTTAAAGTAAAGTGATCTCTGTGGAGTTGTATTATAGAGGAAAAACAGGCTCAGTCTGCTGCCTGGTACAGTTGAGAAAAAAAAGTACTTAAATTTGTGCTTCCATTACACTGACTGGCCAAATACCAAAACAGACTTTGTCATAATTTAAGACAGCTCTAAATTACACTGACTGAATAAGCTGGGAACCTGTCAGAGCACTGTATGATTTTTCCTGAACATGGCATGAGTTCTGCCTAGTGCTTTCTAACCCAACCTTCTACTAGGTCTAGGAAATAATTAGCATAGAAATGCGTTATGTCAAGGAGAATCATCTGTTGCCCTTCATGGTAGCTTTTTAGTCACAGCTATACAAAGCAGTTTGATGTGGGACAGGAGTTTGAAGCTTAAGTGTGTCAAGCCAGTGAACCATCAAGCAGACAGTGCTGTATCTTCCATAAAGCTTCTATTCAGTAGGATTTGTAGTGGACAGTATAGTCTACAGTACCTATATCTTGGTCCAGTTATTTAGTATTTTTTCCTATCTGCAGTCCTGAGTATTTCACAAATGATATAAAAAGCAGTGTAAAAAACCCCCTCATCTCTAAACAAATCAAGTATCAGAAGTATTTTATAAATTTGTTTCTTTCGTAATGTTACTGTTGTCATAGCTGTGATGGTCCAAGGATATGACTAAGCCAAGTTTTGTGCTGGATCGTAGTATCTTTTGTTAAGATTAACATATCTACTTATTCTCAGCTTTTATATTCCTTCAAAGTTTGTTGCTTCTGCACCCACCCCCACCCCCCAGTTATGTGTTCCTGGCTCAATAAAAAAACTTCTTCTCCCCAGAAGCCTAGACTTGCCTTAGGAAATTGTCGCAAATGCCCGGATGCTCTGCTACATGTTGATTGTATTGACATTAAAGGAGACAAAGCAGTGAGGAATAACTCATAAGCCATCAATTCAACTTTATTACTTAGAGCTCTAACTTGGCTGCGGCAGTGAGACTGAGTAAAGTATGTAGCTCAGCATAGAAACTAAAAAGGGTAAGGCAGGCTGGAAAGGTAAAAATTTTGATATTTTCAATTAATATTCAGCATTAACTTTTTTTTAAAAAAAAGAGCAACCTGCCTACTTGAGAAATGTTTCCTTAATATGTCTTCAGATTATTTTTGGTTTGTGGGTAATAACTGAAATGAGTTCTACTGAATATGGTCAATTGAGACTTGGGATGGAATGAAGTATTCCCTTCTGAGGGCATATGTATTTATATTCTATGTTCACAAAAAAAAAAAAAAGATAACTATTTTATAACAATAATAAAAAAAGAGAGAAACCATTTTGCATGAAAACATGTTTTAACTGTATTTGTAACACTCAGTAAATAAATTACAGGTTTTATATCATTCAGAAAGAGCTGCGAGTGATTTATTCAGTTATTAACTTCACACGCTTGGAAGAATGAATTAAATACCAGTCCTTGTTGAAGGCTTTTGGATTACTCTGCCAGAATATACCACTTAAAAGTTTTGGCAGCTCAGTGTGTGTTGCATGATGAGCAGGAAGATTTTGGTGGAAGCTGAAGCAGATGAGTCTTTATCCTGACAGTTTACAGCATCTTATGAATTCCATAAAATGAAAATGAATTATGTATTATTGGGTTTACATAAGGTCACCACATGAACTCTGACCCTTCTCTTTTCTCATTTGGCTCAATTATTAGATGAAATGACAGATCTGATCTCTTTTCAAATTGTATTAGAAGGGGCCTCTTTATTTTGCCCTCTAGCAGCAATTCTCTGACAGAACTAGGCAAGTGCATTAATTATGATTGATTTAGTGGGTCTATAAGGTGATTATTTCTCAAATTCTACTTCTGTGTGAAAACCTTTTGACCTCTCTCAGGCCACACAGCAAATGAAATCCATAAGAAGATTTAAGAGGGGACTGACCAGCGCTGCAGTTTCCTTCTGCTGTTTGAACTCAAAACACTTTGGGACACCCAAGCAAATCCAAAGGATTGAATTACCAGGACATACTGTGGTTAAAATGTTTAACAATTTGATATCTCTGTTTAAAGAAAATGGCATGAAATTGATCAGAAGGGGGAAAAAGTCCCCTTTTTGGAGGGGGGGGAAGTGGCAAAAAAGATTTTTTGCTTTTTAAATTAGACACAATAAAAAGATCAAGATGCCTCATATCAAGACTCTGCTGGAGTGCGTTACATTGCAGTGAGAATAGAATTTCATCCATATTCTTTTGATAAAATGGCAGAATAACTTCAGTTTAAGGGTCTACTTTTTCTTGGTGTGACTATAAATATTATGGATTACATGTGTGTATGCATATGTTTATACACACGTATATATAAGCATAGTAAAGAATACAGTCTGAAACCAAATCTGAGTTCAAACAGAGAAACTGCACACTATACATTTATTCCTAAGTAACATTGATGCTTTGTTTATAGGCTAATAGAAATGTGAAACCTGTTTCCAGATAAACCACTTTGATTTTGGCAAGCTTAATTCTCTGGGAGAGCTTCAGTAATATACTGTACAAGTGCAGTAATTCAAGATATGGGTATTGTGTAATAATGCCTTTTACAACTCTGTTGTTATTAACTGGTTAGAGGATATATGACCTGAGATAAGTTTCTTGGGAGCAAAGCTGACTGGCTTTCAACTACTAGTGTGTATCCACTCTGCCTTTTCCATTTTGCCTAATCTAAATTTTTGTTGAGTTTCTTCTTCCGATAATTGATCTCTAGAAATACAGGTAGGGGATGTAGAAGTAGAGGAATAGAAATAGGGTTAAATATACTTCTTACTAGCCTGGAGTTCTAGCTCTATTATTGGAATAGTCAGTGTCTTGGAAATATGAAGTAAATGCATTTTTTCTTTTGAAAAATCAGATTTTTGTAAGATGGTAATTGTGAATAGTAATCTTGTTAACACTCAGCAGCTGAATCAAATCTGTATTTATTGAGCATATCCGTTGCAAGATATTCATTAGGAATACTGTAAATTTATTTGGGAATTTTTCATATACTTTGTAGAGAGGGCTGTTATTATTCAGGCAGATCTTCCAGGAACTCCTGAGTGAAAACCTGAGAATCCAGCTAATCCAGATGAGGTTTTGACAGTTGATTTTTCACTTTCTAAATGTAAAAATAAGCAAAAAAATAACAGAAATAGAATTAGAAGAGCATTTCAGACAGATTTCAGTATCCCACAGGTAAGGAAACAGACTGCAGTTTAACATGCTACAATAATTGAGCAATACTAAAGGGTGACTAATTCAAATAACAGCAGATAGTTGCAGTGTTCTGTGTGTTCCAAAGACATTTTTAATTCAGCTTCATATTGTTTTTCTCTGATTTACTTAAAAAAATAAATAATCCAGTTTTGAATTGCAAATCTAAGTAACTGGACAGTGCATAGAGGTGTTATTGACAGAGAATGAATTAAGAAGATAAACTTCAAAAAGTTTACTTCATGCTCATTTTAGATTACTGTGATAATACTTCAACACCTCTTTGTCCCTAAATGTAATGGAAGATAACTTTGAATTTTAAGACTTGTGATTACACCTAGCAAAAACAATTCTGCTAGAATTTCAGATTAGCAGAAGCATGCCATTCTGCTGGAATGCATACGTTTCAACAAAGTATTCATGAAGCACAGGATGAACAGAGAAAATGTCTGATGCTTTTTAGTGTGTAATAATTTAGGAATTTCCCTAAGATGTAGAAGGTGCATTCATGTCTCGTCTCTGCTTGAGGTAGGGTGATCTGAGATGGAAATCTCTGCTTTGAATCAGGCAGAAAAAGAACAGGACCTGGCTCTTGCAATCCAGGAAGCATCCCTGCTGTTTAGTGCATGCATTCATGCACATACAATAAAAATGGGAACTATGAAATAATTCTTTTTCTACGGAGCTGTTCAAAGCAGCATCTGTGATACTTTGACACTAGTCACAGACAGCGTTGGTCGTGCTCTGGTCAGATCTGCTAGTGACACCATTTCAGGGAAAAAAAATGTTGGGCAGTTTTCAGCTGCCCTGTGCCACATTTCATCAGGGTGTGGCCCTGCTTCTTGTGGTAGCTGTTTTCCCATAAAACTGTTGCTGCTGATCAGCACTTATTTTCAAGTCCCTTTATCACTACTAAATTATACATGGTACCTCACCAGATATTTTGGATTTTTTACCTTACTAGCATAAATGAGAACGCTACCAACAACTTCATTAGCATCCTTTGCAGCGGGCACAAAATATTTAAATAGTAAAGACTGTGTTGAACAACTCTTTGGGAGAAACGTGCCTGTTGAACATTTATTTCTGGAGTTTTCTGGAGGATTCCTTAACTGTCTGAATTAATCTCTTCAGCCATGCAAATTCCTGTGCTGGAGCATGTGTGGAAGGGAGAAAAGCGCAGCAGTTGCCTTCATGTTGCGTATCAGCTGTTCTCCCAGATCTCTGCAGGAGATCTTAGCACAAATCCTGTCACACTGAACGATTTGGCTAGTTTATCACTATGCTTTGCCAGTAACCTTGGTAAAGGCATAACACCTGCGTTAGTCAATACTTGTGTCTCTCTTTCTTTCTAATGGTACTACTTGTATTGAACATAATAAGGGTATAACTTTACACCTGCTCTCAAAGATTTGCTGGCATAGGCACTCCAGGTCTGACGTAGTATTTCTGATGTTTAGGTTTTGGTCTTGTATTAAAAATTAGATAAAAGTCAAAATGTCCAATTTTTGACACCAGAAAAGTATAACGTGAAGTGAAAACAAGCTGATAACTGAAGGTATGCCCATGAAATAAAGTACCATAATGTGGACTGATGTTCAAAATACTGGCTTAGAGCCGCATTGTATGTCCTAGCGTAGTGTGGGAAACTACAGCCATGTCTTAGCTGTGCAGCTTACTGATAGCTACCGTTTGGTTTATAGGTAGGTGAACCTCAATAAATTGAAATAGTGAGATGTAGCAGTGGGTCAAGTCAATTGTTTGCTTCATTTTGTGTTCATTCGTGCACTCTGATGCTTCAAGTATAAGATGCTTTAAAATGCGTATTTCAAATGATTCTCAACTGTTGATGAACTTCATTGCTTTTCAGAAGGAATATGACTAGTAGGAGATATTTTCAAACCCTGGATAAGATTGGGCAGTGATCTGGAAAATAGTTCTGTGTTCCTTTTTCTCATTATTTACTAAAAATATTTGAGGACATCAGTATCTTGAAAGCTAAATGATTTAGAAAATCTGACCCTGAGGTTCCTGAATTCTTTTAGAGCTTGGTTCAAAAAAATTTTTTTACATCATTCTGGGTCATATAGCTCTGTAAGGAGTATAGTATAGAGTGTAATAAAGACATTGTTCATTCTCAGAACTGGTAATTCAGACATCCAGTGCAACCATTAGAATCTTTCAAAAGACCATTTTTTCTTTTTACTGTAGTAGAATATAAATCGGCTTTTTTTCTAAATTATACAAAATCAAACCCAGAGGCATTCTAGTTTTTTTAAAGGTGGTAATTAGTTCGGCTGCATCTTTTCCTTGCTGTAGATAGAGCTGTGGCAATCAAACGTGTAAGCTTGCTTATTGATCTTTCATTAAACAAATAAGAGGTCTCAGGCACTGAAGTTACCATTTTCACACATTTGTAAACAACACTAATGCTTTTCTTCTTGCTCTGTACCCTGTTCTGCTGTTAGATGACAAATGCTCACAAATAAGAATTCTATAGAAAGAAGATATCTAGTCAATTGTTTAGACACTGGGAATTTCCCATAGGATACTTATGACTTTTACATTCCTTGAGACATAAAATAAAGGAGATGGAAAAATGGGGGAAGTCTGCTCCCACATTGAAGGCAATATATGTATAGCCATTGTGAAATTAAATGATGTTTCCAGGCATGGTGTATTATTGGTTTCTGTAGAATTCTTGGAGAGAATATACTGCTGGGCTTACCACACTTGTGACTTCGTAATTTTTTTTTATAATCTGAAAGTTTTAAGAAGTACACAGGCTTTAACAGTGATTTCTACAAGGATGTGATGGAAGTCTTTTTCCAGATACGTTTATATTCATTTTAGAATAGTATATTATGTTTGATTCCTCTCCTGACAGGTTTTTGCTGCTATGGTTGCTATGTATTATAGATACTACATGTTAAGACATTCTAAAAATATCTATATGGTAAAAATAGCCTTTGAATATTGCACCTCACAAGACCACTTGTAGCTTCATACACCATGTCCTACTTGTAACCAACCATTTGTGTGATGCTGGTCTGTCTCAGGGTAAAGTCCTGCAGGGGTGCTTAAATTTTGAGATGTCCCATCATCAGCTTCCTTTGCACTCACTTGGCAAAATTGTGAACTTTCAGTCTAGTTGCTAAAGTTACTTTTTTCCTGTAACTTTATGCTTGTCATTCTTCTGTACGTAAACAGACACTAACGTTTGATGTATGGGTAGAAGGGTACTAATGTGGGCTTTATACAGTATTAAGCTGTCCAGGTAGACAGGCTCAAGAACTGTTTATATGGATTCTGCATAGCTCAGTATTCATTTCTCTCTTAGCATGCTGATAAATCAGCTTAGATTTCTTTTTAAGAAATGGATGTTAATAATTCTAGTGTCTGAC
The DNA here is from genome assembly GCA_034782735.1 of Sagittarius serpentarius. Classification (NCBI taxonomy): domain Eukaryota; kingdom Metazoa; phylum Chordata; class Aves; order Accipitriformes; family Sagittariidae; genus Sagittarius; species Sagittarius serpentarius. Next base: position 27,035,553 of record JAVKLA010000088.1, read on the forward strand.
TATGTCAGACTAAGACCCTAAAAGCCTTGATTTTACAGTTTATAACTCCCTTGCAAACAGGAACATTATTTATGATAATGAGTATTGTTTGTGAGCAACTTGATCTTGGATCTGAGCCGAGACCATTGTTCTCAATACACCTACGAGCTGAAGCAAATTGGAAATGATGTTCAAAGGTTACATTTTAATCTCTAAGTTCCTTGTGCCTTGTTTAGAGATAACTTTCTGCTCAGAAAGCTCTCTTCACTTGGCTTGAATCTGAAAAGAAAATGTATTACATTTTAATACTGACACAAACAAATGAGTTGGTTTTAGTTTCTGTCATCCACAAACTGCTATGTTTATAATACCACGAGTATATTAATGGACAGATTTAATGATATATATATTATTTCTGTCAGGATCCTCTAAATTACTTTTGCTACCACAAGGCACAAAATGATGATGTATTTCAGTGAACAAAGGAAGGTAGGTTACACTTCCAGTGCCCATAAATTCTTTGTTTTAAAAACATCAAGGCCTTTGATACAGTACAGTGCTTTTCAAGAGATTTGCTAGTAAAAAATTAACCAGTGGGGTGGAAGAAGGTTTCCTGATGTGCCTACCTGTATCACATTTCCCCAGCCCATTTTCTTCCATTCTAAAGATGGCATTGCCTGACCTCCTGCCTCATTACAGTTTCTCAGTTTTGGTGGATACCAGCACAGCTAACATGTTAGGAAAAACATGCTAAAGTGTGGAATATCATTCTGTTTTGGGGCCAGAATCACCTTACCATAACCTTGGAAAGCTTTTTGTTTCAACTGATTTTTTAAATTTCTTTTTTAATGTACTTACCTTCTTAAAATGCCTATTATAGAAGTTTGTGCTCCATGTTTTAGTTGATACACATTTTCACGTCTGATAGTTGGCTTCTATCCTCCTGCTACTGTTTTGGTTTTTTTTTGTTTCTGGAAGAGGTTTGAGGAATGGGGGGTTGAGGGTAGAGGTAAGAAAGAGGTGCATTTTTTGTATTTATTATGCCAGCTCTGTAAGAGACTTGATGACTTCAGCATTTCACCATTAGTTCGCAGCTCTGATGCCATCCAAAAGCTGGAAGCATTGTTAGAGATTGACAGTAATTTCAGAGGCTGTAAATCATGAGAAGAGGAGAACTATTTAATCTACTTTTAAGAGTTTCAACCTGAACACCTATGTAAAAGGTATGTAGTGTTACCAAATCAAGCTTTCAGAAACTAGGAAGGAGCAGTTACTCTTTACTCTGCTGCCTCCACTTCATTGCTTGGGAGAAAAATAGTATGCACTCATGAAATTAATATATAAAAAGAGAGTCAACTTAAGGTTGCAAGGGCAGTTTGGTATTGCACAACTTTTTAGTATACAAGAGCAAATACTTGGCATTTCAAAAATATATTTTAGTGAGGTTTTAAAACAGAAGTTACTTTTTAATTGTCACAGAAATATATCTACACCCTCGTTTCTTCCTCTGTTGTTGTCATGAGCAAGATTCATATCTTCTCTCCATAGCAAGGATCTCTCCTTTGTGAATCAACAGTAAGTAGATGGAATTTATAAGCAGTTTACTTAGATGAAGCTAAGCTAAAACCAAAGGTACCCTTTACAGCAGTCAGTGTAGCAGTTTGCGACCACAGAAAAAGAAAATACCTGATCCTCCTCTCTCTAAAGTTACTGACAGGAAAAAATAGTGTAACTGTGGTAATTGTGTACTTACTGCTGCACTATGTTGTGTAATTGTTGCCTGTAAAGGTTTGGGTTTTTTTGTTTAATGCTTCAAGTCATAGATTGGTACAAATACATTCTGTTTTTAAGAATGAAGTATGTTTCAGTGATACTGTGCTGTATTTACTCTCAGAAATTTAGAAAAGTGATTTGGAAACAGAATGAGCCTTCATAATTTATCAGGCAAAATATCATCAGTGTCTTGAGGAAATACCACAGAAAGCAGATGTCTCACTCCTTAAAAACAAAAATAAGTAGTAAATTTCCAGGCATCCTATATACCTGCTTTTGCCATCGGAGATACACACAAAATCAAATCTCTAGCTTCTTAAAGATGTCTTTACTCCAATCTTTTAGCAAAGATTTGGGCTATTTGATCTTCTCAAAAAACCTTGGTTTCTTTTCTTTGACCTTGCTGCAAGTAAAAAATCCTGAAAATAAAATGGTCTCTTGTGGATGCATTGAAAATAGTTTCCTCTCTCTATTTTGGGTGGTACATCAAGTAGAGTAATCTTAGACTCTAGTTTGTCAGTACTTTTTGATTATTCTCACCAGCATTTTCTATTCTAAGCTGAGAGCCTCTTGGAGAAGAGAGGGACATCAGATGTCTTGTATTGTTTTGGTTTTTATTTGATATTTGTTTTGGTTGAACTTAACTGTTCAGTATATTTATTTATTTTTGATTGTGGTACAAGTAAGAATGTATTGGTTGTATTTTCAGCATGATACATTTTTAATTTACAGCTAAGACAAGTAGAATTTAGTTTAGCCTTCTGTTTGTGAGTTGTTAAACTGAATAAACAAAATTCTAAATAGTAAATAACAGTTAGTTGAAGATTACAGACTGTGTGCAAATGGAATAAATATGTCAAAGTGTTTTAAAAATTTAAATAATCAGACAATTTGTAAAAGCAACAAAAAATTTATGGGTGGGGGTGAGGGTTGCATGTACTAAATTATTTCCTGCAAGCTGTTTACTTATGTTTGTTCACAATATAATCTGGTGTTTCAGACCAGATGCCATTCTTCAGAAAATGAGTTAGATATAAGAAAGATTATTTGGATTTAAGTTGTACAATGGGGTGGCAATTACAATTGACTAGATGATTAAAAAGAAAAAAGAAATCTTTGAATCTAAACAAACAGGATAATGCAACTCTTTAACTGAAAGGGTGTTGAACTGTTCCCACAGTGTTGACTGAATCTAGAGAATAATTTGCCTCACAGGTTCAGTAATTTCACATGGATCTTCTTTACTCTGTCCTGCAACATTTTCCTTGTTTAGAAGTGTAGGAATCTTAATAAAAGAGTAGAAGCACCACAGTAATATAATGCAAAAGGGGACTTGGGAAAAGAATCTGGGCAGTTGTATATTCAATAAAGAAATACGAATCCAAAGCAAGATTCTGAGAAGGGGGAGGAGGGGGAGTAGGAAAAGAAAAAAAAAAAAAAAAAAGAGCCCACACCACAGATGCTCAAGTGTTCATTACCCAAATCTTTGCAGGAAGCGATTGAATAGAATTACCTACAAAGAGAATGTGGCATTTTAACATTATACAATCATGTTCCTCGTGGCAGGTGACATCTATCTCCTTGACGGAGACTGTATCTCAAAAATACATTCACCGAGCTGTCTATAAATTCAAATAAACCCTGCAATTTAATTTTCAACATATCCATATGTTTGAGAATCAAGCTTTCAGCAGCTGAGTACAGTTTGTGTTGATACTACTGTACCCAATGAATAAGGAGGAAACAATGCAGTGCCATTGCAGCTATAGCCAGGTTTGGCAGGGGGCTGCAGGAGAGAAAGGATTCGTCCCAGTGTTCTGGGTCTAATTCAAGATCCAGTGAATAGAATTTCCCAGAAGTTCATCCTTTCTTGTTTGGTCAAACGCAACCTTTTTCATGGTTTAGAGGAACTATGTCATTACTTAGTTAGAAACACAAAGAACCAAATGTGTCATTGTGTACTATGGAAATGCAGCCAAGAATCTTTTAAGGTAAAATAAAACCTTTAATTCTTTAAGAAAAATAATACAGTAGAATGCGCATTCATTTAACTCTCAAGTATATATTTTCAGAATATCTGATCAGTTATATTATGTGCAAGAGAGAGAACACCTGAGACAGCTGCTGTAACAAAAGGAAAAATGAGTAGTTATTTTTTTCGGTTTTCAAAAAGGCATTTCCAAAATAAGTCTCATTCCTTTGTGCATGTCTGATTGTATTTTTGCTAATGAAAAATGTTAGCATCTTATAAGCTATATGAGGGCTGAAGAAAGCTTGAAATAATTAAAAAACAAGGTTTTAGCTGAGTATTCATTTGCTCTTCTGGAATGTGACGGATACTGTAGGTTGAGAAATGTAGTCTTATAATGGCAGGTCTAATCACACAGTTAGTAGGATCCATGAGAGTGTGTTGGGATCAGCCATAAAATTCCTAATAGCTTAAAGCACTCAAAGATGCTTCTGATAATGATCACTAGCAGAGCTACAGAAGATTTATCAGGGTATCAAATGCTCAGTGGTTTCATTGCAAGGTTTTGGTGCATCCCGTCGCTCTATAGAGGTAATTTGAAATTTTGGTTTGAAGCATACCAGAATAAAAGCTGTTAACTTCACTATCTATTAGGTCTAAATTGGGAGAGGAGGGGCAAAAACTCAGCCTACACACGTCTTGCTTTACCAAGCTCTTGGTGCTGGGAGGACATGTGAGTTCAAATCCATTCACCCACTTATGTGCTCCCCAAGACAGATAACCATAGGCAGAGTTTTGAATATGTAGCGTGAATAAAAAAGGAGCAAGGAACACCCTCCACTCGATGAGGTGGACTGGCCTCTCTAGATCTCACACTTTACTCAGTCTGGAAATGTCAGATTCTGTTAAACTCAGCAGTCAGGAACCGAACTTGTGACATATGGTTGCAAAAGTATTTTTGGTGACATATTTAGCTTTTATAGAGCTGGCAAAGTATTGTCTCATATTTTGCCACTGGTATTTAAGGTTTCTGTCTTCATTTGCATACTTTAACCTTTTAAAGGCCAAAGTTGGGATGTGTCAGGCTTCTAGAACAATGAACATTTGTAAAACATAGAGTGAATTTGGGTAGTAAAATGAGTGTAAATCAGTACTCGGGTTCTCCAGGGTCAGCTCTTTTCATCAAGGAGACCATGACAATCTCCCATCAGACCATTAGTGGATTGTTACATGATAGATAAGAATGTATTAGTTTTTAATGTCTTGAATCATATTATATTATTTCTGTTCTTCAGTAACAAACTTTCTGAGCTGTCCAAAAGTGCCAAAAATTTGTTACTGGTAACTGTTAAGGCTATAATGGTTGGTATGTTCAATGAATTTTCCCTGCCAGGTATATATTTAATCACTCCTTTTTAATAAAGGAGAATTTGGTGTCGAATATTTTGGTATATCTAATGTTAATAAATTAGACATATGTAGCTAGCTAATAAATTATGAAAATACATATTTAGATGACCTGATGCTAAAATACATGTTTTTGTGTCATCTTCGTAGTTATTGTGAGGCCTTCAGATTTGAACCCCGGCCACTGATATTTTTTTGAGATAATAGAACTATGTTGACTTACCCTACCAAGCACATGGTCCTTGAATTTGTGGAAGTTTCTGTGTAATGTTTCAGTAAAATTTTCACTGATGTTAGGAAGCTTTTGTTGTGGAACAGCTACACGAGATACTTTATTTTATTCACATCTAACACAGAGCCTTCTTGGATTTTTTTTTTTTTTCAAGAGGTGCTAAATTATTTTAGAAGAAATTAATTAATTGTAGTTCCTGAAAACAGTCCTGTAATGTGCAGTTATATTCTAATCAGCTGCAATTTTCTAATCTTTCAATTTTCATCAGACAGGATCATCCATATGCATAGGAATTTTCATAAGTCTTCTGTTGTTGTTTGTTCTTTTGACAAAAATATTTTAACTAAAAAACAAGGGAGCAAATGTTTAAAAAAAATGCAGTTGTGTAGCTTTGAAAATTTATTGCACAGCTGGGGGCATTTAAAGAACTTAATTAACAAGATCCAGCCTTAACATTCTCTCTCTTTAAGGGGAAAAAAAAATCAGTTAAGGTTTGTCCAATTAAATTTTAGGAGAGTTTGTTGATAAAAAAAAAAAAAAAGCTGTGATTGTGAGCTTACAGTTTAAAAAGAGAAGCTCCAGAATAATGAAAACTTGCAGGCTGATTAATTCAGTGGAAAGCTGTTCTGTGCATAGTTTCCACAAACTCATAAGCACTTGGGCATTTTTAGCCCAAATTTAATTATAGCCTTTGATAATCAGGCTTCGCTCAAAAGAAATCCCCTTCTTCCCATAATACTTGATGATGTAATGCTCTATTATAACTCAGAACTCTTCCCCCAGCACCAAAAACAAGCCGTCTTCATGTCAATGGAAAAAAAAAAGGTGACCTCTCTTCTTGGAGTTTTACATTTCATGTTCTGCAAACTGATATAGATCATCCAAGGCTGCGTCGGTTTTGGTTTTTTTTTTTTGTTGTTGTTGTGTTGTGGTTTTTGGGTTTGTTTTTTTTTTTTTTAATTTGCTACTGGCTGAAAACAGCTAATAAAGGCTCAGTTCAAAGCCGTCTATTTCTTAGTGGGGGGGAAAAGATGTTATTCTGACATCATTGCTCTGAATGAGCAGCCTGCGGTTCATACAGTATACGCTCCCCTGGAATGACAAATTTTCTGCCTTTTTCTTGGGGTGAATGTTCAGGCAAAAGGAAAAAATGCATAAGAGAAGCAAAGAAAATTCATTTGTATAAGCTGGCCCCCCTACTGTGGAATTTTCAATTATATATATCTAATTATGGCTGTCAGTTGATGAATTGAGAAAAGACATTTTTTGTCCCCCCTCCTTTTTTTTGTCTCTTCGTCATCTCTTCTGTTAGAATGATTATAGCACACTTACACAACTAATTGCCTTACTGCTTATTAGTGATACAATTATGCAGGCCAGACTCCTTGTGTGAACAACCATCTGCAGAGAAAAAAAAGTGACACTATTCAAAACTATCCATAATTTAACCAATGTTATTCCAATGCACTGAGCTCAGACAATTGTTGGGCCTTCATATTTCATACCCACCCTGGAAAAAGAGGGTTGTGGGTTTTTTTCTTTTTTCCCCTCTCTTTCTCTCTTTTTCTCTGTGCACTGATTCACCTCTTTAGACCCACTGTGAATTGGAAAGAAAGGAAGAGAAAAAAAGTGCTTCATATGTCAACAGAAAGGAGGGAAGTGAAGCATGGCTAATGCCCATTCCTCCTGTGGGCAATTTTTCTTCAAATTTTATACTAATAGGCATTTTTTTCTGCTTTAGAAACAGTTGAGAAAGTGCAGATGTCCTGACCACAGAAATCTGTGTATGTACATTTGTTGGCTTTTAAATGGTTTTAAAGCAACTGATGTACAACAAAGAGCAGAGTAGAAAGTTTGCAGTGCATGTAATTGGTTCTTAGGAGAATGTGAAATGAATGTCTTTGTATCACAGCTCCCAGATTGGTAGGTGTTAGAAACCAAACAGGTGAAAATGCAGGAGTCAAAACAGAGCTTTGTGTGTTGCTGATTAAGCTAAAGTGGAATATTTAAATGTCTAAAAGATACTACTTTTAAGTAGTAGCATAGAGATAATGTCAAAATGGCTGCTGGGGAAGCGGGGTGGAGAATAGCTTTATTTTTGTCATTTACCTTAGTTTCCCTGTACGGTTGTATTTGTCAAGTCTCTGAAATGTCAGTCTACCATTACTGTATTTTCAGAATAAGTAGGAGGAAGGTAAGCTGTTGTGGAAACAAGAATTTTTCTTTTCTTTTCTTTTTCTTTTCTTTTCTTTTCTTTTCTTTTCTTTTCTTTTCTTTTCTTTTCTTTTCTTTTC
>JAVKLA010000088.1:27043306-27090067 GCA_034782735.1 Sagittarius serpentarius
TTCTCTTCTCTTCTCTTCTCTTCTCTTCTCTTCTCTTCTCTTCTCTTCTCTTCTCTTCTCTTCTCTTCTCTTTTCAAGTCAGAATAGGAATACAGAAACATTAGGAAGAAAGAGAAAACTTTGATGTTAGTCCCTCTCAACAAGTGTTGCAGAAAGCTCTTGGCTTACTCTTTTGGCTTGCTAGAATGTAGTCTGACTGTAAAATAAGGAAGAATGAAGAAATTTACAGTCAGTCTTGGAGGTACAGTTACAACTGTCTTGGAGATACAGTTAAAAATGCACAGTTCTTATATTTCCAGGCTTTTAAAAATATCAGTGGCTATGTCAAGGAGAAGCCATCAGATGGCTTGAAAGAGGAAACTTGCCATTCCCCCCTCATTCTTCCTACTCTTTCTAGTGGTGTTTGACTATCATCGTTACAGCAAGTATAGACTGAGGTATACATGTTTATGCTTTTGCTTGTACTTCTAGAACTTTGTAGCTCTATAGGTGAGCGTTCTGATAGAAGCTTTGGCCTCGATTTGGACCTCTGGATTTTGGAGACTTAGGGTTTAGAAATTTAGTTCTTCATCCTGATTCATTCAGAGTAAGTGTAGTGTCATTTATCTGCAACAATTTTAATGCAGTGCCCTGTTGTTGTGAGCATGCCTATTAGAACAAGAATGAGCTCTATTTGTCTTCAAATAGGATTCCTGCAGTTTTGTTCTTGGAGTCTCTGAGGGGGCTCCTTTAATCTCAGTGATTTAAATGCACATTCAAAACTGAGAACTCCAAATTCCTTAAAAATGGCATACTTCTAATGTCCAATTTATATGAGGGGGGAGTTACAAATCCACCTTCTAATGATTCTAATCCTGAACTTCTCAACCTTGAGTCCTGTCAGCTACGACAGTAAAGAAGAGAATCACTGCCTTGCAAATTCATTTTACTTATGCCTCAGTTTCGTGGGATGGACCATTTCCACTGTCAAATATTTTTTTTTTTTTTAGGACATGCATCTAAGTGGCATAGTGAAGGACTGTGCTTCTGCATTTTGTCTGGTGGTGGTGTTACCTGCTGTGTGCTGTCTTTCATCTTCAATATATTTGTATAATAGTTCCTAATAATGCCAATAAGAAGCTTGCACTGGAAAAGCTTGCAAGCTGGAAGTTAATATGTTCTTGAGGGTGTTCAAGTTTACCTCACCAATACTATCTGTGATACGAAAGGTGAGTAACTCCGTGTTGGCCTTACCTTTCTGTTCTGGAAAGTAAACCCAATGTTTTTTTGTGTTCTGAAATTACAGCCTAAATCAGAGGAATAATAGCAGACATGGTTAATTGTTCAGTACCTCATAGAATATTTGCATACCAAAACACCTCATGTTTCTGACTGTAAAATGTACTATTAATACTTCAGGCAACCTGACCTGCTAAGAAGCTGTACAGATTTACTTCTTCACTGAAGTATGGATGACAAAATATCTTTGAGCTGTCTCAGCTCTGTAGTAACCGTTGCACTGCTCCCAGCAGTTAAGAGTTGTGATACCTTATGTTCCTCTCAAAGTGTGTATTTTTGGTGCTCTGTAGAGACAAAAACTGACAATCCAATTGTGCAGATTTAAAAAAAAAAAGAAAAAAAAAAAAGAAAAAAAGTGCTTCCAATCAACATGGTATGACGAAACGTCTGGAAATCATCTGGACATCGCATACCTGGACACTGGAGATCCCAAAAGGCAGATTAAGAGTTTCTGATGTTATAGCCTATTTCATGGTTCCTGGAACCTTCCCCATGATGTTATAGTGGTTGTGGCAATAAAACTGCATTGAACAACAAGGACAAAACCGCTGGTAGTATTTAAAAATGGTATTATCATGCATGCATGCAAGGCAGCTGAAGTATGCAGAGAGTGCTTTAATGCTGGCATATCCCACAATTTCTGTGCCTTACTTAGCATGCTTTAGATTTTTTTTGGATAATTTCTTGTGTGCATGTCTAGACTGTCTCGAAGCAATCTAAGCACAGTATAACATGTAACTTCACATAAACTTATCTGCCAAAAGCATACTGTGCAAGTAGATTATTTTCTCTTTACTGTTTTTCTCTCTCTCTGTTACCCACTCCTGAAAAACATACAAAGTGTGCGCAGGCTTAATAGGTGCCATCTATGGGGATGTGTAAAAAGGTACTACTGCAGCATTTCCTTGCACTTTGTGAAGACTCACAGAAAATGGTTCCACAAAGGGGCTAGAGGTGTGACAATGGCTGAAGGACAGTTATTTAAACACTATTTACCATCAGAAGCTAACTTTTAAACTTACTCAGTTTCTGTGCTACTAAAATTTCTATTGAATTTAATTATTTAGAGACTGTCAGGAAGAATTAGCGATAGGAACCTTCTCATTTGCAGAGAATTTAAACTATAAAAAGCAAACAAAAAAACAAGGGTGGGAGAGAGAAAGCAAGCCTTGGAGGTGCATGTATGCCTGGTGTCATTTCAGATAGCTCAAGGCTTTCCAGGGGAGCTCTCCCTGTATTTTAGCAACAGTCTAGAAAAGTGGGTAGGGCACACTCTCATGACATGGGAAGTCTTGGGGGTTTTGTTTGTTTGTTTTAATTTAGGAAGTGAACTTCCAAAGTTTCTAAAATTTTGATAAATACCTCTGATCACCAAGCTGTTGAGTAGGCTAGATGTCATACTTCTCATCAGTTTTTTCATGGTAAATGACACAAGGTATTAGTTCCATGTCTCATTGAAAAGCAGCGTAATTCAAGGTCTTAATTTTTCATGAAACAGATGCCTTGTTCCCTACTGAGCCCTGCTGTTAAGGAGGTGTGCTTCTATTATGAGTTCCATTATCATCCAAATGGCTCTTCTTGGGTCTCCAGTAATTTCCGTGTTGCACCCTAATGGTTTTGTGTTTTGAAGAAATCCAGTGGATATGCATGGAATTCATGAACGCACTTAGCTGTTCCTGCAAGTCATGATTTTAACATCTTTTAGAGGTTGTTGGGGTATTTCCTTTGCAATCCACTTCAATGTACAGAAACTTTCATAGGAAACATTGGATTATAAGGGACATTCATTCTCTTCAGCTTCAGCTAGTGAGTTGGGAACATATAGGAATAATCACAGGCTGATATTTTACTTGCCATTTTCTCCTCCTCTGTAGATAATTAATTATCTATAAACCATGTTTCAATTCCTTCCAGTTTCTGGTATTACAGTGGGAACTAGCCTTGCAAACCTATACACATTTGCTGTCTGCTGCTTTGAACTTGTCCCGATGGATTTTGTGCTTCTCCTATGGAGTTCTATGCACACTGGGTAGTAACTCAGTTGTGTCAATGGGAAACATGTTTAGCTCTGCAGAGTTTTCTTCCCCATACTGCTTCTCTGTGCTGTTTGTGGGGATGGATAGTCAGATTGGCAACAGGAAAGTCTGTTTTGCCACTTTACTGTGAAAAGCTATTGTCAGGGGTTATGATCTGGTCCTACATAATATATTAGGATAATCGAGAAGTAGAATAAAATCTCCTTGATTTTGTGCAAGGGGAAAAAAAAGACTGGGTTTTGAGGTAAAATAAACTGCTGAACCAAAAAACCCCTCCATCTGTTTTTACTCAAAATCACTAAGATTACATAAAATGTTTGAGAGGCTCAAGTTTTCTCTGGTGAGAGAAGAACTTTCAGGTGTTTACTTAGCTTTATGGAAATGATTCTAAAAACCTGCTAAATATATACTTATATTTTGAGGCGAAATTTTGTATTTCTCTGAATTAGATCTTGAGAGCATTTTTATAGAATTTTTTTCGTGGTCCCCCCCCCCCCCCTTGGCTTTAAAGAGGATAAAACACATACATGAAGCAAACTGATTAAACAATTTTTTTTTCACCAAAGATAAGAACTTTTCTGCACAATTTTTATGCAAGAATTTTTCGAGAATGTTTCCCGTAAATAAAGTCAAAGTGGCTTGAGGTAGGTATAAAGTAAATAAAGTAGCTGACAAAAGACTGAATGTTAGAATTTGGGCAAGAAAATTCCAGGCATGACTCTGCTAGCAGAAGAAGAGAGTCTTTCACTTCAGCAATCTTTTTATTTTGAATTTTTAAAAAAAAGTAAAAAGGAAAACTAAAAAATAGTTAGATTGCCAAGCATCCATGCCTCAGAGTGTAAGTAGGAGTCTGAACCTCAGAGCAGAGGCACAGAAAGTTGATTGCTTTAACTTCATCTAAGAAAACAAACTTGTCACCTGCAACTTTTTTGTGTATTTCAGTATCTCTCAACTCTTCTAATGTAAGTTTAAAACAATTCTTACAAAAGCTTTATTATGGTATTATTTACAAATATTCTTCTTGTTAAAGCAGCTTAATCTAGGACTAGAAGAAATTAAATTGTACAAATTCACATGTACTACCCAGTGTCAGAGGATTTAAATGAGCATGTATTTGGCATGTAATTTTTTGTACTGCTGCAGTAATTCTGCAAAAGCCTCTGCAGCATGACATTCAAAACTAAATTCCATTAAGATCATTATTTTTGCCATACGAGTTGTAACTATTTACATAACCATTGAAACAAATGGTATAAAAGTATGAGAATAAATGTATTCTGGGACTATTTTGAGTGATATATTACCTATATGAAAGAAAGCATTTCTGATGTTTAGTTTTTTAAGACCTTACAAAAGTGTAGCAAGATCCGCTGGTTGGATATTCATCTGAACTGAAGTTAAATGAAGATTAGCTGTAAAATGTTTTTTTTTTTTTATCAGCAAGATTAATAGCTGAAGCAAATTTAGCTGTTGACATAGCAGGTTTGTCATCACTTCTTCAAAGTAGATGGTCGTGATAGTTCGTTTCTGACTTATAAATGTATTAATGCACCTTTTGTAGGAAAGATCTCCAGAAGTAGCAGCATGACAAGATTAAATATTGAGGGGAGTGAGTTATAACTGTGTGTACACATATATATACACACAGAGTCTTGTATATGCATTTACATGTATAGGTACAACCATCTATACAGTATTCCCTGTAGGCTGCCTTTAGCTTTTCACTTGTGTTCTATTATTTGAGCTAGCAGTCTGTAAACCAAATCAACCCCAAGTGTATTTGTATGACCCTGTGTTAAATCTCTGAAAGCATTTAATAAAAACAACCCACACCCTTCTCCCAGAATCTCTAATATTAGAACACGTACAATGTGATGCCGTAGTTACTTTTGATGTCAGACATTGCATTTCTTTTCCCCCTGATGTTTTTGATTTTCATGTTGACCAGATCTAATCTGGGCACTGACATGATTATATCAACACAGGGACCTTAAAGAAGTCATGCGCTGTCACCAGTATTAAAGTGGAAAAAAAGAAAAAAAAAAAAAAAAATAAAAATCATGGCAAGTAAAATAACTTACTTTGGTTGAGAAATCACTTAGCCTGTCATTATTTTACACAACCAAATACAGTGCTGGCCGTAATCTGCTGCCTTTCAAGTAGAAAAAAATACATTACTTATGCAGTGAATGTTTCTAATGTAACAAAGAGAAAGAATAAAAATGCCTTACAACAGTTTTATTAAAAACAAATTCCCACAGTAAATACATATACACTCTGGTACCGTGGTGAAACAGCCAAAGACATCACTGTTAAGTGCTATGGGAAGTACTTATAAATTACTTGAAATAAAAAACATTGTTGCCTGGACATCAGGGTTGAAATGCTGCAGTTTGTAATAAATTAACACAGAACTTCACTTCCCCTCCTCTAACAAAGCAGCCATTTGTCTGAATAACCCACATTCAGCTGTGAGTTATATTTTCACAACTGCAACTGCATTCATTTGCAAATCATTCTCCAGTTTTAATGCTCAAGTTTTAAATACCTTAAGAACTAATAAATAAAGCAAAGTAGAGCAAACAGTTGGCTTGTAGCCTAAAAACTGGCCTAATTTCTGGGGGGGTTTCTTTCTTCTTTTTCCTCTTTCACAGTAATTTTGTACATCTGACATTTCTTTAAGCTGTGTTTTGTTTTTTGTCTGAATGTTTTTTCACAATATTTAAATTTAGTGAGAACATTTCATATTAGCAGCAAAAATAAAGACTACAGTTATTCAGTTTTGAATATTAAAATGCTTGTAAGGATTTCATTCCTTGACTAGTTTAGAATAGTCTTTGAGTTACCTTGAGATTTTTCTGTTGTAAATCACTTTTATCTCATGCAAACAAGTTTTATTTTTATTGGTCCTGGGCTTTATGCAGCAGTTTTCCTCTTGAGAATGAGTCTCTCATTTTTCTAGATTAATTTTAAATATAAATCAGGGAGCTAATTCTCTGTAAGGGAATCTGCTTTCGTCACCAATTGGGTAAAAATGAAATGCAATACTTTATGGATATTTAAATAAACCCTTCAAAGTAGTATGATAGAAATATTTATTTACAAAAGTTGAGTTTTGAGGTTATTTTCCTGGCATAATTGAAGGCTGGTTTCTATAGATAGAATCTTAGGCTTTGTTCCACTTATTTTGTTTTGAATAAATTCCTGTGGGCATGCCTGAAAGGGTTAGTAGTCATTTTCAGGAAGTGAAATTTAGGGAACAAAGTTCCTTGCAGAGACTACTTTGGTTTAGAATTGATCAAGTTTTCATAAAAGAGGATTTGAAACACTTCTAAAATCTCTTTTCTCTTTTTGTGAGGGTGCTTTATCTGCATGGCAAAGTGTTTCTTAGTGTAAACAGTGTCCCATGAATAGAAGTAGACAATTGTAATGCAAAACCTTAATTTACAAAAATATCTTGCATTCATATTAGTTAGCATTGTACTCACTACTTTAGAACTAAGAGTATCAATGTCAATTATTCGAAACTATTTCTTTTAACTGTAACTGCTTGTTTGTAAAAGATTACAGCAGGTTTTGAAGGAGAAGTGTTCTGGTCCCAGTTTCTTTCTGCACATCCACCCCCCAACCCCCTGATTAAGTGTGTGTAAATCAGCTGTATACATACCAAACACCTATGTGCTTAAAACTTTGAAATAATCTCCTCTTTCTGCGGATTTAAGCAGGTAGGCTGCAGTGTCTTATTTCACATAACACATATGCTCATCTGAGAGGGGAGGAGGCAGTTCTACATACCTCTTCCCTCCAACCCTTCATTTAATTTAGAGGTAAACGTGTCTTCTTGCTGATCTAATTTAAAGCTATTCCATTTTTCCTCATTTGCAACAGAAAATTATCTGTATTCTACTAGATCTCTCCCGTTGAACCAAATGGAGAAGGAAAAAAATGAGAATACCTAGTTGACAAGATGGGAAGGGAAGAGACTGCCACTTCTGAGATTAGATTACTTAGATGCTTTAGCTGTGACATGAAACTGCTCCCAGTGAGCTATATTGTGGAATTGAAGATGGGCTGAGTAACTAAAATTCATCTTTGAAACTGAGCTTATAGGTATGATGCTATAATTCCTCAGGCATTTCTGTAGTCCCTCTGTTGAAGAAACTGGCTGCAACTCTTCAACTAATGGATAATTTTTTCTTTTTTTTTTAGGGAAACCAGTTCTGTTTAGCCATCCATCCTATGGCCTTGCCTCTGGTAAGTTCCAGTTGTATTCAAGGCTATTTTAAGCAGGCAGCATTTTCTTACTAAAGAAAATGAAGCGTATACAGGTATCCTACTACACCCACATAGTGCAGATCTCTGTGAAGTGGTACAGGCTGCCATGTGTACCGAGTATCATTTTAACATGTGCTGCAGTAATGTGTAATACAATTGTTATGCATATACTGCAGAGTCAAGCCTTGCTCACCTAGTAAAAGCAATTCCTTCAATTTAAACAAAATTGCTGAAAAGAAGTAAAGCAAGACTTGTCTATGAAATTTGCGAGGAGCTTTTCTATTGCATACTATCAGTTACTGAAAGGATTAAACCCCTTCATGTGCACCTTTGGTAGATTCTTAGCAATAAATAATGTAGCGTTATCAGATTGCAAGTACATTTTCATTATGCACATGAATGTTCATAACAACCAAAAATTGAGTTCCTTTTATTTGAGAGAGATTTATATGAGGATAAAAAAGATTGGGGTTAAGATTAAGAGGTAATGATGTGACAGGCTTTAGCTAAGACAAAATCACTTCTCTAGTTAGCAGAGTAATTTCAGCAATACATCTTCTGTAATTTTTTTTAATCACTTAGTGATTACTTGTGTGGTGCTATTTGATTCATTGGCCATCAGTACCTGATTAAGATTCTATGCTTAGGCCATCATTACTTTTCAACAGGCCACCCATATGGTGTTAGTGTTGAGCCAGTGCAAATCCCTCAGCTTAGCACTGTATATTCTGTTAAAGACGACTACGTAAAATGCTGACATTAGCATATGTTCTCCTCTCATTCTGTTGACCTTTATCCATGGCATTACACTAACACTGGATCTTTGGAGCTGGTCCAGTAAGAAATTGGGTTGAAATTATAAAATTAGCCATCTGTCTATTAAAAACTTTACTGAGCCAGCAAGTTGGAACAAATGAGCACAATGATGCAATCAAATGTACCTATCAGATATTAGGTGGACTTTGGGTTTGATTTTCTGTATGTTTTCTTTTCTTTCAGTTATGAATGGACTTTTTCCCCCCCATAAGTCTTCCAGTGTGATTTCTGATGAGAATATGTGCATGGCTGATGAGAACCTGTGCCTTTAAATTCATTAGGTATTAATTTTTCTTCCTGTATGTTATTCCCATTTGATATTCTGAAAATCTCCCTCTGATCTTTAGTAATAAAAGTCTTTTTTAAAATTAAATTAATTATATAAACTTGATATTCCTGACATCTCTCTTACGGGTGGGTGAGTTTTTTCCTTTCAGTCTGGTTTTCTTTTCACTCTAGTTTCTGTGATTTTGATTCTCAAAGTACTCTGGAAATATATAATAACTTAAAAGATGGTTGCAGTAGTGATAATTAGTTGTTCAAGAGCTACAGTTTCAAAGAGCTTGAACAATTTCCCTCTTCAATTGCAAGGTCTCTATTAAAAATAGGAACTACAGTAGCTTGGCCTATGAAGAGCCTAGTGGAGCATTTTTGAAAAATAATTCATTTACTAATTAACAAAATAGTGTTTGTTTATTTACAGTACATAAAATGTTTCTATCAGGAAACAGCCTGCTAAGACTCTGCAGCTAGCCTGCTGTGCTGACAGCAGAACATCTGCAGTTTAATTTAATACATTTACTAAATGAAGTGGGTAAATAAAGGGATGTTTAACAGCTACTTCCCAGCCTCTGATATTTTTACTTTTCTCCAGAGGTCATAAGCACCGATGAATGATTCCCCTTCTTTCCGTTTGCCTTGTTTACAAGAGGCTGCCATGTACCAACACTGTTTCAAAGGGTGCCATGTTGCAATTGTGATTGATGAAATTACATTGGCCCATCATACCTCACTTTATCTGCTCATCTATCTCTTTAAATGCTCTATATGTTACTGTCAGGGATTATTTTACTCAGAATATAACTTTATGCCTTTCCAAATGCATTTTTTGAGTGTGGTATGTGGTCACCAGTCACAGCAAATGGAATAACTGAAGAATGAGGACTTACTTATATTTTGCTCAGATTCTGGATTAGTGAAGTCTGATTTCAGTTGGTCAACAATTCAGTCCCAGCCAAAAATATGATTACTTTTTCTCTCATAAAACATCTTATTGATTTGGGTTTTTTTCTTAGCAATTATTGTGTGTAAAGTCAGGATCACATTATGCTTTTTTGTTAGGAAAGTATTTTCATTTTCTAATAAAGTGGATGTAAGGGATAATTTGACTCTTTTTTGAGGCAGTTGTGCTAGCTTGAGTCACTCTTGGTTCCTCATCCTATTCCAGGCTTTATGTCAGTAGATGATAAACCCAGAGGAAGAAACAGATTTGGGTTAATAACATACCCAAACGTGGATATTTTACCAAATATAGTACTTTAACCAGAGGTGACTTTAAAATGCTCATCTTTGCCTCATTGTTTTTAACCCAAATCCAGTTTACCAGGTGAATCTCAGAAAAAGCTGTAACCATAATGGAGGTATTGAACTCAGAAGTGTTTAAGCCACTGCTTCTTGCCAGAAAAAGCTCTAGGACAAAGCAGAGAAGAGAAAGCAGTTTTTCTACTTTTCAGTCATGTACCTTAACTAGAAGTCCATTCCTATTATTAAGCGTTCAGGTATTTTTCATGGAAGGGTTAAAATACCCATTTATCTAAGGCTGGGCTCTTTCTGTTATACCTTATAATGAGTCTTGGTAGTTCATTCCAAAGATGATTACTTACAAACTTTGCTTATTTTCCATATGGAATTCAATTCTATATCCGCAGGTTTTACAGGTAAAATCCAGGTATTTCAGTTAAACCTGGTAATGAAGTGGGTGGTGGCTATTAGAATGATACTCATTTAGATGAACTCATGATCTGATTTGCTTAGCAGGTACACCACTGCAGGGCTCTGATTTTTGGACTTCATGGTTAGGAGTCTAGTTAGGAGACGAGTCCTTGCCTCAAGTAGCACTTCCACTGCCCTGTGGCTGAATCGTAGTATGCTGATGGTAGTTCCATGTTTTAATGGCTAGAGTCAGCAAAATAAACTGTAAAAGTTTGTAAATTTATAAAATAACTTGGAAACTTCAGCAGCAAACCTTAAATGGATGCTGAAAATGCTGTTCTCTAGATAATAGGTGGATTAAGCCAATAATGTAAGAGTTTGCAGTAATTGTGATTTAAAAAAAAAAAAATCTATAGGAATACATAAAATCTGATTCGCTTGTAGTGAAAGAGTGAGTTAGCATGTTAATGCCTCCTTCCCCTCCCTCCTATTAATCAAGGAATTTAAAAGGCTTATGAAAGAGGTCTGTTCTTGATAGATGGTGAGCAGGATGAAAAGCAAGTAGTTTTTCATCAACTAATACTAATCTATTTCAATGTCGTAAGAAGTATTGGAATAATTAAAGAGTATATATTATGTCAAAAAATATATTGGATGTTACCAACAGTTTGTGATTAATCCTCGTGTGCCTCTAGAGCTATACAGGTTTCTGTGGTGAGGTTGAGCCGAGGAGAAGAGATACACACCAATACTTTCACTGCTGCTTCTTTGAGATTCCACTACGAGGACTCACCTTCGCATTTAATATATAAAGGTTCTCCTGAACAGTTGTTTTCTGGGAGGTATAATGAATCAGAATTCACACAAGCATGGCCTTTTCTCTGGCTACCACCCCTCCCTGCCCCAGCCGTACCCCAGGCAGTTTGGTCCCTTGATACAGAGGGGTGGTTCCATCAAGTTTGCTTATAGGTCAGTGCCCCTATATTGGCTTATTGCATATGGAATCAAGTAGAGAGTGCTTAGTAAGGCTATTGTGTTGCTGGAGCATCTGTTTGTCAGAGCAAAAATGAAAGTTATTTATTAGCAAAAACTGACGTTTACATATTCATACAGAAGAAACTATTTAATTCAGACTCTGTTATATGCACACACATACCTATATCAAAGATTCTCCAAAACATGCATATGCATTCTTTTTTATTTTAAGGGAATGCATAAAAGTTTTCGAACCATGCTTTGAACTTATTCATAAGGTTTTATGTGTCTACCTGGAGCAGATTTGAAATTGCTTTTTATAAAATATGCTGCATTTATAAAATGCTTTTTTGGATGCCTTTTTATTTTTCAGTGTTTTTATCAGCCCCAACTCTAGATTTCATAGAGCCTGGGGAATTTACAAAGGAGCCAACTCAGAGTAAACTTAAGTCACAGATATTATACATACAATAGTCTGTCTGCTGACGCCAAGCCTCACTTTCCTCCTCCGCTAATAAAAGCCAGTAACAGTTGTCTGATCTTTTGCATCAAAGACAGTGTTTATGAAGTGGCCTGTATCGTTATCTTAAAATATACATATAATTCCTGCATTAAAAGCTTGAGAAGAATTATGAATCAACATTTCACAGTAAATTACACACAGATTTGAGGACTGAAATAATATGTTTCATTCATGAATACTGGACCTTCAAAATACTAGCACCCATGAAACAGGCTTCCCTCTGACTAATGGCATTTACTTACCTGAACCTCATCTTTTTTTTGTGTATGTGTGTGTCCAGTATTTCAAAAATTTAAATAATAATAAACCTTAGTTTTCCTGTTCACAGTCTTTGGAATATTGGATTCAAATTTAAGTGGGGTCCAGCTCTTTACATAAACAGCTTTCAGCTCAAAGTCCTCTGATTATCGATAGAGAAATACAGAACAGGCTGCGGGATTGTTATTCCAGCAGCGTATTGCAAGGCTTAGGCATCATTTAGACCACCTAGAAACAAGAGAGCTCTTGGCCAGTTGGGACTATTCAATCTGGCTGGCAGTTTATCATGACATTCTCAAGAGTGTGGGCTACGGTTTAGGCAAATTGTCTCAGTGGTTGGAGTCAACTCAGAGTCCCTCCTGCCCCTAGTTACGTATATGGACAATGTACATGGTCCACGTTTGCTATGGGAGAGCCCTTTGGAAAGAGAGCATCAGGGAGCACCCAGCCAGCCTAATCACACCTCAAACTGCAGGGTCCCAAGGAGAAGGGAGCTAGGAGTGGTCAGCATCGGTGGCCCTGTCTCTGCGTTTCTAGGCACTCTCTGTGCTGGAGAAGCTCAGGCTCAGGAAGAGGGGCTACAGGTAAAGCGTGTGAAGTTAAGCATGCATTGCCAGGTGCTTTCTGTCCAGATGTGCAGATGGTTTACCTGTGGGTATATAACAGATCAGCTACTTTGGAGACAGCTGCACAAGCGTAGGCTTGAAGATGATTCTGTGGATGACAGAAAAATTCTGCTGTTTGTTTCTAATATTATTTTTGGTTTTCCATGATGAATCTTTAAAATATACTGTCCAAGGGGCTTTTCTTGGGATCCTTTAAGTAACAGTAGATATCTGGGTGACTTTTCTTTGTACTTTTTTTCTCCTGGCAAATACCAATTCACTGAGCACTGTGATTCTTGTCACCTAAAAGTAACGATGAATTCAGGTTGAACTCAGCGAACACATTCAAGTAAAAAAATATGTTGAAATATGAAAATGTTGAGTAAATTCTCTGGTATATTCAAAAATTCTAATGATACTTGCCTGGGTGTGACAAAATACATGCAAACAGGTTGTAACTGTCATTTTTTTCCCATATTGAAGTCAGTAGCTGGTGTTCTATAGGAGCAATATTTGTGAGGAACTGAAGTAAATGGCAAGGAGACATTGCAGCTTTAGACATCCTGTTGGCCTCATCTAGAATACAGGCTTTGAACTTTCATCTCCCGCCATCCAGATTGTCTAGGTTTCTTGGACTTTATGAGCCTGCCTCCCTCCTTTTCTTCATGTATCTAGCCCCTTATTTCCAACCTTCAGAAGCCTTTATTTTTAACAAGCAATTAAACTGCTCCAAAGAAGACATTTAATTTTGTACTGAGAGATGTTCTGGGTTTTTTTAGTTTGCTGGAGAAGAAACTTTTTTCTTTAACTTGAACAGTCAAAAAAATTGACACAATTCCTGAACTTTGTCTCTGGAATTTGATTTTTTTCAAAAACTGTCAAGCAGGACAGCTGCCGCTAAAAGAATCCAAAATCTATTTGTTTGACATTGTAATTTGAAGGTGGAATAAAACTAATGTTTTGGAAAAGTTGATCTTTATTTACTTTGGTAATCACACTGTATAAATACGGTATTTTGAATAGGCTTGAATGTTAGATCCATTCTGAAATTATTTACTCATTTATTATCACAAATATGATAACTGCTGAAGAAGTTTGGCAGTGCTTTCAGAAAAATCTTCCAGAAACATTCATATTTTTGCCAAAGTTCTGCAAGATCTCCAAGCACTTGCCTTAGCCAGAAGAGCGTATCAAGCAGCACAGGGCAAAACAAAATAAGAGAAACTACTGTGCACGGGGGGGAAAGAAATCTCTCTTTGCTTTCCTGTTTGCAAAATATTGAATTAGGAAATCTGTTTATAAACAAGGGATAATGGGGAGCAGAGAGATAAATCTAGGAAATGTATGTTGCTCCGAGGTACAGCAAGATAGCTATCCTAGAGTATATCTCCCAACTAATTTCTAGGCTACAGTTTTCAGCTATCTGTTTGTGCTGAAACGCTCCAGTATGTAATCAGCTATTTCTGTTTCAGTGTATGAACTGTCTTAGGTTTTTCAGTTTTGTCACAGTAAAGGCAGTATTTTTCATTAGACTGATTTGAAAAATATGCTTAGAGGTAGAGAGGATAACTGATCACTTACTAGTATACATTTAGTATAAAAATTCACAAAGTCCTATAAATTTACATGCATCTAGTGTTGCTGTTTCACAGCTCATGTTATGGTTTACTTATGTCTTAGTAATTTGCATCAATTAAATTGAATTGGAATATTTTTCGCCTCCTACTTTAGCCCTTCATCTTCAGCTGTCAACATGAACATGCCAGTCAGCAATGTAGCTGTCAAAGCTGACATCAACATCTATAGTTGTATTTTTCTGGTGTCTGTATCTGTCTTATTCTGAGTATTTCTTAATGTTTGTCTTGCTGCTAATAAAAGGATTTGCAAAGAATTAAGTTTCTCCTATTCCCATCGTTAAGGGCCAGTGCAAAATGGGATTTCACTGTGGAAATCTGACTTCAGCACAGTTACTCTGTTCCCATCATTAGGGCCAAATTCTGGAGGGTTATAATCTTTCAGTAGTTTTTTCTTTGCCATTGGGAAATCCTAGCTTCACTGAGGTTAATAAAAAAATATTTATTTCAACTAAATCAATTATCCCATAATTTCATATTCCCAGTACTTCAGCTAACACAAAAACTGTGATATTTTTTCTGAAAAGTAAAATTGGAGAGCATGTTGATAGACAAAGCCATTTATGCAAATATTCATAGTAGCGTGTAGTGCTGAAATCAAGTTGTGAGAACATTATTGCTCAAAATATATCCCAGTGATATTCTTTCACTGAAATGAAAAACTTTATCATTTGCTTGAATAGGTGCAATATTTGTGTGCTTTACAGATCACTGAATAAAAATTAAACGTTTCATACTTACGATTCTTCTTTTACAGATTAGGAGACAATATTAGAAGCAGCTCAGTAATAAAGCTTTTATAAATAAATAAAAATCACCTAATTTTCAGAGCAAATGAGAGCATATGATGAGTGATGTGCTCCTAATGGGTACTGAAAAGCTTCCAGTGTAAATAAACAGGTGGTAAAAATACTTAAGTTACAAATTTTTCAAACCACAAGTACCTAAGTCCCAGGTCTGTGCTACAAATTTCAATGGAAAACTTTGCATCCAACTTTTCCACAATGTAAACATTTTCTTCCCCTTCACAGGGAGATAATAAACTGGTAATTACCTTACAGGAAGGTTGTGAAGCTTATTGAATATCTAAGTTTTTGAAACCTGAAGGGTGCTGTGGTACAGTGGCTATTAGTAATGCAGGAAGAAAGGAAGTTTGATGTGAGAATTTGTCAGAAGAAAGTATCTTTAAATTAAATAGCTGCAAAAGCAAGTTGTATCCATGTGCGCTCTGGCCCCAGTGATTTTCTTATTGGTCACCAGAGACATACCATTGCTGTAGAAAAGTGTTGTGAGCTTGCTTTAAGAACTAGATATTTGTGTGAAATGCATCTCACTGTATGTATTAATCTCTGAGTTGCTGCCTGGCTTCATGCTAAAGATAGCTCATAGAAAAGTCACATACGCCTCAGAAAATAAAGGCAACACCTGCAGGACATGGTTACGTTTTGTTCTATAATTAGATCTATATTGATCCTCAATGCAAAGAGAAAATTGAAAGGATTTTTGTTATCATGATTTATGAATCAAGTTACAGCTTACAGAATTATCTCTAAATGTCAGGAGTAGTTCATGAACCTTTTTTACTTTTAGTGAGTTTGTGGAAATCACATACCAGTCTAACATGATAATATTTATCCATGGTAAATTAATTTAATCTATAAATTCATATTTTAATAATTTCATCAAAATCTGTTGCAGGTACGATGGAGCTTAACAGAGACTTCCTTTTTCTGTCAGGCAGTTTCCCCTTAAAAATACAACAATAGGTCTATATTGATCAATTCAAATGTCCACATTAGCTTCAGGTCTCTGGGACAGGAGAATCATGCATCTGAAAGGAACCATGAGATGTCACCGATGCCATTCTTCTGCTCGGAGACACTGTCAGCTAGTCCTGGATGGGTGTCTATTGCATTCCTGTAATCCAGCGACAGAGATCCCACAGTTGCCTCAGCACTCCCTCGCATTGTTAACTGTAGCTGTCCTTTCATAGTGTTTTGTCCTAAGGTCTAGCCTAACTCTTCCTTATTGCATAAATTCCTGACTTTTCTCCTGTTTCCCGTTAAACCAATTGTCTCCATTTCCCAATATCATCGTGTCCTTTGCAGTTTTGAAAGCTCTTAACTTCTCTCTGCTACTCTTACCTAGAATGAATGTCCCTCAACTCCTTCAGTTCTTCCTCTTGATACTTTTAGATGTCTGATTATTTTTGTTGGTATGCCCTGGGCTGTCTGTATCAAATTGTTCCATGTATTTACTAAATTACCATGCTCAAATCAAAACTCAGCTGAAGTCTTCCAGCACCAAGTAGATAAACTAATTTCTGTTACACATGACATGTCTATATGTTCAAGTATGCCTCTGATGTTTACATAATAGTATGATATGTTCTGCATTGTTATTTCTGGGTTTTAGCACGTTTCAAATTTTGATCAAGAAAGAAATACAAGGAAGTCAAAATAGGATTTTATTGCTATTTCCAGGACTGAACCCTCAGTCTTATACCCTGGTGGATCAGCAAATGCTGTTTTACTCCTTTTCCTAGCAGAAACTGAGTCCACGTCAGTTAGGGGAAAGGACTGACTGTTTAATTTGTGCCTAGCCAAGGGTGATTTCTCAAGAAATCTTTCTCGTATGTTTTTGCAATGTCTTATGTTTGACATGTTCCAGTAGGAAAAATGGGAGTAAGGAAGCCATTTCGGTCACTCAGTAGATGTTAAGATTGCCGTTTTGACTCAGTTGTTTTATACACAAGATTAATTTTGTACCTGCTCCTTTAGCCAAAATCAGAAATGAGTGACATGTGCATCTAATAAAGTTCCTGTTTGTCTTGATTCATTGAGCTGACCTCACCAGTGCTTAGTTTCAGAAGAGTCCAAATGATTCCCAAGGCATAAAAGTGAATTCCTTTCATGGCAAGTAGCACGTGAATGCCTGTTTTCTCTTCCCAGGTGGCTGATGTGTTAGTATGAGAGGCTTTTCTTAACTTTATGGAAGTGGCAGAGTTTAGCTACTTTGAGTTTACATGACGAATATCCTGAATGGATCAGATCCTGTCTGCTTCTGAATCCTTTTCCAGAGTTTCAGGTCTGCTCTTGGTGCTGATGAATTTCCCCCAGTGCACTTCAGAAACATTGGCAGAGTATGGAGGAGGCAGAGTACGATGATCAAAAAGAGCATGAGAGAGGTCTGCCTGAGGAAAACTTAAAAGAAACCCTTTTGTAGTTACCTGTAAGGAAACAGAAGACTAGAGGCTTGCATTACGTAGAGAAGTAAAGTTTTTTGCTTCACGCTCTCTGATAACCACATACTCCAGACAGCCTGTTGTAAATTATTCAATAGCATCTTTGGCTCCCAGCAGGAAAACTCTCTGAATTGCTCTTGGTAATAGCTTCAAACCTGCAGCTCCGACAGGTGTTTTTAGGTCTGTCTTGAAGAGATACCAGCTTCCGTACACTTCAGCTTCTTTGCCTGGAGTCACCACAGCTCCAGACGTATCACTGAAATGGGGATATAATTGTGGTCTCAGGCCTTCTCAATCCACCCACCAATCTCGACTCCTGCTGTGCTACAGGGAGTATTTAGAGCCTTTCTAAGCAAGGCAAACTTGAACTGTGGTTGTGCCTGAATTTAAAGACTACCTTGGAAGGAGGAGGAGTGAAGATGCGTTGTGAAATCTCCTCTTTAGAACAGTATGATTTATAATAGTGGAACACTTCAAGCTATGAATTTCATTGGAAGTATATGATTTACGCTACTTATCGTTATGGCACATTGAATTTTCCATGAGTATTTTCTGTCAGTATAGGACAAATGGTAAGACATTATAAGGCTGATTAATAGTATAACAGAGGTCTGCTCCATAGTGTTATAAAAGTGAGTATGATTTGGTGAGAAGCAGGGAAATAATCCAGTAAGCAGCACGTAAATGTTCAAAGATAAATTTACCAAAAAGGGTGAGAGAGAGGAGGAGCAAAGCCCCTTTCACTACTCCATTTAGATCAGGATTGTGTCCATGCTAGAACATTTATTCACAGAAATAATCCCTTTGAACTCAGTAAGGCTAGTAATGTGTACAGACGGTATGCAGCTTCACTGAGCAGCTGCTGTTTATCTCGTGCAGTTTCAGTTTTTTTCCTTTCAACAACTTCTGGATGCTTTATAGATGATTCCCAATAAAATGAGAAAGGAGAAGAAAGGAAGGGTTAATAAGGGGGTTGGGAAGTCTAGAAAGAAGACTAAGATTGGAAGGTTTTTTCTTATTTTTACTACTTTTGTGCAGCCCAAACGATAAAATCAGCAAGACTGGAAACTTTTTCAACTGGTGCTGTATTCTCACATTTAAAATATGACTTTTAATCTTCTATAGCTGTTGAAAGATGTGGCTCTGGCTGGCTTCTTGGTTCTAATCGATGAATAAAGTACAAATACCACCAAGTCTGTCTTTCATCATGCAAGTGAGAAATCTGTATGGTCACTCTAACACACCTTACCAAAGAGCAGCTGGGATAAGATCCGTGCTTTGGCAAACTGAAGTTTTTTTAACTGCTGGAACAGAGTTGGTTGAATTGTTGGCTTTTTGCAATACAAGTTTTTATGACTTCTTTTAATATAAAACAGAAGATAAAGGGAAACAATGCAAAGTAGTATATCGACAGCAGATAACGTTAACCTGGTAGTATATTCTATTGCATGGTTTCAAGAAATATTTCAGACTGGCAGAAAAACCTTTTCCACCCATTTAAATTAGTAGTTGAAAAAAGCAGTATTAAAAGTCAGAAGAAATATCAAATAGAAGTCATTGCACTTACTATAGAGAGAGCAAATGGAAGATAATGTGGATGAAGTTTTCTGAAGAATTGAAGGTATAGAAGTTAATCTCAATTTATATCAGCTCTGTTTCAATCAAATAAGGCTAATTACTTCTTGGAATAGTATATTAAGAGAGGGAGAGAACACAAACATGAAGATAAGCTGGTAACCTAAAAGAGTAAAAGGACAATACATATTTTTCCAATATGGAAAATTTAATTAAATTTATCTCTTTGGATCTTTTTAGAACTACAGCCACAAACAAAACCAAAAACCAGCAGTAGCAACCACAGTGATGTCTTAATAAATTGGAATTCGTTTGTTACAACTAAAACTGAACCATTTTTCTCAGGAAGTATTCTGCAGAAACAAAAACACACAAAAACAATAGAAAGACAATATTTACTCCAGTAAATGAGTTCATACTCATTGTATGAACAATTGAGTTATTTAGCTTAATTAGCACAAGTGCACATAGAGAATTAAAATTATGTCTATCAAAATTTTCCACAGAAATAATAACACATGAGCAAAACAAAAAAAATTGTCAAGTAATTTTGTGGCAAATAGTATGTTCATCAAGAGAGGTACCTAAAAAAGAAAATGCTTTTCTTATCTGAAGATAAGGTAACATCTACTTCCTACTGAGGTAAATTACCTCCATGCAGAAGCCCCCTGTGCTCAGTGTTAATCTTTCCGTATGTTTCAATGGGCTTTAATAGGCCATAATTTTCAGTTTGCCTGTCTGCATCCCTTTGTCAGCAACTGGTCCTTTGTAGGACCTTCTGGGCTTAGTTTATAAAGGTTTTCCAAACTTAAACTGGAAAGATAGTATTTGTTTAGATCCCCCATGGCATTAATGACGGTTCAGCTCAAAACAGAGACTCAACTTTTATTCTGAACTTCCCCAGTCATTGCTGGGCTGTTTTCTGGATCAGAGGAGCTGGACTCCCAGCTTCGATCTACCATGACTTTAGCTAGCCTAGTTCCAACTTGAGCCAGAATATAAATGTTAAGGAACCCTCTCAGTGGAGTTGCGTTTAAGGCTAAGGAAAATGTCAGCATTGCATCAGTCAGAATCTGTCTCGTTCTTCATGGTTTATCCCGTTAATATCTTCACTTTGTAAGGTCTCCCAGGCAGTGATTACTTCTTTGTGTGAGTGTATGTGAGGTTAGAGGGGGTAGTCACTACAATAATGTAAATAATATTAACACAAAATTCAAAATAGAAAACTATGCTGTGATATGAATTTGGGGAATTTGAAAATAATCAACAATTCCAAAAGAATACATTTAAATTAGTCCTGTAATAATACAGCAGGGGTTACATGCAATATAGACTGGGTAAATGCACGTTCTGTTCTCCCTTGCCTGAATTTAAATCTAAAGCAAAATGGACAGATCTATTCATGCCTATAAAATTAAATCCAAATAGGTTTGCATAAGCATTATGTTTAATGATCGCTGCACAATATAATTAAAAGATGATGTTACCTGAATATCAGATTTTATGTATGCATGTTTATTTGGAGTTTTAATTGAAAATAAACAAAATCAGAAGTGCAAAAAAAGAGAAAAGATGTGTGAAATGTAATGATAATGGTTGACTTCTAAACAGCCAAGGAAATTATAGTCATCTTATGTGTGGGACAGGAACAAACACCTCTTAATTGCACTTCATTATAACGTACCTTTCTCTTCTCAGTTGTATATATTAATTATAAAAATCATGTTTCAGAGACGAAAAGCTGTACAATAGTTTTTTTTTTCTTTTCCCTCCTTCCCGTATGCTGTCTGCAGGAGGATGGAAGAACAATATCAACTGTCATCCACAGGAAGAGCTTAAGAGCTTTCAAAGACAAATCATAAAAAGAATGAAAGGCTATTATAAAAAAAGGAGGAAAATGCTTTGATTTTACAGATTTGCTACTTATTAATGTTTAAGGTTCTCTCTTCATTTTAAAAGTATCTTCTCATATTGTTTTGTATGTGTTATGTGCAGGTACATCGCTTTTTGATGACTATATCACATGACATGTGGATTACGTAGCTCACTATTAACAGATGGAGGTTGAGGGGATAAGATATGGGAAAAGATACTATAGCAGCCCTCCAGGACTTGTATCAGTTCTTCGGATTTGTGGAAATCTTGAACATGAAGTTCATGACACAAAGTGTCTTTTGAGGTTTGTTTTTTCGTTTGGTTTTTTTCCCCCCTCCATTTCTTTGGAGCAATACTTAAAGACCCTTGAAAAGTAAGGACGTGGTTGTCTCACCTGTATTGTGTTTATCTGGGACCAAACTTTTTTGTGGTTGCAGATTTCTTTCTTGATTCGAATTTTCATTTGTCCTGTTTCCTATACGATTAGCCATGATGTTTCCTTAAAACATACATTCTAGCTTATAAAACTGAATGGTCTTATTGGCTCTGTTGAATCTAGGAGCTACCTTACCGATGAAGATTTTGTGACTGCTGGATGTAGCCTTGGAGTGTAACCATCTGCATGCAACTTGGTATGTTAATACGTAGATGATAAACGAGTGAGCCGTTATCTGGTTATACTGGCTTTTAGTATCTATCATCGAAGCTTTTACTATTTCTTCCATTTTTTTTCATTTCATTGTAAACATGGAATATGGTTTCCTGAAGCAAGAGTCTGTGACTCTAGGTGTCTCATGAGCTTCCTAATGCTAAATGCTTTGTTTCGCCTGAGCCTTAACACCATCACCTGCAGCATCTGTGGATCTTACAGATGTGGTGTCTCTGTCAGAGTTATAGGCAACCCATTTTTTCATTGCATGCATGGGCTATTGATAGGAAGTGAAGACCTGCTATTGTATGTTTTGTGTGTATAACATATATATTCTTGGGGGGGGGTGTGCAGGAAATCAATGAACTATTTCACTAATAACTATGACTGTCAATGATTCCTGAAAGGGTAGCTACTCACAGATACACAGGTGTTTTGATTATGCAATGTAATTTTCTGTATGTGCCTTCCAAACTTTTAAACTGCGTCTTCTTCAGAGAACAAAGAAAAGGAAAAACCCACCTATCCAAATGGCAAGTTTGTTACTTTGGTACATTCCTGAAAGGCAGATGTTGACTTCTGTCAGTTAAAGTCTCCCTGCTAATACTTTCAGGTTTAAGCTGTTGCTTTTCCAGATAGATCAGCTAACTCCTCCCAAAGCTGCAATAGCCTTTACTAAACCTTACGTTTGTTCTGGTGGGAGGGAAATCCTCCATGTGCAAGAACTTGAGGCTTATTAAATTTAAAGTGGATGTAAAATATATATGAAGGAGATAGATAGGTACTGTCTATAGGTACTATGTTCAGAATACAAACTATTACTTTAACACTTGTCATACACTTGTCATACTGATGAGTTCCTTTTTTTTTCCTTCGCCCTACTCCCCCCCCCCCAAAAAAAACCCCTTCCAGTTATTAGTGAAAACCATGCTAACTACCAAAGGTATGACCCCTTTTCCTCTCTCATGAACAGTTGCTGCTTGCATATTGTTTCAATGGATTGGTCAATTTATTACAAAGAAAATAAACAGTAGAAAAGGAAAGAATGAGTTCTTTACAGAACTGCTCTAAATTGCAAGTAGGAGCTAGACTGGCCTGCAGATTGTTCTGAGATCTAAAGACAGCAAATATGTTATCTTTGAGTTTCTCTTCTGTATCATGTGTAGTTCCACAAAAGCAGCATTTGGTCTGTATTGTAGGTCAGAGTAATTCAAAGACACAACAGAATCAATAGAACTTCTCTGCACTCCTCTCTATTTTAATGCCATTTGTGAAGTGGTTTAACCATTAACATGTATAAAGCTATCTTAACTACATGAAGAATAATCACATGATACAATTTTTTCTGAGGAAATATTAACTTTAAGCTGGGATAACCAACTTCCCAGAATTCACATAAAAACATAATGAAGTTAATATTAAATAAAAGGCTTGTGCAAACTTTTATGTTTACAAACTTTTATTTTTACAATATGTGCTGTTGTGTCCTTGATCTAATCATGTTTTGTTTATGATTAATGAATGATTCACCTTGAAGACCAAACTTTGATTCATATCTCATCAAGAATTCAGAGAAATCATGTGTTTAGAAAATAAAAGAAATCTGCTTTGTGTGTTATGCATTATTAAAAATTTAGCTCAATATACACTCAGCAATAACATGGGGAATTGAAGCTGACAGGACATGGGAAAGTTTCAGTTATGACACAAGTGTTACCAAACCTCAGCCTGTTCAGGAAATCTTCAGATACAAATTGTTTAAATTCAAAGCATGAAAAATTATCTTTTTTTTTCATTCTTTATGATGTTTTACTCATAAATGTAGACTTATGCAGCTGAACTCAAAATGTAAGCATGTGGAATATTTTTATTTATTTATTTTCAATGTTTCAGTTTATTTATAAGGCAAAAATAAATACATTCATTAAAAAAACAGCTGGAAATGTGATCAAGTTGCTTTTGTTAAAGAAGATGCACAATTGTGCAAGTTCAGAGTTTATATTTCACTAGGGGGTATAGCCATTTCTGTGACATTTCACCTACATAAAATATTATTAAGTAACAGATCTGAGGAAAGATATGAAGTAAACTGCAGTAGTAATGAAAGTACCTGTGTATAAATCCAGAGCACAAAACTATTTGGCTCTATGGTATATGTGTATCAATCTTAACATGATTTTTTTTTTTTTTTCTGATCATGAAGTAAAGATTTTTTTGAAAAGAACCATGTTGGAGTGGGAGCAGGTAAATTTGCAGGAAGCATTATTTATAAATAATCCCTGATATAATGGGAGTGTTTTACCATGTGCCAATGACCTGAGTTCTACAATGCTGTATGTTTTAATTTTTAGAGGAGAAACATAGTCTGAAGATTGTCTGGGGTGGATAGATAATAGTTGATTTGATAGCCTAGGCATTCATTGTGTGATATCTAACAACCTTTTCTGACAAAATAGTTTTACTACAATGACAGACAGATGACCATCTGGTGTTATCAAGGGATGACAGAAAATCATTTACGCCCTAGAATAGTGATATAACAAAATTATTGTCCCAGAATTAATGCAAAATTTGTGGCAAAATTCAGCTCCTTATACAGAAACACATATTTATCTTTAATTCTTCACTGAAGAGTGGGGAGCAAGTTTTATGTAGTGTTCTGGCCTGTGGTACATTTAAATTTCTCAGAATAATTCTTCAGTGGTAATGATGCATAAGCTACAGGATGAACATTTGAAAAACAGAGTGCAAAATCAGACTATATAAGGTGAGTTGTGGTTTATAAGATAGTTCAAAATTTGTCTCTCCAGAGAAGCGTGTTCCTGTTTTCCTGGTGGAATAAATCCTTTCTTTTGTTTTCTTCATTTACTCACAGAAAAGTGAACAATCAGTTACTTATTTTAGGTAAAGTCTTCCAAGCAGAGGATTATATAATTCAAGTTGATTCTGGTGGTATTAACATATTACAGTACCATAAGAAGAACAGAATTTTATAGTTGATTGGCTTTCCTGTGAAATGTTCTTGATTATTTGATGTATAACTTGGCATTGTACTCTCCAACTTAAAGGAGTTTAATTGAGAACTTTTGGAAAAATTTTCATTTTCTGGTTCGGTGAGTTCACTGCTGTTCATTTAAACTCCACATGCTTTACTTGGCTTTTACATTTCATAACTCTTTGTGGCATGTATGATTCAGGCTGATTCACCTTGATACTGACATCATGGAGTTCAATGACTGCTGTATGGTTTGTGTCACCACTTAAAAATAATATGGCTCTGAGAATTTAGAGTGATCTTTGTCCTCTGGTTTGCTTAATATTGGGGGTTTATGTTTTTCTTATTTGTCCAGAACTATTTGTACTTTGGATTATTAATCTATAACTAAATGTTGCCCTCTGTGTTCATCCTGCTGACGATATTTGGAACCAGACCAAAGCTATTTTCCTTAAAATTGTGCAAAGCATTTATGTCAGTGTTTAATGCGAGTTTCTTTCTTTGCTTACGATCTTTTTGGAATCATGTCAAGAAGGGGGCAAAATTAGCACGGAGCGGTGGTAGTACCTATGCTAGTTCTATCTTTTTACGGACAGAAGCCTTGGATATCCTGCCTAAACAAAACCTTAAATGGAATGCTGCCTGTCGCTCTCAATAGCAATGCATCAAGCACAGAATAGGTACTGTCACTTGAACAATTACAGTTTGAAATGAACTATGGCCAGTCACTATCTGAACTCATTGTGTAAATATCAACAAAAATTTGTAAGGAAATATCCTATATCACAAGGGACCGGTAAGGAAATTAAACCCAAGGCACTGTGTCGTCTCCAGGCTGTCTCCATCTTTGCCTCCTCCAAGATCTCTCAGAGAGGGCATTTCAGCATGGCCATGCACATTGCCTTTCAGTGGACTGTCTGTGACACTGGCTACAGGGGGGAAAAGTCCTTCTTCCAGTGAGAGCTTCCAAGCCTTACGCAGAGTCGTTGCTAGAGTCTAAGTTGTGCCTAATCAGGATCACAGTTTTGGCCCACTGAAGTCGTGCAAAAGATTTCAAGCTTAGGAGTTGTTTGAAAGTTTGTACCATATTAACCTAAAAAGAAACGAAACAGGTGTGATGCCATAAGGAAGCTTTCATTTGGGTTAAAGCTCCAGATTTACATGTCTGCTGTTCTGAAAATTTGAACAAATGAAAGTAAAAAAATTTCTTACTCGTCACAGGTAGACTGAGGAATGAGTTCCTTAGCAGCCTCATGGCATGAGGGCTGCATAGCTTCTCTGCTCCTGCTGCCCCTGTAACCTGTGCCATTGTTAAAAGCAGCCTTAAATGACAGAGTTATAAGATGGATATTTGTGTAGAGGTAGAGATATGTATGATAAAAAATACATGATTCTTAATGAGCATGTAACAGTTTGATGTTCGGCATATAATGTGTTTTTCCTTTTCTTTTTCGCTATGGTACTGTGTGACAGATGGTATAAAACAGAGCACCTCAGCTTCCTAAAAAATTAATCCGGTTATGGACATCTGGAAGCACAGAATGCTGAAAAATAGTGGCTGTGTGCTTCATTTCATTGCAAGTGTGCCACATTATTGGTAAACCTTTTAACCCAGGCAAAATTTCAACTGCCATCAAACAGGTTTTCTGAGTAATCTGTAGTACTTAATCTTTAAAGGCACTCCATTGATTCCAAGGGAAGAGAGGAACTTCTGATGCTACAGTTCAGGTATCCCTCTTACAAATTAAATATAAATGAACATTAATCTATGCTAGTGTAAATGTTGGAGGTTCTTTATGAGTGGAGATTTTTCACACTCTTTTTCCTGACTGCTGTCACTGTGAAAGGGTATGCCAACAATAGACCAAAAGTGTTTGAATAAATCTTTCTGTCCATGTATTTATCTTTAAGTGTGCAAGTAATAAATTTTCAAAATATGTTCCCGTTCACATCCTATCACAAATTTGAGTGAAACTGAAGAAACTTTACTTGCTCACATTAAAGTTAATTAAGTTGGAGACTTTCATCATAGATTCTAAGTTATCAAGAAAATATTTTGAAGTGTAAAGGGAGTATGATGAATATATCAAATGTATCCTCATGATCATAACTGCCATCTTTAAAAGGGTGGATTCCTTTTAAATGGCATGTATAGCACCACAGATGTATAAAAGAAGAAACAAAAATGCTACAGTTTCTCTTCCTCTCATTCTTCGTGGTAAGTGGTCTCTCTTTCATACTTGCAGAATGTGTAAGTAAGGTTTAGTACTGAAACCCATCGAAGATCAGTTCAGCATTTTTTAAGAACCCTGTATTTGAAGTCTGGCAAAATGTATAGTTAAGCTAATATTTACTAGTGTGTACACATTAGGTCAGATCCCTTAGTGTTACAAAACGTGATATAAATGGTAATTTTTATTTCAGTAACAGAATAAAGAAATTACTCCAAAGATGGGGGGGGGGGGGGGGGGCGGCGGTGTGAAAAGAGATGAAGTTTTAGTTAGTAGCTTTTATTGTAAACTTTTCAATGCAAGTCTGCAAATTGCATCAGCCATCAAACAGAGAATTAAACAGAATCTATCTCATGAATAATCACTAGTTTAGATCAACTTATGACAGATTCTTAAATTAATTACATGCGTAAATAAGTGTGGGATAGGGCACAAAATCCAGATGGCTATGTTATATTGTGATTATCTATTCTATGCCGACCTGGACCATGTAAATTCCTATCTACTTACAGTTCTAGTAACCATTTTGTTCTGTTTTGAAAGCAAATGCAGCATAATTCCACTAGCAGAAATACACTAGATTTGAGCTGCATAACTATAATTCAGAATACAGCTCATTATGTAATAACACAATGAACTGCATGAAGATGAATCAACATGCTTCAAAAATACTACAAAAAAAATTGTTTGCAAACAGAAATAGGTGCCATAAATTGCACTGAAAACAGGATTGCACAAACCTTTTTAGTTAATTTCATTTCCCTGAAACAGTTAATTTCTAATTATTTTATTAGCAATGCAATAAGCTAATAAAAATGGAAGCTTGTACTGCTTCATAGACAAGGCCTTCATAACGTGTTTAGAGCCCTTTAGTTCTGCTGTTGTTTCTATGTAAGAATCAATACCGCAGGCAGCAATTATGTGGTGGTGGTTTTTGGCTAAAATTCCCACACATCTGGGATAAACAGATATTCTATTCGAACTTCCTCTGTTAACTCCACCAGTTTCCATGGAATGACTCTCTCTATGCTTGTTAAGTAAATGATTGTTATAAGACTATGGAGACATGGTCGATCAAATTAACCCCTTTTGTCCAGCCTCCAAAATGGTTCCCTTCATTTGCCTAAATTCAGCTGCTTTGGGGAATTTTTTCAGGCTTGAAGGACTCTCTGGATTCATCACATTAGCAAACTGTAACCTGAGAAGAGGGTCTTTGGAGCAGCAGGACTTCTTTGGCCCCCAATTGTTTTGCTAATCAAGATTATTGCCACTATTGAGATGTGGAAAGATAGCCTAGCTGACAAAATTTGTCAGCTTCCCATGAAATAGTTCTGTCAGTTTAGTCAGGGTGCCGGCTAATATTAACATATAAATGAAGTCTCTCCCCCTCACCCCTTAATAGATGCAGAGAAAATATAAACACACACACAAAAAACCCCTCTGTGCTTAAATCAAACAAGCTTCTTTTCTCAGCTCTAGCCCATGTCCCTGGAAATCCTGTGAGTAGTGGAGCTAAAGGGAGGGGGGAGGGAAGTAGAATTTGCACAAAACTACTTTTAAGCCATAAAGCAGCAAAGCTCCACTCCCCTGCTGATAGCAACAGGAGATTGATTACGCCTGCAAAAGTACAAATGGTTGCCTGAATGCAAGTGGCAGACCTCCAAAGCAGTATGTTCTGTGTGCTGGTTTTACATTTTATAGCAGAGGACTTGGATACAAAGTGGAAAAGTGGAACAGGGGGTATGAAAGACTTATCTTTGCCCAGAGGTCAAACCTATGAGAACCGCCCCTGCTAGTTTTAGAGTCTGACCACAGAAAGATAGCGGGGGGAACCCGGCCTCGCCGCTGCAATCATCCCCTGCCGTCGCTCCGCAGACTCAATCTCCCAGCACCTGTTTTTTGCCTTTCACTCTGTTTTCTCATAATCAGAATACATATTGTATTTTCCAGCTGACCTACAAGGTGAAATTATCTAATGCTCTTTCACCCACTTACACAAATTTTGCATTATTTTGTCAAAGGCAAATGCTCTGCATCCTTCTGGCGGCAACTCTTTCAAATCCCAGCTGTTCCAAATCATAAAAAAGTAATTCAAATTTACACTCATTTTAATTGTAAATGGATCTACTGAAAGTTCTCTTAATCTTTTAGCCTGATTTAAATGTAAATAAATTAATATCTCATAATATTTGTAACCTACAAGTCAGCAATATTGGCCTTTTGGTACTAAATTAGCTCTTGAATGGCAACTGTGCAGCAGCTTTGTGTAGTTAGTGTACGCATCAGAGATGACTCTTCTAACAAGTTCAATAGGCTTTGCAAAGCATAGCTTTAAATAGAAGAAATCCTTCAATCATGATTTGTTCTTGCTTTATGAGAAACAATCAGATTATTCCTTTGTGCTGAACTGTGACAATACTCTAAAGCATGAATGAAAACTAGAATATATGTTCCCCCAGTGGATTACATCAGCCTTCTTGTTCATTAGGCTAACATGAAAAATAGATTTAATGTGTAAAATATCTGTCACTGAAGAGAATATTAAGAAAATTACTTGGAAGCAGTTTGTGGGAACTTCAGAGATAATGAATTAGTGACAAAGCACAGTATTTGTTAAGTAGTTCAAAGCAGATCATTCCTAAAGACTTCTAGGTGAGTAGCTAAGCTCCCTACTTCATGACTTTCAGAAATTGTTATACAGAGTTAGTTTGAACTTCTCCAGAAATGCTGTCTAAAATACTGCATTAGTTGCCCAGAATGTGGAGCTAAAGCAGCATGATCCAAACAGTACCATTGTGACTTACCATCCCGATTTTAATGGTGCTCATACCTTTGATCTGAACTTCACTTTTCAATATTCTGAGAAACTTAATTAAGATGTGTTAGACTTACTTTCTCAACTGAGAAAAATAACTGGGAGCCACAACATTGTGTTGTTGGCAATAGGAAAGAGTTAATAATAATCATCATAAGTTCTCTAATGGTTAAAGTTACAGTCTGCTTAAAAGTTCAGATCTCAGAATCTTTGTGAATTTCCTGGATTTCCCTTCTAGCTCAGTAGAGTTTCACTGCATTGAATCCTTCTCCCTCCTGTGCTCTGGCCCCTCTGCTGCAGGCTATGAGACGGGGAAAGGCTGAGGGATACCTTACTTACTACTCAATAGGCAGTGTGTTGATATTTTTGCACAAACGGATGAGAAGTCTTTGCGCCAGGGAGTTTACAATCTGGAATAGCTTTTGGTTATCTGTTACAATATCAGTTCATCAAAACATACATATTCTTAATTTTATGTTCGTCCATCTCTAGACCCTCTCACAATCTGGCTTCTGTTCTAAGCATCAAATCTAAAACTTATTAGATGCCTTTAAATAGCTAAAGGAGTAATATTGACAGTAAGAGGTCAGTCTTCTACTAAACAGCTATCTTTCAGGTCAATGTCATCCAGAACGCAAATAAAGTCTCCAGGAGTCAGCAAGATACACTTGACCATGTGCATTAAAACCTGAATTTACTGTGTGACTTCTCACATTTTTTTCCGGTCACACTCAACTCGTTTTGCATTCAGGACTTGTCAGGTATATAGTTTCACCAAGAAAAAGAAGTCCTGCCCAAAGGGAAGGGTGCGGATCTTTCCTCCGCTGCGGCCGTCACCCAGCTTGCAAACTTGCCTTGGAAGGGGAGCCGAGTGGTGCTTATAATGGAGTCCTTCATACCTCAGAGGGAACAGCTGCCTCACACTCCAGTGCACACAAACAAAACACCTGCTTAAACCCAGGAAAACCAGTAAGCAATCAGACTGGCTATATGTTGGATGTTGTTTAGACTTTCTACCTTTTTTAAAATATTTTAACATTTTTCTGCATTTTGGACATTTTGAAAATTTGTGTTTTGTTTATAGAAATGTGGTTTTTCTTTTTTTGTGGAACATGAAAAAACACTGCCAATATTTTGCTTTTCATCATTAGTAAGGATAAACCTCTGTAAGTTTGGTTTGGACAAGCATCCTGCAAGTTTGGCTACCCAGCTTTTAGACCTACCTCAAACTACACTGCAGTACTTTAATACAAGCAGCCCTTCAGTCTTACCTATCCTTTTACAAAGTATTGGGCAGATACTGAATACTGCCTAATTTGGTATTTTCCTCTCATATGTTGTAGATACATGGGTGTGTTTCTTGCACAGAGTAACTGCAGAGTTTCATCCATGCTATTGAAGGGGTTTTTAGTGTAGCTTCAAGGGTGTAGCAAGGGGCTTTGTAAGGAAACTGGAATTTTGACATTTTCATTTTAAGCTATACTTTTCAGTGTATCGGGCTGGGAGTCAGAAATGGCTCTTCAGGAATGGTGGAGATAGGTAACCCCACTGAAAATTAGTGTATAACACTGGTGAAAAGGTGATGAACTTGTATCTCAAGATCACCAATAACATATTGTAACTCCTCACCTCCGAGATCTGTTTCACACAGATTGATCCTCGTTGCTGACAGATTTCCGTCATTTTCAGCCGAAATGCCCATCAGTGCAGGGAAGCAGTCCCTACTGATCAGATTCTGTAGTTCATGTCAGTGACTGTTGTCATATGGTAGCTGTTATCATCTGGTCTTTCCGATACAATTTTATCATCTCCACCAGTTCATAATGAGCCTGACTGATACCACGTATACTGCCACCAACAATAATTGTCATTCTATTTGGAAGCTGCAGAAGAGAGATTAAGGACTTAATGTTTAAATTTTAAATGAAATATTCTCTCACCATTATGGGTGGTCTCCTTCCCAAACACTGGTAGGAGAGTAGAGTAACACTACCCAATGCTATTGCCTGAACTATGCACAAAAAAAAAAATTGCCTTCAGTGCTGTCAACCTTTTAATGTTCTAAGTTGAATATGCGCATAGTGTATACATTAATCAAAATAAGTTTGAACTTCCTTCTTTATTTTTACTCTTGCCCTGAATTTTATTGGACTGACTAACTCTAAGTAATAAGCATAACTATTTTATTTAACCAAGGGAAATGAGTGGGAACAAGTTCCGACTGACAATGGCTCTCTGCTGGAACCCAGAGAAGCAAATGCAAGCAATGCAGTAAGGAAGATCAAACTTGTTACACTGCTGATATTCTAAGAGTTTGAACTCAGACTCCCTGCTGGCCTCAATTTTACAATGATAATCATTTCCTAAAATGTCTTCATTTTGTAAATGAAGCTGTACCTCCCTCTGAAGCAGGGGTTTGCAAAGATTAAATCATTTACATTTCAAAGTGTTCATTTTTTGCCAGTGTGAGAAATACTCGAGCAGGAAAATGAGTGCTCCTTTTAATTTTTGAAAGCTGGGGGAGCATTCATAGTGAAAATAATCACAGCCTATTACAGCAGCCTTGCTTGCCTATTCCCACTTCAAAAGGATGAGCCTATCTTTTCCCCGCCCAGCAGTGAATGACCGCTTAAATGAGTGATGGTTTATTAATACTATGACTCAGCCACTTCTCGATAAGCAAAACAATAAGGGGTCAAAGCCTGAGCATCCCTTACAGGAATTAATGAGAACATGTTGCTGGTAATTTGGTCTTTTGGAGATTACATTTAAATTAAAAGGTTTTTGTGTCGGGCTTAATGGCGTGACCAATGTCGCCACTATTTGAAATCCAGAGACTGCATTTTTGTCCTTTCCACCTGTATAATTTCATTAACTTTATTAAGGTTGCCTTAAGGGTTGGACACCATTTGAAAGAAAAAAATCAGAGAAACTGACAAAGCAAAACTTTAAGGAAGTTCTCCAAAAATAACCCTAAAAAATTACACATATTTAAGGTCTCTTAAATTAAACACTGGGGCATAGTGTTTTCAGAATCAGGATATATTATTACAAAAACAGTGAAATGCAGGTATTTGGGATACGTTACATTAACATTTCTGCATAAGACCTGTGACTGATTCATTTTCAAAGAATGCTTACTCTGAAGTTGTGTGCTATTCCCTTTTGAAGAGCAATTTAACCAGGCAGAGGTAACAGTGTTTGTGCAAGCATCTGGGCCTTTTCTTTGGTTCCTCATCCTTCTTTCCATTAAAGACTTAGCTCCTGTGATGTCTGGTTGAATTCTTAACTTTTATTTTACTTTTTACTATTGATATTGAAATTGTTCTTGACACTTTGAAACACAGGCATAAAATACAATGGTAAGATCAAGGTTATTTTGAAGGAGTTAACATGACTTACATTGTGGTGTATGGTATTAATTACAGCAGGGAAATGCAACCTACAGCTTTTCTATTATCTTTTTCTTGTAGTTATGAAAATACTACATGTAATATCTTTTCCTATCTATTCTGAACTAGCCAGTTGGTTGTGCTAACTAGTTTAAATTTTTCTTACATAAATGTGCATTGCATTTTCAAGGCACTTTGAAAAGATGTGAATCACCTATTTATAAAAATTTCAGACATAATTCCAAGAGAAAGTATAGGTAGTTCAATTCCACTGTTTTCTTATTGGGCAGTGGTGATAAAAATGCAGAAAAAAAATCTGGATTACTATAAAAATAGGTAAATGATAAGCCAAACAATTTTTTAATGGTCTTGATATATTATTTCTGATGTATCTACACGTCATATAATATTTTCCCTTTGTTTTATTTATCTTCTGTCAAGATGATATTGCTAAATTTGTTGGAGAACTGCTATAAATCTTAAAAGATCTAAAACCAATACAGTGCTAC
Organism: Sagittarius serpentarius; assembly: GCA_034782735.1. Lineage (NCBI taxonomy): Eukaryota > Metazoa > Chordata > Aves > Accipitriformes > Sagittariidae > Sagittarius > Sagittarius serpentarius. The sequence goes on from JAVKLA010000088.1 coordinate 27,076,924, forward strand.
AAGAAAAGCCAGTATGGATGTGCTGAGATTAGTTGAAAAACTTATAAAAAATTAATGGAAGAATATTCTTATACAATAGCAAGCCACAGATAAGATTCTCTATTCCAGCCAAGAAAGATTTATATTTGCACTGGAAAACAGAAGAACAGGTTCCAATGCAAGTATATAAAATGTTGAATAATGCCCCAGTGAACCCTCCTTATTAGGCATTAGTTCAACATTTGTGTGATTCTTGGGGAAACTGATAAAATGTCATTTTGAGCAATAGTGTGACCATTTTAGGAATTCAGAAGATGGAGGGAGGCTAGGTCCGTGTGGTAGTATCATGATGGCAAGTGACACTGAATAGTTTAACTCCTTCCCTTGTCTGTAAAGATACATAAAAATATATTGGAAAATGCATACTGCAAATGATCTCTTCTATAGCTTGTTCCTCCATTTGTCATTAAAACAGAGTTTCTGGGTAGCTGAGATTGTTTCTTGTCCTGTGTTCAGCAGTCTGACAAGATCTCTTGATTTTACGATCAATCTTTGCCGACATCTGTGCAATGTTCAAAATATACTAGATGAATGCTTACAAGAACTATACAAGTCACTTCTCATAGGAGCTGTAAGCCTTGTAGGCTCTTAAGGAATTAGAAGCCATCCAGATCCTTTGTTATGATACTTGCTTGGGCCCCAGTGATAATTTTTGTCCTTTATTTAGTCGGTTAAGCATTGGTTGCTCTGTGCCTACTCATGATGTAATAGGCTGGTACATATTGCTCTTGCCAGAGGCAATGAAATCTCTTGTACCATTCTAAAACTTAAAATACAACTGCTCTATAATCAGGAGAATATTTCATGACTTGGAGTCTTAAACGGCCTCTCTTTGCTGTGCAATAGCTTTTAAAAGGAAGGTGATCCAGAGCAATGAGGAAGAGAGGTAAAAAAAGGAGACAACTGTGGAGCCCAGTTCAGTTGGTGCCAAGAAGGGCTGGCAGCCCCCAGCGCTGGGAATCTGGAGCTGCCTGGAACTGTTGCCAGCCAGAGCCTCCCCAGGGGGTGGCTGGCTTGATGCGGGGGCCTCTTGTTTTGTTACTAGTGACTGACTTATTGTTGCTGAGAAAAGTGGCAACAAGCCAAGTAAAAGCCCGTTTTGTCCTTTACTCCCAACAGGGGACTTCGTAGTGGTTTGTCATGTGCCTGGGCATAATCCAGGCAAAGTCCCCATATGCAATTAAAATAGATTTTGCTACTGTATGTGTTTCTTAGGAAGTGGTACTCCAAGTTGCTGGTACTGTTCATTATTTTATTTAATGCTTTGGTCTGATTTCAATGCTTAATTTTCTTGGGAATTGTTTTTGTCTTTTAATCAATAACCATTTCTCAATATCAGCACTCCTTTAAATAATTCTGGTTGTGTATACATTACATACAAGAGAGATCATTTATAAATAGTAATGTCTATGAGCAGCCATCTCTCCTTAATGTAAATTCCAATATATTTCATGATCAGAAATCTCCAGCGTTTAATAGAAGTATTAGCAGCACAGATTTAAATCTCACAGATAAATTATATTGCTTTCGAACTGTCATCACAGTAGTCTATCATCATTATTTTTATGCCATTGTAGCCTCAGTTGGACTTCCATTTGTAATTTTTAAAAATTATTAGTACTGTTCAGTTTTAAGGTACTTGAATGTAGTAGATCTAATGGTACCAGAAAATCAGTCTTAGTTGTTTATCTGTAGCTATTGTAAGCTTTTATGCTATTTTCCACAGTTTGGATAATCGGCAAGAAGGCTGTAGTGGAATAGATTGCCCCAAAGATTACTGATCTTAGGTGATCGTGACAGATATATGGCAGGCAGAGTCTCACAATTATTCATGCTGAGTAATAGTTCTCCAGTAGAGTATTTCTATTAAATTCAGTGGAACATTCCAGGAAGTAAGGGGCTGTGCAGGACACTTTAGCAGATAATTTGCTTTAGCTACCTTTTCTCGTGACAAATCAATGTTTTGTAGAGCAATATTAAGAGTCATTTGAAAAAAAAAGTCTTTCATACAGAAAATACCATCTCATTAAAAACAGAAAGCTTCCTTTTAGTTTCCTTAAAAATAAATCTTTTCTGCAAAAAAAAAGGTAACTGTATCCAGATTACAGTGACTGGTCTCAGTAAGAGAGCTGCCTCTGCACTAGAACACAAAATGTTAGGATTATCCCCTCCTGTGTGAAAGTACATTTTGAATTTCTGTTCCAGTAAATATTTCTACAATATTGTAGAAATATTTCTACAATAATTCTCCATTATCTCTACATAATTGTAGAAATTACAAATTAAAAACTTAATAGGAGAAGTTGAGAGAATTGATACAGCAGGTATCTAGGAGATGGCTAGAATATTCACCTTGGATCTGCAGGTGGGGAGAATGCTGCCACATCCATATGTCTGATTAGCCCAGATTGGATGCCTACTTCTTCATTAAAACCTTAAACTTTTCCCTTTTCGTCTTGTGCAGGTATAAGGGCAGAACTGGTTGGATGCGAGACTTGGGGTATAAGAAGTAGGTGGCACTCAGTTCTGCTTTTTAAAGAGTATCCCAACTGTAAGTATCTTCAAGAGTTGTTTCTTTCTTGTAATTTTAATAGATCCTTTAATAGCCTTATCTTGCTATGTAATGTCATTACTATGCACCTATAAGAGAAGAGGTATTGCTTTTTGTTAGGGTGAGCACTCTGGATCTAATCCAGATTGCTTAACAGAACACTTTCATTAATGGAAATTGTGCTAGTCATACTTAAAGTCAAGTTTGTACATGTTTTCATTATTGTAGCTCTCAAAATGCTTCATCTTAATTAAGGATTGGTTCTTTCCTAATGATATTGGAAGTAGCATGGTTCCCAAAAACGTGTTTTAGCATTTCTCTTCTGAATAACTATGAAACACTGACATATTTTCTGTTGAGCTGATTTAGGTTTTGTATCTCATAGGCCCTGATCCCTCAACTGAAACATTTAATATGCAAATATCTGGGACTGGTGGTTTTTCAAACAAAGTATTAATGAAATGTATATAATCTAGAATGAAGTGTACTATTGCTAGATTCAGTAGGAATCCCAGTCTGATGTGGGCTACTTTAAAAAAAATTGCAACGTAAAGCAGCCTGACAGCAAGGCCAAGCTTAAAGTGGATTAATGTAGACCCACCCCCCTGAGGTAAAATATTTTCATAACTGATTTTGTTTCCCTTGATGCAAAGAGAAATGCAGCATACTCTCAGTTGCCATCTGATAGTGAACCATCTTCTGGAACACACAGTCAGTTTGATTGTGGGACACTTAGTCCAGGTGGAATTTCTCCAACTTGCGGGAGTTAAATTGTTGCCAGGTTTGTGTCCTGTATATAAATAGAGGAAAGAGATAGTCCTGCTGGAGACTTGATTCTCAAAAAGGTTTTTTTTAAACAAATGGCATTTCTGAGAAATTAAGCAAAATGTTTCAAGATAAAAGAATGTTAAATATAGCTAGAAATAAGAGATCCATATGTTCAAAGCATATCAGCTTTGAAACCATGCACTTAACCCTGGGACTCAACAAGATTTCACATTTTAAATAAAAAATTTAACTTCCTGAAAAGATAAAGTTCATTCATCTTGTGGGTAGCCTAGAAAGCAAAGAAGGAAAATATAATCCATGGGGAAGCCTTTCACTAAGATAGGCATCTTTGACATTAGGAAAAAAAAAAAGAATGTCACATGTAAAAATAAGATGGGTCATATCCCTTCCTAAAGAAATCTGCTGTTACATTTGTACATCAAAGTAGGAATAAGGTTATTTTCTGAATGGATTTTTTGGCTAACAAGTACATTATCTTCCAAAACCATTGCCAGAAACATAAAATCTTAGTTCAATGGGAAAGAAATGCACCATTTTAACACTCCTATTTGAAACATTATACAGAGCGCAGGCTGTTCTAAGTTCAGTGCAAATGTTACATAAATATATCTATTAGAAACGTGGTCCACTAGAAGGACTTTATTTGGTTGCTTCTAAATGATACTGATAAAGGTCAGCATTTGTGTGTAACGCAGTATACATGTGTTTGTGCAACAGTCATCTATGTTCAATTGAATTGATTTTGTTTCTTACACAAACTGAGCTTTCATCCTGGAATAAGTTTTCCAGTAATACAAGGGCAGATCAGGAAATGTGTAAAATGGATCAGTGCCCAAAAGACTAAGTTATACATCTATTCTTGGAAAAACATGAGGACATATTGTCTTAAAAAGAAAGGCATAAATTACAGAAGAACGCAAGTTCATTTGAACTTTATGTTGAGCTACACCGTTTATACAAATCCTCATTGCGTTACTGACTGTAGCATGTAGGTAGTTTTTTGAAGGTAGCTACCTAAATATACATACACAAACACAATTAAATATCACTTAGTTATCTGAGCATATGGGCATATTTATTTTACTGTGAAGTCAGCTTTGGCTTTTAGTAATATCATATTTTTATATTATTTTATAGGTATATTAATTACCACACAAGGAAAAAATGGGAAGGTGAAATAAAGTGAAATGTTTTTTGTCTTATTTCAAATACATTGAAATGAAGATTTTGAAAGTATAAAATACTACACAACCTGATAAATTTCTGGATAGAACTTACTCAAAGTTATGTCTGATGAAAGCCATCCATGAAAAAAGTTTCAACTTACTGAATGACTGTTGTCTTGAATATAAAGTAGACTGCCTTGACTGCATGAATGTGTGTTACAGAATATATGAGAATCTGTCTGAACGATAAACTTTACTGTTGCTCCTTTTGCACTTCTCCATCATTGCACTGTGTCAAACTGACAATTTTTTTCTACAGGTTTAAAATATCATACGAAAATAGAAAGTGAGAGAATATGTAACACTATACTCAATTAAGTGACAAAATAATGGTTGATAAACTAATGACAATTCTGCCAAACCATTGAGACATTAACGCTGTATATCAGAAGAAAACCACCCAAACCAAATCCTGATCACCAAGAACCTGGTCACACTCTTTCTGCAGGAGCTTTCCCCTCTGTGTGTAGACATAGCAGAGACAGTTTGCCAGAGACACCTAGAATGAGATAGTAAATAGATATAGACAATCAGTAAATTTTCAAACTGTTAGTGCTTATTCAGACTCAGGAACTGCTTCTTTATATAAGCAAAGTAGACAACAGTTTTCAGATGAAGCTTTTACATTTGTAAACTGGATTATATATTGCTTCCAATAGCAATGGACTGGACTCTGTGCGGAGCAAGTACCATGTGGTGCTGTGTCTCAGGCCCTGTGTTCCTGTGAATCCTGTTGGGTCCATTTGGGTTACAGCAGAGCCTGTTTCCATCACCTGCTCTTGCAAATTCTCAGCTTCTCTGCATCTCTGAAGACCTTTCAGGGCCAGTGAGTGCCATTGGAATAGAGTAGCCATAAAGTGATAAGCTTCCCTTGGGATTTTAATGATTTTCATGGAGGCCTCAATAGTGTCATAGGTCTCAGTGGGCTGGCAGAATAGGGTGTTCCTTCTTCAGTGGAGCTTTCTTGCATTCAAGAGGCATCAGTTCTTGTCATTTTGGACTGTTCACATACATAGACGCTTTCCAGGTCTCACTGGCTCTGTCTAAACTTCAAAGTAGGTTCCCCCATGATATAACTTGAAGTCCTTGCCCGTTGACCGCCCAGGCTGTGATGGCACCACAGCTCTCCTTGCTCAAATTCCTAGGTCACCTTCTAGAGGGAACACCAGAAGTATGTGTAGCCAGATTCAGACCCTGAGAAATGCTTTTCGTTTCCAGCCCTTTAGATGTACCCAGGTAAAACCTGTTGAATTTACATTCCTTGTTTCAAAGAACTTAACAGCCAAACTGTTATCCTGCTAACAGTGCCTGCATACAAGCTAGTCTGACATCCTTTTAGAAATCAAGTTTACCTTTTCCCTTTTGCACTGGACATTTCATAAACCCTAGTAAAACTGCAGTCATAGTGGAGAAACTGCACACAGCACCATTGACAACGGTCTCTGAGAAACAAGGAAAATTAAAGGAATTAAGGGTACAACAATCTCCGATAAAACCTGCCCAGATACTTAGTATCATAAATGCATTTTGGAAAAGTGTCCTATTCATTATATACATTAAAAGAAGTGAACACACATTCGATGGTTTATCAAGAGCAGAAGTAATATTTTTCAATAATCTATTAAGGCATTGCTTTCAAACTTGGAGAATCACTATTTGAATAAATGCGAAGTGTTTACATGATGAATGCTTTCTCTAGAGGTTACCCTACCTTCTGATGATTGAGTCTGACCCTGTTTAACTACTTTGACAAGATTCTTGCCTGCAGTAGCATTTTTAATTAGCATTCTTGTTTGTTTACGTCTAGAGATTGAGGGGTAAAATAACTAAAAGCTTCGGAACAACTATTGAGTCTGCACTTGCTCTAAGATGGAAGAAAATAATTTTTAGTATATGTTTAAAATTATGTAACAAGTTTCAGATGTTGGTTCAGATTACTGTTAAAATGGCATTCAAATCTGGGAGTGTTTCTTGCTGGTTTTATCCTTTTAAAAATTTCCACTGTGCTTTTTTTCATCTTTAATTAAATTTCAATTCGTTTTATAATACTAATTAAAGTATTTACAGCAAGAAATTCTATCCATTTGCAGAACTGCAATAAATTGTAACATTTTCACAAACAAGCAAACTTTGTACAAGTTTTGCAAAATCTTTATCCTGTATTTGTAAGACATTGAAGGGTAGATCATCAGCTGGTATAAGTCACTGTCATTCACTGGAGTCAGAAGAGCAATTTTGATTTACAACAGTTTAGAATTTGGCCAATAATCTAATTAATATAATCAAAACCATGTACAGACACCAGAATAAACAATACCAAACAGTAAGGCAAGTAACCTATCTTACAATGAAAATAAAATTAATGTCCCAGGCTTCTTAAATCACTGTTTCATTACATAGCTTTGCTTTCTATCAGCTTTGATCTCCTTCATTTCATTAGAGCAAACTTCTCATTAGAGGCATGAATTTCTTCCTATGAAATTGATCTCACATTCAGCACTGATACCTAGTGACTTTTTCCAGTTTCAGCTTTAGTCTTTCTATACAGCGCTTTAAAAAAAAAAACAAACAAACACAAATTATTACATCATAAGTAGAAGAACATATGGCACGTCCAAAAGTGAGTACACAATAAGTATGTTTCTAATAAATACTTCGGTGCTGAGTAAATTACAGAAGAGAGAAGACAATAAACTACCATTCTGCTATTAATTTCTTTACTTAGCATGGTAGAAGTTTAATCATAGCCAAGCAGTTGAGGTGCAGTAGCACTGCTTATTACACTAGCTATTATCATCTCACTGTTACCTTGGGTTTCCTCATCTGTTTTGTATTCACCTTACCTCTCAGATGCATAGCTTGTAAGCTTTCTTAGTTTATATAGAAAATAGGTGTATTTTATGTGTCACAACTGGGCCTTGATATATGATTCTGGCCTTCAAGTTTTGTCAAAAATAAATGCTGTTTATAATCATGCAGAGCAATGGAAAAAGTTCATTTAGCCTCAGGACAGAACATTGTGCAAAAATTTTACTTTCTTTAGCTTGCATTGATTCACAGATGCATAGAGAAACAGAGGAGATAAAACTTAGAAAAGCATGCCCACTACATACCAATTTTAGCAATAATTGTACCCGAAGTTAATTCCACAGTGTTAGTCCATTTTTTTCATGAAGTTATACCAGTATATTTGTGGTATTCATGAGTTCTGAGTATTTGGACAGATCAGCATATTTCCAGTGGGCTTCCTTATCCGTAGTAAAAGTAATGGAAGGCCTGCATTTTGGCATCTGATGAACTCTGAATTTAGGAGTGGATTCTTGTATCTGTAGGCTGGACGAGTGGAGCTTCTGCAAATATACTGTCCCGTTACAGCTTTCTACTTAACGATCAGCTGCAGGAAACAGTACATTTAAAATAGAGATGACTGTTTTAAGTAACAGGATGAGGAAGAAGGAGACTGTTGAAGACAAGGAGGCAAACATCCTATTAGAAGAAATGCTCTATGGTGACTCTAAAGCATTGTGCAAGTATTCACAGTGGGCTATAGATGAGAATATGAAAAAGATGAGTGTTATAACATCAAGGGGTATGAATGACAAACAGATGCTAAACAGACAAATGAGCTATGGCTGAAGGAGGCCAGTGCTGTTGTATGCTGAGGGAAGAGAGAGGAGAGGAAGAGGTGGATAAAAAAAAATATAGCCCCAGAGAAAACTGAAAACCATGCTGAGAAGTAGTCTGGAGAAGATCACAGGAAACAGCTTATGGAATTAAAAACATTTGGGAAATTACAGCACTTAGGAGGAATTAAATATAAGAAAGTAATGGTCATCTATGAAAATAGAAACTTCAAAAAGGAAGGGACTGCCGCACAGAACCTGGAGGAGAAGAGCTAGAAAATCAGTAGATATGATCTCAGCACAAAGAAAGAGAGACATGCTAAGGACTCCATGCAACATATCAGTCTGTAGGAAGACCTTTTATGAACAGTTAACAATAGACTTTGGCAAGAGAGAGCAAGGAAATGTCTGAGAGAGAGGAATATCTGACTGAAGTGATGGTCTTACATCAGTCTCATCATGACTGGGAAGAATGTATATCAGATATAAATAGCATCTTAATTTATTTCAAATGGATATAACTTGCTTTTCACTGATACTCCTTACTGTTAATTTGTTAAAGATGCAGAGATTATATAGATAAATGTTAGCATAATTTACAAAATAATGTAAAATTACATTGGAAGCAGAAGCACTAAAATAGTGCAAAGGTATTTGCCAATGAATTAACCATATTGAAAGTATTATTTTCAGACTTTGATTATCCGTGTCAGCCACTGGAAATATTTGTCAAGTATTCAGATTTAAGAAATGGACTCAAGCATAGATAAGAAAATGAGTTCATAATGAGAACAGATGCTACAGAGACGAAAGATATCTTTTAAAATAGTGTATGGCTTAATCCCATAGCCATTTTCTGTATGTATTTAGAGCCTAACTTTTAAAAGTATTTAATAATGGTTCTACTCAGCAGTGCAACATGTGGCTGATTTAGGAGCTGCATACTTAATGCTTGCTTCCCTGCTTATGCCAGACAGGTATCTTTTTCTGTGTGCTTGCCAAGTCATTTCTGTACCTAAGATGACACAATGTTGTGTGGGAGCCCAAGTTTCATCTCATTTCCTTTGTGCAAATATTTCTGAGGTGCAGGCTGTAGGAATTAAATACTAAAATCTCATTGGATTGGACAGGAATTAGGCATCTTGGTGCCTTTGTAGATCTTGACCTTGCCCACAGTTTCATGAACAGGGCCTAGGTCAGTCACTGTTTAATACAGCGCCTTCTACCACCATTGATATGGTACCAGTTTTAAGTGCTTAGTTATCTGAATAGAACTTGCTTGTTAATTTGTTAAAAGATCTGTGAGACAATCCCAAAGCTGGTTAGGCTAATGTAGAGTAGCCTCAGTAGAAGATAATTTTTCCTTCCAAAATTATCCAGAAGATAGGAAAAGTAGGTTAAATGACTTCAGGAACAGGTTCCAGCTCCTTCATATGCTGGGCAAAAGAGGTGAAACCCATGGGGCAAAAGGAGGAGAGACCAGCTGTGCCTGGAGAATGCAAGTTTGTTCAAACCATGGGGGTGTAGGGGAAAGAATGCTTTAATGGTGGGTTCCGTGAATGATGGTCCAAGTGTGCCCAAGAGCAGAACCTTGAATTTCTAGTGAAAATTTTTTGCTGAGCATGTGTGTGTGTTTGATCTTCTACGTGCTTCTGAGGCTGGTTGCCAAGACAGAGCTTCTGAACTTTGGGTTTTGTACTTTCTTGTCTGAGACTGCGTGTAGGTCTTACAATAGCAGCTTGTTCTAAAGTTACAAAAATCGTTAAATTCTTCTGTAATCATAGTCATGGTCATATTTCTAGGTGGTATTGCAAAATGGCTTTGTAAACTGAAGCATCGGTGTGACATACATGAATGAATTCAAGAAATGTATAAACATCATAGTAACGAGAAAATTCAGGGAAAAAATAGAAAATCACATAAGCTACTTGATTCTCATCAGCCTCCAATTTAGAAAGAGGAGATATAGCAAGTTAATCAGGGAGACTGTTACAGTAACTGATTTGAAGCTGACCTTAGCCCTACTGTTGCTACAGCAAGCACAGAGTTTGGAAATGTGTATTAAATGCAGTTGACAAGTGGAAATGGTAGGATCAGAATATGAAAGTGAGAAGAAACCAGAGTCAAAGGCTGCTCTAAATTCCATATGGCAGCAGCAAGTGCAAGCTAAGCTTACCTCGCACAACAGAAGTCTCAAGTGTAGAATGCCAAGTTAGAGCCAAAAAATAACATTTCTTCCTCATCCACTTTAACAGAAGTTTAGTAACTGTGAAGCTGGAGGGACAAGAGGAAACAAACCAGCAACATTTCTCAGAAAATTTGAAAATAAGATACATGCATGCTAATCAGCCAGTGTTTATACCCTATTCCTTTATTTTTCCCTGACCACTTTCCCGAGTTAGAAGGGTACCCAGCTCTCTCCTAATTCCCCTTCAGGGTTCTGGTAGCAGGAGTATTCAAAGGAGAAGCATAACTGCTTTCTTTCGAAGTTCAGCCAACTTTAGTGCAGCTAGAGCCCTCACAGAGCAGCATTTACCTGCCTTAAGGAAGCTGAAGGTTGTTCTACTCCCAGAAGAACATGCTGTTCCACCTTACGTTTCTTCAGTATTTTTCTTAAACCATTACTTGCAACTTTGCTCCTGGGTAATAAGAGCTCATTACAGTACTTTTGCCCTGATAATTCAGAAACCTGAAATGAAAATAACTTAGTGTCTAGGATTTCTACTAGTTGTGCTGAACTTGTTGCTCTTTGTTCAGTCTTAAAGATGTCCTTGGGTCAGCAATACTTAACTAAAATATTCTACATGTTCCAGTTTTGGGAGATGTAAAAGTCATCTTGACCTAGAGCTCTAGAACTGTGAACACTCTTATCTGTAGTTAACCCGCAAAACCATCAGATATTTCTAGGCAGAGAATACGAGGCTACATGGGCCAGCAACATGATAAATGGTATAATATGTTAATTGCATCAGCATAACACAAGACCATTTTGTTCCCGGGTAGCCTTTTTCATTCTGAGTGCCTCAAGATTAACTCCAAATTTTTATGCAACCTGCAGTTTAGCTCTGTATTGGTAATATTGAAAGTATTTTATTTACAAATTTTACAGAAAGGTTCACATGTTCTATATGCTTAAGTGCTCTTAAGTAGAAAAGAGGTAAAGAATGAGGATTTCTAAGCCTTTCAGATGAAGCTTGTTTTGATAACTGCATCTAGTTATGATATTGTACTGTATGGATTTAATATTATTTAAATACTCCATGGTGATGGATTCTCTGCATGTGATACAGTAGTGCTTCTAAAAGTAGTTGTCATTGTAATCCATTAAACTATAGCTAATGCAATATCTGTCCCATAAAGTCTGGGATTCATGAGACTACAAAACAGTTATTAAGATAATAATGTAAAAAATGGGCAAAACTACATTATATAACATTAGCTTTGATAAATTTTGTTCCATAAAATTAGTTCTTGAAGTAGAAATTTACTAGGTTGGTCATACAAGTATCTGTCCTGCAAAAGTATATTTTCTAAAATTAAAAAATGTCTTTCTTACAGAATTGGCTACAAGTGCCTTTTCTTATCTCTTATGGTTTCCAGTACTATGTAAATTCATAGCTCAGAGGAATGGTGTAATCTCACGTAATGAGTTACATGATATATTGAGCCAGTTTTAATGCATCTTAGTTTGAGAGAGGATCTTATTACTTTTCCCAAATATTATTTTGTTTCTTTAACATTATCATAAAACCTCATTCAGACAGCATTAAATATCTTCTTTAAAGCTTACACAGGCACCAGAACTGAGGGGATATGGGTACAATGCAATCCTTAACTCACCCCTATTGTGCGGGGAGAGAACAGGATCTTCAAAGCCGCTGGGGGTCTTACATATCTCGTATGTGCCTCCACAATGAAACAAATTATGAACAGGGCTTAAGGCTCCACTCTGAATTCTTGCCTTTGTGAGTTTCTCTCTCAAGCATGGAGAGCGTTGATTTTGCAAGGTACTCAGAGATTTGTCCCGTCTGTCTGTGAACAGGACCAGATGGATTATTTTCTGAAGTTTGACATTAAGACAGGCATATCTCCTTTTTTTGGTCTGGCACTTCTATTGAGTCTGCACTCAGAGGAGGTTGAGTAATATTAGGGGTTTTATATATGAACTAATTCATTTCAATAATAATGTATTTATACTGATAAAACCATAATTGTTAATCTCACACAATGCAATGATGCTCTGTTCGGCTTTAAAATATGCTAGTATAGAAAATGCAATTATGTTAATGTGCAGAATGTAAACCCGCCCCAGATTTAGGCTGTACTCAAGAAATGATCATAAGGTCCAAGATGCGTATTCAAAGTTATTTCACAGACAAAGTCTGAAGTGGTAGCCAGTTTTGCAAAATGTTTCAAATGTACTGAATTGGCTGGCAAAAGAAATATGTCAGGTGACAAAAGATGTATGAGTTTTCACAGCCCCAGCACTACAGTCCCACTAGTAATACAGAGCCAGGTTTCATTAGCTGCCATTGAGTTGAATCTGCTTTTGGATAACCTCCATGGGTTTACTCCAAGAGGAAAACACTTTTCAGTGTAACAAGCTAAGCCTTTCGCTGTTCAGAAAGTAAACGCTGTATTAAGTTTAATTACTTTAGCCACCTACTGATGATCTGAAAAAATCTTTTAACAAACCAAGTATTCTTAGCTAGGCTGTTGCCTTGGCTATATGATCTTTCACTGTATAGCCATATGGAAGTTCTGTGATCAGAGTTTAGATCCTTCATTCTTTAGGCAGGTAATGAAACGTAGAAGCAATTTCTCTTTACCCTCTGTTGCGGTTTAACCCCAGCCAGCAACACAGCACCACGCAGCCGCTCACTCGCTCCCCCCCCACCCAGTGGGATGGGGGAGAG
>JAVKLA010000088.1:27090167-27136829 GCA_034782735.1 Sagittarius serpentarius
ATCAGGGTGTTATCAACATTCTTCTCATACCACACTGAAAACACAGCGCTGTACCAGCTACTAGGAAGACAATTAAAATTAACTCTATCCCAGCCGAAACCAAGACACCCTCCCACCTTAAATTTTGATTTGGTGACATTATCAGATTTATAAAGTTGAGCTGAATCTGTCTCTGCCAATACAGAGAAGTGAACAGAGGGAGATGATGTTATTGCAAATAAAAGAGGTCAATAATTATGGATGAAATCCTCCTTTGACTGAAGTCACACAAATGGCATGACTTTCAACAAAATGAGTAGTTGCAAATCACTGACAGTAAAGCCTAATAAAATGTCCTTTCTATTCATAAGCTTGTTCACAGTTCATATTTGTATTCTGTAAAGCAAACTTGAAAAATCCTTAGAATATAAATATATTTCATAGGTGTGGCACACTTTTTGGACTACTGTGAAGGGAAACATGGTATATGTTCATGGTACATGTAAAAGAACAACTGTTGGCATTTTATTAGGTATGTACGTCATACAGGAACATGCACCTTAGCATAAGCATCAACAACTGGATGTTGTTCTTGTAAAAGCCAGTGGAAGTCTTATCCCTGATTTGCAGTTCTGAGACTTTGAAATGCAAGTTTCTTAGAGGGTAGAAAAATCAGTGTGGATACCTTATCGCCTCCTCTTTGTGAAGTAGAAGGTTTGAGCATCATGAGTTTTGTTATGAAGTTGATCCTTGAAATACAGTAAGTGTGAAAATTAAAGATACTATAACAGTTGTCCTAAGTAGGTGCAGGATACCTGCTTATAACTTACTAGGCTACGCTTTGCTGCCTTCTTGGCCATGTGCTTTATGGCACATATGTGGAACCCACTTAGAACCTTTCAGAATGCAAGGTTTGTACAGTGGGATGTTATTAACTGAGTAATTGAATTATTTTCAATTTTTAGTGTAACAACTACTGCATTTCAGAAAAGCAGAGGGAAGCTCTTTTAGATTTTTTTTATGATTACAGCTACATGGCAACGTTTCTCAACTTCTTAATAGGGCTCTGCTCTTTTATTTTCTTACAAGTGAAACAAAATCACTGGCCTGTTCACAGAAAAAAAATTCTTTGGTCTCAAGGCTTTTGTATTCAATACGGAGGTTGGACTGTGCTCCAACAAACAGAATTATTCAGCAAGTCATTGCCTTCAAGAAGTAATGTGTAACACCTTGTTTTGTTCCTGGGTTCAAAAGGCACTGTCACTGTTGTACACCAGTGTTTTTTAAAAAAAAGACTATAATTCATATGCAAACTAAGGGGGGATTCATGATTTCATAATAAAATGTTGAAACGCTTTGATCATGAGCTGGAAGGAGGTGTGAAACAGTGCTTCAGAAACAGACAGATATTTGTGTAATCAGCCTTTATGTATTGCCAGTTCAGAATAATAACATATAAAAAGCCCCAACTTACCTCATCTGCCTGGTACAGCCAAGGCATAAATAAAAGAGAACAATGGAATTACTATTACTCACTCACTGTGCCCCAGCTACATCACTGTATTCTTTATAATTGCTGGCAAGAAGATTAATGTTTTGTTAAATATCAGAGTAAGGTCACAAGGGGGCTTGCAGGGTTGTCTAAACAGCTAGGCTTTAAACTCCCTTCCTTCCTTCCTTCCTTCCTTCCTTCCTTCCTTCCTTCCTTCCTTCCTTCCTTCCTTGGATCTTTTTAATTTTAATTTCACAGAAATGAACTTGTAACATTTCCTTAAATTATGGTGACTTTTACGTTTTTGCATTTGAAAGGCAGCTTCCATTTTTGACAATGCAAAAAATAAACAAGGGCAACAATTGTTGTACGGCTGATAAAGCTTAATCACCATATTAACAGGAAGATGGTAGGTATTTCGTGTGTTAGAAATAGACCCGAGTCCCATTTTGTCTGTTATATCTCTGTTCCTTCATGCCTGTTAGTTCTGTATTCAAATTAGGAGTTTTTTTCTCATCCTATTTATGTCAGTTATCCTAAGTAATGATATATTTGGCTTAAAACCAGTCTTTGTAAATGTCTATTAACTTATAGCTCGTGAACACCAGGACCGTAACAGTTCAGGAGAAAACCTCATACTTTTACAGAATAAGGAGATTTATACTTTATGTACTTTCAGAGCGTGTGTACCACCAGACTGAGTTCACTAGCTCCAATTTCAGATCTTTTACAGCAAACAAATACTGACATTTCTTCTTTATATAGATAAAACCTTACAGTTATCAGTCTTCCCCATCATTCTTGGCCTAAATGGGATACAGAAATAGCCAAAGAAATATTCCATCATAAATTAACTATTTTTTTTTAGGGAAACTAAAACATCTGATACATATGGTAGAACAGCTTCACTTGGGAATGAATGCTAATGTAGGAGATTTCTGGTAAATATAAACACAGTTGTTTCTGGTGAAGGAGCAAAGAAATTATATAGTGCTCTTAAACTCTTGTTTAGACTACTGCCAGTCATTTGCAAAATGCAAGTATCTTCCTCATTTGGCTAAGATTATCCTCCAAATTATACAGGAGCAGTCAGAGCAGCAGCAACCGGTCTCTCATAAAAAAATGGTAAATGTCTTTTACAGGTCTCTATGAGTTCTAACTTTTTAGAGGTGACTAGCCCCAGATCTGTCTAGTGTATCTTTAATTTGTAGAAGGAGTCTCCGAAACAGGTGCTTTTAGCCCTGGAAGTGCTCAGTGTGGGGGCCAACATGACGACTGCCACCTGAGTGCTACGGGAACATGACGTGGCCCCCCCCCTTCCCTCTCATAGCGTGCAAGAAGCTCCCTGAGCAATCACTCCTGTGAACAGATCGGGCCATTAATGGGACCAATAAAGCAGAGAAAGGTTTGTATTAAAAAATACTTGTTTCTTGGTGTCATTTGCATGCTAAAACACCCTTAAGTCAAGAATTGAGAGGGCTCCTTAACCAAATGGTGTCATTAGGAATCCGTTAGTGTTTTTTAGTGGAACAGGTCTTTTCTTGAAGAGGGGTAATTTTATGTGTTATTGCTGACTTTTATGAACATTATCTAATATTAAACAAAACTAAGGACTTCAAAGAGCAATATATGGACAGCAGTCGTACATTTAAATTCTACCACTTTGCATAGAAATAGCAGTGCTGTGGAAGAGCAACAGCTTTATAAGCAGTCCACAATACTTGGACGGCTGTGAGCGGTTTCAGAAAAAAATGTTTAGTGACCTGAGTTAAAGGGGATAAGAGATTCAAGAGCCCCTGTTCTTGATCCACTTTAATCTGTGACTCTTGGAAAGAAGTACTTTTTTCTATCTTACTCAGTTTGCCTCTTAGAAATGAAAAATAATGAAAAATCTGTTCCTATTTTCCTAGAAGCCTGTTGCGAAAATACCATGTCAGTAATTATATACCAACGGGCGTTGAAGTGTTAAGAATCCTATTCTCTACATTCTTGCATGTAGAACTGTGAAAATTAGCTATAGAAATATGATTTGAGACCTAGAATGACTAATCCTGAAAATATCCTTCAGTTTCATCATTTCTTGTTATCACCATTAAGTGTACCAAGTGGTATTACCACACCACAATAATTGAATAAGTAGCGGAGTTTTTCCCTTATGGTTACAATCCACTGGAGCCCTAAAGAACAGGAAAGGAGCCTGGAAGGAATGGGACTGGATGGGATTCGTCAAAATTAAAAAAAAAAAAGAAAAGACCACTTGCAGTTCATTTAGTTTGTAGGATTTCTTTATGAACCATCACAACATTGTGAACTAATTACTCCATAATTTCAGTTTCTACATCTCCCCTGGAGACATGAATGCTATTCCCATTTATCTCAGCCAAGGATCTGGTGCAGTTTTCTCTTCTTAGCAACAAGTGTAGTGAAAGGTATGGACGGGAGGACTTGGCAGTCTTGCACCTACTTTTGCAATAGAAAAATTACTAAATATTAATCAATAAACATTAAACATAAATCAGTCCCCTCTAATGTTGCAGCCTCAGCAGGGCTTGCAAAGAGCCAGAATGTCCAATCAAAAGATGTTTCGAGTTTTAACTCTGAGCTTGGTTGGTTACTTCGTTCTTGTCACAGAGAATATCTACAGATTTGCGCACACTGATGTTGCAGTTATGTATTACCCCATCTGTTCTCTATATCGTTTATTGAGAGAGTGGAGCTGAAGCCCAAGCCTCCCCAGGGAAAATAAATGAAGTAGAAAAACAGCAGGGGAAATAAATGAAGTAGGAGAACAGTTTTAGGGAGCAGGTCCAGTTCTTTAGTTCTTTCATAGCACTGGAAATGAAGACTTTGCCAAGATTTTCAGTCTGCTTTCAGGATGTTCAACTCAGTAATATAAATCTTCTCAAATATGGAGTTTCTTACAGCTTCCTCTCTCAGAGATACCAGTGAGGTTTACTTAACTTTAGTCAGTCCAAGTCATGTAAGTCTTAAAACTGCCCATTATTACTTGCATATGCTTGATCATGAAGCTCATCTGTCAAAAGCCCTTTACCTTTCCTCACATTTTCTTCCTTGTGCATGCTTCTTTGGTGATGTTTCTGTAAGAATCATGTCTCTGGAATTGTTAATGAGATTTAAATGAAGAGACAGAACCCGGGTTTTGCCAGAAATCAGAGTGGTTTTGGACTAAGCCAAACCTGCGGACAATCAGCTGAGACCTACAATCTAGAGTTATTGCAGTTCTTTTAATTCTGGCTCTCATCCAGCTAACTCCTTAACCCAGACCCTAGAAAACATGCTTCTTAACCATCCTCAATGGCTCTTTTCCATTGTCTGGATAAATTTCTTTTCCAGTTCCTCTGGGGTGGCAGGAGGCAAGCCAAGCTGCCATTGTAACATCACTGCACTAAGGGTCCCTGAAGGGCAGCTTCAGTCCCCCATACAGCATATCAGAAGCAAATACTAAGAAACCTTGAAGACAAAGTTTTAGCTTGAGTTTTGTTTGATATGGTCAAGATCAGAAAGGAAGTTGGTGGCAAAGTCAAGGATGGCAGTTATTTTTCTAGACTCGTGACACATACCAACAAAACCCGTATCTTCATTGTACATGTTAAAAGGAAAGGAGAGATTATTGTTGGTTAGTCGTGAGCATTTTTCCATCAGTTGAAAACAAAAGAGTTGGTTAAAACTACTGATACGTGCTCAGTGAATGAAAGCATTAATCAGTGAAATTAAAAAAAAAACTAGTAGAACATAAAGCATCTTTAATATAGACAATCCTTTATAACTTACAGACACAGTAGGCACAGCATTTGTAATAAATGTAAATATGTAGAAGTACATATGGTGTGAATAGGAGAAAAATAAGTTGGAAGAAACAACCCTAGCAGTTATTTATTAAAGACATATGACACATTAAAATTTAAAAAGTCAAAAGACTGTTAGGTTAAGGACCTATAAAAGGTACTAACATGTACAAAAATCAAGAATGTGAAATTAATTAGTTTTGCTTTAAAGGAGAATTTTCCAAAGACTGGAGTTCTCATGATTTATGTTAGGCAGCTATGGGAAAGCATAGTTCTACGTATTTGTTGATCTGTTCAGCTGAACTTACTGTACTTATTTATCACCTTGTTAATTTAAACAGATATGATGTCATCTCTCACTGCTCTCATCCAGCCTCTCTCTGCTGCAGTTAAGTTAAATCACTGGAAAGGAGCAGTCAGGAGCACAGAAGAGTGCCATAATTGAAAATAGGTGCATTTTCCAGTTGAACATTCCTGCAGTTTGGAACTGAAAACAAAAGTGAATATACAGCTTTGCTCCTGGGAGAACAAGAATGGGAATTATTTTCTCTTATAAGTATGCCCATTCTATGCAGTTCAAGTCAGTGATCATATTTTAATAAGTACCACCTCTCCATTATTTCTATTACTTTGAAGTACAAAAATGTTACTATGTCCACTTTTTTTCTGAAGTGACTTGTGAACAAATAAGTTATTAAATGCCTAGAAGAGGGAGAGACACTATAAATATCAAAAGTAAGAATGAGTAAACTCAGAAATCCAGTATGCCAGTGATAGACATCAGAATAAAATCTATTGGTGATATGGCCCTGTGAAAAACATTTTTTTAATCAGAAGACAACACTGGCTTCTGGGATTCTATTGGTCCATCACTTTGTGATAGCTGCTGTTGTTTATTAGTAAATATCAAATAAAACAAGAAAGACATTGACAAACCTAGAGTGAGTTCAGTGGAGGGCCACCACGAGCAGTGCAGGTGTTGGGACTTGTCCAGCCTGGAGAAGGTAAGGCTTTGGGGGGACCTCACAGCAGCCCCCAGTGCCTGCAAAGGGGTTAGCGAGGACATGAAGCCCAGCTCTTCACGGTGATGCATGGTGGGAGGGTGAGAGGCAGCAGGCACAAGTAGAAACAAGGGAAGTTCAGACTGGAGGTGAGGAGAAACCTTTCCCCCCCCTCAAGGCCAGCCACGCGGGGGCACAGGTTACCGAGAGAGGTTGTGCAGTCTTCACCCTTAGAGATTTTCAAGATCGAACTGGATAAAGCCCTGACTGGTCTTCACAGACCATAGCTGAGCCTCCTTTGAGCAGGAGGTAGGATTAGAAACCTCCTGAGGCTCCTTTCAACCTGAATTATCCCATGATCCTAAAAAGGGAATAAAATTACATCGACCTTACTCATGAGAAAAGAAGACTGAGGTTTTAATATTCTGAAAACAGATCACAATTCCAGAGTTAAAAGTAAGCTGAGTTTTCCCTTTGAAAGTATGTTAAGATATGATCATTCAGACAGTTTTCATTATATTGTAAAACAGTCAGGGAATCCATCTCCCTCTTCTGAACTGCCATGTCTGGACATGAATTAGCAGGTAGGGTACTTTGATTAGAGATAATATTAATGAAAATTGTATAATTGAAAAATATAGCCTCGAAGCTTATGTGCCTGATAATAGACAGTGATGGTTCTTGGTTTATTGGTAAATCTAAATATAAAAAACAGGTTGCAAAACCTATTAGTAAGCTCCCTGGGAGTGTTTTCTTACTATATTTTTGCGTGATTTTATTGATTTACATATAGCTGGTTTGCTTTCAGAGACACATGTGTATCCCTCAGATTTACCTCTAGAGACAGATTTGGTTATAAAGTGTGGTCAACATGTTGCATCATTGTTCTTGATCAAGTACATGGCATACCAACGATACAGATTTCAAAAGCAGCTATATTACTTAAGACTCTGTATCAAAACTAATCTATCAATAAAAATCATCTGAGATTTCAGTCTAAATCCTGAAAGACATTAGGTGGCTACTCTGCAGTAAATCATTAGAATTTGGGCACATAAATATTTTTGAAGAGCTGCAGTACTTGAGGATATGACTGGTTTTAGCACATTGGAAAATGCTACTGGCAAAATCTGTAGTAATATAAATCAAACATTTAGATGAGAAGTATATTCTCATCTAATAAACAAGTTTGCAATAAAATCTTTGATTTCTTGTTAAACTTTAGACTGAAAGAGAAATTCTGAAATGGAAAAGAGGTACTTAGATCTCTTCCACAAAGATGAATGTGGCCTGGATTTTGTTAAGTCACAGCTGCTCTTAGAATCTAAGGCTGTGAGTAGATTAGTAGGAATAAACTTTAATTTTAGTTGCAAGACAGGTTAAACAGCTTTTATATCTCTGAGGAGCATTCAGAGGGACACTGTGGCAGGCCCTGAAATACTATAGACCTCCAACGGTCCAGTTTCCAATGGTCGTCACATTACTTGTTTCATAAGGTCAAAATTTACAACCCAGTTACTACCATAGATAATTCCTTCAGAGATGTTTTATCTATTTCATCTTTCCTGTACGTGAATATGAGAACTACTTTTGCAGAATTATGGTTTGGAAAAATAGACCATACAAAATTTAATTTCTTAAAATGCCACAAAAATATAGTATTACATGTAGTCAGAAATCAATGATAACTGCAAATATTTTTAAAAAAAATTAAAAATAATTTTTAAGATTTTGAGAGGAAAACGTAATTATGACTGAGGATAAAAGGAAAGAAAAAAACCAAACAAAACCCTGGTTTATTAACTACTCAGGGAGAAACAGTCTCTTAGCATTCTTAACATTGAATTTTTTTCCTGTCATTCCGTATACTTAAAATTCAAAATAACAAGAAGTATCAAAACTATACTGCAATAAGAAGCACAGGAATGAACGTAAATCATGTATGTGGGACATAACCTGTTGAGTCTTACCATAGTCCAAATTCACCTACAGTAATGGATACATTGTTTTGTATCTGGGGAAAAAAAAAAAAAGCTTTTGTCCTTTTTTCCTTACAATTAACAAGAAGGAATTCAGGGGAGATGCCTGCCTACATGTGATGAAAGGCTTCAGGCTCTGTGACTCACCATGATAAGAAAGTATGACAAAGTCAAAAAGAGAAGAATCAAGTAGGTTGTATTGAGTCAAGGTGGTCCGAGACCTTCACTCATGTAAAGCTAGTTGAGAATGTGTAAGAGAAATAGCAAGTGGAAGAAATTAGAGTGAGGATAGGAAACCTAGTGGGGTTAGAGAGGGTGAATCTGAAGGTAAGGCTCCAAATTTTCACAGTTATTTCTCGTCTGAATTATTCTATCAGAATTGCCAGATCTTTATACACTTCCAGCATTCCTTGAACACCACAACTGGGAATCGTGCGTTCTTGCATTTGTATGAAAACCTCTGCCACTTCACATCTAATCCCCATTCCTGCTCCGAGGGCTCTAGCCCTTGCGGTAGGAAGCTCACTGAACAGCAAGGGATGGGGGGTGTATGTTACTGGGTGTGCACACTGGAGGGTGCTAGTATTTAGAAAAGAGTATACTAATTGTGTGGGGTCTTCCCACACGGAGAAATGGAAATGGAAGATCTGAGGTTTTGTCATCTAGTTGCTGTAGGAGAGCAAGCTGTGACTGTGTGTCAGCACTCTGACTTTGCTTATCATCCAAGCTAGACAAGCGTTAAGTAATTTTTTACGCTTATTCAACAATTTGGAGTCAGATAATGATTTCCATTGTTTATATTACACTTGCTTAATGCACCTATATGCTAGTCTGTATCTTCTATCATTTTCCTTTTAGCGTATTTTTCCTTGTTTATATGTGTCTTTATTTGTGTTTTCCTCAGGCTATTTTGAATGTCATTGGGGAGTTAAAGATGATGTATGGCATGTTCTAAAGAAATGTAATAAAAGATAATATAGCATATTTCTTCCATGCCTGAGTATATTAATTCTTGCTTACATAAGAAAATACACAAAACAAATTGTAAGCAAGGAATCATTTGGAATTAGATTATGCATGAATAATGATATGCAGTCTCATCTCAGATATAAACAAAAAAAAATCTAGTTTAACTGCTAATGGTTTTAGGAAACATTTTTCTTTTTCAAAGGAAATTACTCAATGTAATAAAAACATGCTTTTTAAAATAAATGGATTAATTTACCTTTTGTTTCCAGATAAATAAATAATCATAACTACTGTACTTAGCCCTAAAAAAGATAGAACTCTTTCACGCATATTTGTCTTGGTGGTAGAGTTTGACCTTGGCTTTATGACACTTACGTCTGTTTTCTTTAAAAACTCTTTCTGGCTTTTATGGCTGCTGCTTTACCTGCAGTTCTGCAGTTCTGTTGGTCACTCTGCATCTGATTCAAAGCCTATCAATGGGGAAATTCCTCCTAACTTCCCTGGGCTCTTGTATCAGGCTCTTTAGTTTTGATCCTTTTGCCCGTAAAGTTTATTGCGAAACTTCTACAGACTTCAGTCTCTTTTCTGACCAGGACTTTTGTGTATCATTACGTGCACACAGTCATAGTTCATTTGGCCTTTGACTTTTCCAAGTCTGTTGCACCAGAAATTTTTTCCACATAATGATAATTTGTAAAAGATGCCATTTCAAAAATTTTGGGGATTTTGGGTTTTTTTTTATGCACTAGTAACATAAATTTCTTCCTTGACTATATTTTTTTGACTTTAATACCAGAGGATTAAAAAAAAAACAAACAAACAAATCAGTGTATTTAGGTTACAGATTCAGTTCAAGTGTGTGAGTATAGAAATAGAGAAAATTTTTTTCTCACATGAATAAAGCTCCTTAAGTGTTTGCAGGACTGAGGTTTTAATTTGTAATCCTGATCTGGCTGCACGTACAATTCTAATAAAGTTTAATGAACATTATTAAAAGTTTATATGCAGGCAAATAAGGTTGCACATTTGGAGTAGTCATTACTACCCTCCAAAAGAGAAGTAGCTTGAGGTAGCTCCAATTTTCCATTCACAGAGATAGGGGCATCAGGACAGTAAGAAGGAGAATAGGATCCCCTCATCTTCCAAACAAAAACTGACAGTATGTTGAGTTTTTTTAATGGGAACCAGAAGTGCTTCTTCTGCGAAGTAAAATAAGAAAGAACACTTCCGTACAGAATTACTTTAGCTTTATGCCTGAAGTATAATGCATGTGCTGTAATACTGTTCAAATTCAGTAGTTTTAGAGTGCAGATAGAGAGATCTGGCCAGTCATCCCTGAAGAAACAGCTCATTAACACTAGTGTACAGTAAGAAGGAACACAAACGAAATGCAGCTTCCCTGTTTTGCATTAAACCACGTCATGTAGCTGTTTCTCAATCACTGACTAATATTGCTGCTCCAGTTGAGAAAATATTACAAATACAAGTAAAAGACTTTCACTGAAGCCAGCTTAGCAGTACAAAACCAGTTAGCTTCACCCCTTTGTTGTTTTGGCTTATCTTTATCATACATAACCTGGAACAAAATACTACTGTAAGATTTGCTGAACAGAAGTTATGGAAACTCAGGTATTTACTCCTGTGAACTGGGTTCTACACCTGTGACTTAAGACTGAATGTCTGAGACCAGAGGGTCTGATCTGGAAGAGATAATCATGTGAATAAGTTGATTTTTTAAAAAAATCTCATTGGTTCCAAGGGAGGTTAGTCCTGCAAATGAAGTTACTCACGTACTTAACTCTTTGACGGATCAGGTATTGTAAACTCTCTGGGGGAGGACCCATGTTTTTTTTTATTTGTCTGTAAAGTGCCATGTATACCTATGGCACTGTATAAATAAATAATAATAATAGAAACAATAAAAACCATCTAGGGATTAAGCAGGCCTTTTAAAGAGGCCAAATGTTCTTCACATAAATCTTGGATCTAATTTGAGCTCTAATAAGCTCCATTTCCTGCTTTTCCAATATTTTTAAGCCGCATTGCAATAGCTATCTTTTTTTTTTTTTAACAGTTGTTTTAAGAGGGCCCTAAGGCAAGTATCTAATCAACCTAATGGAATTTTCCATGCAGTTAAGTGTTTTATTCAGCTCAAAACGTTGTCTTTGATTAGACTTACCACCTTCCCTTTTGCCCTTTTACATTATTTTGGCAGGCTCTGCAGGTGTAAAAGCTCCATCTCCACTGCAGCTCCATCATGTGTGAAATAAGCTCAATGTGTGTGCCTGCTTGGTTGCCTCTGAGCTGTGGGAGAAAACTTCGGAGCCAGTTCCAGTCCCCGCTTTGGATCTGCCTGTGCTATGTTCTAGACGTATGACAGCCCTCTGTACAAGGTACTCAGGTCAGCTTTTAATTAGCTAAATTGTCTCCTGCTAGTGACCATGTAGTGCGGAATGCAATCCAGGCTAACTATCCTACAGGATTTGCCTGGAGTCTGGGATAGAGTTTGCAGTCTTGTTGAACCGTAGTTGCCGTGCTTGTGCTGAGTCCGTACTAGATTAATTAAAGCTAGCTCGTTTGTGCCTGTGAGAATTACAGTCCTCTTAGATGGAGTGTAGGTTTTTTTCTGTAGAATGTGGCCAGTTCAGGTGCTTTAAACAAACTCTTTTAGCCTTCCAACCTTTTTTTTTTTTGCCTTGGTTTTCTAGAATTAAAATTGGTTTATTGCCTTGGTTTTCTAGAATTAAAATTGGTTTAAATCATATGAGGGTATAACTTATTACATTATGCTTAATATTTACCCACCTCATGAGGTGTTGTGAGGATTTTTAAAGTAATATTTATACAGCATTTTGAAGATGAAGAGCATTGCATAAGTGATAATTATTATCTACATTTATTTTCATGCCTCAGTTGAAACATCTTTTTGTCTGAGATACTTAATTTTTCTTTTGCTCCTTTTTTTTTAAATTACTGTGTTATTTAATTTTATATGAGATTTTGGGATATAATTTTGGAGAAGAAAGCTGCTGTACAGGTTACGTTATACTCTGTCAGATGGTTCGTTTCTTTTTTGCTTTTCATCCCATGATGAACTGATGCTTTCACCAGTCCAGTTTGCAACCAGAGGTTTTTTCATGCCAGAACAGAAGAATAGTTTGATTGTTCAGGAAATCAGCTAAGACGCAGAAGGCCTAGTTTTTCTCCATTCTGATACAGGTTTCTTGTTTGACATTGGAAAAATCACTTAATTTCTTCATGTCTCATCTGGCCATCTGTAAAGCAGAAATGGTGTTTCCCTACTGTGTACTTGGGTTGTAATATTACTTTTCTATATTAGGCAGTGTTCATAAGTGTGGTAGGAGAACCGATATACTTCAAAAAGCATTGTTAATCTCCTGTGTGCAGATCACTCATAGGATCCAGTGACCTACAAAATGGATATGGGGCTTGTATTTCAGAAATACGTATTAACTTAACTCTCAGTTAACTAAAGAAGACAGTTTCTATCTTCGTCAGTTTTAAAGATAATTAATAAGCTTATCTCCAAGGTCTCTGTCAGTGTCTGCTTACAAAAAACAAGATATATACAGCAGTTTGGCCCCCAGGAAAACTATGATTAAGTTGTTTCTGTGAATTTTACTTTGGATACACATTTCTGGGATTTTGTGTCAGATACAAGCAGTCATTTCATTGTGTTACCTGGAGTCCACTTGTTCTTGCAAAAGCATATCTTCTAGGGAGTGACATGTAGTAAATGATCGCTACTGGTGGACCATATATGGGTAATTAGATATGGGGACATACATGTCCCTCTATCTTTCTAGGAGCAGGCTGTTATATTCAAGTCATTACCTACTATAAGTAGTAGAGGAAAAATATGAAGGCATTGTACAACATATAATAAGACAAAACCTTCTAAACATAAATAGTCATGCTTTTATTAGTTTCTTGATCAGCATGCAATGCTGAAAATGTGGGTAAGATGAAGATCAAAATTTATCATATTTTAATTGAATTCAGTTATGCTTTTCAAATGGTTCCTCTATCCCAGTGGGAATGATCCATGGCAAGATAATGTTACTTAATAGTTTTATTTCTAAAATGCGCCTTCTTTTCTCTGTGCATGCAAGTGCTTTGCAGCTCAATAAAAACCATTGTGAAACAGACACTAAAACATTATCCTAAAAATCATTTCACTTTCCGCCTTAAATGTAGCCATTAAAGTAATAAAAGGAGGTCTACTACACAAGGAAAAAATGAAAACCAGAAAAGTTTATATGTGGGGATAACAGATCATTCTAATCATGCTGAAGTTTCTGTCAGTTGCATTTTCACTATCTAGAAATCGTACTAGAGAGACTCAGATCCAACATCCCCCACTGAAATAAGGTGGGTTGCTTGAAGAGGCAGACATTTTCTGCATGTATTACTTTGGAAGAATGAAGACAAAGTTACAACCTATGAAAGGCTATGAACTCTTTATACTTCACCAGCTGTTAATGTTCAAAAAATTAAATTGATTATTGTTGGAAGCTGATCCCGCAGTGTCATTGTATTCCTGTCCAGTTCTGATGGTCTTTCCCTGTACATCCAATACTGAAGGTGAAACGTGTGCTCCAACACAGTCAAGGGAATTTCCTCATGTAAAGGCAGGAATTCACCCGTACTTTTTCAATTTACCTTGCTTATCTAGTTAATATAAGAGATGTAAAGGAGCAATAGAATGTTTTTCTTCTTGTGACCCATTCGTATTCAGAATCTAAACTGTTCTTTTCTGAAACCAGGTTAGCTCTAGGTTATTTGTTAAGCTTATTCTAGAATAATATCTCAACTGATACTATGCAGTTGTATCTTATTGCCCTAACACAAGATATTTAGCCTCTTAACATTTGCTTAGAGGTGTCTCATCTCATGTACAGTATTAATAAGACAGGTTTTTAAGGTTTTATTAAGATTTTTTGAAAGCTGATACTTACTTCCTATCTATCCCCAGACTTTTCAGAGACTGCCTGGTACTTGATTAGGCTGTCTTCCCGCTCTTTTTTTTTAACATGGCTGTGTGTATCCTCATAGACACCCCACTCTGATCTGAAACTCACCTCTAAAATGTTATTTTCAAGGTTTCTAAAAGTGTGATGCAAAACCTGTATTTCCTATAAGTTTGAGATCAGGAAAGTGGAGTTTTCAGAATCCCTCTGTGAATCAAAGAATTGTTTCTTGTGATCATAGTTCATGATGTCCTCTCATACAAATATTCTCCTCAGATGTGGCTACAAATGAGTTTGGCAAATATTTTTAACCTTTAGACATCACTTTCTTTGTGTTCTGCTTCCTCCTCTTTTTTAATTCACTTTCTAACAGTATTTTAGCAGGTTTTTCACCACAGCAGCTGTTAAGGTAATATTGTAGAATGTATTTTCAGATCTAAAAGTCTTCAGTTGCAATTATTCTCCTCGGAAACATCATTCTGTACATACACATGTGTATATATGTACATATGCATACACACACAAATACGTACACCCGTATAAACAGGAAAAAACCAATGGCTGTAATAACTCCACTATATGATTCTCTGCATTTGGTCAAACTAGCTAGGGAACCTGCTTGTAACCAAGAACTATCTGTTTAGAAGAAACGTGCCTCAAGAATTAGCAATTCATTCATGACTGATCTGAAATACAGTTTTAGGCTACATCAAGAAACTTTGTATGTTCAGCTTTCTCTTACAAAAACAGGTATTGACGGACAAATTTTGTCACACTATGAAAGAGGCACTCAAAAAGAAAGCTTGGAAATGGTGTCCTGCAATCACTATTTTTACAGATTGAAATAATGGATTATGCTAAAATGACTAGCACTATGGCAGCAGATCTGCACAACAAATAGTGTTCTCTTAGCTGATGGTAGCACTGACTTCTTACAGAAACCTGTGTTCTATAAATTATGTACCAATTTGCAATACAAAGAACACCAAAGTATTTTATTGTATTTTGATATCTACTGGCTTGTGACAGATGTATTTTTTTAAACCTTCACATATCTATCATTAAGCTGCCTAAAGACTTGCTTTTCAACTGAAGCTTCTGCTGAGCTGCAAAAGATGAAAATGCCTCAAAAATGCATTTCTTTGCCATTCACAATGTGTGGTGAAGATGGAATCATAAGACAATACTGTGAAATCTTGAGTAAGAAAAAGTAGCTCCCTTCTAAAATTCTTTTGCCTAAAACTTGAAGATAAAATTTCTTGTGTGAGAACTCATAAAAAATAGTAATTAAAACTTACTGATAAATGAATAGTCAAAAACAGAGGTGTTGAACAGAGCTCTGATTAGAATCATAGAATCATAGAATGGCTTGGGTTGGAAGGGACCATCAAAGGTCATCTAGTCCAACCCCCCTGCGGTGAGCAGGGACACCTTCAACTAGATCAGGTTGCTCAGAGCCCCGTCCAGCCTGGCCTTATTAGCTTAATTTTAATTGTAGGTTTAGCAGTTATTAAACTTTCAGAAAAGACACCTAGCAATAAAAAAGCAGGGTAGTAAAATCTCAGTATTACAGAACCAAACATGTACTTGCTAAGCATGAAAGTAAATGTTACCATGCCAAGTAGATCTTGGAGTTAAAGGGTCATACGTAACTCTGGATAGTTAGCAGGACACAAGATGATGTCAGGAAGTTATTTCCCGTAGGTTAATGGCCGTGTGGTTAAATTGCTCAGTTTCAGCACATCAGTAAGTATTATTTTGATGCATTTGCCATCCATGAGTCCAGAACAGCCATGTGGGACTCCTGACAAACAATGCTTTGAGCTGAGATAAGGCTGAACTGAATGAATCCACTGAAGGATCGCTTTGGTCTCAGAAGCCCCAGGAGCCACCTGTAGTCACTGCCTGGAGGGGTACCTCATTTGAATGTTTCAAAACTAAGAATGCTTTCCTAGTGTGAAAAATCTTCACACATATCTCTAAATCTTTTTCTCCCCTTAGTTGATGGAAGTCTTCCATTAGCTTCCGCTCTGTTTGTCACCTTAGCATCGCTTGTGCTCATGATCTTTTTTCATACTTCTCCACATACCACCTTTTTCATTACAGAAATGCACTCTGCTCAAGGGATTCAAGTCAAGCACTCCCAAACATTAAAGGTATTTGAAAGCCAGACTCAACTCTGCATCTAAATTTTACAGTCCTTAAAGAGAATAGAAACAAAATGCACGGATGACACGTTGGCTCAGAAACATGATTAGCAAATCATGTTCAGCAGGGCAGATTTGCATCCAAATTATCAATAGCTCTAGCCATCAGCAGGTTTTGAAATAAGAAGCTATATGTGAATCCTGTTTTATTAGTTTCTGTTGACATGTGAATTTAACTTTGCAAAGTGTTTTCTGTTTACATTTTATTAAGTTACTGTCCCAACTATATTTAGATTTCCTAAAACAATCTGAGAATTTAAAGTAGTTCTATGTCCACACATATTTGTAATTTTGGTACTACTCATTTCTTTTTTGATAGCACATTGTTTTATTCTTTCAGTCTTAAAAAAAAAAAAGAGAAAAGAAAAACCTGCCACAAAAGTGAAATTTTTTTTATTGCATTTCACTTTAAGTCGTCTTTTTAAAGATCTGTCATTTATACAATGACAAGAAAACTTTCTAAATTGGAACTAATTTATGAATTCCTTCTTTTTGGCATAATGTCACTTTGCAAGTTAAAATGATAATGACTGGAAAGATCAAATATGTTTATCTAAAAAAAGAAGAGGGGTTTTAAGAGTTTGCTCTCATTAGAAATCTTTGCAAACTCTGTACACAGCAAGCATTATAGATTTTTTGAGTGTAAAAATCCTTTAGGTTAAGAAGAAGCTGTAGCTGAGAAAAGTAAATTTTGAAGACAGCTCAGAATCCCTTTGATGAACAAGTATAGATGCGCAAAATATGTTTTTCACTTATGTTATTGTTAGAATGAAACTTGATTTTGTTGCCAAACCAACCCTTCAGCACACTCCATAGATGCGAGTGGATTCTTCCTACTCATCCTTCCATTCATGTGCAATCCTTTGATTGCACAAATATTCACAGAACACTCCAGTATCTGGCACTCTACGTGATGAGAAGTTACAGCACCGAGATGCACAACTGAGTCTTTGCAACCAGTAAAGTAAAATTGTGTGTCGTTTTTTAATAACTTCTCCCTTGTAACAGAGTGATTTAGGAATATGCATCCAAATGGCTTACAGTGGAACTTAGTACAGTTTCTGACCTCTGTCTCTTCATTACAAGGATTGTGATGCTAAGGAAACAACTAAGCTGTAGCAAATGAAGTAGAATTAATACCATTATGCTCACAGTATGCCCATTGCCTGGGGGGAATGCTGTCGACTGATCTAATAATACCAGAATCGCATCCTCACACCAACGTAAAATGCATCCATATGTTTCTTATCAAGACCACTGGTGGCACAAGTCCTTGATCCGGGCAAGTAATAGTCTTTAAAGCTGTACAGAAGAAAAGTTTCATTTGGTGCTGTTGCTGTGCCCTGTGCTATTGCTTCCTCTTACACTTCTGAATTTCTTGTTACTACCAGTAATGTTGGCATTTCACCATCTGTTCTCTCTTCCAAGATGTCAGTTTGTATTTTTATCCTATGTTTTAATCTCTCGTGCTGTGCTCTTCACCAATGAAGTGTTTAAAAGTAGTACAAAGGAGGTATTAGTCTGTGATATAAAAAGGAAGAAATGTTTCCCCCACTCATTTTCTTTCAGTGAAGGTGTAAGTATTTTTAAAGCAAGTACTTAAAAATAATCATGAAAGAATTTTGAAAATACTACAAAAATGCCATATGAGATTTTCTAATACTTTGTCCAGGCACACCGGATTCAGTGCAGATTTCTGATTGCAAGTGAATAAGGAAACAATTTCTACCTTATATTACCAAAAACAGATGTCAAATGGGCTAGTAGTTTCACCTTAATCTCATTTTAACTATAGGTTTCACACTAAAAAAAAATCCTTCTAATATCTAATGCAAAAGCGTACAAAGATTAGAAACGAAAATATAAATACGAGTAAGTTAAAAAAAGATTCCGATTACATTGTTTCCTGTATAAATCACTCTGAGGATTGTTTTTGTCCTTCGAGACTATGAAGAAAATTCCTATCCAGGGTTTTCCTTTGACACCACGTACAGCTGATCATTGTGTCACTGAAGGAGATCTCACAGCTGAGTGGTGATCTTGGAATGTTTGTCTTATTCTCAGAAGCTTCCACTGTCATGCCCTGATTGTGCTACTTTCATTGACTAAACAGAACTTTTGAGGATCAGTTGTTTTGGACATGCTGAAAAAAAAGTTAGTGAATTAAAATTAGTGTCTTATTCACAGTATAACCCAGAGACAAATAAGTATGCTTTGTCTTTTTGTCTCTAGAATAATTGGGGTTTTTTGCATCCTTTATATGCGAAATTTCT
This sequence comes from Sagittarius serpentarius, assembly GCA_034782735.1. Lineage (NCBI taxonomy): Eukaryota > Metazoa > Chordata > Aves > Accipitriformes > Sagittariidae > Sagittarius > Sagittarius serpentarius. The sequence goes on from JAVKLA010000088.1 coordinate 27,108,865, forward strand.
AAGGCAGTTCAAGTGTGGTATGGGACAAAAGCCACCCTTTACGTGCAGTACTCATACTGATACTACTGAAGCATACAATTCAGGACCATTCTCCATTTTATGCTCAGTGTCTTGAAGACAAAAGCATAAATAGGAATACTACAATTAGATAACGTGTCCATGAGCTGTTACACAAAGCTTCAAATCACTAGTGAAATATGAAAAGTGAACACAAGAGCAGGTGCTGCAGCTGGCTAGCATAAAAAAAAAGAAGTTTCATTTCTGTCACATATTTCAAGCACAAGCAGAGAGACTGTAAAAGATGATTATACAAAATATTCCTGAATTAGATTGTGTCAGTCCATTATCTGTACATGTGGGTAAAGATGTCCTTGAAATTATGTATTTAAAACTATTTAAGTCATTTGCAGATGGTGATGGGGCAGCATTTAGCTTTTTTATGAAATCCAACAAAAACACAATTTACACCAGCTATATCAGAGATAAGTTTTAATTAATCCTTTCTGTTCAGTTTTAAAAAATGTATTAAGCTAGTTAACAATGTGACAGAGGACTGTGAAAATTCAGTTCCAGCTCCACTTTGAGAACTGAATCCTGTTCCCTTTCTGCCTCTCTCCATATAGAGAGAGCTGGAGTGGTATTTAAGAGACAGTACAAGGTCTGTACTGTTGTTACAAGCGTTCTGTTTGTAGAGGCATGACAAGGGTGCAAGAAAAATTAGTTCATGCTTCTTTCTCCTTCCTTACTGGTAAGAAGGAAATGTGGTAATAAAGTTGTGACACTGTCCTAGAAAGATTATCTTGGTGTATTTTTTCTGGTTTTCAAGAAGGAGGAGGAAGAATAAGAGAGATCTGAAGTCTTGAACAGTTCCTCCTTGCTACAAGAATTATCTTTATGTTTATTATATTTCCTCCATAGAAAGTCCAGTATCTGACTACAAGTGATCACAGAAAAAGGTTTTGCCTGAAGACAGACTTGGATACTGCTTGGTGCAAATGTTGAGTTACTACAATGATGTCAGCGTGGAATCACACCGATGTGTCTGAGGAAATGTTTTTGACCAACTTTTTTCTTTAGACACATGAATATAATTTTCAGTGAAAGCTTTAGAATTCTTCACTGTTATGACCAGTCCTTTTACTTTGGATGTAGTGTGTCTGTCAGGCAAGTGTTAAAAATAGTAATTTTGGAATGTTCTGCCCACAAATTGTAGTATTGCTGTTGTATTGTGATATTGCCATATTGTAGTATTGTAAAATTGACCATTTAACTGGTTTTACCTCTTCCTTTCTTCTGTTTGAGCTCTCTATTTATCTTGACAAATCTTTGAGCATGGACACCAAGGGGGGAGGCTCTGGATATTATTTTAATATGAATTCTTCAGATTTAGCGTGAATACAATTTCCTTCTGCAGTACCAGCGTATATGTGCCTACTATGGTCAAGTGCTGCTTTGAATGGATTTCCAAAGGAAACTCTGCCAGAGTTGCAAGTCTGCTTGTCGGATGCAGTTCTAATAATTCCAACGGAACTTCCAGTGGAATCGCCCAGCTGGTTAAAGGTTAAAGAGCCTCAGTCAAGCTGCCAAACCCTGGTACTTAACAGCAGAAATTTTTAAGATTCTTTTTCTTCTGTTCCTTTTTGCTTTTAAAGAAACATAGCTTAGCAAAAGTCTGTCATAGCCTGGAAGGTTTGTGCAGGCAGAAGGTAGTTAGCAAATGGAATTATGTGCAGAAAGGCTTTAATCCCTGCAGCCCTTATATAAGAACATCTGCTTGAATTACAGGCCATACATAAATTGTGTGTGTGCTTGTTTTTGTCACAGATCCTTCCCCTCCACCCTCTGCTCCCCACATCTTATATGATACAATGCGGAAAAAAAAAAAAAAAGCTAATTAGTACTTCCAGCCCCCCCATTAGTGAAACTTGATATGTTTACTAAAAAAATAATTACGACATTCCATTCATAAATCTTTAGCAATGTCAGCATTATACTGATGGAATTATGATGTCCCGGTACAAATTGTCTGACCTGCTTTATGTTCCCCAGCACATAATTAAGGTGGCGGTGTGTTAAAGGAAGTAATTTTGTTCAAAGCTTTGGCACCAGCCGTGCAATGTCTTTTGCTCGTATTACTAACAGTTACCAGTCAATGTAAGAAACTGCACCATGTTAGACTGAGACTAGCCATACTCTTGTAGCTCTGAGCAAAAGGCTTTGAGCAACACATGCAAAATTAAAAATAATGTTCTGTGCAGTGACTTTGTCAGGATTCAGGTCTTACTCTCTTGAGAATTTGAGTGAGCAAATAAATTAATGAATGATGACAAGAAAAGCTTAAAACCAACAAGCTTTAAATTTTTTTCACAGATATTTTGAAACATAGCTTGTTTCCTTTCTTTGTAATCTTTGAACTTTCTTGCTCTGTTCTTTGAAGACAGAAGTTTCAAGAGAGTCTCTAGCAGGCTTTTGAAACTCTGTTAGCAAATTTAATTTTACTGTCAGAGTGCATCTTCTGAATATTAATTCTAGAGGATCATAGTAGTGTACATTTCTGGAGAAGATACCAGTGGCAATATAGGATCCTGATCCCACAAACAGCTAAGAATGTGCGCCTCACTGAAGTCCCTGAGTAGTCACATTGACACTGAGAAACGCGACATTTCTTTACAGTTCAGTCATACAAATGTCTTCCTTGCCATTTGCAGTCAGTGATGAGGTCTCCAAGCCTGTTGAGCGTAACTTGGGTCTCTGAGCCTTTGTAGAATCATATTTGATTAGCCTTTCTTGTATATTCTTCAGTGACTTCCAGGTGCAACTCGTATTTGCAAAATTTCCTTGAATGTAGGATTTGGTTGAGCATAAAAAAGTTGATAAAGTGTAATTACCAACAAGGTAAATGTGATTAAATGTCTTTTCTTTATCCCTGTGAAGCACTCAGGCTTGGGTGGATGATAGGGAAATTGCTACTATTAGTTTAATTTAAAAACTGAAATGCCTAGTACCTTGAAGACTGTGAAATTGCCTCTTGACTTCACTGGACTTTAGAGCATACTTGTAATGAAACTGAAGTCGTTTATTGCTTAAAAAAACCCTTTTGGTTTAAATTTTTCATAGTTTTATGTAGGTTATGTCTTTAAACAGCTACAAATTCCATTTCTGTTTATAAGTCAAAATTACATGCAGTCTAATTCCTACTACACTTAGTACGTGGTATAATATTTACATTTGTCCAAAGGAAGAAATAGTCAGCTATGTGTCTAGAAGCATGTGCTCATATTTGAGCATGGCTGAAATTTTCTGCTTAAATTCAGAATATTTAATCCAGGGTTCGGTTTAAATTGTCTTTCCAGCCAGTTACATAGAGTGAGTGTATACACTCCCATGTTATCATTTATGTTGAGTCTGCCCCTTTTTTTATATACCATTGTCTTAAGATTTCAGTCAAGCTTGTAAGATATATTTTGGTATCATTGGATCTTCAACACATTCAAAACAGATTAATAACTCAAAATATACATTTTAAAGCAATTTCGCTGCTGTGAGATGGTACAATACTGGCCTTTCCGCTCTGTTCTCTAAATGAGAACACACTGACTAAAAGACCATAGAGAGTCCTTGAAACTTGTATTGTTCATTTCAGTTGATCGGAACGATACAGGCATTTCATTTCAGCGTGCTTTTCTACTGTTGATTCAAACCTACAGCTAAGGCTCCTAAATAAATCACACATCTAAACGTGTAGAAATGAATTATTGAAAATTCTGGATTTTAATCATTTTATACCAATGTCAACCTGTTGCTTCCGAGGTCTACGAAATAGGTCATTAGACAGATTGTCTCGCGAGGCCAAAATTAGCTGTTACTCTTTCCTGTAAAATATTAATTGCTGAATAATTTTCATGCAAATACACTAGCAATTATTAATTGCATTGCAATGACTTGGCTGTTTATAGCCTGTAAATTGAAGCATTAGGTGTATGTAAATATCTTGACTATAGTGGGAAATGGAAAGACACTGCTTAGTAATAAAAGCTGTCTTGTTCAATTAGCAGAATGTTATATACCCTGTTTCCTTCCAAAGACCATAGGGTCTCCTAAACATTCACAGGCTTGGTGTTGACTAAGCAGTCTGTTGCATTGCAGATTACAGCAAGCCTTGTACTTAAAATTACCATTTGAAATAAAATAGAACAAAAATTTTACTGAGTATAAGTAGGGTTGTGGCTAAGCTATTTGAAAATCAAAGCTAAAGGGGTGGGGGAGAATCAGGGTAACATTTATTTCTGAACAAAGAACTTTCAGAGTGGCTGAAACTATTTGACAAATAGTCTGAGTAGAAACAAAACTGACAAAAACGTTTCAACACAATGTTGAAATGCTTCATTTTGAAAATGTCAAAATGAACTGTTTTGACGTTTCAAAATGTTTTGGTTTTGTGCATTGTAATGGAAGCCAAGGAAATAAAAGGCTAAGGTCACAGAACTACTTGAGGGCTGTGTCCTCTTACCAAATAAATGCCGTGAGATGCCTTGGCTCAAGCACATCTCAGTCTTCCTGCCTTCTGAGAGAGTGCCCTCCCCCTTCCACAAGGGGATGTGTACTCTGATTCGCATCTTCTTGATGATGATGATCGACTTTGCATGGTCGACTTGTGTATCGCTGAGCAGAGAAGGAATAATTCTCACATCCGAGTGGTTCGAACATGTGCTAGGAAGACAGAAAAGCCTGAACTTCTGCCTGCGCACTGAATATGGCGGAGGCTGAACTTTAACCAAGGACTCTGATGTCTCAAGCAAATGGCTCCTTAGCTACTTTAGGGTGAAACATCCTTAGTCTTCTCCTTTGCATGGAGTATTTAAGTGTTATTCGCTGAAGGGAAGGGAACTCATCATAAGCTATACTTGGGTATCTAATTATTTTTTTCCCTTTCTTTTTCTTAGTTTCCCCAAATTAAACTTTCTTTATGACAAGATTTTTTTTTTTATAACTTCACTTTTTTTTTTAAACTAGTCATCTGACAAGAAAAAATAATCAGTATTTTCACATTCCTTCTCCAGTTGATTAAATCTTCAAAAATAATGATGTAACAAGATTCCATATCTGGACTGATGGAAGTTGCGGGAATGTGTCAAGGATCAGAATTTACCTTTACATCTATTAGGTTGCTGTCTCAATAGGTTTAAATCACCATAGCTCCATTCATGTCAGTAAGGTGTGCTGTTTTATACTAAGCAAGGGATTGACTCACTGTATTTTGACTTACATTACGTAAATTACGAATAGGTGTGCTAACGGGTTTGCGTTTTCCCCACTAATTTTAGTGACTAAGTCCTTACATGCTGTTATGCATCTGCTTATCTAAAGACACATAACTGGTTTCATTGACTTAAATGACATATTCATAAACGTAAGATAATTAATGCTGTAAGCCTTTGGAAGACTTAGATCTAGGATTGCAAGTCTGGTACATTTTGAGAAATAGTATCACCTGTGCTATATATATTTGTGTGTGTGTTTGTGTGTATGTACGAGTATATATTGTTAAAATCCATCATTTCTGTTCTTTTCTTTCCTCCTCACAATTGAACAAGACGAAAAAAAGCAAACTTAGCTTAAAGAAATTATATTAGTCTCCATTCAAACAGTAGTGTAAACCTTTCATGTCACTAGTTCCTGTGGGCATAAGGAAACAGCTGTAAGAACCTTATTTAACTTTTTTCAGAGTATTGTTGTCATCTACAACTGCATAACTGAAGGCAGTGAGTCAAAACTGTTGCAAATCAATATTATATGGACTTTATTAAAACTGAGGAATATACATATGTAAAAGATTATTTCATAATATTGTCAATCTTCCATGTCCTCCCATTCTGTTTTAAAAAAACTCCCCCATTGCAAAGCACATGACACTTTTATGAAAACAGAGAGTGCATATTTATTTTCTAAAATGTTCTTCAAGAGTTTCATAAGGTTACTTCATAAAAATGTTAGACCGTGCCCTTTGCCTTTTCTTCTCATCATTTCCATCTGCTGAAAAAATCTGTGTGAAATACAACTAAATCAGGGTAACCATGGTGCATAAAGCCGTGAAGAGCAGGCCAAACCACTTACATAGTGCTAAGAGTCCTAAATCCGCCTGTTTTCAACCCCATTGATGATAGCATTGTACACATGCCTGATTAAGGTTTAAATATATGTCATGTTTCAGATTAAGACAAAAATAGGCTTTTCCGAATCAGGACCTCTTAACTGCTCTTCCAAAGTCCAATAAAATCAGAATGCTTTGGAATGCTTTCACTGTACTTAAAGGTCAGGCCTTTAAATACATGTTTAGGGAAAACTGGTTTTTATTCAGCCAAAAGCATATAATATGAGACCTTTCTGTACCGAGATAGTCCTATTAAACTATGTCCCCTTACAAGGTTACACAATTAAAACACAGGCTCTGACCTCTTTCTGTAATACAAACAGGGAGTCAGATTTAGGGGCGTGAAGATGTAGGTAAGTATCTCCCAGGATTGTCACAGGAATTGAGTTAAGCCCTTCTCAAACGTCACTACATGTGCCTTTTGAGCGTAGGTGGTCTTGTAATTTTGGGTCCCACCCTCTATAAATCTAGTGAATAAGTTAGTTTTCTCAGTAAGATATATACATATATATCCAGGGCATATATTATGGATCATATATTTTTCTTAAGCTACAGTATTTTCCTGGCAGCATATATGTAAAAAAAATTAACGAGTGATCAGTCTAATAAAAACAAATGGGGAACTCCAGCTGATCCCAGTTTGAAGTCCTTTGCTGGTACATTTATAATATCCAGGTGTTTTAATAGAAATTGAGAGATTTATACAGTAAATGATTTCATAGCTTTTTCCTGTTTGACTCAGCACATTTATGCATGAGAAGATAATTTATGTTCTTAACAAGTTTGCACACACAGAAATACTTTTTCATATATAAAATAAAATGCCTCTAAGAAATGAAGTCAAGCCTGTACTTCTAATACAAATCTTTGTTCAAGTCAGTTTTGTACTAATTGTAAATATTATGCATAAATATATAAGCCAATTATGAGATTTTTAGGAGAAGATAACATATGATTCCTAGGCAAAGTATTAATTTCAATTTCTCTTGTTTTTCACTAATGAATTGATTGTTGCTTTTTAGTGCATTTTGTGACAAACTTTTTTTTATATACTTCAACAGTACTGTGTGATTGAAATCAGCAGTACTGCTGAAATGAGGATACATCTAGAGGAGCATGGTATTACATTCATAGTATTTCTTCTTGTTCCACTTGAAGTCAGAAGTCAGTGTATAAGATCTTTTTAAATTTTTTTTTTTGAGTAAGAGAAAGGCATGTCAGTGGGAGAATTTAATGTACTGAATTGAACGGTAGTCCGAAATGTAAGTATATGGGGGTTTCTTGCTTCAAACCATAATACAAAATAAGCATTTAGTTTTGATTCTGAAAACTGTCACTGTACTGCATAACATGCATGAATAAGATCTGAATTTTCATATCCTAATTTAATCAAAGTGCTTTTTAGTCAATATTTGATTAGGTATTGCTGGCTCTTACAGCGGTACTAAGACCAGTGGAAAGATTTCTGTCAACTTCAGGCCAAACCTTGTATCGGCAAAAGCAGCCAATCACATGCCATTAGCGGTAATGTTCACACATACAAAATTTTAGACTTTATTTTAGTAAGATGTATTGGGGATGATGTAAGACAATGCTACCTTCGTTGTTTGGTATGCAACGGCTCATGGATGGCCATTACTTGAAGAGGCAGAAACAGACCTCAATTTCAGCTTTGATATAGATGTGCCCTTGAAAAATACAAATGTCTTGATGCTCAAGGCCTGCCTTGACATCCAGTTCTGTGTTACTGGGGCGGGGGGCGGGCTTTTTAATCCCGTTTTCCATGGATCTTTGTGCAGTAGCTGCCACTGGCTGTTGCCAGCTGCTTTGTGAAAACTGAATTCAGCCAAATGAGTGCAGGCGGCATATAGTGAAAAACCCGTCCATGGTTGTTCTCGTCAGTCTTTGAGCCAGTCCGTACTTGCATGCAGTCATGACTGCAGGCCTGGTGTGAGCTGGGAGCACTTGGACTGCTATTTGGAGGGCACGGGGCTGCGACTCAGTTCTGCTTGGTTTGATTCCTGGATCATCCACTGTGTCCATGGGAGATCGCTTTGGTAGCTGTGAGCTTCCCCTCAAAAGACTGCAGCAGTGCTTTCCTGTTTCTCGGCAGGGTTATGAAGACAAAAATCAGTTCATGATAGTAAGATGTTTAATTACTACTCTACTGAGGAACTTAAAAATGCTTCACGTAGGTAACTCAGCCTCTTCTTACCTATCAAAGGGCACTGATAAGTTGGTGCTTAAACTTCTCCCCTTTTCTCTGTGTCCAAACTTGGGAAAAGTCAGTAACAGTTTTGTGTGCCAACTTCTAACTTTAGGCCATTGAAGCACCCAACAGGAGGCCAAGACCAACAATATGTCACAAATCCGTGTGCTTTTAAAGCAATAGCATAGACAAAACAGGCAAGATGTTGAGCTCTATGTAGGCTGTTAATGTTTAGTTTTAAGCCATTCCAGATCAATATCGTCTATTGTTTTTTTCTGCATATAGGAAGAAATCATATTTTTGTGTGACATCATAAAATATAAAGCACCTAAGAACTTCTGGGATCTTGTGAATCAGTTTGAAGTGTCACAGACGGTCAGCAAGCTGACTCAGTGCTTCTGGTCATTTTCTTCTGATTCTACAGTCCAGAAAAACCCAACAAGCACATACCACGTATGTATGGGAAAATATTAGGTGCCGTTCTTTGGTCTGTGATTTTGGAGGAATGCAGACTAGCTAGTTAGCATGGGTATCTCTGCCAGAAAAATCTCTAAAGCTCGTTATAGCTTACTGTATACCTTTGAAAAGGCAAGTGCCTGCGTAAGCATCTTTCAGATGCACTTTCTACACAAGAGAGTTCTGAAATGCGTAAGCAACAGGAGGCTTGCACTGTTCCTGTCTACCTTCACTCTCCGGATTTGTCAATATGGCATTGTCCACAACCACTGACTCTATACAGGTTTTGGACAAACTTTACTCCCATTCCCTCCCTAGCCAGGTGCAGAATTTATATACAACCTCCTGGCCTCGAGGCAGGAATGCTCCCCGGTGAGCTATCCTGACACTATAGTACATCCTGCCACGAGTTTTTACATCACTAGAGACATTTTCTTCCCCCAAAGGAAATAATGACTTGCAGTAACACAGCTTGTTGTGAGATCTTGTTGGAAATCCAAACATGTGGCAATTTACGAGTGTCAGCAGATTTTTTCAGACTTGTGTGGCAATACGTGCTGTGCGTTAGATGTTGGAATCTGACCCTTCGGCTTTGCCACAGTGGTGTCCCAGGAAAACCACGTAGAGTTGCCTCTACTCTCTTTTCTATTTGCTTTCTTTCCCTTGGTATACTGCAATGTCGTTTACCTATAAAGTAAAACTGCCTGTAGATTGTTTTTCATGATCTCAGATCCTACCTAAGGCCTTTTTGTTTTATCGGATCAATCAATTTTACTCTATTTTAATTTATATTTTTTTGTACCATTCATGCTTTCTTTTTATGGAATTCTTGACTAATTGAATTAGGGTTGTAAAGAATTAAGCAAGAGGCAGAAAATGGTGAAGGTCATAAATTTATTTTTTCTTTCTCCCCCCAATCTTGTAATAATTAGTATTTTGTAATAAAAAACTTTTTTTTTTCCCTACAAAAGATGAAACACAAATTCTAAAATCCAGTCTGAATACCTGCATTCTGCCTAACTGGAACTGAAAGGAGTATAGATCTCATACCCGTTCATGACAAAACAGTCTTTGCATTCATCCTTAAAAAAGTGAAACAGGGTTTCTGGTTATTACTATTAAGAACAGCATAAATAAACCTGAGCACGCTGCTGTGTAATGTTCGAGTAGAAAATAATCTTGTTACAGACTGACTTGTCTGAAACCTGGGTTTGGCATGTTTAGCATGTTTTACATCATCAGTTTCTGTTACAGCTGTTGGCACTAGCCTGCAACATGATTGAGAGGTTTTGATGACCTCAGCTTCTGCAGTTTATTAAGTCATCCAAACAAATAAAGAGGCTCTGTCAAGTAGCTCGCTCCCAACATCTGCCTTACCTGTATATTGTTATGGTCTAGTATAATTGTAATTTGAATTTTAAGTGTCTATCAGGGAGGGAGGGAGAAGAGAAAGCTACCGTTCTGTGGCTGAAAGGAAAAGGAAGCAGGCAGGAGCCTTGGCTACCATCTCCACTGAATACACAATGAAGGGCCAAGAAAACGATCTTGTAATGGCCTCAAGATTTGGTCGTATTAATAAAATAAGCTAGTTTTCCTTCTGAAGGTTGGTAGCAATCTATTACTATTATCACAGGTACTGGTAAAAGTGCATAGAGAGGCAGAAACACGTGTATTGCATCAACTGTGAGAAACAGTGAGAGAGTAATGTATTGGTCTGAAAGAAGCAGATTTTTTTTTTTTTAATGTACATTTCCTTGGGCCAGTGGCATATATAGTGACTCCTCGTTCTCTGCTAGTATGCAGATGGTTCTGCGTCGCAGAGAGAACAATGCCATTTTTAAAACAGTTGATTATTTCTTCAGAATTGGAGATTTTCAGAGAGCTTTTTCATCAGTTCTTTATTGAGTTAGGACAGATAGGGTTAGGACACATATGATAAATAACAAAACTTGAAAACTCAAAAGCTTTATTTTTTCCAAATTAGATTAAACTCTTTGGCTTTCATATGGAAATCCATGTGATGTGGTGGTAAAGCTGATGTTTTAGGCGAGGTTGAAATTGGAGTGAAAACAGCTTTCCCATTGATATTTCAAAACGTCTGTCAGGCAAGTAGGCTTTGGCACAACGGGAAAAAAGAGAATACCAAAGCAACGTTAAGCAATTCTGGTGATCTCCAAAACCCTATTAAAGCAGAAGTCAGTAAGATTTACCTCAGTGGAAAGCCTGTACCCAGTTTCTATTCCCCCACACGTGTTGCTTGGAAGCAACCGTACGTGGCTGTACAGCCCTGGGACGGTCCCCTGTGCCTGACTCTCAGGCCTAACTCTGCCATTTGAAATTGGGCAGTGCTGAAGATTAGCTTCAGCGGGCAGGAAAATGTTTGGAGACTAAATGCTCCTATTTTCTTTTTTCTTCGGGAACTATAACATGGCACATAATGCCTTGTAGGTGCTAGCACAAGCCGACTCTTACATTTTCAGAGGAAAAATACCTGGCAAGAACTACCTAAGGCCTATGGAGACTTGATGAGTGGAGACAAAAGCAGACTAGAACTTCGTATGGCCTCTAACTTTGTGTGATGGCTCTGTGGCAGCGTTACTACCTGAAGTATACAATGTCATGTCTTCCTTGGAGAAGGTCCAGCTCACCTGGATGGTTTGATGTTGGCCCTAGGAGGCTATGGTAAATGTGTCTTCCCGGTAAGTAGAGCTGTGACTAGATACCACAGATATGAGATGTGGCTAAAGCTAACTAAAGTTTTAGATAAAACCTTGTGATCCCTGTGCCATGCCTCAGGGTTCACCCAAGGACTTTGCATTTTTTGTGTGTCTAAATCCAAACAGATGATCTTGAATGAGCAGTCAGTGACTTTGGGTTTCAGTACCAGTGCTCAAAACACACTGTAAACTTCAGTGAGACTGGATTAGGTCACATTCCAGGGATCACATATGGAAACGCAGCTTGCTGTTTTCTTACAGAGCAAAAGGGAGGGTCAGAGTATTCTGAGTCATGACAGAAAAAGCTCTATTTACTCTTAAGTTAGGAATTTGCTACGTAATAGGACTATACTGTCACCATCAAGAAAATGCTGGCACAGGCCACTAAAATGACAGTCTGCTTGGCTGGTTCTCATTCTGGGGGAGTTTGCAGTGATGCCAGCAACTCAGAAGTGCATCAGAAGTTGTTTTAAAGTACTGAAAAGCAACATGTAAACAGTGAGCAAATACATGAGTAAATGGAGAATGAAGTTGTCATCAGCTGTCCTTCTGTGGAAGCAGAAAAATGCATGTTGCAAAATGTCGCTAAAAGCAGAACTCTCTTTTATTTGCTGCCTCAGTGAGTACGCAGCTTTCAGAAATACAAAGCTGATAATTTTCACATCCACCCCCACAATATGTTTGCTTAAGCTACCTCAGGAATAACCCGTACGGAAAATGATGAAAAAAAGCAGTCATACTGTCCTTCAAGTCAATATTTTTCTTGTGGTTTTAACTCAGGTCCTGGTCAGAAGCTAATGGGATTTATTTTCCTTTGACTTCCATAGTGTTTGAATCCAGTCTTTAACACTCACAAATTCGTTAAAAGCTGGGGAGCATGTTTATTCCCAAAGTGAAGCAGTCTTACAGACATTTCTCTTTTTCTTCTAAGGCTGCGCTTTTCTCTTTGGAATAAAGGTGTGGGCAATAGGCCGTGCTTCAATGTCTGGGACCATCTGCCAATGCAAACAGAAAAAAATTAATTATGAATGGTGTCTTCCCATGCTAATCATTTATTGTAAAGGAGTTTTTCAGCTTGTTTGTAATGGCTGTAGCCTAAGGGTGCACACTGTATAAATTGCCTGATTACAGGATACAGAACACTTCTTAATAGGCCTCAGATGATTAGGAGAGGGGAAAGAAATTAAAAAGGCCATTTCCCTTTAGGTATGCAAATGGATTGGAGAACAATAGACAAAGATATGATAGACCATGATAAAACATACCCTCTTTTCTTTTACCTTAAATTATGTACTAGGCAAGTAGCAAGCTTCATTACATGTGTCAGCCGAGATGTGAATTGTTTCATAATTGAAACAATGCCGTTGCCAGATAGTGCATGTTAGATTTCAAGATAAACTACCAGTTTTTGTGTCCTCAAGCAATTTGAGGTTTGCTGCCTAAATCTGTCTTAGAAATGGTTACATTCTGACCTTGGCCTAATTTAACTCTGCCTACTTTACCCACTTTGAGCTGCCTATTCAAACAGGAAAGACTAAATTTGCTTTTGTCATGCTAGATCGTCCTCTCAAGTCATAGTTTACATGTCTGCATCTCCTAAACAGTTAGTATTTTGCTGCCCGTTTGAAAGTAGCTGGATGTGTTTAAACACTGGCTAAGTGAACAGCAGGAGCCATCTCCTAGTTGACTGTTACACTCTTACACATGTATGCATTCCTTCTTTCCCCTACACTTACACGCGTACACATCTGCGTGGGTCAAGCATCTGCTGTTTCCTCTGAGCTTGAATATTTGGGGAGATACAAATCCCTGTTTCCTGGTACTAAAGTAACTTGACTGTCTTAATAGTCAAAAGCAGCTCCTAGGGAATTGAAAGGTGAGAGTGGCAGATAATATTGCCTTTAATGGTTGCTCTTCGATGACACATAGAGCTCCTTGGAGTCTAAATCACTACAGAAGTTAAGCCCCCAGAAGTGGGTGCTTAACAACTACAACCCTTTGAAAAATCACACCACCCCCCACCCCGCGATGAAGGAGGGTTTTTCACAGCACATGGTGAAGTGCAGTGGAGGTAGCTCGCAAAAGCTCTCGAGTGCTAACAGTAGGACAGCTGAAGTGAAGTTTCCCCTTGTACCCGACTGAAGGGTTGGTTCTGGCAGCCACATGGCTGTGTCGCCAGCGTTCAGCAGACAGGATGCTGAGAATCACCAGGTGGGGTTTAAAAATCGTAGGTGTTTAAAACTATGACACTTTTGAAATCTTTTTATTCTAATATATAAACATTTAGGCTTAAGACTTTCTTTACGAGTATGATGTGTCAAAAGTAGCAGTCTGTGCTGAATTTTTTGAATGGTCGAAGCTAGAATTCTCCCATAATGATAAAAGGCCAGGACCTGAACATAAAATATGAAGCTTGTTCTAAAGCTATGAGATTTGAAAACTGCCTACAGTTTAAACTATCTGCATTTTGCTGTATTTCTTACAACAGCACAGTAACAGACAGTAAAGTTTGCAAGGTGAGCTGGGGGAAGCTTGTGAGAGCAGAAGGGACTGAACTGTGTGTTAGTCATAAGAAGCTCAGCTACACATGAGAAACAGTGATGTGTTAGTGTGTCTCCCAAACCAAATCAAAATCAAGATTCAGGAAGTAATCGGGTCTAAATTTTTTTTAGATAAGTATTTTGTTTCCAATATAATATGTAAGCTAATAAGGAAGTGAAAAAATTCTCCAAGTATGTCAACTGTGTCTGTATGGTGTACTTTCTGACAGTTCAGTCTTCCCAACTTTCTCAACCCAATCTTTCTCCAGCGAAGAAATGTACTTGCAGGTGCATCTCATGCAGAGCCCAATCCTCTGATTGAAGCTCAGGGTGTCCTCCATCCCACTTGGAAGCTGTTGATCATTATAAAAGATCCCCCTGGTTGGGTAAGGCTGCCAGGTCCACCTTTAGCTCCTTGCAGTGGGCAGTTACTCTCTCAGTCAGATGCAAGGCAGAAAAGAGTGGATGGGGGGAGGGTAAGGAGAATTTTATGATACAGTCGTCTGGGATTTCCAAGGGCTGTAAATTGGGATTTAGAGTGATATTGCTGTTCTTTCATATATTTCGTGAAGTAACAAGGGAAACAGCACTTTGAATGTAGTACTAATAAATAAATAATGCACTCATTTGAAAGCTGGAGTTGAGATTGAGAAATATATCCAGTATTTTTTAGTGGCCCTGAAGTTCCATTACTGTACCGGATCAGAGGGAGGAGCCCTGCAGAGAGATGCACGCCGTGCAAGTGTGGCCCTGCCACCTGCCCCAGCCAACGGGGAGGCAAGCGCATGATGTCCCTTCCACGTCTTTGCTAGTAGTGCCTGGGCTCCCCATGCGTTGTTGAACTTTTTTCACTTAAAGGATGTGAAAAAAAGAGAACGTTAGGTTGAATGTTGTTTGAATCAGTAATTCCGTTTATTTAGCGCCCACACATCACTTGCCTGCAGACTCAGGCTTGGTTGCACTCTGTGAGGTCCTTGGCCTGCTGGAACAAAGCACAGCGAAGGGTCACCAGTCCCCTTAGGGAAGCCCTAACCACTTCTTTCAGTGGTCTCTGACCATGTTCTTGGACTGTTTGATGAACTTTGCGTGGATAGTTCTGGTCCATCTGGTTGTCAACCAACTGTGCTGTCACTGCAGTACTATGTAAACTTTCTGGATTTGATGAAACACTACCTGGTCCCTTAAAACATCAAAGACCATCAGAGAGCAAAGCAGTTTAAGGTTATCTGTTCTCCTAGTAATTTCTCCTTACTTCACTCTGTGTATTTTCCTTTGCGTTTCTTTCTAAACAGTCACCCTATATGGGACTGTGCTTACAACTGTCCCTTGATTGCCTGGTAGATCCTTTCTACAGTGTTTCTCTCTTGGTTCAATTGCAGCAAGAACAAACTGTAATTTGTTGCCTTACACAGCTCCAGATATACTGTTGCTGATTACTTTTCCTAATAATTTGTAGACAGGGTGGAAATCTGTCATGTGCATCTTTTCTGTCTTTAATATACCTTGCTAATAGAATCGGTAAAGGGCTAGAAGCTGTGATGAATATTTGTGTTGTTTTGGAAGAGGAGTACCTTCCACAAATACGAGTTTGTGCAGTTTCCCCTCACCACTTCTATGGACTGTAAATTCTTGATGAATAACTGAGATCAAGTGAGAATGGGGTGAAATCTGTGGAAGATTATTGATTTCTTTTAGAAATTAAGAAATCGGTAAGCCATAACATGCATTTTGAGATTGGTCCTGCTTGGCAGATCACCTGCTGGAATCAGTGGTTCTCTACGGATGCAGGCATTTCAGGATCATTACCATCATTCAGACATGAAAAATTATTTTTAAATGGATATGTAATTGACTATTAATTTTTATAAAATGAATATTTGCAGTTAGCATCAACAAATACATTTCATTTCATTTGATGTTTGTGTTTTTCCTTGTTCTTAACTATTAGATAGATGAAAAGCTTTGAATCCAGTTTGAAATATGGTATTATATATCCTACATTAGGTATCTTTGAAATAGCATGTGTGGGTGTTTATGACATTTTTGAAGATAGATGATTGACAGTCACTCCCATAAAAAGTAGTAATATGAAGAATCACTTGTTCCAAGAATGCTGAGAACATTCCTTTGATTTTTATTCCTTCATTTCTGAAACCTGAAAAACAGTTTTATTTTTTAAGAATAGGAAAATATGAACAAAAAGGCACTCCATTAGGCTAGTCTACTTTTTTTTTTTATTTGACTGCATGATCTAAAAAAATCAGCTCCTAACGTCCTCCCATTGCCTTCTAATGTCATACAGAGTATTTTTTCAGGTCTTGTTGATTGTAAACTCAATACTACGTGGTTCCTTACTACTCCCCAAAACCTCGGAAAGGCAAAGCAACTAGAAAAGCAATGTAAGGAAAAGGTGATTTTGTGAAGCAATTCCTTCCACAGTGAGTGTGAAAACCAGCAGAAAATAGTATTATCAGAAGTGAAAAACAGCTTTAGCTTCTAACCACACGTCACCATGCTTGGGATAAATGTCAAACAGCGATTTGGACTGTAAGGAAGCCACACTGCCAGGGAGTGTGCCAGGATAGCAACCCCCTGTTTGAATGGAGACAGCTCTGTGAGCAAAACTAAGCGCTGTGTGATTCTCCTCGCCCCTCTCGCTTTTGATGTGATTAACCCCCCGTTTCTACTCTGGTCCTTATATGTGATGGTACAAAGTATCATATTGTGGTGATATTGTTTAAGATTGACTGGAATCTTAAAATGCTTTTTCATTTATTTAATTTTCAGTTTTGTGGCAACAGTTTCACACACACACACAGAGTCTGTTGTTTTGGAAGGTTTCAGGTATGTAGGCTAGGAGGAGCGTATTAAGGATCAAAGCAAAACCTGATGATGATGGGTGCATTAAATTATTTTTGTTATCCGTTACAGGATTTTTACAGGTGACATGAGTTTTTATCATAACATTAAATTTCAGACTCTCTACTGTTTAGACTAAGACTTTTTGTTTACTCCTCAAGTTTCCAGTGGATTCAGCTGGCTTTGATACAAAACAGTCATAAATTTTTTCTTGTCTATTCCAGGTCACTCTTCACTATAGACAGCTTTTATTAACTAGTCATATAACATATAATAATATAACTAAAAAATTGCTATATAACATTAAAAATGCTAAACCAAGTGTTCTAATTTATAAAAGTAAATTCCTTTCTCATGGGCTTTTCTGCCAAGAGGTAGATCTTAGCCATCAGTGTTTCACTTAAATTGCATTGTACAACACTGGCGATACTTACGCAGTCTTTGAGGAGTATTGGCTTGTGATACAACAGGGTTTTGGGAGGAGCAATTAATTTTTTTTTTGTGAATATAGAGCAGAAAGATACCTATCTGCAGACTGTTCCTGTTCAGCACGCTGACAAATGTGATAGTGCAAATAAATATAGCTCCCCCAAACTTCCTTACAATAGCTGTGAATCTAGGCAAGTCTATAGATTTCATGCTTTAACAGTTACCATCCAACTCTAAAAGATCATGACTTTTTGCATACACTTCACTGACCTGTCTCTTTCCACAGCAATGATGCAGTATGTAGTAACTGAAAGAAGTGCTATTTTAGCCTTCAACATACCAGATTTAAAAAAATTATCAAGTCAGATTCCAGGGCTTGATAACTATTCTTTTCGTGAGTGAATCATATACATTTAGCAATTAGAGAAGATCTACTTACATTTTTAAAGATAGTATACTTATATAAACAGATAGAAGACAGTACATCTAGTTTATAGGAGGGTGGAGTAGAAATGTAGGTAAACTTCTAGCTCTGCCTTTGCCCTGCTAGGTAAAGTGCTTAAACTGCAGCGGACCAGTTCCTCTTCAGCTTCTAAGAGCGGGATTGGAAGGCTTACCTTCCTCAGAAAGTGCTTTGATACCTGATGACAAAAGAGGATCTCTAGGATCAAAAAATACTGTCATAAAAATAACAAAGATATTTTCTTGTTGTTTTAAAGGACAGATAACTTCTCAAATTATGCGTCTGTGCAGAGAAGTAAAAGGTAAGAGCCCCTTTGTGTATCTGTGTTTGTTAACCTCATCTTTTCATGTTCAAAATGGTGGGAATAATAGCACAAATATGTTATTTTTAAGGCTTTTTAAGTCCTGTTTCTCAATTGTCTTGGACATATGTACTTGCTAAGTAGGAGGAAATTCTGTGTAAGGCACTTCATGTTAGACAGCATGCAAATAATATCCGACTGCAGAGATGGAACATTTCTGTTCATTTTGTAATGAAGAGATTGTGCATCTTGCAGTCTGCAACCCTTTGTGCTTACTATATACAATCAAAACCAATATATATTTCTAGGTTACCAGTACTTTCACCTGTATTTTGTGAACAGGAGCAAAACACCACAATTTCCAACAGCTCTTGGGTGATAGCTCTGTGTGTTTTAATAGAAAAAATATGGTTATCTGTTGAAAGATTGATAAATAACTTGTGAAAAAAATTAGTTACTGACATACTCTGAAATGCCTGTTGTTCCCCATCATAGTATGAGTTCATCATGGTATGAATCACTCAGCAATCCTGAAACAACATATCACAGGTAGCATATACCTTTACATTCCAGAAGAGTGACAAACACGGTATTTTACAGTGCTGCGGATGACTGATGATGCAGGAATAAGTAGGAGTAGGAAGTACACTGGAGTTGTAAAGATCTCTTTTAAATGAAGCCTAAAAAGCAGTCAGCTAGTGAATTTTATTTTGTGATTGTCTTGTGCTTGAGATAATGGGAGCAAAAACCCAGGCATCATCCCAGATCCTCTAGCATGATTGTACTTTCCTGACATGCATGTACGGAACACAATCTATTCTTGTTTCCCAATTTGAAAACTGGGGGCTTCTTGGGTTTGCCTGGGTCATCCTGCACATATTTTTGCAAGCCAATGCCAGTGTAAGGTTGCCTCTTGGAAAGGCTGTTCACTGGTGAAGCTCAAGCTCTGAGGTTTTTTTTTTCCTGTCAGATTCTGTGACCTGTTTGTGAATTTAGTGACATAAAACACGCAAAAGTTGCCAGAGAAGAGATAACCTTAGCTACGGTTCCACTGTTTCTTGTGTAGCACAGCTGATTTAAGAGACTGTTGCCAACCTCACATCTCCCGCCGCCAGCAATTCACAGCAGCTTTTGAACCCAGATCAGTTTACAACCTACTTTATAGTGTGACTTCATAAACAGTTGGAGTGGTATAACTCAGAATGAAATAAATGGCAGCAGGAGATGGGAACAAGTGTACCAGTGCAGGGGACTTCCTTTTGGGAAACTGAACTGAGGCGTGCTCACACCCATCCTGTTGGTTAACTTCCACCGACAGCAGAAACAAATTGGGGGAGGATGTTGGAGCTGTTTCTGCAGACAGTGTCTGAGCATGGGTTGATGCATAAGAGCACCTACCTATAGGCTAAATGTGTTTTATCTTATGCACATTGATCTTTAGTTGATTTGCTTTATTTTTTTTCTGAGTCTCCAGGCATACCGATCCTAAGTGTGTTAAGAACATTTATGTGTTTGGTAATACACCTAAAAATACATACGTATATTCAAAGATCAGATATTGGCAAAGAGGGAGAGAATCACTGATGCAAGGAAGTTCTTCTAGGCATACTGTTTTAATACTGTTGTTCATGTAAAATGTCTCAGTCCAGTTCTAAGAGAAACATCATTAAATGCTCCCAGCTTAATTTCTCACTTTTACTTGATAAGGCAGACTTAGCACGCTTTGAAACAGAGAGTTTTACTAAAGTAGCTTTTAGAACTTTGTGTGTATTCAAACTAAAACCAGTTTAGAATCTGATCCGAAATGAAGCCTGTTGCTGATGCAGTTCTAGGATCGATATTCTTTAGTGCTGGAGTCAGCTTTGGTGATTCCCTGGCTTCTGGGCCACAGGCCCCGCCTCTGCTGTGCTACTACAGATTTTTGTGAGGCCACTTCTGTAGATTTCAGCACAGCAAAGAGAATTAACTGCAGCACAAGAACAGAAATTAACAGTCAGAAACGAAAAGGGAATACAGGAATTTCTATGCCTTACTGTCAGAGAAAAATGCTAGGTAATTACATCCTGAGCAACACCAAGATTGCATTTCAGTCATTATTAAGACAACAGGTATCTTTGAACTTGTTTCTCAACCGCCTCTTGCCTCTAAAAGGGCAAGTTTATTGTCAGATTCACTAATAAATTTAAACAGCCTTTATGCTGTTTTATAGATTAGCCTGTAGGAAAACTATGACCTGAACCACTGTCCGAGTGTGTGCTTTTTGAATTGGGAGAGCTGAGGAAGAGGTAGAGTTGGAAGGTCTGCAGGGGAATTTTGGGGCTTTGTGGCACGTTTGGGGTTGTGCGTGGGCAAGTGTTAGGGGTCTGTGCTTCAGAGAACCCACCCACTGAAACAGTGTGACCAATGCGCAAGCGTGCCTGTAACAGGTAAGCTATACTTCGAGTGCTGTAAGGGTGATGGTTTGGGGTGGGGGGTTGGGTTTGTGGGGTTTTTTTCTAACAAGCATCCAGTTCAAGCGTGTACCTCACTGTTAACGTGTCTGAGCTAAAATACCTTGTGACTGTGCAACGATTTTTTCTCTATAAAAAGGAAAACCCAAACCCTAGAGTCTCCCAGAAGTCAAAAAACACTATAGGTGTCTACTAGTGGCTTTTATGATCACTCTTTTTAAATAAACTAAGCAAACAAATCACATTTCTTCCCTTCTAGTTAGAAAGTTCTGGCACCAGCATGGGTAAGCAACACTCACAAACTATAGCAAATGATTTCTTAGGAACTGTCCTTTTTTCATTGATATATATGTACCTTGGCTTTCAAGCATCATGTGTTTGTTTCAAAGAAAAGGACACACACCTTGAAAGTCACTTGTCAAACAAAGTGCTTGAATTCCAGCTGAGCAGGATTCCCAGAAGAGCAATCCTTGCCTGTTCATATTATGGGAAAGCCTAATACCGACATGCTGTTCTGTGGAGCCTTGTCCACGCACTAAAGCAGCCTGAATTAATTCTCATGTTAGAGTCAATCAGCTTGAGACTTTACCTGAAGGCAGGTGTTTCAAAGTGCATGCAGTTTTAATGAAAAGTGAAGATAGCTGTTCTCAAGCATGTAGACCTAGAAAGAAAATTTCCCAGAGGTTGCTGTAGATATACCAACCCATTCGCAGTAAATAACTAAGATTCTCTCCAGTGTCAAGCATGTCTGGTAAAGCAGCTTTGCAAAGACAAGCAGCTTGTCTCTCTTCTTAGATCTCTTTTCCCCTTTGCCTGATGCTGTTATGCAGGCCCGATACTAAAATGCTGTACTTTGTGGTTTTGCTGTCACACCGTTTGTCATTTTGGTGTTATCTTGTTATTCTTTGACTCCTGGTTCTCAGTGTATGTTGTTTCTTATTGTGATGGATTTGGTCTTCTTCATTAAGAAATTAGGAGAGACTTTAATGGGATTAGACTGCCAACCATAAACCAAGGAATTTTCAGATCTTAGAAGCTTGGTATACATGAAATGATGGTTCATTGACACTGAGTATTAGTGTCTGCACTGTGCTTCTTTAACTAAGACAGCAAGGAGGAAATGTTTAAGAGAGGTAAGCTTCTATGGGGACAGGCTGTTCTTAGATTTTGTTTATATTTATTCAGTTATTAACTCACATAATAAATTAGTTTCAGTCTCTATAAACTGTTTTCAAAACTGATTTTAAAAATATCCATGTAAGGTGAGTTTGGGTGTAGATGGGGACAAATCAGTATCTCAAGCGTGCCATGTATATTCTAAGATTAATAGGAAAATCTTTCAGTGTGGTCCGATTGCATCACCAATGCACCCTCCCTATTGAGGCAACTTGCTTTTGCAGCTGTTTGATATAAATTCCTCGCATATGTCTTAGTCCAGTTGGTTTATTTTTATAAACAATAAATAGCCCAACATTCCTGCAGTGTTTCCCTTCCCTCGGACAATCTCGTGGAGCCATTTGCCATGAAGACGGTGGCTGAGATTAGTGGCGTTTGCACAGATGGCGGCCATCATTTTGGAAATCTCATAAATAGTGGAACACGTGGACCTTTTCCTCCCCCTTCAACATGATCACAATAGATTATGAGGGCCTACAAATCACTACCAGATGATATTAAGTTGCTTTGATAACACTCTGGGTCCCTTCCGGTGTGATATTTTTCTTCATTAGAAAGGATAGCTCAAGCACACCAAATCCTCTTACTCTTTTCTCAAAATTTATAGATCTCAGTCTCTAAACTAATTGTTAGTTGCACAGCATGCCTTAAGCTGTGCCCAGACAGAGCAATTACATCCCCCGGCCCTGATTAAAGGCACAGAGGAAACAGAAGTGCAAAGAAAATGAAACACTCTTGGCTGTTTGGGCAGGATGTCATTGCTGTTGTTTGCCTTTTTTGACATTTGTTGATAAAAGTGAGAAAGGAGGTCAGTTATCCATCACTGACCCTTGTTCAAAGCCAAAGATGTGACAGGCTTGTCTCAGGCTACTGACTCCGTTTATGAAATTATAAACAAAAAGGGGTTTCTAGGCCAATGTGCTTCTTTTCCATTAGCAGCTCAAGAATTTCTTCATTTTCCTCCTGCTAAATTATATTGCTTTCTACATCTCTTAAACTCATTTACTTCCCTGTGTATGCCTAAAACCACAAAATGTCTTTGTTCATGAATGACCAGAGCTGTACTAT
Source organism: Sagittarius serpentarius (assembly GCA_034782735.1). Taxonomy (NCBI): domain Eukaryota; kingdom Metazoa; phylum Chordata; class Aves; order Accipitriformes; family Sagittariidae; genus Sagittarius; species Sagittarius serpentarius. The sequence goes on from JAVKLA010000088.1 coordinate 27,131,684, forward strand.
CATATCAGCTCTGCAAATTACCTGGAACAAGGAAAAATTGGTATACAGATGTTTCTGCATATTCAGGCATTTCTTAATGAATGATTCTCACCTGTAAACTGCAGCTTTCTAAAAGGTGTGTTTTTCTTTTGTGATTTACTGTAACTTTATGGTGGACTATTTGTACACTTTAACAGTCAAGATCAAGATTTTCAAAGAACAATGGGAAAGCACTATTTGCTTTCACCCAGTCTCTTTCAGAAATCAAGTCTGTTTAAATTTGAAGCAGGAGTACTTTAAAAATAAGTACTGAAGTGGTTTAGAAGTCAATCATATACAAGCATTTAAAAATTAGATGACAAAGAGCAACAACCTTCTTGCATTAAATCTAAGCTTATATTTTCACTGACATCTCTGCTAATGTTTCCAGTCTACTGGGAGTTACCTATTTCGTATAGTTTGTGGAAAAGGCACAGTGCACCGTATTGTATTTTAAATATTTTAGCCAGGACTACCAGAGACATCACATTTTCAAGTCTTTGTTTAACCAGTTTCTCTAATTGCTTTGCACGATATACTAACACTGCTTCATACTAAACAGATGGGTCGTACAAAGGATCAAACCCATAATCTCGTGGTGTCTATAAGGAGACAGAAACAAACAGCTTAAATATTTTTGAAAGTAATAATAGATTTGTGTCCCTAATTTTTTTCAATGTCATATTCTGTTTTCTTACTTTTTAAGACACAAAGGGATTTTCTATTAAATGACCACACTCGGTCCCAATGTTTTAAATGTCTGATAAACTCAAATGTACATGGTAGTACCTCAGTAACAGCGGTAGTTGTTGCTCTCCTTTGTGTCGCTTGCACCATGACTGAACGGAAGAGAAATTTTCAGCAGTCACTGTCTCTTAAAATGACCAAACATCAAAGAAGTTCAGTGAACTTGAAATTATATCAGGAAATAGATCAGACAAAACCTTACTTGGGTGCATCTGTAGTTTCCCCAGTTTTGTGCTTTTAAGTGGATTTAGTTTCAGATATTCTGTCTGTGGAAACTGTACACTTGCAAAATTAGAGGTCCCTCCCCCATGAGCCTTGGTCCCATGGACAGTTTTATTATTGCGGTTGAAGGCTGACTGATCTGGTATTAGTAGACTAATACAGTAAACAAACTGCATGTAATAAATTAGAGCTTCACACTTTGAAGTCTTTGTTTAACCAGTTTTTTAATTGCTTTCTGTGATACACTAACACAGACTGCTTCATGGTAGAAAGATTGCTTGCACCATGGATCAAATCTATAACCTTACCGTGTCTGTAAAAAAACAAACACCAAACAAGCAACAAACTAACAAACTCTTAGACAAAATGCGTATGGCCTAGGACCCCCACAAAACTGCTGTAACTAATGATGGAGCATTGTCAGTACGGGAGGCAGCGCGTTAAGATTCTACATCTGTAAGAAAGCATGAAACCTTGTGTTGCTTTCCCACAAACCTTTTTTCAGGTGCAGTGAGTTTCTGTCCTTCTCAAATAATCAGAGGTATAAAGACTGACTTCAGATGATATCTGCTAAATGCAAATTGCCTCATGCTTGAAGTGATCCTTTAGCTCGATCCCTTACAGAAAAGTTATGTCTCCTGTCCCACTACCTTTTCACCAGTCTTCACTAACCAGTATTGCCAGAGAAGCCCTGCAAAAAATTTCCAGTAGCCTTACTTCCAGCCTTAGCTGACAGATATAGCTCTGGAGAGACATACTTCAGATGAAGGGGTGATTCCTCTCTTCCTGGCAAAAACCCACATAGATTTTCCCTGTATTCCTTTATATAGCGTGCCTATTTAGGTATTTATCTGTGCAGTTCAGAAATCAAAGAAAGAGTCAACTAGGTGGGTGGTTTTGTAGTGGAAGACAGGGGAAGTGAAAAACTGTTTTTTCTGTTCCCTTGTTATTTAAGAACCTTGCAAGGAGAAGGAAATCCACTCTGACATACTATTTTCAAGCTATCTGTAAATTATTTTCTGATACATTTCCCGAAATAAACAGAATGCACAAGATCTGCCGGCTCTACACGTGTGCTTTTGGTGCAGTGGGTGACTATAACTACTGTTCCTGTAAGACAAGGCAGAAGTGAGACATTACATGCCATGTGGGAGAGGCTGTTAACAAATTGGTGGAAATGGTTACGGTTTTCAACTTGTCAAGCATCATTTTCTTAGCTTGATGACACCTTGTAAGACCAATAAATAATTTATGGGGTATCTAAATGTTTCAAATAGGAGTTTAAGGACTGGAGGAAAGAGGTCTAGGGTCTCATAGTTAATCCTATTCGAGCAGCTTCTTATTAAAACAGCCCTCCACAAATTGATTACAGCTGCAATCCCTTTTAAGAAGGATTATTTAAAAATCCCAATTATAAAGACTATTTGTAAAGAGTAAAATACTTAGTGTCAGTTTTGCATGGAGACTGTGGCTTGACTCAGTTGGCAGAAGTGGGTTATCCTTTTCCTGCCTCTCTTTTCAAGAGAATCTGCTCATAGTGGGCCTTTCAAACAGTGGCTTTAACATGGTCACTGCAAAGGAGGTTAGCTTCTTTTCCTGTCGTCTGTATTCCTTGGCTACCTCTGCTAGACCCCTCTGCTAGCCCCTAGGTTGAACTTTTTGCCTCCTTTTGGCCCTTCCCCTCCACTTCATCTGACATAAAGAACTGATATATAAAGTCCAGCCTAATTCAGGATTTGGTCCTAAGATCCTTTAATAGTGTTTCCCCAAAAGGGCACCTCTGCCATTCTTACAATTCATATGTACAACCTACAGTAAACGTGAGTGAATATGACAGAGGGGGCTAATATGGCAATGGTTTGCCTCGTTTTAGGTGCCTAAGACCACCTTTAAAGGGCTTCTTTGTGCCATTCTGGTGACATAAACAGTAATAAACTGGCTGATGAAGACAGTTTTACAACTGTTTTGTACCACTGGATCCATGCGAAAGAACCAGGGCAGGCCGGTGGATTTGATTCTGTGGTCTTCATCCAGAAACATTTCTAACAATCTGATTATGCCATTATATTTTAAAATATTCTAGTGACTTCAGAGGGATTCATATAATACACTTTGACTCCTCTAAGGAATAGTTTTCTTGCAGCTAAGCAATATAATACATCATGTTTGCATTTTCAAATAAGACGACCTCAGTTGTATTCACTCAAACAAGTAATGCACCTTCTAAAACTTCGGTCACCAGAGACTGTTGCTTGAATTGCTGTGACAAAGCTTATTTTCTTATGGCAGGAATGTTTGAAATAGTGTATATTAAATAAATATTGAAGAACAGTCTTAGAAAGAGAGTTGGAAATCTGTAAACATGAGTACTTAATCAAGAAACTGAACACTTAGAGATCCAGTCAGGGACTGAAACATACCCTATAGCCATTTATCTAATCAAAATTAACCAAGTACTTAAAGAGTGAGTGCTTGTAATGAGCTGCTTGTGAATAAGCTGGCAACCGCAAATAATTCTCTGAATACAAATACACTTTCAAGGAAAAGCTAAACGGCTTCTGCGCAGTTAGTGAATAGAAAAACAAAAAACAGGTGGCATTTACCACATAAATCATGTGTTTCACCCAGTTTTGCTGACCATGACAAGAGTAATAAAGACAAACAGTACTTCCTTTCATAGATAAAGAAAAAGGATAGCTGAGTAAGAAAGATGGTAGACTGGGCAACTTTTATTCAGGTCTCCATTTAATCACACGCTCACCATTTTGTTCTAGTCTCACTGTTTTACCCTCATGTTTTATTCTGAGTACTTACGGTCACATTTTTCAAGGCTGAAATCAACTCCAGTTAATTTTAGCAGGAGTTAAATGCAGGTCTTAGCATTCCTGTGTCTGCTTATATATACACATTTGTTAATGTACATAGTAGCAGTTCCCTGCTTCGGATAGGCATTGGGAGGGTACATGTATTGATGGTAGTGAAGCGTGTGAGTGAAATATTTAAGATATCTGGCTGGATCGGCTGGTATCATGGGGTATAATCATCTCTCCTACTAAGCATGGATGATAACTAAGTACTGGATCAGGTTGTTCATGCTTGCGTTTATGCTCTCATTTATGTTTAATGGCTGTGTGAATACAGCAACATCTTTTTCATCAAACTATAAAAAGGTCTGACTATTGGAAGTCTTTTGAAGTGTGTGTTTTACTTTGCTATCATTTTCCAAGTAGTGTTAGGAGAAGGAGCCCATTAAAACAGCTATTTGTATTTATTATTTTTTTTTCTGAGGTTTTATCTGTTAGTTTATGAGAAGACAGACTGCTAATGAAGCTTTTAGTCCAGCTTCTCACCACGATGTGGCCTGCTCTGTGGGCTTCTTTCTACATAGACATGTACATATCTGCACACACGCGTGTATCTATTTCTCAGGAGTATCTAGTCATCATTGCTTTTACAGTAGTTTTAACTTTCTGCTACATGTGCTGAGCTGTAAAGTATTAAGCCTTATAATCCCTCAACCCCTTAGATGTGGTTTGCTGGGGGGGGAGGGCTGTAAATCCGTGGTGGCAAACAAGAAAAGCCTGAAGCTGTGAGCAAACAGGAAACAAATGATCTCAATCCCAGAATGTAAACTGCCATTGACAGAGATGCATGAAAGAATCATAACAGGGAAACCTGCTGCAATTTTTCATCCAGTTACCAGCTGAATCACTGCCATTACACTGAAGAAGCAAGCTGCCAGCCCAGCACTGACATGGCAGAGTTCTTTAGATGTTGTTGTGTGCACAAAGCAGCCATATAGCCTGACTGGCATTTACTCCTTTTCATGCTTGCAGACTGATAATTATTGTGCACTGCCTCAAGCTTGCAATTAGAGGCCACCAAGAAACAAAAAATAGCTGAATTTCGAGATTAAGCCTTTTCCGTGACTAGTCATATTTTCCCAGCAGGGAATATGTTGTTGCCAGTAAAAACAGAAATCACCTATGCCATACTGTTACCAGATTAAGGGACATATTAGCTGCAGGAACAAATGGAGAAGTTACATATAATAAAAATTAATAATAACTGTCATTGTTACTGCTGACATAATTAGAGTTGATACTGACTCCTGTGTCACAATGCAGCTTTTAAGGGGGGGGGGGGGGGAAAAAAAAAA